>JAQPPZ010016895.1:2760000-3960000 GCA_028583015.1 Wollemia nobilis
GCGCTTTTAAAATTTGTTATTATTTAACTAACATTGACAGTAAAAATTGAGAGCTCTAAGAGATAAATAGTAAAATTTGACTCGGGATGTTGCCAAAAACTTGACTTGCTCACTCTACACCCACCCAGATGGCAAACTAGTTGGAGGCTTTAACCAATGGAGGATTCAGTGCCGCTAAGGTAACTCAAAAACTGAGACCATACACCTAATTACTGGATTTAAAATTAACCACACTAAGTAATGGGTAAATGAAACACATTAAACTATCGGTAACGAACCTCACCCTAGTTAGGTTTAACATAGATTAGGGTAGAGGGGGGGTTTTAATTTTTAGGGCTTATGTTGGGAAGGACGAGGCCCAAAAAGGGTCTCAATCCTTAGCTGTGGGTAGAAACCACAACTCCCAATTGGTATATTGGGAACCACAGTTGTTAGCCAAGGTGGGATTTAAATCCCAATGGTCATTTTTTTGACCATTACATCGACCGCAGTTAGGAATCACGATGTGCAAACTTTAGAAAAAAAATTCAAAATTTTAATTTTTTTAATTTTCTTAGCAATTAATGTCATTTAATGATGTTTTGAAGTGCTCTTTTGATTTTTCTTGAAATTTTTTATCATGTGTGTGCATGTTTTTTCTTTTTTTCATGAGATTTTATGATTTTTTTGTCATTTTTTAATTGTTTTGCTCTTATTTTTATTTAATTATTGTTACTCAGGCCTTGACTAACAGAACGAGGGAGACTAATATCCTTCACAACCTATGCCATACTCTCACTGATGGGGAGTGGGTATGGTTTTTTGCCATGGGATTTGGCTATGTCTTGGATCTCCCCACCATCAGAGTTGATCAGTACTACCTGACTACTTTGGCCCGTTGTTGGGATGTGCAGACCAACACATTTCACCTATCGATGGGTGAAATGACTATAAATTTAGAGGATGTCTACTACATATTTTACCTACCTATTTATGGTGAGTCCATCACCTCCTCTCCTACCACAGTGAGGAAGGATGTATTTAATGTTATATTTGGTTAGCGGAGCTGCGACGCGTAGGGTCACATCGACCATGGAGGCATCCACATTGAGGAGTGGTTCTAGGCCATATTATTTTCATAGCAGGAGGTTGTGTTCATGCATCCAATCATTCAAATAGTCCTCTAGGACTCCTAAGGTGTGAGGTTCCCTTGGAACCTCCTAGCTAGGACTAGAAATGTTATGGTGAGTTTGACCATGCAGTCTCTTATTCTGGCATGAGGGAGCACTCTTCTTGTATAGCTCTACCATGAGCTGTATCAGATCACACATCATAGTAGAGTGGGCATCAGCTACAACGTCCTTCTATATATTTAGGGTTGGTTGCATATTATGATAGAGTGCCCCATTGATTTTCCCTTACATATCACTACCATTCCTACTGATCAATAGTGTTATATAGCTTGCTAGCCCTAGTATCAAGAGGGTTTTAGGATTAAGTCTCATGCAGGAGACCTATATCACTACATTAGTCATTTCAAATAGCTTTGTCCTGAGTAGATATGATGGTAACCCTACATGTACTACCATTATTGGATAGAGGTAGATAGATACTTTCACTGGGCATGTAGATACAGGTTGGTTTATTGGCTAAAAGGCTGACATATGTGAGTACCAACACTACTCTCACGTACTAAGGTAATTTGGGATTCATCAGTATGTCCCAGAGATGACTACCATCTACTATTTCCTTGTCCTAGAGAGGGACCTGACCTAGCCCTAGGTGACTCTATTGGGGGATGACGATGATGACTTTCAGGAGTTGGTCCTGACAGATGTAGGTACTACTGCAAATTATGATGGCTACTGGTTATACTTCTAGTGGCACAGATAGGGTCCTCTATGTCAACTAGCTAATGGGTTCATAGTAGAGGGTAGATAAGGTGCAAAGGTGTACCCTCATGGGCATAGGACCTACCAGAGGATAGAGGGTGCATGGGGTGCAGGGGCCATAATAGACAAGGGTCCATAGGTAGAGATAAATTAGGAGGCATTTGAGGAGGGTGAGGCACCTCTAGATACCAAGGTAGGGTAGCTGAGAGCTCAAATTTATAATCTCCAAATCCAAGTTGGGAGACTCTACACCCAACTCCTACGTAGGAATACTTTTATCACCACTATAGAGGTGGAGCTAACTCATGGTCAGAGGTAGTGGCACATATACGAGGAGGAGATGGTATATATCCAATCATGATTAGCCATAGAAGACACCCAAATTAGGTAGATCATTGACGAGCATGATCTATCACAGGCATAACTAGGTGTAGTGATGCTGGATCGAGACCTAATCAAGGTGGTGAGGGAAGATCCCTCATACTCATAGGATATCATGGGATCTCTTGTAGTACCATCTACATCAATTCCAAAAGTTTTTGATCCTATGTTGGATATAAAGAGGCTACATACCCTCATGGAGGATGGTAACGAGTAGCACACAATGGATGTAACCTGTAATACCCAACTGGAGGGCATCATCAAGCTGCTAGGTGGGTAGGCACCAGAGAGGACCACTACCACAAGGTCCCATAAGAGCAGGACCAGGAAGATAGGATAGTCATTAGCTAGCTCTAGCTATAAGACATACAGGTCTAACAGGACTCATGGTACTAACTCATGGAGGATCCATAGGGATGGTGGAGGCGACGGTGGTTCCTCACAGACTGAGGGTGCAAGCCTTGGCTAGTAATAATTTTATACATATCATTGTACCATTTTTTAGTGTAATTTCGAGGACCTACACATATGTAGCCTACGGGAATTTTGATGTACCCCAGTATGATGTACACTTGACACATATATATGATATGACAGTTCATCTCATTACATGTGTACTTTATTTTTGGTATTTTATGTTTTATGTTATGCATATGGATGCAATGTATTATTTATTATATGCTATATGATGTGATGTAAGGATTACATGCACTAGATAGCTATGTGATAGATGATTATATGTTATGATATATATGCGTAGATGGACTACTTATGATGGATGCATCTGGATGCAATATTTATGTTAAATGCATGTGTAACTTTCTATCCTTGTATGCATTTATTTTATATTGTTGTGACATATTTTATACCATGTATGTACTGCATATTTTTCTTTGATGAATGCTATGTAAATGAACATGTATGCTTTAATAAATTAAAACATAATATATGCAATATGAGTTTTAACAATCTAATGGATGACACCACAGAATGTATAACAATCATGGATTGTAGTTGCTTTATATTTTTGTGAAAGATAGTACACCCATATGTGAGATGCAATGATGTATTGTTTTCTTTTCATAAGCTTTTGTAAATTAAAATAATATAGGTAACATAGTCAGTGGCCATATAAACATCATTTCTGAAATTCATCCGATATCTAACATATATTACAAATAGTTCTAATAAACAAAATCTCATAAAATAAATTTATGTTTTGATGATTGCATTAAAAATTGGTTGTTGCTATTTGGGAATTTTTGAGGTTTACCATGAGACTCAAACACCCTAGTTGAATTATCAAAAGTTGCATACTAACCATACTAGACTTATGAAACATAAGGATTTCGCTAGGATAGGCTCTAACTATTCATTACCCCTATGTGTGCAAGTGAGTATATTTGATAAGGCATAAGCATACCCCGATGTCAGGCGGGATTCTTTCAGCCCATTACTAATATCAGGGGTCCGCAAATATCTTACCCAATTCCAAGTTTAGATTTTAGTTGGACTAGACCACTAGGTGATACAAGACACCTAAATATAGCTCTTCCACATTCAAACATTGGTCTGCACATAAGCAAAATGCTAATGCATTTACATATCGTCATTCATAAGGTACAGTTTTTGCTGACAATTCTAGGGATTCAAGCTCACCCCCTTCTTTTCTTCATTTTTTTAGGATACTTGCTCATATAAAGTGATAATAATCACTATTTATTTTGTGCTATAGTGATAATAATCACTATTTATTTTGTACTTTATTTTTGAGTGAGGGATTTGATACTGATTTGAATCTAAACTTGATTTTGATCTTCATTTGATCTTTATTTGAGCTTTGATTTGAATACTAGGGATTTTGACTTTGAGATATCAATTTGGGGGTATCGATATAGGATATCGATAAGGGATATCAATCTTTGATATTAATATGGGATATCACTCTAGGATATTGCTCCTTCATTTGTAAGCAAGGGATTTATATGGGTAGGGAGTAAACTTATCCTTTTGCCAATTGCCCAAATGTCCTAAATCGTCTGCATAGGGGGATAAGCAAGAATAAAAATTTTCACCTCATGATACCCGTGTTGGCAATTTTGGGTACCTTGGGTGCATTGCCTTTGCTCAAGTGTATAAGTTGTCATTGATGTCAAGAAGCTTTTGAAGGAATTTGATTTGATGTAAAATAATTTGTTTTGATGAAGGTTACGGCTTGACAGGTTCGAAAGAAAGCAAGTTAGAAAAGTGTCGCGATATCGCGACATGTCGTAGTTTCACGACTCAAAGAGGAGAGAGAATGTTCGAGTCAAAAATGTCACGATTTCGTGACATATTGCAAGGAAGGTAGGTTGAGAAAAGGACAAAAGGTGTCACGATTTCATGACATGTTGCAGGAGAGAGAGTCCGAAAGAAAATGTGTCACGATTTCATGACATAATGCAGGAGAGAGAGTCCGGGGGAAAAAGTGTCGCGATATCGTGACATGTCGGGTTTTCGTGACCCGAAGAAAAGAAAAGCGCTAAGGAGAAAAAGTGTCACGATTTCGCGACAAGTCAGAAGACAAAGTGGAAGCAAGATAAAGTGTCACGATTTCGCGACATGCTGTAGATGAAAATGTTCCAAGTAAGAACTATCATGATTTCGTGACATACAACAAAGGGAAGAGTCTGAAATGAGAAGCGTCGTGATTTCACGATAGGTTGCAGAGAAGTCGTACGGAAGCTGAAAGCGTCGCGATTTCACGACAGGCTACAAAGAAAACGTACGAAAGCTAGAAGTGTCATGATTTCATGACAAATTCAAGGAGGAAGAGCTCAAAGGCGAAAGCGTCACGATTTCGTGACATGTTCCATTTTCGGGCGAAGGGGAGAAAAAAAAAAAAAAAAAGTGTCACAATTTTGACATTGTTTTCGCTAGTGCAAGCAGACAAGAGTGCAAGGAAGAGAAAGTGTCACGATTTCGTGACAGATTGAGATGGCAGCGTTCGGTTGGAGAAAGTGTCATGATTTCACGACAGAAATAGAATGCAGGTCTTCTATAGGAGAAGTGTCACGATTTCACGACAAAAGCAGAGAGGAAGGCTATGAAGACAGAAGTGTCATGATTTCATGACAAAAGTAGAAAGGAGGTCGACGAAGGGAGAAATGTCATGATATCACGACAAACGCAAAGTTGATGCTGACTAAGTCAGAAGTGTCACGATATCGCGACAAGAGCTTAGTTGAAGTCGACAAAGGCTAAAATGTCGCGATATCGTGACAAAAGCCAAAAGACAGTATACGGTTGCAAAAGTGTCGTGATATCGTGACATGTTGTAGTTTCACGATAGAAGCTACAGAAGAGTTGTAGAGGCAGTGAAGCCGACAAAGTTAAATTTGGGCCGACGAAGATTAGGGTTTGTAGCCGACGTAGTTTAGGGTTTGCAGTCGACGTAGTTTAGGGTTGTGCAACCGACTAAGATCAAGGTTTTGATCTTGAAAGTGTTAGTATAAAAGGAGGGCTGTTTGGAGAGTTGAGGGTGATTGAATGCGTTGTTGAAGTGCGAAATTTGTAGATAGTGCACAGAGCAAGAAGTTCGATCGCTGTGAGCAGAGTGCGAATTCGATTGTAGTGTGCAGAGTGCATTTCGTCGAATCATTCTGAGTGGGAAAGATCAAAAAGGAAGAAGAGTGTGCATAGACAGTGCAAGGGTTGAAGTTCGACCAAGTGCGGGTGTGTTTGTGCAGAGAGAGAAGAGGGCATAGAGAGAAGACAGGCAAAGATAAACGAGGACATTTGTGCTAGATCGAAGGACTATGTTTAGTGCAAATTCGAGGACCAGCTTTGGAGGTGATAGAGTTGAGGATAGAGGTCTCCAGCCAGAGCAGGGAGGACAGGTGTCTTCTATGGATAGAGTTCCATTTGCTAAGGGCAGCGGAGGCAGAGGTCTTCTAGAGGATCACCAGCCAGAGCAGAGCTAGGGGATTGGTGTCTCCTATGGGTTGGTACCCACGAACTCAAGATTAGGGGATTGGTGTCTCCTTTGGGTTGGTGCCCATAAACATTGTAATCGGGAAAGGTATTCCCATAATTTGGATTGATAAAATTTAGTGAAATATTTTATCCATGGATGTAGCTCACATTGAGCGGACCACGTAAATTGGTGTCTCATGTGTGTGTGACGATTTGTACATTGCTTTGGTTTTTGCTATTGATATTGCCATTGATATATTGTATAATATTGATTGGGATAAGAAAAGTAAAAAGTGGTCTTATACTGTTCACCCCCCTCTCAAGTATAAGCTTGTGTTCTTCAATTGGTATCAGAGCGGGTGCCTTCGAAAAGTTTAACAACTTGAAGGAAAAGCTAGTAAAGAACACAATGGATTATTCAAGTGGCAATGCAGCACCTATTCTTGATGGGTCAGATTTTGGTCTTTGGAGTGCAAGGATGAAGGTTCATCTAATGGCACTTGGTAATGAGGTATGGGAAGTAATTGAAGATGAGTACACTATTCCTGTACATGGTCCAAATACTAAAGAAGAAAGGCTCCTACATCACAACAATTCAAAAGCAATGAATGCAATCCTGAAAGGCTTACAGAAAGCAGATCTCACCAAAGTGATTCACTGCAAGACAGCTAGTGAAATGTGGAAACAATTGCAGGTGGTTCATACAGGTGATACAAATGTCAGAAAGGCCAAGTTGAGACACTTCAAAGGTATGTTTGAACAACTCAAGATGAATGATGATGAAAATATTAGTGACTACATGCTTCGTATGGATGAGGTTGTTAACTCCATGAAAGACTTAGGTCTTGAGCTTGCTGAAAATGATGTTTGTGATAAGATTTTAAGATCTCTTCCTAATAGATTTAGTGAAAATATTTCTGCTATTGAGGAAGCTAAAGATTTGGATAAGTTGAAAAAGGATGAGCTCCATAGTATACTTGCAACATTTGAGTTGAGAACTCAAGTGAAGGTTGACGTCAAGAAAGAGGCAGCTTTCAAGGCTACCAAGAAATCCAAGGGTAAACAACTTCAAGAGAGTGATGAGTCTTCTAGTGATGAAGAGGCATATTATAGCAAGAAAGGCAAATTCTCTAGAAAGCACAAAAACATGAAAAATATAAGATGTTTCAATTGCGGAAAGTTTGGTCATTATGCTACAGACTGTACTGTTCCCAAGGATGAAAGTGATGAAGATAAACAGGATTCAAAGAGCAAGGATTCTGAAAAGCACAAGCATCACAGAAAGAACAAAGATGAGCACAACAATCAAGGAAAGAGGTATTCTCACAAGCACAAGAAGAGTTTCTACCTAGACAAAGCAAGTAAGTGTTCTAGTAGTGATAGTGAAAGTTCTTCAAGTGATAATGAAAATGAGATGTTGTTCATATCAGAAAAAGAGGAAGAACCGAAACATAGATTCATTATCATGAAATGTCTTAGATGTGGAAATTTTGGTCACCTTGAGGATGATTGTACAAATAATGATTTGGTTTCTAGTATGTATGAGGATGCTTCAGAAAACTATAAGGAAGATGCATGTATGGTTTTCGAAAAAGGTAGCACCTCTAGTGATAAGAAATCTGAAAAAGGCTTTGATGATTCAGATAGCAAACAAATAAAGGATCTTGAAAGTGAACTTACTAACGCTCTTAGTGTTTTGAAAAAGGAAAGAAAGAAGAATGCTAGACTCAAGGATAAGTTAGATGAATGTTGTATGGAGAGAGATGATCTTATAGAAAGTCTTGACTTCTCTATGGCTAAGACACAAGAACTCAAGGATGAGTTAGAGTCTAAGGTTCTTGAGTATAGTGAGTTAGAACAGAAAATGGCTTCTTTGAAAGAGGAAACTAAAGAGTACAAGGATAAGCTTTACAGGTTTCAAGATAGCTCCAAAAAGGTTAAGTCACTCATCAAAGGTCAAAGAAAGACAACAGATAAAACAGGCCTTGGTTTTGTTAAGCCACACAAGGAACAAGTTGGAGAGTCTAGTAAGAGACTCCAAAAGGAAGAGAGTTCTGATGAGGAAAGTATTTCAGATCATGAGTCCTTGAATGATAGATGCACAGAAATAGAAAATAGAATTCAGAATGAGAAGAAGAAGTTTTCAGGACCCAAGAGGTCGAATAAAGGAAAATTTCACGGCAGATGTTTTGCGTGTCACAGGTTTGGTCACATGGCTTCACATTGCATGGCTCAAGTGAAGGAGGTAAATGACAATTTCAGAAGTGCTAGTTACTTTCAAGGGTATTGCTACTCTTGTCAATAGTTTGGGCACAAGGCAGTCTATTGCGAGGTAAATAACAGGAACAGGTTTGATCAAAATAGGTTTGGTCAGAACAGGGTTAGTCAGAACAGGCGGATTCAAAGAATAGGTATGCCTAAAAGAAATAACATTGTTACTTGTTATAAGTGCAACAATGAAGGTCACACAACTAGACAGTGTAGAGCTAAACTTCCAAGGTACAAGAACAGGAACAGTGGTATGAACAGGTCCAAGGATCAAGGCATGGAAAAGAACAAGAATGATAACAAGAACAAGAACAGTGACAGGAACAGGAACAGGAATATGGACAAAGAGTTCAAGAGAAGGCCCGACAAGGAAGTGATAGACGCTGATGATGATCAGTGCCTAATGGGAGTTTTACTCCCACCCTAGAATTAATCACCTCATCAGGAGGTGGGGGAGGGACTAAGCTAAGAGGCTCATTCTTAGTCCCGAGCCCCAAAGGTGACCCTTTGCCATTGATGACAAAGGGGGAGAGATATGAGTAAGGGGGAGAGCTTCAAGTGAAGAGGAAAGCTTCAAGTCAGGGGGAGCAAAACTTCAAAGGAAGATTCTCAGTTGTGGGCACAGTTTCTCAGCTGTTAGCACAGTTGGTTTCAGTTTTGGCTCTTGAGACGTGTTTTCAGTAAAGGTTTGCCATCAATGACAAAGGGGGAGATTGTTGGCAATTTTGGGTACCTTGGGTGCATTGCCTTTGCTCAAGTGTATAAGTTGTCATTGATGTCAAGAAGCTTTTGAAGGAATTTGATTTGATGTAAAATAATTTGTTTTGATGAAGGTTACGGCTTGACAAGTTCGAAAGAAAGCAAGTTAGAAAAGTGTCGCGATATCGCGACATGTCGCAGTTTCGCGACTCAAAGAGGAGAGAGAATGTTCGAGTCAGAAATGTCACGATTTCGTGACATATTGCAAGGAAGGTTGAACGGACGAAAAAGTGTCACGATTTCGTGACATGTTGCAGGAGAGAGAGTCCGAAAGAAAAAGTGTCACGATTTCGTGACATAATGCAGGAGAGAGAGTCCGGGAGAAAAAGTGTCGCGATATCGCGACATGTCGAGTTTTTGTGACCCGAAGAAAAGAAAAGCGCTAAGGAGAAAAAGTGTCGCGATTTCGTGACAAGTCAGAAGACAAAGTGGAAGCAAGATAAAGTGTCACGATTTCGTGACATGCTATAGATGAAAATGTTCCAAGTAAGAACTGTCACGATTTCATGACATACAACAAAGGGAAGAGTCTAAAATGAGAAGCGTCACGATTTCGTGACAAGTTGCAGAGAAGTCGTACGGAAGCTGAAAGCGTCACGATTTCATGATAGGCTGCAAAGAAAACGTACGGAAGCTAGAAGTGTCACGATTTCATGACAAATTCAAGGAGGAAGAGCTCAAAGGTGAAAGCATCACGATTTCATGACATGTGTTCCATTTTAGGGGGGGGAGAGAAAAACAAGCGAAAGTGTCATGATTTCGTGACATGTTCCATTTTTGCTAGTGCAAGCAGACAAGAGTGCAAGGAAGAGAAAGTGTCACGATTTCATGATAGATTGAGATGGCAGCATTCGGTTGGAGAAAGTGTCACGATTTCATGACAAAAATAGAATGCAGGTCTTCTATAGGAGAAGTGTCATGATTTCATGACAAAAGCAGAGAGGAAGGCTATGAAGATAGAAGTGTCACGATTTCGTGACAAAAGTAGAAAGGAGGTCGACGAAGGGAGAAATGTCGCGATATCGCGACAAATGCAAAGTTGATGCTGACTAAGTCAGAAGTGTCGCGATATCACGACAAGAGCTTAGTTGAAGTCGACAAAGGCTAAAATGTCGCGATATCGCGACAAAAGCCAAAAGACAGTATACGGTTGCAAAAGTGTCACGATATCGTGACATGTTGTAGTTTCATGGCAGAAGCTATAGAAGAGTTGCAGAGGCAGTGAAGCCGACAAAGTTAAATTTGGGCCGACGAAGATTAGGGTTTGCAGTCGACGTAGTTTAGGGTTTGCAATCGACGTAGTTTAGGGTTGTGCAGTCGACTAAGATCAAGGTTTTGATCTTGAAAGTGTTAGTATAAAAGGAGGGCTGTTTGGAGAGTTGAGGGGTGATTGAATGCGTGGTTGAAGTGCGAAATTTGTAGATAGTGCGCAGAGCAAGAAGTTCGATCGCTGTGAGCAGAGTGTGAATTCGATTGTAGTGTGCAGAGTGCATTTCGTCGAATCATTCTGAGTGGGAAAGATCGAAAAGGAAGAAGAGTGTGCGCAGACAGTGCAAGGGTTGAAGTTCGACCAAGTGCGGGTGTGTTTGCGCAGAGAGAGAAGAGGGCATAGAGAGTAGACAGGCAAAGACGAACGAGGACATTTGTGCTAGACCGAAGGACTGTGTTTAGTGCAAATTCGAGGACCAGCTTTGGAGGTGATAGAGTTGAGGACAGAGGTCTCCAGCCAGAGCAGGGAGGACAGGTGTCTTCTATGGATAGAGTTCCATTTGCTAAGGGCAGCGAAGGCAGAGGTCTTCTAGAGGATCACCAACCAGAGCAGAGCTAGGGGATTGGTGTCTCCTGTGGGTTGGTACCCATGAACTCGAGATTAGGGGATTGGTGTCTCCTTTGGGTTGGTGCCCATAAACATTGTAATCGGGAAAGGTATTCCCAGAATTTGGATTGATAAAATTTAGTGAAAGATTTTATCCGTGGATGTAGCTCACATTGAGCGAACCACGTAAATTGGTGTCTCATGTGTGTGTGACGATTTGTACATTGCTTTGGTTTTTGCTATTGATATTGCCATTGATATATTGTATAATATTGATTGGGATAAGAAAAGTAAAAAGTGGTCTTATACTGTTCACCCCCCCTCTCAGTATAAGCTTGTGTTCTTCAACCTGGTCCTACTTCATGGCTTTCATATTCCCCTAGTCCTTATTAGGATTTTTTAATTTTTTTATTAGTGATAGGATTATGATATGCTAAGGGCTATACTAACTAGACCTCAACTACAAAAGCAAAGCAATATTTCTATCAACTCTTGAGAAGACCTCTAGGTATGGTTGAATGACCGAAAAACCCTAGTATATTATTCATAGAAACAATTGGGGTTGTATTGAAAAACACAATTACTTACAAGGGTGATAAATGGATAAAAAATAGAGTGCATAGATGCAAGATTAAAATACAAATGTGGTGTCATTTGTCAGATTGTAAAAACAATTTATTCCAATGCAAGTGTGACGGATGAATATACCTAATGCAATGCAAATATGAAATACATGTGGAAAATGATATGCATGATGCAAAATGCAATGCAATGATCTAAATGAAATGCATTGGTTGCAACATTCAATGCAAATATTTTTTATTTTTGATATTTTTCCAAATTTTTATGTATTTTAACATTTTGACCAAGGGATTTTCAAACCCATTGGAGCATTTTGGGATCAAAAAAGTGGTTTTGAGAAAGCCTTAGAGCCTTTTGGGATTGACCAAGAGGTTTTGAGAAATCCTTGGACCCTTTTGGGATTGACCAAATGGTTTTGATAAACCCTTGGAGCCTTTTTGGATTGACCAAGTGGTTTTGAGAAACCCTTGGAGCCTTTTGGGATTGACCAGGTGATTATGAGAAACCCTTGGAGCCTTTTGGTATTGAACAAGCAATTTTGAGAAACCCTTGGAGCATTTTGGGATTGACCAAGTGGTTTTGAGAAACCCTTAGAGCCTTTTGGGATTGACCAAGCGGTTTTGAGAGACCCTTGGAGCCTTTTTGAATTTTCCAAAGGGCTTACAAATGCCTTTGGAGCCTTTTTTGTAGTGACCAAAGGGATTGCAACTATCTTTGGAGCTTTTGTGGAGGATACACCACCTTAGGTACCCCTAGTGTGTATACCCCTCAATGAAAGTGAAGGTGTGCTACCTCTAGGATCCTCACTTTACCTCATTGAATTTGGCATGGATGGTGGGGAAGGTATGCTACCTTGAAGACCCCCAGTGTGCATGTTATCCACTAAAATGTAATCAACTTGCTTAGGAAGAGTGACAAAAATCAACTCTTCCAATTGAGGCACAAACCTCAATAGGATGCCTGTGTTTTGAGGAGGTAGTAACAATGACCCATCTATGGATATGATATTTCCATCTATAAGGTTGTGAACTACATGTTTAAAGACATAACAATAATTAGTACCATGAACCCTCATTCGATGATACAAGAAATTATGTTCCCTTCTATAATTTTTAGAGTTGGCCCTATATGGGTTGTACAAGGGTATATCCAACAACGTGATTGTATCCATTTCTTGCAGCTTATGAATGATGGTTGACATGATTCATTTAAAGGTGTCCAAACATGTTGGTCATGCTCTTGGTGGGAAATAGGATGTTGAGGTTTACAAGGTGATAAATGACCTTGGGCTCACACATGAGAAGATGTGGCCTCTACTTTGGTAGACTTAGGAACTATGGATGAACCATCTATGGGATAAAATTTGCTATATATGAAATCTTGAACCACATCCCTAAATCCATAACAATCATGAATTCCATGGATTTCTATTCGATGATAAAGACAATAATGATCCTCCCTATAACCCTTAGGTTTATCTCTATTTGGGTCTATAGGTTTGACATCAGGAAAGGTGATAACCTTAGATTTTTACAACTTCTAAAAAATATTTGGCATGGACTCGTTTAAAGGATTCCAAATGTGCGATAACTATTTTGAGCACTTAACCTGCATTGGTTTGGTTTGATGACCGGATGGTTGGGTTGTTCGAATTGGATCTTTTTTTGCTAAGCCTTTTCTTGTGACTATACAGGAGGTGTTTCGGACTTAGATACGGGTTGCTTTGGTAATGCTAAATTTTTTAATTGGTTCATGATATTGTGCAATGCCTTATCTTTCTCATCCATTCAATGCTCCATTATATCTAGATGACTTAGAATGGATCATAAAATTGAAAAAGAATTTGTGTGTATTTCCAATGATTAATTCAAATATCCTTTTCTACTAAAGAAGGTAAAAGAGTGGGTAGTAAATATACAACAATAATTGTACATCACCAATTTCCTTCCTCTTATATGATGTGGATGCTTTTTATGATCCACTTTGTTAGTGGAATCCATATGTTCATGTTCATGAATCGGTTCATATCTCTATTTCACTTTAGGATTTTGAATTGTGTCAGTTTTAGTAACCCCAGCTTGAGGTGGGGGAGATACCCATTCTTGTTCTTGAGAGGGTGCTATGAGAAATGAGTCAAGAGTGACTAATTTCAATAGTTTTGGCTCCTTCGATGTGGAAGCAACATTTGATTTCCCCATATCTTGTTTTATCTATTTTTAAATCAGTTGATCCTTTGAATTAATGTCAACCATTCCCACAAACTCATGAGAAGAGGTCTCCATAGTTGCATGATTTGTAGGTAACCCTTCCACCTTCTGAGGTTGTTCTATTTTAAGTATGACAACTAAATTTTCCTCATGCTTAGGTGGACCATCAAGTATGGGATCAACAAATAGCAACTCAACAGGAGGTTGACCCAAATCCTCAATGGACTCAAAGATAGATGTAGTCATAAGGTCTGCCTCTACATGCTCTTTGAATTCAATGTCATCCAAATGAATCCTATCTTGTGATGATGTGGATGAAGATGGTATGACCTGATCTGATCCATCCATAACCATGCTAGGTTCTTCCCCTTTGATAGGAGTAAGAGAGTCCTCTAATGACATATTTGCAATAATTGTGAGCATATTCATGGTTGTTTTGGTCAATATATCCTCTTTGGGTGAGACCAAATATGGAGATGTAATGGGTGAAACCACGGGTGATGGTGATGGTGAAGGTAACTCCACAACATACCATGAGGCTGCATCCAAACTTTGGATAGGATCACTATGTTTAATGTTTTTATGTGTGAGTGACACACTAGGTTCCTAGGGATAGTATACTAGTTTTTAATACTTGAAAGGATATGGGTCCACCTCAACTACATAAACCTTGTTTGCATAGATGTACTTAATGCACAGATGCATTATGGATGGTACACACTCCATGGATCTTATCCATGACATTCCAAGCAGTATGTTGTACTATAGTGAACCCTCTAAAATGTAGCACAATGTGGGGATAATATTTTATCCCACCTCAATGGGGAGGACTATTATGCCTGTTGTAGGGGATTCCACATCATTAAAGGTTTGTAGCATGAAATTCGATTCTTTGATGTAGGAAGGTGGAATGTTGAGGTGTTTGAATGTAGCAGTAGTGATAATATTGATAGACGATCCTGTATCAACCAACACTCACTTGTATGAAATCTACTTGATCCTCACTATGATGTGCAATGGGGGATCAGACTCCTTAACAAGAATAGATTTGATTTCCTATTTATGGAAAGTAATAATAGGTTCTTTGTATGTCAGAATAGACTATAATTTCAACAAAGTTTGTGATGAATTTTGAGCATTGGCATTGCTCCCTTGTTCCTTACGATATTCCTCAGCCTCGTTATTGGGTAAGGGATATTTGAACATGTATGTTCGTTGCTTATATATAGTCATTGTTTTGTTTGTCTATCAAAAAATATGGCTATCTATTTGCTTAGGAGGTAAATCTTGATGATGCGTTGGGTGTATCACAATGATTTGTTGCCTAGTTATTTTGAGTGTGAGCTTCTTTTCGAGAGCTATCCTACATGATTGTTCTTCATGTAACTTATATTGGTAAATCCTTTCCTCACATTGTTTAAGCTTATCCTGCCTACACTATTGAAAGCTTTTTTATTCTAAGTACTCTATTTCTAGTCATTCATGCTCAATGCATGATTCCTCCAATTGATCTTGGAGTAGCCTATTTCTATGGACTACATGAGAGTTACATTCCCTATATAATTGGTTTTTTATGTAGGATCCACAACTTTCTATCTCACTGGGGGGAGATCTAATGATTTTTATTATTTCCACGTGTGTGGAAATCCTATCACCTCCATAGGTGGACCCCTTGTGCAAGGAAGGAGTCTCACAATGACTATTAGAGTGTCATGCGAGGAGGATGAGATCCTCAAGTGAGTGATGGGTGTGATGCCTAGCAAGGTGGTGCCTGAGGTTGGTAAGATCCTTAGGGTAATATTGGGGGTGTTCCACATCATGATGCACACTGGGTGGAGTTTGGACTTTGATCTTGGGTCTATGCCCAAGTCAACCACTCTATGTTTGCACCATTATGTATCCTATGTCTAGATTTATTTTTTATTAACACACAAAGAATACAATGATGATTATCTCTTTTTATAGTTTTAAAATGAGCCCTAGACTATTTTATGTGTTTTCAATTTGTTGTATCAGTAAAGTAACTCTTGTTGTGTTTTGCAAAATATTGATAATTTTTTCAAATTTTTAAAGGCTTTCACCTATATGCTCGTAGCTTGACAACCTAGATATGAACTCTAGGTCACGTAATACCCCCAAAGTGTGGCAATGAAAGTCCACACCCGAGCAGGGAGCACAGGTCCTCCCATATCCTCACATGTTTTCACCCATTCAGTGTCATACCCTTCAAAGAGGAGTATATGCAATTTTTCTAGGCTACGAAAGGTTCTTGGATCCAGTATTGGTCTAGAACATAGGGTACGAGGGAATTGGGCCAACGGATGGAAATCACCTCCACTATCATTGAAACCATACTAGTGGTTGGATGTCACTCCCAACTCACTAGCGTTTATTGTGAAATATGGTGTGTGTGGTTCTTTTTAATTTGTATGAAAATAAATATGAATAATAACATTCAAATTATTCTTTCTATATGCAATACAAAAAAATGAACATTTCAAATTAAGAAAACATGCATGATTGAGTTCACATGATATCTTGACAATGCATACTAACTATGGTATGGCCACTAATTGGACCTCATGCAAGCAAAACTAACATACAAGAGGGGCCTAGATCATTGGATACTAGGACAAACTACACTCAGAGGTCCACTATTCCTAGAAATGACTAGTAGATCCTAAGAAAATACCTAAGGACTCAATATATTTTTCATTGCCTTCCCTAATTATGCTAATATTTTGCAAATTTTGGAAAACACAGACATAAAATAGAAAAATATATAATGATAGTGGGACCTACCTCAGATCCTCAGTTAATATAGTTTTTTCTTCCTACTATCTGATTTGTTAGATTTTGACTGTGGCTTTGTGGCACAGTGACCACTGTTGCCCATAGATGTCACCCACAATAGAATGATGACCTAGTTAAGTAGAATGTAAAACTGAGAAAAATAGAATGTAAGTAGATATAGCTTTTTCTTCCTTCTATCTATAAAATAGAAAAATATAGAATGATAACCTAGTTAAGTAGAATGTAAAACTAAGAAAAATAAAATCAGGGATTACCCTCTAACCATTGGTCCTTCAAGTGGTGGGCACTGTACACCACGGCTGACAAATGTGGCTGAGCCTAAAGTAAGTTTACCCTCCAAATTAGGTCCAATTTTTCTGATACTCCTTGACAAATTGATGGTCAAGGGTCGTATCTATATCCTCTGATATATTTGATAGTTGAATTGCTCAGTGATTACATAGATTGCACGAATTAGCATTTCTTGTCTATCCTATCCTCTTAGGACCTCCATGGCAATGTGATCTCCAATTGGGTAGTAAAAGTATTTCTATAAATGCATGTGAATGAGTATGCAATCCAACAGGGCTTTACTGCTCAATTGATTATGCTTCTCTCTCTCTTTTCCCCAATTTAGAGGGGGATTATATAGCAATTTCCAAGGGCTAAGGGTGGCTTCATGAGGAAGCCTGAGCTTGTTGGATGGAAGGATACAGAACCTTCCTCACTCAACCTACTCCAATCCATAACCAATTGGCCATTACAACTAATTTTGGTTTATATGAAGGCCAACTAATTTTGATTCCTAACTATGGCTGACAAGTGTGGTCAGGACTACTAACCGTAGGTGTCAGTAGTGTCTAGAACTGACTAGGCAAATGTGCCCAAATTAAGTGGTAAAAACCACTACTATATCTTGGTATTTGTCTAAGGTCTTCCATATGGTTTTCTAGCATATCCCATATGAGTAGTCACCTTGGCATGATGTTTTTAGGTGTCTACACTTACTTACACCAACCCTAACTTTCCCAAACCCCAAACCACCCTACCCTCTCATATCTATTCCCTTAAAAACTTGTCCCAATTTCAACTCTTAATTGATTAGTTAATTAATTATCCCTATATCGCTCCAAATTTTTTGCATCCTTACCTTCAGGCTATAGGATCCGTGCCCGGAAGGAGGATGGGAAAAGGATGGCACGGTACCTCGGACTGAGAGGCCTTGCGAAGGTCCCGCCTCTCGGGGGAGGTGTATTATGGTGATTTTTCGACGGATGGTGGGTTCACCAGGAAACGTTTGAATGGCAGTTTCCACGCCTAGGTTGGGAATGTGTTTAATGTGTTCAGTTTTATCTTTAAACATTCGAGTCCTAGGTTTGGCCAAATGAATCTAAGTTGTTCTATTATGAAAATACAAGCTAAATGAAATACAAAAAATAGATTTTAAACAGAAAACAGAGAGGAAAATCTAAATTATAGAGCCATACCTGATCCGGATGTCTGATGGAGATTCTGATGTTTGAAGCAGACAGGATCGTCTGGAATTTGATAGGATCGTCTCCGACCTGCAGGATCGTCTGAGATCTGACGAATTCGTCAGACAAATTCGTCAGAGACCTGCAAACAGAGAAATAGACACAAAATACAAAAAATACAGCAATGCTAATAGAGGATAAAGATGTAAAATAACAATAAAGATGTTAACAGATAATCCTAAATAGGAATGCAAACAAATTACAATGTTTTAATAATTAATCATGATTTCATTATGCAATTAAACTACATGGGTGAACTCCAAGATGCAGAATAGCAGAAAATAATAAATAAACTAGCTAGTTGCAGAATAAAATAGCAGATGAAAAGAGGAAAATGCAAACTCTGGGCACTGATTGCCCCCAATGATGATTGCAGTCGAAATCGTCTCTGATTTGACAGGATCGTCTCCGATCTGAACAGGATCGTCTGCGACGATGTAAGCTTGCTCCGGCTGAAAAATGACAAGGTTCCTGCAAGAAAATTGGATGCAACAAATGTAGATGGTAATACAGATTATTCTAATGCGTGTGAAGGTCGATTTATAGGAAAATTCAGCCAGGGGAAGGTTAAGGGGAGGGCCTAAGTTTAAATAGGCTTAGGAGGGAGGTTAGGAGGTTGGAGATCATCCCAATTTGGGAGATCTCCAATGGGGAGGGTCTCTAACGGTGCAGACACGCTTCTGCCCGGATTAGAGACGCCGTTGGAATAGAGGCTAATTGAGAAAAATCAGTTTTGGGACAAGATCGTCTGGACGTCCTAGTCCAGACGAAATCGTTCGATCTGAGGCGATATCGTCTGATCGGCGACGATATCATCAAACGGTCAAAACAAACTCTAAAAATGGCACGGGAAAGGAGGAAACGGGTTAAACGGCGGTTTGGGAGCGGTTTTGGGGGTTGAAATTTGAATTTGAATATTTACTAGAGTAATTGTAATTATTAAGGTTTTACTATGCCAATTTTAGGGTGCTACATTTTGCCCCCTCTTTAGCGAATTTTCCGAAGAAAATGCGTTAAAGACGAGTTCTTCTCGATCTACGAGAAAGCAAAAATTATTCCCATTTTTAGGCGACGATTCTAGGTCGAATCGTACGACAACTTACTATGGTGCCCCCTCCGTGTTTTTACCCAAATCGAACGTTTGAGGTAAAAACGCGAAAAAGCAAAATTTTAAAAAAGTTGTTAAGTGTTTTTGAATAAAATTAAGAAAAATAGGGTAAAACCCTAATTCATTGTTACTGTTCATTTTTATAGTTTTCTGGTTTTTGGAGCTCTGGAGACAAAAATGGTCGAGACAGCGCACAGATCGACAGAGGTCCGACGCGGGCTACGGGTAAGGGTCTAAACTTAGTTTAGAATGCTTTACTTTAGAATTTAATGCTTTTTAGACTAGATTTGCTTGATTTTTGAGCATCGCGGCCATTTTTGGGCCGTCGACGTCGTCGAGACGAAATCGTCTCGATTTCGCCAAAATCGTCTCGATATCGTCGATTTCGTCCAAGGGCGAAATCGGCGATAGGGGGACGATTTCGTCAAAAAGGGGACGATTTCGGCTAGCAAAATCGAAGACGAATTTGCTCAAATTGGGGACGATATCGTCCAATTGTGGACGATATCATCATTTGAACTTATTTTAACTTGCATTTTTAATTAATGATTTATTAATGATTTTTATTGTTGATTTTGTTTATGTTGTAGAGAGGATTACTAAAGAGCAGAGAATGGAAATATGGCGGGTTGAGGGATGACTTGGCCGCCCTGTCTTAGGCAGAGCGAGATCAGCTGGCTCAGGTCGGCTTGCAGCATGTGGTAGAGATGCCACAAGTTTCTACAGACATGGGGCTATTGACAGCCCTAGCAGAGAGGTGGTATCCGGGTTCTTCCTATTTTTGGTTACCGATAGGGGAGATGACTCCCACACTGGAGGATGTATGGAGGATTTTGAGGATCCCCATACAAGGACGGCTGATCACTCCCACGGCCAATCAGGGCCACGCGATGATGCGACTGTGTGGCGATCCGAGCTTCGCCCTGGAGAAGGGCGGAGTGAATATCGAGTCGCTGCGCCAGATGCCTGGGGCATCTAGACTCACACGGGTTTTGGCTGGGGTGGTAGGTGGACTTCTGTTGTGCCACCAGAGTGGATGCAGGGTACCATGGGTACTGACAGATGTGGTCTGCGACATGAGAGACCACGGATATAGATTTTCTTGGGGGAGCTTTGTGCTCTGCAGATTGTACAGGATCCTGCATGGGGTCATGTACAAGGGCGGCCGATGTCTGGTTATGACATCGCTACTACAGGTTTGGTGCTGGGAGCACATCATGGTGCGGAGGCCGGTAGGGCTTCCACTGACAGGGATTGATGGGGAGAGGCCCCGAGTTTTCTATTGGTGGCTCCAGAGAGGGGCACAATGGTGGATAGATCTACCAGTGTCCCAGAGACTACTAGATGACCTCGTCTCCGACCAGATCACCTGGAGGCCTTGGAGAGATCATCCAGGGTGGGTCGAGGATGGACAGGAGCTGGCTCGCATCAGGCGAGTCTGCTGGCTGAGGATGGAGAGGGGAGAGGTGGAGCTCCATCGGTATGACCGAGTTTTGAGGTAGTTCGGTCTACAGTAGGGGATTCCATCTCTGAGAGACTACGAGTTTTCTCGAACTATCCGGGATAACACTACAGTTAGCGGGGCTCCAGATATGCAGTGATTCTAGAGTCAAGACGTAGATGATGCCCCCATTCAGCCAGTGGATGGGGATGACGCTAGGGTAGCCGACGGCTATGATGCCTAGTACACAGGCATCCACCCTCCTCGGATGACGAGGGCTCAGGGTCCGATTCATGTAGTTGTGCATCGGATGGGGAGGCAATGCCAGGCAGCCATTGAGGTAGCACAGGGTCATGGCGGGAGAGAGCAGAGGAGGCCACAGGCTCAGCAGAGGCCGTGACAGTGGGAGAGGAGGGAGGAGAGACCCCCTTCTCCATAGAGAGAGAGGCCACCATCGCTCGATAAGGGCAAGGGTGTTGACACTGGGGAGAGCAGTGAGACAGTGACTCTCCGAGCGGAGACAGTCCGTCTCTAGGCATAGGTGCAGACATTGCAGGATGAGGCTACACGCCACCGAGCTGAGGTTACACAGCTCAGAGATGAGATTGCATGCCTCAGAGCATAGGGCGGAGGAGCGAGCACTCAGGAGCTGGCATGGTCGATTGCTCAGACCACGTTCTACCAGGGTATCTATTTCTAGATGGTGCCAGAGGGTCAGAGGGTACAGCTACCAATCGGCATTGCTGACCCGATCAGGATTGGGTCATCGAGGACTTCATCTCGATCGACAACTAGGACTCGTAGTACCACACATACTGCGATGGGGCCACCTCGTCCACCTCAGGGTGGGGGAGGAGATGAGGCTGAGAGCTCGAGGGGTTCTCGAGGCTAGGCTACTGCACTGTACAGACTGATTATATGATTTGAGAGGATTGAGTATGCCAAGATGTAGATTGTGGCATACCAATCTATTTTTGAGATGATGTACATATATTTGATATATATATATAGATGAGATATTTTTTTGATCATATGACTTGTCTTATGCGTTTGTATGATGCTTTTAATGTTTTGGTGTGATTGATTTAATGATTCATGTAATTATGTCGTTTGGAAATATGTATGGTTTTTAATAAATGCTTTAAAATTTAAATGAAATAATCTGATAGAACAAATTGGTTGTTTGTGATGTGGTGATTTGATAAAAAATAAAAAGACTTTTAACAATAATTTCAAAGGACATTGTCGCTATTATAGACCATTTCATGGAGTCACCGCTCACTCGGTCGTCAAGCTAATCCCAGTATAGAAATATTGTTAAAAAGAAAAGAGTGCTTAAGAGACTGTCTTAAGACTTTGGTGTGATGATGCAAATGATGATGATGATGATTTTGTTTTCAGACTTTTCATGAAAATATTATGCATGAAATATTTTAAAATGGCTTTTGCTAGGCATAAATTCCTAAGTGTGATAAAATGTTGAATAATTCCTTAGAAATTATACCATGGTTGCAAATTTGCATATTGACATAATGACATGAGATAGTGATAGGTGTTTGTTTGTTTTTAAAGCATAATTGTGTAACAGAATGATTTAAGTCATATGGATTTTATGATTTTTAAATAAATGGGGAATAAAAATTGATACAATGGTTTGCGCTAGGCATAGAATATTTAGGTATAGACTTATACCATCATCGCGAAAATCAAAGAAGAAAATAGATAGTTTTATTGCATGGTTGATTTTTAATTTTTTGAAAATATGAAGATGAGGACTTGCGCTAGGCATAAAATTCCAATTTTGGTTTTGGAACTATACCATCATCGCGAAAGTCGACAATATATATATATATATATATATATATATATATATATATATATATATATGTTTTTATTGTATGGTTTGAAAGAAATTTTGAATTTTGATAATGCATGTAGTTGTCTTTATACTAAACAACTGTACTTTAAAGAAGAAAATGAATTTATTCCAAACAGTTTGCAGAAATATTTCAAAGTATCTTAAAGACAAAAGTTAGATTTATAAGGAATCCCATGTGCATATGTGAGTTCATTTCCAATCTTGATTTATCATAATGATACACAAAATCTCTCAAATACAAATGTGTGTGCAATTGCATTGTTCATTTACCAGTTTGAGCAAGATACTATGATACAAGTGATTTGAATGAACCAAATAAGTGTTCATTAACCATGATTTAGATGCATATAACCATACCGAGACTACTATGTAAGTCGGATTATCAAGAGCTAGCTAATCCATAAGCGAGACATAGGTCTATACAAAAGAAGGTCGCTAATGTGACAGACATATCGCCACGCTAGGAGTTACCCAAGGCCAAGCAGGTTGGGCACAAACCACCTGTTATGGGGCTTACCTCACAGTTTTTGAATAATTGAGAATTCCAAGGATTCAAGCTCATCAACCCTTCTTTTCTTTTCAAAGGGTAGGGAGAGGGATTTTATTGCTTTTGCTTTTGCTTTATTTTGCTTTTCTTTTGTATTTTTGCTTGATAATGCTTGGAACATTGCTGTAATGATATAAAATAACATTTTTTCTTTTTCTCTTTTTCTTGAACTTTGCTTTTTTTTTCTATGCTAGGGATACTTGCTCGGATTAGCTGTAGAGCAAGGGATTTTTATTCTGGGTAGGGGTGAGCTTGTCCTTTTGCCAATTCTCAAAGATTCTAGACCATGTGCATGATAGGATAGCAGGGGAAACTTTTCGCTCAAGAAACCACTTCTACTATGTAGCATAGCATGGACATTACAAATATAATCATTTTATTGTGAAAGGATGTGCTTGGTTTAAGTAAATAACAAGATCAATTCTCTATGCTCAAACTTTATTTAATTGAATTTTGTGGACTTTGATATAAGAGAGATTAGTAATCATGCCGGATAAAATCAAGATACTTATTTTTGTGTTTGCAAAAGTGAGAGATTCCAAATAAATGCTAATTTATCCAAAATAATTTGAAATATATAACTGCAACATTTGTAAGAAGAAATATATACAAATACTTTTTTGAGAAGTTTGAGAATGTTGACTCTCTCTTTCTTCTTTATTTTGTTTTGGTTTCGAAAGAGTCAAGAATATTGCTGTTTTTATTTTTATTATTTTTATTTGTTTTTGTTTTTGTGTAAACAATTTGATATATTTTTAAAATAAAACAACATGCAAAATATGTACAAATGATGAAATGATTAATTTTTGTTACGCATAGTAACGTTTAAGATGCAAAATGTTCATGGGTTCTTTAAGTTCTTTACCATCTAAGGTAGATAATTTGTATGCTCCCGATTCAAATTTAGCAGTGATAATGTATGGTCCAAGCCAGTTGGGCTCAAATTTACCTTTAAGGTCTTTAGTTGCATTAGTATTTTTTTGATTTTCTTTTAAAACAAGGTCGTCGATCTCAAAGGATCGATGACGAACTTTTTTAGCATATGATCTTTTAAGCTTGTTTTGGTAGGCACGGAGATGCTCCAAAGCATTGATGTGCTTTTCATCTAGGAGTTCCAGCTGACTGAGTCTTCCAGCTTCGATATTCATCTCCTACTTCGGTATCTTGAAGTAGTAGAGCCAAAGAAGGAACTTCTAATTCAAAGGGAAAAATGGCTTCAGCACCATAAACCAAAACAAAAGGTGAAGTTCCAGTGGGAGTTCGAACACTAGTTCGGTAGGCCCACAAGGCTGGATATAATTGAATGTGCCAGTCGTGGCCAGATTTATTGACCAATATTTTGAGAATTTTGATTAAGGTTTTGTTAGATGCTTCTGCTTGACCATTACCCTGAGGATAATAGGGAGTGGACCAGCGATGTTGAATCTTATATTTTTGGCATAATTTCTTGACATCTTTATTTTTGAAACAAGTTCCATTATCAGAGATGAGATTTGCAGGAATTCCAAACCTACAAATGATTTGATTAAAAATAAATTTAGAAACTTGTGTGCCAGTGCAGGAAGCTAAAGGCATAGCTTCAACCCACTTCGTGAAATACTCGATGGCGGTTATGATGAATTTGTGTCCATCAGATGACACAAGATTGATTTTGCCAATAATGTCTAAGCCCCATTTTGAAAAGGGCCAAGGAGATGAAATAGCCTGCAGCTCTTGTGCAGGGGCATGGACAAGGTCAGCATGTTTCTGGCACTTGTCGCAATGGCGCACATACTCATGTGCATCATTCTCCATGGTAGGCCAAAAGTATCCTATCCTAAGGAGCTTTTTAGCAATGACACTACCATTGAAGTGTCCTCCACAAGATCCATCGTGGGCTTCACTCAAGGCTGATTTGGATTCTTCTAGATTCAAACATCTCAATAGGATACCTTCAAAAGATCTCCTATATAAAGTATTGCCAATTATTACAAATCGACTTGCTCGTCTACGTAATAACCGACGTTGGTTTCTATTAGAATTGGCAGGGAAAGTCCCATTTTGAAGAAAATCAAATATATCTGTATACCAAGGTTCAGGAGTAGTTTCATTGATTAGAAACACATCCAAAGGTTCTAAGCATGACTTATTTGAAGCGGGTTCCTGGAGTCGACGAATAATGATAGTGGCATATTCGTCATCTAACTCCAAGGGCAAGAGAGATGCAGTTGCGGCCATAGCATCAGCTGCACGGTTGCAAGTTCTAGGAATAGCTTCCAAGGTAACTTGATCAAATAGAGACATTAATTGTAAAACATAGGCTTTATATGGGCGCAGTTTATCATCTCTGAGTCCGATAAACTTCATTAATTTGGTTTATGACAAGTTGAGAATCACCAAAAACTAACAGATGTTTAATTTTTAGCGCCAAGGCAGCTCGTAATCCGAGGATTAGAGCTTCATATTCAGCAATATTATTGGTGCAAGCAAATGTTAATTTGAAGGACAGAGGAATGATGTGTTTTTGTGGGGATATTAAAATAATACCCGCACCAGCCCCACTCATGCATCGGGCTCCATCAAAGTATAAGGACCATTGTTCAATATGGTCTACCTCTAATTGAAGGCATTCATCAGGAAACTCAATGATGAGGGGATGGGTAGACTCTAAGGGTGCAGCGACTAATTGATCTGCTATGATTTGACCCTTAACAGACTTTTGTCCTATGAATGTGAGGTCAAACTCGCTTAGAGCAAGAACCCACTTGGCTGTACGACCCGATAAATAAGGTCGACTCATGAGATACCTCAAGGGATCATATTTAGCAATGACATAAGTTTTTTGACTAAGCATATAATGGCATAATTTTTGCATAGCAAAAATGACTGCTAGACATAGTTTTTCTAACGCTGTGTAGCGGGTTTCATAACTGATGAAGGTTCGGCTAATATAATAATTAGCACGTTCTCTCTTTGCATCATCAAGCTGAGCTAACATAGCTCCTAAGGCAGAATCTGAAGCTAAAATATACAGGAGAAAGGGGCGATCAGGTCTAGGTGGTGAAAGCACCGGTGGGGTAAGGAGGTATTGTTTGAGAAGTTCAAAAGCTTCTTTACATTCGTCGTCCCAATTAAAAGGGACATCCTTCTTAAGGAGCTTAAGAAAGGGACCGGTTTTGTCTGCCAACTTATCGATGAAGCGACGGATAGCTTGAAGTTTACCTTGTAAACTTCGTAACTCAGATATATTAGTAGGTGCGGGCATATCAGTGATAGCCGCAATCTTGAGAGGGTCAATTTTGATACCACGTAAAGAAACTATAACCCCTAATAGTTTACTGGACTTAACTCCGAATATGCATTTGGTTGGATTTAATCGAATAAGATATTCTCTTAATCGATTAAAAACTTTTCTCAAATCATCTAAATGGTTATCTTCATTAATAGAGCGAGCTATAATATCATCTACATAATCATGTAGGATATCATGCATCATATCATGAAAAATATAAGTCATAGCTCGTTGATAGGTTGCACCTGCGTTCTTTAAGCCGAATGGCATAACTTTCCAACAAAAGGTACCCCAAGGGGTAATAAAGGCTGTTTTAGCCTGATCTTCAGGAGCTATCCTGATCTGATTATAACCGAAGAATCCATCCATTAAGGACATCATCCCACTCCCGAAAGTAAAGTCAATGATTTGATCCATGTTTGGAAGAGGAAAATCATCTTTAGGGCATGCAACGTTAATATCTCTAAAATCTGTGCAAACCCTAACTTTGGTGGCTTCTTTCTTGGTGACTGGAACTACATTTGAGATCCATTCAGCATAATCAATAGCTTGTATAAAAACAACATTCAGGAGTTTTTCTAACTCCCCTTTGACTAGCAGGGCCACTTTGGGATGCATTTTTCTAAGTTTTTGTTTAACAGGTTTAGCATCCGGATGGACTACTAGATGATGCATGACTACGGAAGGGTCCAGACCTGGCATATCTTCGTATGTCCAAGCGAAGACATCTTCATATTCTTTAAGGAATGCAATGTATTGCTCTTGTTTTTCTTGACTTAATTCTGACCCAATATTGATTATGTGAGGATTATCCTCGGTTCCAATGTTAACTTTAATGACGTTTTCGACTTCCATGTGTAGATCTCTTTCAAAATTAGGTGGGGCGGGTGAGACGCCCAATTCTTGTAATTATTTTAAGGTTAAGTTGGATAATTCATCTTGAGGATTAGTGGCCTCAAGCTGGGCTATAGTTGGTATAGAACCATCAAAATAAAATCCATTGTGTAACATCTCTTCAACGGAGACATCGTGGAAGATATCTCCTTCCAACTCCTCATCGGAGTCAGCAATCAATTCGGGGTAAGCTATGGATAGCATGTTACATGTAAATGGCTGATTTTTTAGAGGCAAATCATCACGCCTATCCAAATAATCTTGATAACATATGAGTTGATCATCATCTTCAAAAGGGAAGGGTTGACCCTTACTAGGAAATAGGCCCACACCACAGCGGGCAGGCCACGGTTCTACCTCGAAAGGTTCTTTCATGCCATTTTGGAAAGGTCCCAAGCCTTTCCCTTTATATCCCATTTTAAGCATTATAGGTTTAGCTTTAATATACTCATTAGTAAAATAACATCGAGCATATCCATCATGATGAGTTTTGATATTTCGAGGTATTCTTCCCCAGTCATATCCTTTATAAATGAAGGCACAACTCCCGACTTGGTAAGTACTTCCCATAGGTTGTGGGAGGCCCAAGGTACGAGGAGATGGCGGCAAGTTATTTAAAAGAATTGAATCTTGCATGAAAGCATTTGTTTTTTCTGATATTAAGATTGTGGATAAATCCGGTAAAAGTTCATCAAAAAGAGCATAAGATGTAGAAGGATCATTCCCTATATCTTTAGATGTGGAAGGTATGATAGATGTTGATAATGTGGAAGTGTTAATAGATGGGTCTATAGGTTTTGAAATTATAGGGATAGAACATGAAGGATTGGTTGTGGATTGAAGATCTTTTTGAGGTTCTAGAGTGATTTGTTTAGAAGATTGTTGATCTATATATGAGTGTGAAATGAATGGAGGAGAAATAGGTGAAGCTATGGGTGTGTGTTTCACAGTTTTAGATGAAAAATAAGAATTAGGATGTGTGGATGACAGAGCGGGGCAAAATTGCACTCCAACAGGTTCTGCCAAAGCACACATATCAAAGGGTCTAGGATCACCATGGATAGTGACCAACTGATTTTTAAATTTGAATTTAACACATTGGTGTAAAGTTGATGGGACAGCCCGCATTGCATTGATCCAAGGACGACCCAAGAGTATATTGTACGATGCGGGGCAATGTACAATAAACACGGTCGTATCTAAGGTTCTAGGACCAACTTGCAATGGGATGGTAATAACTCCACACGTTTCTTGTGTTTCGTCATTGAAAGCTTTTATGATCATGTCAGTTTTCTTCATTTCATCACTTCTAAAGCCAAATCGTTGGTAGAAGTCAAAAGTGCAAATGTTTAGAGATGAACCATTATCAATCAGGACTCTTTTAACAACTACATCTCCAATTAGAGCAGTAATATATAAGGGATTATCCTTATGTAAACTGTGTTGTGGGATATCTTTATCCCGGAAGTCAATACAATCGACTTCTCTAGTGATGATAGTATTGGCCATGGCTTCAGGTTGAATGTTTTGAGGTACCATCATTTGGCTTAATGTAAGCATCAACTCATCCCTATGGATAGGAGAAGATCTTAATAAATCCAAAAGGGAAATTTTGGCTGTAGTATTAGATAATTGCTCATTAATATTGTAAGGGGGTTTAGGTTGAACATTAGGAGCATGATTCCCTTTATTGGGATTTTTCAAAACAAATGGAGCTGATCCATCATTTTGGTTTGGTTCTTGTTGAGAATTTTGAGCTTGTTGTCGGGTAACGACTCCGATGGTACCTACAATGTTATATTGAAGACGTTGAACTGGTCTCGGTTGAGCGTTTATGGCTTGTTCATTAGGGAGAAATTGATTAGAAGAGGGTCGAGTAGTAACTCTTCTAGGAAATGGTTCTTCTGGAACCATAGCATCTGTGATGGGTTGAATAGGATCTGATTCATTTTCAGAACTATTCGATTGGTTTGAGGTGATGTCTATTTCACTTTCAGTATCTGATTCTACATCACTAGGATCGGGAGTTTGAAAATTATGTAGGGGCCTGGTTGTGACCGGGGATAAGGTTGTGTCAAATATTTGAGGATCCTGAACAGGTAATTGTCCGCTAATAGTTCCTACATATCGGGTAGGAGGGGGAACATTATGATGCTCAATTTGATTGGCCACCTCTTTACCATGTCTTGGTAAAGGATGTTGAAATATGTCTAATGATTGATTAGCATTTTGATTTTGATTTTGGGGAATGTTCTTTTGAGCATTATTAGGAGCATTTTGTTTAGGTTGGAAGGCTTGCACCTCCATTTCATTATTATCAATCAAATCTTGTATTTTATGTTTCAACCTTTTACAAGCGTTGGTAGAGTGTCCAGGTCCTCTATGGAAATCACAGTGTAAGTCAACTCTGTATCCGGGTATGGTTGGATCAGGTTCCCGGATAGTTGGTAATTGAATCAAACCTCTTTCGAGTAATTGAGGTAAAATAGTTGATAATGGTTGATTCAATCTAGTAAACTCTCGAGGAGGTTTATCGGGAGGTTTCAATATAAATTTTTTTGTTGTCTTCGTTGCATTGATATTAGCAACATTTTTGCTGTCAGTGACTCCGTCACCTACGACTTGTTTGTTTTTATACTGATTTTTGGATGTTTTCTCATCATCCTTCTTCCTAAGTTGGCCTCTCCTAATGAGGGCATCTTCTACTCTTCGAGCTAAATCTATAGCCTGATCGAAGGTAGTTAAAGTAGCGATTGATAACTCATAAGATATTTGTTCTTGCAAATTATTGATAAAAATGTCCAACATTTCCCTATAAGGTAGCACAAAGTGCAGTTTTCCTATCAATTGCCTCCATCTAGCTAAGAAATCAGCAAAACATTCATCTTTGTCTTGTTTTAAGTTGTATAAATCTTTAATGGTTACATGCCTCTCGATGTAGGCACTAAATTGATGGACAAAAGATTCAGATTGTTTCTTCAAAGTTTCTCAAAGAATGAGTGGGCAATTGATAGTACCACTCTAATGCCATTCCACCTAAACTTTTTGGGAACATTTTTAGTAATAGCAAGTCATCATGTGATATATCATGACATGCTATCCTAAACATGCGAAGATGCTCTATGGGATCTTCGGTTCCTTTATATATAGGCAGGATGGGCATGGGAAAATGCTTAGGGTACGGTTGTGCTACAACTATGGGATCCAAAGGTTGACTACATATCTCTCGATAATTGTACGAGGGACGGTAGGGATCTATCTGGTCCATGCGGGAAGCTAACTGCTTCACCATGGCTTCCAGATTACTAGTTTGCCCACCATATTGGTTCGGTAGGGCATTGATATGGGATTTGTGAGCATATGATGGAGGGACATGCATATTAGATGCTATATTGCTATTGTGTAAATTGTTGGTAGGAAAGGTGTTATGAAGGAATTTTGAAGTTGTATTATGTTGTATCCCAGATTGTTGAAAATTGGTGTTTGGCTTCATTTTAGATTTTTGTTTACTTGAAGCATATTGATCAATAGTTTGGCGAAGTAAAGCAGTGAAGGAAGTTTTCTTTTGTGTGGGAATGATTTTAGGCTCAATAACAGGTTCCTTAGGAGGTTGGGTAACCTGTTGTTTTGGCATGTTTTGAATCATAGTGACCATATCTCTATTGGATGGTCCAGCCTTATCACTTTCTTGGTCAATAAAAGACAAGGGATTAGTGTGCACATCAAACATATGTTCCATGGCTGCTTGAGTGTCACTAATTTGCCCTTTATCAATACGAACTGCCATATTAAGAGCAGCCAATGTTATTATTGAAAAATTTCCAAAAATGATCTAAGTTATCAAAAGCAATAGTTCCATCTGGAGCTACTCTAGGGGATGAGGATCCATCCTCTTTAACATTTTCTTCTTGTTCATTATCTTCACCTAGGTCATCGTCTTGCTGATCTAGAGTTTCTCCTTCCGAGATTGGATCCTTAGGAAGGACATTTGGGTTTCTAGTTTTATCTTCTAACCAATCTTCTTCTTCTCCTTCAGTTTGTTTACCATTCCTAAGTTTAGGCATTGTGTTTAAATTTAGATTTCAGCAAATATATATATATATATATATATATATATATATATATATATATATATGCAACAAGCTTAAGAGGTATATATTAATTATATACCTACTATAAAAATTTAAAATGAAATGTTTTGGTTTTTGTTATGTTTTTTTAGTTTTTCTTGTTTTTGTAATAATATTGTAAAGATAAGAAACAACACAATAAATGCAAGAAATAATGAAAGCAATGATCTAGTTTTCTATAAATAATTTATAAATGTCATTAATGGGCTCAAGTTCTTCAGGAGTCATGAAGTGTTCTTCTTCAAATTGAAAATTTTCTTTTAAGAATTTAATGAAAAGGGCTATAGAAATACCATGTATTTCAGATTCCGATTGATAATAATAATTCTCACGACAATATTCACGATACAACATAGCTCTAGGAGTTCTGTTCCATATTCTTCTAATCATAAGATCAATTTCTTGGGATTCTATATGAACTAGAAATTGGCGTACCACAACTGTGTTCTTGAGGTATTCCTCGAAGGTGAAAAATTTTGAAGACACAAGAGCTCTCCTATAAGCTAACCATCTATGGCAGGCTCTCTGAAGTTCATGATAAAAGACAAGTTGATGAGGATCCAGGATTCTATCTAGGACAAGCCTCTTGATTTGTTTAAGTTTTGTTGACCTAGATGAAATGACACCTAGTCTTCTATCAAGTTCGTCCCACAAAAGTTGATTTCTATCTGTTTCGGGCACACTAAGCACATAATTGATTTCTATGGCTGCTAATTGGTTTTCAACATTTATAGTAACTGCTAATATTTTCTTAGGAGCTACCATCTAAACATGATATGCAACTTATTATTTTTAAATGATTTTAAATGCATCTATGGTTTTTGGTTGTTTTATTTTTTTTTTTTGTTTTGTTTTCAAAAGGTTTTAAATGCATTCACGTCGGGTTCACCAAAATGTATCGCTCCAAATTTTTTGCATCCTTACCTTCAGGCTATAGGATCCATGCCCGAAAGGAGGATGGGAAAAGGATGGCGTGGTACCTCGGATTGAGAGGCCTTGCGAAGGTCCCGCCTCTTGGGGGAGGTGTATTATGGTGATTTTTCGACGGATGGTGGGTTCACCAGGAAACGTTTGAATGGCAGTTTCCACGCCTAGGTTGGGAATGTGTTTAATGTGTTCAGTTTTATCTTTAAACATTCGAGTCCTAGGTTTGGCCAAATGAATCTAAGTTGTTCTATTATGAAAATACAAGCTAAATGAAATACAGAAAATAGATTTTAAACAAAAAACAGAGAGGAAAATCTAAATTACAGAGCCATACCTGATCCGGATGTCTGATGGAGATTCTGATGTTTGAAGCAGACAGGATCGTCTAGAATTTGACGAGATCGTCTCCGACCTGCAGGATCGTTTGAGATCTGATGAATTCGTCAGAGACCTGCAAACAGAGAAATAGACACAAAATACAAAAAATACAGCAATGCTAATAGAGGATAAAGATGTAAAATAACAATAAAGATGTTAACAGATAATCCTAAATAGGAATGCAAACAAATTACAATGTTTTAATAATTAATCATGATTTCATTATGCAATTAAACTACATGGGTGAACTCCAAGATGCAGAATAGCAGAAAATAATAAATAAACTAGCTAGTTGCAGAATAAAACAATAGATGAAAAGAGGAAAATGCAAACTCTGGGCACTGATTGCCCCCAATGATGATTGCAGTCGAAATCATCTCTGATTTGACAGGATCATCTCCGATCTGAACAGGATCGTCTGCGACGATGTAAGCTTGCTCCGGCTAAAAAATGACAAGGTTCCTACAAGAAAATTGGATGCAACAAATGTAGATGGTAATACAGATTATTCTAATGCGTGTGAAGGTCGATTTACAGGAAAATTCAGCCAGGGGAAGGTTAAGGGGAGGGCCTAAGTTTAAATAGGCTTAGGAGGGAGGTTAGGAGGTTGGAGATCATCCCAATTTGGGAGATCTCCAACGGGGAGGGTCTCTAACGACGTAGACATGCTTCTGCCCGGATTAGAGACGCCGTTGGAATAGAGGCTAATTGAGAAAAATTAGTTTTGGGACAAGATCGTCTGGACGTCCTAGTCCAGACGAAATCGTCCGATCCGAGGCGATATCGTCTGATCGACGACGATATCGTCAAACGGTCAAAACAAACTCTAAAAATGGCGCGAGAAAGGAGGAAACGGGTTAAACGACGGTTTGGGAGCGGTTTTGGGGGTTGAAATTTGAATTTGAATATTTACTAGAGTAATTGTAATTATTAAGGTTTTACTGCGCCAATTTTAGGGTGCTACAATCCCAAATTAATCAATTAATTAATTTTCAAATCCCTTACATTAATATTGTACCCCCTCTCATGCCATAAAAAGAAATTTTAAATTTAAAATAATTACAAGTTAAAAAGTGCATTTATTCCACCTAGCCCTAGGACAAGCCACATCAACATTTTGGTAATTTTTAATACCCTCCACACTCCCCCATGACCCTTGGGAAACTAATTTTAAATTAGTTTCCCTCCCCCTAGGATTTTCTCTCTCAAGGTAATTTAATAACTCACCCACCTTCCTTCCACCTCACCATTCTCTATACCCTTCCCCACCTACCTTGCACATGTGGAAGCCAAGTGGAGTCTATGTAGAATCCTTTTCACTCAGTCCCTAAAGTTCTATAAATAACCTTGGCCATAGACAAGAGAGAGGGACCCCATTTGAGCTAAAATTATGCTACCAAAATCCTCCCATACATTTGGCTTAGCCAATTTCACACCTACCTGTAGTTGCTAACAGTGTCCCGAGACCCCCTCGATCACATCTCATGCACTCAAAAGCTCTCAATTTTGATAGTATATAGCCTACAACCATAGTCTCAAGACTACCTCCCCTAAAATAGTCTTACCTACTACCTACTGCCTCCATAGAGATGTTCTTGACTTTAAAAGGGTATAACTCACACATCAAGCTCTTTGACAATAGTTCAGTGCTACAATAGGTATATTTTTTATATTTCCTACTTTGGTTTTATTTATCAGTAGTTAGCATTCATTTACTATGGTTTTTATTGTGTATGAACAAAGGCCCAACTTAGGTGGGCCCATTTATCTACTAACTTTTCTTCTCTTAGCTGTGTGTATGCCTTTCATTCAGATACAAAAGCCTTTGCAATCTCACACCCACTAGCACTCACACCTCGATATCTCCTAATAACACTCAATTGTAAGACAGAAATATTGATACCATATTTATTTTAAAAGCCTTTAGAGGCTTCTTTGTGATTGTAAAATATAAATAAATTGTTTATATTATAAAAACCAGCTTTTTAATAAGATAATATACATTGTATTTGCTCTCTTTGTCTTGACATTTCATTTGATCAACGGTGGTTTCTTCTCTCTACAATATGGTGCAAGAGTATAATGCAAATACGTTTGCAATAGTTATAATAGAATATCTTAAATTTCCACCTATATTTGAGATCTTGCAAGATTTATTTCTTTTTATGAGATGGCTACTTTGCACTACTCCTTGGATGCAAGTGGTGATTTGATGTTGTCCTCTTTACTATACAACTCTCTTCTTTGCTTGGTTAACTTAGAAATATTAATTCCAAGATATTTAATCATGCAACTTAACTTTGCACTAATTTTCAACCTTAAATACTTAGTGCACTTTTAATAACTTTTAAGCATAACTAGTATAGTGTAATAACAATCTCTCCTTATTGCTCCTATATCTGAACTCTTAAAAATAAGTTGAAATATGCACTATAAACTATGCAACATCCACTTAAGGAGAATGTTTTCTTTGCTTTAAATAGAAGGTAGGAAGTTGATATTTTCCTTTCTTTCAAAATATATCTAACTCCTCCTTTGTGTGTAGGTTATATCCTTATAAGAAACTATCTTCTGCACTCCCTTGAAGATTTTAATCAACCTTATCTTTGCAAATTTTAAACTCTAATATGGTGCTTAAAAAAACTTAATAATGCATTGAATAACTAATTTTCAAGTAATGTTACTTTTGCACCTAATTGTATTACCTTTAATAATCTCTAAAGATGATGGATAACTTGGTGATTGGATTCACCAAAATGCTACCTTGTATTAGATGAACTTGCAACTTTTCTTGGTTATTCAAAATAGATCTCTGACCCACCTATTTGTAGCTTTGAACCTTCTCTAACTTGCTAAATATAATTTTAGTTTAGTGGCTTCAAATATCCTTCAGAATTTTCTCATAGGAAACTCTTCCAAATCATAAGTAATATTAGTCTCCTAGAGACCTTCAATTTTTGTTTTAGAATCAAAAATCTCCTTTCTCTAAAATAGCCTTCAAGCCTTCAATTGTAATATTAAAATCTCTCAAATTTAGTGGCTTCTTTTATGTTTGTTATCCTTTGAATTCCTTGTCGAATTCTAACTTTAATATTGGCATATCTGGTGGCCTTCTTCTCAAGATTCTGACTATCTTGAGGTCTTCACTATTCTCCTCCAAAATTTGGTAAACTTCTTTTCAAGTTCTTCTCCTTTGGGCATGTTGTTGGATGGCAACAATTGTCCCATGTCTTGTTATTAGGAACCTCTTCTTGCCAGAGGATTTATCCAATGAGTTCTTCTAGGAACTCCTTCAATGACCTTCTTTAAAATCTATTTCATTTGCCTTCTCCTTGAGACTTCTTCTCTAGGGTCTTCAATATTGTAACTTCTCTGGTCTTCTCAATGAGACATTTTCTTCAATATTCAACTATGGAATATTTGGCAATGAGATATCCCTCTTAGATATTTGAAACTTGCTACTTCTAAAATCTAAAATAAGATCTTTGCTAATACTTCTCTATCTTATGTCTTCCTAAATTGGAAGTTCTTCAATGGGACCACATGTGAGTCTCTTTAGCTTCTTTAGTCATCTTATCCTTCTACAATATGTAGGTCTTCAATATTCAATGGAGATCACCAACCTCCAATATTCTCCTAGACTCTTCTCTAAATTATTTTCTTCCCTCAATATGTAGTAAAGATCCTATGGCCTTTCTCTTATTTTGCAATGTGCAGGTTTGCAATTGGACCTTTTTATTTCAGGCCTTTAAAATATGTAGTCTTTCATTTGTTGCTTAAACTACTGGATTGATTCCAAAGAAGATCTTCTTCCTATATTTTTTTAGGAAGCTTCTCAACGTTTTTGAATCTTCTTTTCCTGTAATAAAGTATTAGGACTGTAATGGAAGAAAGTCTAAATATGGAGATAATCAATCTTCACTAGTTGATTTTTTAATCTAGTGGAATCAACTTTGAGTCATAGTCTTCATGAGTTTTTATGCAACTCTATGGAAATACTCTAGCCAATATTGTTTCAAAAATATTGAAACTGAGATGTTTGAACTCCTCTCAATCTCTCTTATGGCTCTCTCTATTTCCTCTCAATATACTGTGTGCTTTGATACCACTATTAGCTTTTGATAATGTATGATAAATAAAATGCAACCAAAATATGTAAATATATAGGCTATGGTAAGCAAATGATAATAGCACAATAATATGTAGGAAAATAATATGATAGACTTTTGCAATAATTCAAAAATATATTATTACTAAAAGCTCATGAAAATAGCACAATGCAAATAATGGAGGACTTGAACACTCTAGAATTTTAATGGAAATACATTGTACCTACTCAGTAATCTAACTATCTATATTAACATCATGTCTCTCTTCTATTTTTCCTATCTTTTTTACATGTTCTTCCCATCCTCTCTACCTCCTTAAAGTCCTATATATAGGAAGATATGTTTCTTTTCCCTTACTCTACCTATGACCCTTCATATACCTTTTATATGACTCATGTACATGTGGACTCCATGTACAATTACATCATTGCACATTATAACACTTGTGCATTTATTACTTACTTGAAGTAACTACTTAATTTTACTCTAAAATAAACTCCTACTCTAGTTATGTACCCAAGGTGGTACATTAGCATGTACCCAATAATGTAATATATACTCTAATAGTTTTCTACTTTTCTATTCCAAAATCCTTGTAAAAATACTCAAATTTATTATAGAAATACTCATGACCATTGTCACTTCTCAAAACCTTTATATTTTTCTCCATCTAATTTTCTACAAGAGCCTTAAACTATTTAAATTTATTGAAAACATCAAATTTTTTTCGTAAAAAATATACCCAAGTATTTCTTGAAAAGTCATCTATAAATGTAACAAAATAGATATATTTACCTAATGATGGTACTTTTTTAGGTCCAAACACATAACTATCAACTAGATGTAAATTTCTTTAGATCTTGTAGCACTACTAGGAAACTTGACTCGGGTTTGCTTTCTAAAAACATAGTGCTCATAAAAATAAAAATTTAATGGGTAATCATAAATTCCTTCAACCATACATTTCATTTTAAATTTTCAAAGGCCTTTCTCACCAGTATACCCTATGCATTTATGCCACAAAATTATCTTCACTACAAGAATACTCAAAGATACTTCTACCATATTATTCTCCTCTACAACTAAAGAATTATTGCAATCAATACTTACAGTGCTAGCCTCAATTATGAATAGAGTTCTTGTATGAATTTCCCTTTCCAAAACCAATACTCCATGAACCATCTTGAAAATATGCTTATTGAATTCTATAGTCACACCCACATCATTCATCTTACTCATGGATATTAGATTCCTTGCCAAACCTAGAATATACAACACACTAGGAAGGGTTTTAATTCTTCCATATTTTAACCTCAACTTGGATCTTCCTCAACCTATTATTTTATATGTCTAATTGTCTCCCAATAATAATTCACCTCCATTTATCTTTTCATATTCATATAACCCCTTCCTATGAGGATTCATATGAAAGGAAGCACCTGAGTCAATCAACCATGAGTCATGGCATTCACTTGAGCACGTTGTAACTAAGAATAAGTCCCCTAAATCTTCATTTGTGGTCTTCATTTTTGTAGAAGTTCCTTCATCATATGATCAGCTATTATAAGCCTTTTTAGATCTATAGTCTCTTTTATAATGCCCTATTTTACCACACTTCCAGTATTTCCTCTTTTCTAGAGTAATAAATTTACCCCTAGATCTCAATTTCCTTTCTCCTAATTTCTTTTTGCTTATTTCTTAAGAATGACCTCTCACAACCAAGGTATCCTTCTAATGATAATCCTTAGAATTTTTTCATCTCACTAGGTTATCCCAAAAATTAGGTAATGAACAAAGTAAATTAGTACACTTTTCTTGTTCATCCATTTTTACTTCAATAGAGTTTAGTTGACTTACCACATTGTTAAAATCATTTAGATGTTCAACCACAAAGTCACCATCATTCATCCAAAGAAAATACACTTTTGAAAAAATATTTATTTACCAGTGACTTTATCTAATACAAAGTTTCCAACTTATCCCATAATGACTTTGTCATGGTATCTAGCAATACATTCAACAATACCAAATTAGATAAGCATAATTTGATAGAATACTTGACTTCCTAGAAATATTCAACCAATCCTCATATATCATTGATGTTGGTTTTATTCTTGAGACCACAATCCACTAATATTTATAAGCCAACATATCTTCCATCTTGAGTTTCCATAACTCAAAATTCTATCCATTAAATTTTTGAATATTTACCTGTGTGCTTCCCTTCATTTTACTTCACCCAGGTTCTTTTGTGTACAACCCCCACTCAAGAGTTAATTTATCATAGGATTGAAACCTTTACTCCTTGAATAAAGCTAAAAAACCTAGCTCTAAATACCAAATGAAGAGAAAAATGCCCTTATAAACTAAATCTATAAAAATAGTAAATACATAATCAAAGGAAAAAATAATAAGATAACATATACACACATAACATAGTATTGCATATTAGAAATATTTATGAGAAAAAACCCAACATAGTCATATATCCTTTTTGTATAAACTTAACCATATCCAATACAATAATATTCATCTCTCATCTCTCTATTCAAACCCTGATGCAAGTGTAATTAAACAACAACACAAGAACAAAGTTTATAATACCATGGGAAAAAACCATGGGTTCAAATATTTAATCATAAAAAACCCATATGGGTCTAAAAATAGTTGAATAAACCCTAAAAATTTCATTGATGGTTGTTGCCCCCAAACCTCTACTCGGGACCTATCCCAACCTTGAACCTTAGAAAGGATACATGAAGAGTGTCTAGCATATTTTAAAGTTAACCCTACCAAAATAACATGGAAAATATTCAACTTATTTCAAACACATGACCTTCAGTAAGCAATCCAAAGCCTTTTTGATGATATCTGAGCCAGGCCTTGTCTATGATAAAGACTAGTAAGCTTTTTCAGTTATAACTAAAATGGATCCACCATAAGAGGAGGATCAACCCAAATTTCACATCTATTAGAGCTATTAGGGATCACTATCATTTTTATTGGTATGGGTGAGTGGCCTCAAGCACCCCATGTGTCATCTCTCCACTAGACATTCAAGGATATCATCAATGGTGGAATTTGGTGAGAAGGAAGCCAACTAAGGGAAAGTGATTAATCCTTATGATAATACTATGTAAATGGATATTATAGGACATATATTTCCCCACATTCATCAAAAATATTGCAGAGCTAAAAGCCTCTCCATATCTACAAAAGAACTAATTCAATCACTAGCAATGTGTCATACATGAAAGTATCTAAAGAAAAGGACCTTTGGCCACAAGATAGAGGTTGGTTTAGATAAAATAGGAAAAAATTGCAAGGTAGATGTAACAATAAAAAAACTACCAACCCAATATTTTTTGCAAGAAAATATTACAAGCAAAGGCTTGCAAGGGAGAAACCCCTTCTTTTATTTAATGCAACATACAAGGCTTCACCAGATTTGAGTTCTAGTCACTATAGATGACACTTAGAGGATAAGAGTGACCAACTCCCATATTTTTTTGGGTTCACCTTTATAAAACTACACATTTAGAAGGATGTCAAAAGTGGTCCCCCATATTTCCCATACCCTCATTGGCATAGGACCATGTGACCACAGTGTAGGGATTATCCTTTAAGTCCCATAACACTTAAAGAGGGACAATATTTCACTAACCCAACTCTAAATCCATCTAGGCAATTTAATAAAGCGTAGAGCCTTGGTGCTTAGTTACCACACCTTCATGGGCTAAATAAGCTCATTACCACTTCCTCAAAAAAGTAACCTGATCCTAATCTTAGTTACTACACCTCCATGGGTTAAATAATCAATCACCATTATGAATGGTTCCATATATCTTAGTTGGAACACACCTAAGACTTTTCATTCAAGGTGTAATGATTCATAAGAATACATGGCTATTGTATTCGCACAAATCCTTCTATATGCATGATTCCCTAGCTATTGTATTATTGCATCTCTTTCTAGGCTCATGGCTATTTGGGTATTGCATTCATGCAAATCCTCCCAGGATTGAGCTTTAAAATATTGAATCAGTTCAACAAGAGATTTTAACCACTTGAAGGTAATTTATCATAAATAATTCTTGCATTTTAAAATATAATTTTAAAGTAAAGCAACATACATAACATCATATTAAATAATCTATTCAATACAAAATGCTATAATAGATAAGTAATGATGCTACTTAAATAAAGTCCATATTATCGACCATGGAAAATAAAGGAGAGAACACAGACATGGGAGCAGCAGAGGAGCAAAGGTAGAGCAACGAAGGTCAGGGGGGTGCATAGGATCGAAACAATGGAGGCTCTATGGAGGCAGGTAGGACCAGTGTTCATGAGATAGGCAAGGATCTAGAGGAAGGAATTGAGGCAAAGGACGATCGAGATTTGATCTCTAACCAAGTAGGCTCGGCCAGAGAACCTGACCCACCCGAAAAAGACCCTGATAAAGGGACCCAACATGGGGCTACGAGACCCAAAAAAACTTGGTCCTTTGTGAAAAATCTAAAAGGTTCGAGGAACAACTTTTTCAAAGATTTTCCTCCACTGGTGCCAGTAAATAACAGGATCATCGCTCCTGTAAACATCATGGATGGATTCCTAGCCATGGAGAAGTTTTCATTGGTTGGAAAGTTCCTGGGTGGAAGGCCCAACATTGAAACTATTAGGGCTTGGGCATGGAACAAATGGAAAATGGTGAGAAATTTGGAGATAGTGGCCCTTTCCAAAGGGTTCTTCATAATAAGGTTTAACAACAAGGAAGATGTGGAGAGAATCCTGGTTGGAGGCCCATGGTTCCTGTTGGAATATGTAATGCAACATTGTGTAAATTATTCTTAGACTAAAATATAAAGTCTAAAGAATAATATTTAGAAAATAATTCTATATAAAAATATTCCCACCCAATTAATAAATAAAATAAGGGTGCTAGGAATATTTAATTTATGGGAAAAAGTTATTCCCCCTTTTCTAGCAAATATTAGAAAAAAAATTTCATATTAATCAAGAAGGTTAAAAATGAATCAACTTCCTAACCACAACTTTAGTATTTGATTAAAATTTACTTAATCTTGAAACATAGTTTATATTTGCTAAACATCTATTGAATCCAAAAGAATCCGCTCTATCGGTAGCAAGTCATTTTTGGGTCCTCATACCCATACCCTTTTGGGTAGCTTTGGTTGACCTTGGGTGAGATGAATTGGCAATTCATTAGGATATAGCAAAATATTAAATTGAACACTAACTTACTAACTTATTGACTATCTAACATTTAACAAATATTTTATGGTTCAATTCAAGTTAGTTTATTTTGTTGCAAGATGATTGTTATGGTTAGTTACCTTCTTATTGCAATTTAATCTATTGCAAGTTGATCTTGGTTTATTCAATTGCAATATGGTTATAGTTTTTTATTGCAATATGGTTATAGTAATTCATCATTATCTTTCATGATGATAAATTAGCTATTGCCTTGGCTAAAAATCCTATAATGGATCAAAGGACAAAGCATGTTGAAATCCAAGCCCACTTTATCAGAGAGAAGGTATTGGATGGGACTATTCAGTTGGAGTATTGCCCATCATCTTCTAATTCTGTTTATTTGTTCACCAAACCTCTTCCCAAGGAGTAGTTTTGTAAGCTGAGGGACTCACTTGGTTTGGTAAAATTGTCCTCAAGGGGAATGAAGTGTAGTTACACTTGTGTGATGACAACTTCATCCTTATGAGATGTTTTGTGCTATATATATGAGTTGATATTTGGTGGTATAATTGCTTTTTGCATCTCTTTTGAACATGGTACTTTCTTGTTTGCCTTGTGCAACTTTTGTACATGTTACTTTGTAGATGGCATTGTACAATTATGGTATATGATGCAATTGCTTTATGCAACTCTTTTACATGGTACTTTCTTGTTGCCTTGTGCAACTTTGTACATGTTTTTTTATGTAGTTGGCATTATGCAATTGGTTTATCATGGTACTTTCTCATTAGTATTTATGCTACTTTTGTACATGATATTTTATGGTTGGCTTTATGCAACCGGTGTACACACTTTATTATTTTCATATACCTTATGCAACTCTTGTACATGGTACTTTTTTGTTAGCCTTGTGCTACTTTTGTACATGGTACTTTAGAGTTTGCACTATCATGGTACTCCTTGTTTGCTTTATGCAACTTTGTACATGATATTTTTTGATCAACTATATAGCACGTGACTATAAGTATGGCTTGGCATCTTTTTGTGATGACTTATAGTTCACTATTTGTTAGATTTTTTTTTTTTATCATTTTTGGATATTCATATATGTTGTGGTGAATATATTTATGATGATGTATCTAACTGATCTTATGTTGAGTTGCTTGTAGCTTGTGGGTACTTCCGTTTGGGATTTTGTAGGCTTACTGAAGACACCCTTGTGATGTTTTCTTCTTGTTATTTGCAACCACTTGTGGTTTATGGATGGCTTTGTAAGCTGCTTATATCTGAAGCTACTTCGTTGGGGTCTTGCAGTCTCATTTTGGTCCATTTTGTATTGGTGCCTTATTATAGACCATTCTTGTTCATAGAAGCTCATTGTAACTATATTATTCATTTGATTCTCATCCCCATTTGTATCTTTAGGGAGAGAATGTTTCTTTGTCTCATTATTCCTTTCCCCAATATTGCATTAAGGGGGAGTGTTGGAATATGTAATGCAACATTGTGTAAATTATTCTTAGACCAAAATATAAAGTCTAAAGAATAATATTTAGAAAATAATTCTATGTAAAAATATTCCCACCCAATTAATAAATAAAATAAGGGTGCTAGGAATATTTAATTTATGAGAAAAAGTTATTCCCCATTTTCTAGTAAATATTAGAAATTAACTAATAACTTTATAATATCTGATAGATGCCACTTATCACATATCTCAAAGATTAGATTGTGATAAAATTAGAAAGTAACTAAAGCACTTTCTAATATTTGATAGATTATGATAAGATTGGATTGTGATAATATTTAGGGTTGTAGTAGAAAAGATTCTCTTTAAATAGGGGTGTTTTCTACTACATATTATTGTATCTTATCGTATCTTGTCATATTGACTTGTGTTGTAGGTTATGTTGATGCATATTGTTGCATAAAATTGAAGCATTCTTGTATTGTTGAATCATTGAGTAATATAGTGAGCTTCATAGTGGATGTTTCCCTTCTTCATTTGAAGTAGGGTTTTACCACTTAATATTGGTGTTGTGGTTTTTTCCTTTTTTTGTGTGATTGATCTTGTGGAGCATTCTTCGATCTTGGGAGACTTTGCTTGTCTCACAGTTCCTAGGTAGACACATCCTCTATCTCAAAATATGGGGAAAAGACTTTGACCCTGATACACAAAATATTAACACGACCCTCATTTGGGTTCGCTTGCCTAACCTACCGACTCAATTTTTCAATGAGTATTGACTTCAAGGAATAGCAAAAACTATTGGCTAACTGCTGGCTATTGATCATGCCACCCTATAAAGGATAATATTGACTCAGGAAAGGATCTACATTAATGTAAATCTAGAAATAGAGCTTCCAACCTTTTTCGAGTTGGAATATGGAAATTACTTAAGGAAGCAACTAGTTGAATCTGAAAATAAATCGGCATTTTGTACGGAGTGCAGAAACCAAGGTCACCTTCCAAGGGAGTTCCCAACAGTGGTATCAAAGAAAGAAGGCCAGAAGAACCAGGACCCAAGAGTTCCCAAAGGTAGAGGGACCATCAGAAACCAATGACCTAGGGCCCCTCAAGGAAAAGGAGCTTTCAGGAAAGTCAGAATAAACGTTGAGCATCAAGTTCAAAATCAAGAAAAGGAGAAAGGAAAGCAACAAACCATCGAGGTATACAAGGTAAGTATGAAAACCCTAAGCTCCAATAGGTTTGAATTATTAGCAAATAAGGATTATAATTATGAAAATGAGGGAGATAATAAAATACAGATTGAATGGCCCAAAGTCCTAGAATATCTACCTAAAGTAGGGCTATCCTTAGTGTTGCCTCAAGACTTGACCAAACCTCAAGGTGTGGATTCAAACCCTTTTGAATACATGATGAACCTCAAGGGAGGTGATTCCAACAATAACATGATTGGATTCAAAATGACAATGGGGGGATCTAGTCACGTCCTACAACAAATAGCTCCTCCTAAGTTTAGCCCAAAATAGACAAGAAGTTTAGAAAAATCCTCGATTGAATTTGGGAGTGAGAAAAAGAGAGGAAGAATGTCTAAGGTAGATCATTATAAACTCAAGATCGACAATGAAATAGAAAATGGGAAATAGATGACACTTCTACATCAAGTTACGCAAGTCAGGATGATAGTCGACACAACAAATCTCCCCCACCTCAAGGAATGGGGAGAGGTAAAAAAAATAAGTAGTCTAAATGAAGATCCTCTCATGGAATGTGAGAGGCCTTAATGGCCTGGTAAAACAAAGGACGATTAAGTCATTAAGGAAAAAAATTAATCTAACTATAATGTTACTTCAAGAGATAAAAATGGATGAAGGTCAGGCAATTTCTGTGGCCCCTAACATACGAAAGCATAGGAGGATGGATTTCAAGCAAGCAATGGGTTCTTCTAGAGGATTTATGATGATGTGGGACCCTTAGAAAGTGGAAGGAAATGTGATCCAGGCTAAGGAGAGGGTCCTAAGAATTCTATTCCATGATCTAGATAACAATAGGTCATGGATCACCTCAAATGTTTATGCCCCTAATATCGCTCAGGAAAGAGAGTCTCTGTGGGTTTACCTGACTCATTTTGGTGAAGCATTTTAGGATATTCCTTGGGTAGTAGGGGGAGACTTTAATACTTTGCTATACTCGTATGATAAAAAATGATGATCTGGGTTGCCTCTCAGAAGTATGGAGGAGTTCAATTATTTCGTCAACACAAATGAACTAATGGACGTTAAGTTAAAAGGAGCCAAGTTTACTTGGAGCAACTGGCGAGTAGGGAAACATATTATTCGGGAGAGGCTAGACAGGTTTTTCCTCTCGAAAGAGGCTCTCATGGCCTTTCGAGATTATTCCTTGTTGTCTTTGCCCAAGATCGCTTCTGACCACAATCCTATCCTACTTGAGGTTCCCCAAAGCTCTTGCCTCAAGAAGCCCTTTCAGTTTGAGGCAATGTGGACCAAGCATAAGGACCTCAAGGAAAGAATCATTCAATGGTGGAAGATTTATGGTCACGAAAGCCCTTCCTTCAAGCTGGCCCAGAAACTAAGGATGGTGAGAGATAACCTCAAAATTTGGAACAAAGCAATTTTTGGGAATCTGTTTGAAAAAAATAAAGAGGTTGGTGATAGACTGACTATCATCGAAAGGAGCATTGAAAATGGTCAATATTATGAGGAAACCAAATCAGAATAAAAAAATTTCTTGGCTGAATTCCACAATATCCTGGCCTATGAGGAAATGTACTGGAGGTAAAAATCTAGAGCATTATGGATCAAGGATGAGGATTCTAACTCTAAATTCTTATATTTCACCATTCTGTTAAATAGGAGCAACAAAATAATACATGATCTGATCAAGGAAGATGGCTCCAAAACTCAATATGTCTAGGAAATCAGAAATGAAGTTGTACATTACTTCAGTAATCTCCTAGGAGAAGAATTGCAATGCCAGGCTAATGCAAAAGAATACCTTTTACATGCTATTCCTCAAACTATTGATAATGACATAAATAGGAAACTCACCAATCCTTTTTTAGATGAGGAAATCAGAAAAGCTTTGTTCTCCATGGATCTGGATAAAGCACCTGGACCTGATGGTTTCTCTCCCCACTTTTTCCAAACCTACTGGGACATGGTGGGGCAGATGTTTGTTCAGCCATGAGGGAATTTCAATATTCCAAACACATTCCTAGAAGCTACAACTCCACACTTATAGCCTTTATCCCAAAAGGAGTAGCTCCTAAAACTATGGCCTATTATAGACCTATGAGCCTATGCAATGTAACATACAAAATTCTCACCAAATTGATAGCAAACAGGATGAAAGATATTCTACCCCTTATCATTGACCAATGTCATGGAAGCTCAGTCCAAGGGAGATCTATCCTTGATGGGGTAATCATGGTTCATGAATCCCTTCATTCTACAAATCAAACCAAGAAATCATCCTTTGCTTTAAAAATGGATATGAACAAAGCTTTTGACTGCATAAATTGGGAGTTTCTCGAGATAGTGCTAATTAAATTTGGATTTAATCCCCAATGGGTAAAACTCATTTGAGGATGTATCCATAAGCCTTGGTTCTCTATGTTAGTTAACGGATCTCCCGTAGGGTACTTTCAAAGTTGCAGGGGTCTAAGATAAGGGGATCCTATTAGCCCCATGTTATTTATCATTATGGCTAAAACCCTAGGAAGAACGATCAAAGTAAAATGTTCAGATGGTCTCATCTCTAGTATCAAAGAAACTTCCCAAACATCCCCTGTCACTCACCAACAATTTATGGATGATACGATGTTTCTCTCTATTGCATCGGTGGTAGAAGCCAAAAGAATAAAATACATCCTTACCCTGTATGAGGAGGAGGTCGGTCAGAAGGTCAATTTCACCAAAAGCAAAATATTCTTCCTCAACACTCCCATTCAAAGATAGATCAGGATTGCAGGGATCTTGGGATGTGCCATAGCTACTTTGCCAACATCTTATTTGGGCCTACCTCTCTTCACTGGGGCTCCTTTGCGAGTTATGTGGGACAATATGGTGGAAAGAATCCAGAAGAGGTTATCAGAATGAAAAGGTCACTTTTTATCCCAAGAAGGCAAAGCTACCCTGACTATGGCTTCATTGCAAAACATTCCTTTCTACTTCCTATCATTTTTCAAAGCTCTAACTCGTGTCCTCCAAAATATCGAACAAATTCAAAAAACAAATTGTGATCAGGATTGGAAGGAAAGCACAGGATCCACCTAGTTGGGTGGGACAAAGTGTGCCTTCCCAAGGATGGGAGAGGCCTTAGCCTAAGGAGAGTTTCCCACCTGAATGTTGCCTTGCTAGCCAAAAAAGTGTGGCATGTCCTATCAAGCCAAGATAATGAGTGGATAGCCATTGTGAAAATGAAATGTCTGCAAGGTTCTAATTTTTTGAACACTCCTATTCTAATACAAGGATCAGCATTCTAGAAAGAAATTTTGGTGAGCAGTGAGATTGTTAAGAAATGTATGAGATGGATAGTTGGTAATGGAACTAGGATCATATTCTGGGAGGATAGATGGGTGATTATAATAGACCCTAGGTTAGCAAGAATCAAGCATTTCACTGATGAAAATTTTGGACCCATGGTTGCAGACTTCCTAAGATAGGAGGAGAATAAGCTGAGGTGGAAGTCTGTAAAGGTGCAGGGACTGCAATATGAATCTAAGTAACTTGAAGGTGTGTTATCTCAACAATTCATTCCTATGAATGCATATGAGGATCATCTGAGGTGGGTGGCAACTAAAAGTGGGGAATTCTTAGTGAAATCAGCATACATATTGCTTCTCGACTATGAGGATCCACCATTTCTTTCCAAAGTAGTGTGGATTGAAAAGTTGATCCCTAAGCTGGCTAACTTTACCTGGGCTACCATTCAAGTAAAAATCCTCACCATAGACATGATATGAAGAGGTATGAATTTGCCTAACAGATGTTATTTGTGAAGGGAAATCTAGGAATCAATTCATCACATATTTATAGAATACCCTTTGTTGGTAGCCATCCTAAATGGGGTGTTCTAAATATTTAACATCTCGTGGGTAATGCCTGCCATGGTTCCTAAGTTGTTCCATCAATGGTTGTCTCCCTTCATCAGTTCCTCATTGAGGTTTCTATGGAATATTTACCTCCATAACTATCTATGGTAGATCTAGCTTGAGAGAAACCATAGAGCCTTTAGAGCCCTTAGTAACTCTATTCTTGACCTTCTTTCTATCATTACCAAAATTTTAGCCTTTGCCAAAGAAAATCTTAGCATCCTTCTTTTGTCTCCCCAACCCATCCCTCTGCATGAGAAAATCCTTGCTAAATCTCTTGATATTTCCTTAGACGAGTCCATAGGAGTGTGCAAACCTCATCCAAGGGTAGAGTCTAGATGGATTGCCCCCCTATAGATTGGATCAAATTCAATTTTTATGGGGCTTCCAAGGACAACCTTGGCAAAGCTAGAGCGAGAGGCATAGTGAGAGACCACCAAGGATAGGTCGTGCTAGCCTTTTTTGAAAACTTACGAATCAAAACCAATAATGAGGTTGAAGCCAGAGCTTTGTGGATAGGGTTGCATCTACTCCACAAGGTTCAAGTTAATTACTACGTGGAAGGGGATTCCCTTAATATTTTCAACCTCCTCAACAACAAAAGAAAACCTCCTTTGAGGATAGAGGCCATCATAAATGAAGCAAGGATACTTGCTGACATGAGGAAAAATCTTGTCGTCCAACACATGTTTTGTGAATCCAATAAAGTAGCAAATAAATTGGTGAACATCAGGGTCAAGGCTGATGGGTTGATCATGTGGACGAATGAGGTTTTAGGTGATGTGGAAAATATCATCCAATCAGAAATACTATGAGTGGAACAATGAGGCTATCATGGTGGCAAGTCATGTGTACCTCGGGGATCACTATCATGAGGAGGCAAAATACCCAAAGCAAAAGGCTTTTCTTATTGGTTGTGGTTAGGTTGGAATCAGATTGTGATCAACCCAAGTCCATATTGGAAAATCATACTCACAAGTGGCAGGACCACGAGGTGGTGGTGGTATTTTCTAAAAAGGATGGTTATGCAAGGAGGGTGCACCATGGGGGGAGGTGCAATTTTCCAAACACATTAAGACATGGTCCAACCTTCCCCAAGAGGAGTAGGGTCCCTACAAGGGGTCTTGGGACTAACCTCCACATCAATACCAAGAAAAAATATCCTATCAGTAGGATCAAGGCTTACGATGGCATGATCCACATGATGATTTGGCATGATTATCAAGGAAAAGGTGCTTAACGAGTCATTTCCAATTTTGGCATGAGTTTTAAGGACTTAGCAATGGGTGGATACAACAATCAAAGAAACCATCACCTTTTAATCATTCAATACTGGAGTATTTTGAAGGAAACCATGAGTGGTGAGCTTTCAAATAATTCAAAGAGGAATTTGATAGTTACCTTATCAAATATGATATACATTGAGCCCAACATGGTGGTCACGGAGCCTGTTGCACAGGCTATCCTGACCGATAGACATTTTATTTATTTTTTTGATCTATTTTTGGGTGTGGAAGATGAAATTACGCTAGTTGTGGTAGAAACATGGGAGGATGGTCACGTGGAGATCAGGGGTCATGAATTTGTCATTGATTTTTAGCTGCTGGAGGAAATTACCGGCTAGTCAGTCAAGGGAAGGTCAATTCACTAACAAAAGCACCATTGGGAGGTGGAGCTCAAAGATTTTAAGGATAACCCAAAAATATACAAGGAGGAAAAGAATGGCCTCACAAGGATGGACCTCTTGACTCCCTGGAATGCGGTTATGAAGAAAATACTGGAACTCATCATGATGGAGGATGCTAATAAAACTTTACTCAGTTTCCATTATGCCTTTTTCAACTTTTTTTGGGATGTTAACCCCATAAGCATTCCCAAATTTTTTATTAACTCCCTAAACCACACCATCACCTCTTACCGCAACAAAAATTGTTTTTCCATGCCCATGCATCAAGGCCTTCTCAAGGTCATTTACAAATATGTCCTTCTCCATGCTCCCCAACCTATCCCTGCCCCTCCTCCTAAGGATCCCCCGATGGTTCGTGGTGAAATTTTGAGGGGATGCGAGAGCCCTATTATCCCAAAACCCTCCCTTGTCTCGAAGCGATAGGGTGAGTCTAGCACTAAGGGAGGCCCGACAAGGAAAAGGCTAAGAATTGATAACCAGCCCATTAGGTCTTACCTGAGGTTAAAAAACAAGCAAGTTTGGGGGAGTAGCAAAATCATGAATATTACGTTTGAAGATGAGGGTCCTAACCCTAAAATCATGGAATTGAAAATGTATGTCCTGAACATGTCGACCAACATCAATCAATAGATGCAGTAATTACAGGGGATTTTGACCAAAGTTTTCTTCAACAAAGGATACCAGAGCAACAAGCTGGTGGTCTACAACCTGGAGACTGACAACAATGAATAAGACAAAGAAGAGGAGGTCGAGGATGAGGAATAGGGTCTTATTTCAATTGGCCTGTACTATGGTTGGACGATCTACGTTTTGTTTTGTTGTGTTGGATGTGGCAATGGCTTTTTGTTTCCTATGGGATTATGGGTGATCTCCTATGCAAAGTGTGGGTGCTTGGGGTAGTTAGGGTCCTGATAGGACCTTTGTCTCTTTTTGTTAAGGGGTTTTTTGACTATGGTGGGTAGTATGGTCTGGTTATTTTGGTTTCTAGCTAGGCAGTAGCATCAGGTTAGAGGATAGAGTTTCCTCAATTTGGTTCATGGTGGGGTTCCTCAGCCAAGGGCTGATTTTTGTAAATCATTTTTGGGTCAACCGTTAAAACCCGGTTTAATGATAGACTTGATTTACCAAAAAAAATAAAGTCCATATTTGCTTAACCCAAATGCTTTATATAAGATTCAAAGTACTCATTCCTATAACATAAATAACCAAGTATTTAACATAAAGATGCATTCCTACAATTGATAGAACTCAATACTAACTATCTAAATAAAAAATTGCTTAAAACACTTTAATGTATAAAACCCTAGATATCATTAAAACAACATAATCTTTTATTTTTAATAATATTTCAAGTTTACAAAACTCATTGAACAAAATATTCTTTTACATAGCCTTTGTTTTTCCACATCATCTATATGTTCAAAGCACTATGAAATCATTTTTCAAACATATTCAAGCCATATAAGTATCTGTAAGCTTCATCATGATGGGGAATCCACCCACAACTTATGAGGATATACTTAGGGGTTAGGATAGCTCTAAATGGAATGCAACTTAGTCATACATTTTTTCTACTATGAAAGCCACCATGCATAAAAATCAAATAAAAAATAAGCTATGAGAAGATAATTCCATACTTCTATTTATAATGATCCCTTAACTCACAAGTTTCAGGAATCATTATATTAGTTTCTCTTTCATAACCATCATACAAAAATCCATAAAAGAGAATATCTTACTTCTTTCTTATAATGGTCCCATTTATCCACACATGTTTTAGGAGACCATTATAATTTTAAAACATGCATCATTTACTTAAGCATCCAAATAATAGTGAGAGAATATCATACTTCTCTCTTATAATGATCCCTTAACTCATAAAAGTCTTAGTAATCATTATATTAGTTTCTATTTAAAAAACCAACATACAATAATACATCTATAAAATAGAATCTCATACTTCTCTTTAAAATGATTTCTTAACTCACAAAAGTCTTAGGAATCATTATATTAATTTCTCTTTCAAAACCAACACACAATAATTCATCTATAAAAAATAATTCCTTAATTCCCTTTATAAATATTCCTTAACTCACAAAAGTGTTAGGAAAAATTATATTAGTTTCTCTTTCAAAACCATCATACAAAAATCCATAAAAGAGAATCCCCATACTTCTCTATTTTAATGGTACCCTTTACTCATAAGTTTTAGGAGACCATTATAATTTTCAAAACAAGCTTCATTTACTCAAGCATCCAAATACTCAAGCATCAAAATAATAGTGAGAGAATCCCATATTCCTCTCTAATAATGATATCCTTTACCTACTTAAGTCTTAGGAGACCACTATAACTTTCAAAAATATGAATTCATAGTATAAAACCCATTTATTATTGCACTTACAATCTACAACATAAAGGAAAACCATTAATTCCTTTCATTAATATAAAGGAAAAACATTAATTCCTTTCTAATTTTAAACATAAGGAAAATAATTAATTCCTTCAATATAAAACATAAAGGAAAACCATTAATTCCTTTCATTAATATAAAGGAAAAACATTAATTCCTTTCATTAACAAAGAACTACACAATTCTTTTTATTCATGAGCATTCTATTAATCAAAACCAAAGAATAGAAGAGGCACAACCTTAATATGATCAAAGCTTAATATAAATTCAAATAAATTAAGCCAATCAAAGCAAGGTGAGAGAAAATATAGCAATAAAAAAGCTAGCCTACCCAACCCTATTGATTGATATCTCAAAAACCACAGGCACTAGACCACACAAAGGGCACAAGAAACCTAGAACATAGGGGCAAAACAAAAGTAAAGCCAAGCAAGAAGAACAAGCATGGCCAAAGGTAACACCATGCAACCTATTGTTTCTCTTGCACAACATGCCCTAGTCTAGGCTAGGGACCCACTTAAAATTTTTGGCCTTAACTCCAATTTTTGTTTACATCAAGTTTTTAATTTTTTTTGCTTGCATCTTTTTTGAAATTTGATTGCATCAAGGTGTTGAATTTTCTTACATAGAGCATTTTGAAGTGGATTGCATTGAAATTTTTGAATTTTGGCTCTTCAAGGACATTATTTCGGATTAATATTTTAGGAGATTGAATTTTAAAGGTTTATCCTAAGGTTTGAAATTAATTAAATTCAATTTTTAGGGTTCTTTGATTTTCACTATCTTGCCCTATTTTTGATGTAAATTTGAAATTGTCATATCTTTTGAATGGAAAATTCTTTTCAGGTGATTCAAAGCTTGGTGGGAATATTGTGAAATTATATTTACAATGGTGTCAAAGTTGCAGAATTTTAGACATGAAATATTTTCCATAAATAGCAATTTCCATTTGCAGCCCATGAAATTTTAATTGCAATATCTCATGATATATAATGAATTTTAGAGTTATCACAGTGGTTTTGAGTACCCATTTGGTTCATTTATACATATGGAAATTTTCCTTAAATTTTGAATAATTTCATTTTCATCATATTTTTGCATCTCACAAAAATCACTTCTGAGCATTTTTAAATTTGTTTTCCAGTGTTGAAAATAATTTTATGGGAAACAAGAGTCCTTCCTAAGACATTAAAGTGTATAATATGAAGGGGTGGGTTTTTTGGAACCAATATATAATTCCAAAAGAGTAAATTTCTAAGTTTTAGTGGAGGGCGAAAAATGGGATGTCACCGCATCCCAATGGAGTACCAAAGTTCCACCCACATTGAAGAAAATAAAAGAAGGAATTTCTAAGTATGGAATCTTGGGTAGAGAAATGAGATATTAGAAAAATTAATGGCTTCCCAAAACCCCGCCCACACTCAACAAAGAAATAAAATTCGTTGACTAAGAAAGAAAAAATTGCTAAATGGACAAGGGCAAAAAAATGAGTCATTACCACACTTTGGAAGCATCCCAAAATTCTGCCCAAATTGGGTAGAGAAATGGTTATTGGCAGATAAAGCATCCCAAAACCCCACCCATACTCTTGGATGGAGATTTCAGATATTGCTAAAAAAAAAGTGAAATCCAAAACCCCGCTTGCTATCATGGGTGGAAAAATGGGATTCCATTGAAGAAGTCATCATCCCAAAATATCACCTATGCATATTTTCAAGAATATTAGAGTGTGATAAGTATGAAAGAATATCAAAATTTTGGGGAGGTCAACTTCAAAATTAAAACCCAAAATTCCACCGGTGAAAGTAAAGTCTGCCAACATTGAAGGAAATGGAAAATTTATCTAAGTGTGCTTGGGTGGAAAAATGGGGTATTTTTGGAGAAGGTGACATCCCAAAGTTCTGCATACCTTGATGAAAAAAGGAATTTATCTAAGTAAGAAGGAAAGTAAAATGGGACATTGTTGGATAAAGCAAACATCTTGAAATCCCACCCATGCTCTTGGGCGGTAAAATGGGAAGCCATCGAAGAAAATGATACCTCAAAACCCCACCCACTTTAGCAAGGTTAAAAGCAAGGGCAAAAAATGGGAAATTATCAGGCCCAAGAAAATTACCAAAGTTCCACCCACTCTCAACGAATGAAGAAATAAAACCCAACCTTTGAGAAATAAAAAACTGCAAAGTGTGCTTGGGCAGCAAAATGGGACATAGTCAAAGAAAGTCAAGTCCCAAATTTCCGCCCACCTTAGAGAAAAGTGAAATTTTCTTAATTGTGAAGGTGGGTGGAGAAATAGTAAGTTATTAGAAAGTGGTCACATCCCAAAAACCTATCCACACTTAACAAGGAAGTAAAACCTAAGAGGGCAAAGAAATGGTACTCAATCACATAAAATGAGCATCCCGAAATGCCGCCCATACTTATATCGATAAAATGGGATGGTGGTGAAAGAAGAGAACATCTCAAAATGTCACCCACTCTAATTTTTTAATGAATTAAAAGTGATAAGTATAAAATTAGTGCTAGACTTTTGGGAATCCAATGTCAAATAAGAGACCCAAAACTCTACCCATGGAAGTATAGCCTTGCAAATTGGAATATAAAACCCAAAAATAATGGAAATGAATCTTTGAAAAATCTTTGGAAAGCATGATTCCAAAACCTAGAAAATATTTTATTGCAACCATATGGAAAAATTAAAAAATAATAATAATAATTTAAAATTTAGAACCTTACAAAAATTAGAATTAATTATAATGTTCTAACCTTTGTGTCTTTTTTATTTTTTGCAGATTTTTGCTGGTGGCTACGTTAAATGGCAGATGTAATGGTAGACATGAATTTTCAATGTAAACCAGATGAGTACAATCATGTAAAAAATGGAAGAGGTAGGAAACCAATGCTCTTCTAGATTTTTTAGAATGAAAATTAATGTGATATGGTGGTTCCAGAGTTCTTGAATATCTGGCGAGTGGGAAATTAATGAAGCATGGTCATTGCAAGGCTTATTGCAGATGGAGTCTTAATGAGGCATGGCCAAAGTCATGCACATTTAATGAGGCATGGGCTGCAACATGGAGGGAAATTCAATTTCAAAAGGCCTATCCTAAAAGTAGATGAAAATTAATAAAATTGTAATGCTAGGGGATGGCTAGAAATTGTATAAATATTGGCTCATTAGATGAATACAAAGGTTAGAAGCCATCTATTAGCAATGCAATTTTTAGATTTTCTTTTTTTCTTTTACTTGGTAGTTGGATGGTCTTTCTGAACCATGTGGTTATTGTTTTGAGCTCAGTTCTTTGTAATCAAATAAATATAGCAAATCTAAAAATGTATTCAATGACTTATCTTTTAATATAAATGTTTTAGAATTTACTAGTGTTCAATCTATGCATGTTGATGGTGGTTGCACTTATTCTGTTTCATAGTCTATTTCTCCTTTGAATATTACACCATCTCAGACCTCAGGCTATGTGAATACTGGTCGGGTCGATATTGGTTTTAATTTGGATTTATTGCTTTACCAGATCAAGGCTAGCGTTCAGGGTAGTATCACTTATTTTATTTTATTCTCTAATCCTTCAACATTTTAATTTTCTTTGAAAATTATTTATATTAGGAGTAGATTAGTTTTCATTCAAAGCATTGAAGCTATTTTATTTTGTAGTGCATTCTAAAATTTCATATAGCTTCAATAGAATCATTGTTGGTATATATGTGATATATTTTAATTGCAATGAATGATATATAAGGAGGGTAATTAATTGCTAATTTTCTAAGTCCTCCAAGCCCTTAGTGCACAAAAACATAATTTTACTTATCCCATGTATGTTTAGATATCTGTGTGATAGAGTTATTTTATATAGTCAAGCACTTATTTTTCAAGCATTGTACCAAGAATAAACAAAACTAGCAAATACCCCTTGAAGGAATAGTTATCAATGACCTTTGAGTCTACCCACATCTGACCAAGACCTAGCATACACGAACCTTGGAGAAAAGATATTTCCCATTCAATATGAAATAGATCTCTATTCTAAGTACATTGACATACCCTTGATAATGTGTCATTTGCACACTCAACATAACCAAGATCAGATGACATAGGATGCCTACGTAAAATACAATGCAATGCCTATACATATCCAACTAAAAAAAAATGGGTCAACCACATAGACCAAGGTGAGCAAACATGGTACAAATAATGGGTGCTATATGAATATAGATTAATACATTGAAGCATATACAAACAGGGACCAAGCAACAAAAGTAATAAAAAGCAAGGAAATAGAGGTTTGTCCAAAGCTATCTCCTATGCAGCAATCTTGGATTGAGTACTAGAAATATGTAGCATGAAACATGGGCGCACCTCCATATCACTATCCAATATCCTCCATACATAATCCAACACTAGGCAATAACCATAAGCATACGTGAAAGAATGAAACATCAAAAGAAAAAAGAATAACACACATGTCTACCAATGTAGACCAGACAAAAGCTATAAATCAAAACAATAGAAATATAACATTGAATGAAACCAAAATCAAAACCATGGAGAAATACCTCCATCTACAAGATCTTAATTAGCTTTAGGTGTCCTCCTACTAGCTTGGTTTCTCACTTGCTACGACTACCTCCTTGCTTCCCAAAAAAATCTCACATTTTATTTCCAATGTCTCCCCATATCCTCTCCCAATTTAAGGTATCCCTACCCTTGTACATAACTCTGAAGTGTTATGAACACATCTTGGAAAGGGATATGGTGGTCATGGATGTCTAGCCACACATGAAGGAGTTAATTAAAGTTGAATTAAATTCACCTTGCAATCCCAAAAATGAGGATCTACAAAGAACAACAATCATGCTAGCACAACACTAAAGATTCAAAAATCTATTTCACTTAATTAAAGTGATCTATTAATAAAATTTGTTTAAAAAGTTCCATCTAATTAAAACAACCATAACATTTTATTAAATCATTCATTTGATTAATCCAACCATTAATAAATTTTAATACCAAATCCATCATAAAAAAAAAGAAGAAATCTTCTTTCAAAACATTCCCTCAATGCTTCACACCATCATTTTATCCTTAAGTGAGTGACTATTTTTTTTAAATATAGGCTAAGCTATCACCGACCTATTTTAAAGAGACTCATTATAAGCAAATTCATGGTCTGATGGTGTGAACATGAGCACAAGAAAATGCAATGCACCTATATGAAGGGTATTCATCCATGTTACCCTAAGTTGTTGATGAACAAGTCATATCACATCATTTCCCTTCTTAATATGGTCTCTCATTCCTAGTGGCCAACTCTCTTGTCCACCTATGAGAGTACCTGATCCTACAACCAGGTAAATAATCAATAGTACCATATCCTTATATACAAATAGTTACAATAGTAAATGCATATATCCATCCAAAAGCATCAAATATAAGCATTAACATCATTTGTTAATACATAGTATATCTTATAAAAAAATATCTTGCCAAGGCAGGTCATGAAAAACACTACTATATTGTGAGTGGTTCTATAACTCTTAGCTAGAACACACTCGAGCCTTCCCATTCAAGGTGTAATGATTCACAATAATAGCTAGCTATTGTATTTGCAAAACTCCTTCTAGATGCATGAGTCCCTAGCTATTGCATTCTCGTAACTCCTAATATCATGGCTACCCGGGTATTGCTTTCATGCAAATCCTCCTAGGATTGGTCTTTAAAATACCGAATCGGGTCCACAAGAGATTTTAACCATCCGAAGACAATCTTATCATAAATAATTCTTGTTTTTTAAAATATAATTCGAAATTAAAGCAACATACATAACATCATATCAAAGCACTTTAAATAAATTCATAATCCATACAATCCAAAATGTTATAATAGATAAACAAGGATGCCTCTTAAATAAAGCCCATTTTTCGCTTAACCCAAAAGCTTGACATAAGCTTCAAAGTATTCATTCCTATAACATAAATTCTATAGCATAAATAACCAAGTATTTAACATAAATATGCAATCATGCAATTGATATAACTCATTACTAACTATCCAAAAAAAATAATTCTCAAAACACTTTAATGTTGTAGCACCCTAAAATTGGCGCAGTAAAACCTTAATAATTACACTTACTCTAGTAAATAATTCAAATTCAAATTTCAACCTCCAAAACCGCTCCCAAACCGTCGCTTAATCCGTTTCCTCATTTCCCGTGCCATTTTTAGAGTTTGTTTTGACCGTTTGACGATATCGTCGTCGATCAGACGATATCGCCTCAGATCGGACGATTTCGTTTGGGCTAGGACGTCCAGACGATCTTGTCCCAAAACTGATTTTTCACAATTAGTCTCTGTTCCAACGGCGTCTCTAATCCGGGCAGAAGCGTGTCTGCGTCGTTAGAGACCCTCCCCATTGGAGATCTCCCAAATAGGGATGATCTCCAACCTCCTAACCTCCCTCCTAAGCCTATTTAATCCTAGGCCCTCCCCTTAGCATCCCCCTGGCTGAAATTCCCTGTAACTCGAATTCTACACGCACTAGACCATCTTAAATCACTTGTTTGCATTTGCATTTTTCCAAGTTTGTTTGCAGGAACTTCATTGTTTTTCAGCCGGAGCAAGCTCAGTTCGTCTCAGACGATCTCGTACAATCTCGGACGATCTCGACCCAATTCGAGACGATTTCGACTGTAGTTCACATTGGGGGCAATCAGTGCCCAGAGTTTGCATTTCTTCATCCTTTTTTATTGTATTATTCTGCATTTAGTTAATTCTATGGTTATTCTTTATTATTCTGCATCTTGGAGTTCACCCATCTAGCTTATATGCATAATATAATCATGATTTGTCATTAAATCATTATAATGCATTCATGTCTTAGTTTATTATTATCATTTTAATGTTCTTACTATCATTTTACATCATTACCCTCTATTATCATAGTTGCATTCTCTGTATTTTGCATCTATTTTTCTGTTTGCAGGTCTCTGACGAATTCGTCTGATGAATTCGTCAGATCTCAGATGATCTTGTTAGATAGGAGACGATCCTGTCAAATTCCAGACGATCCTGACTACTTCAAAAATTAGAACCTTCATCAGACATCCGGATCAGGTATGGGTCTTTAATCCATCTTGTTCTTTCTATTTTTCTATCCAAATCTATTTTTGTCTTCATTTAAATCTGCATTTCATATAGAATAGCTTAGACGCATTTTGGCCAAACCTAGGACTTGGATGATTAAAGCTAAAACTGAACACATCAAACACATTCCCAACCTAGGCGTGGAAACTGCCATTCAAACGTTTCCTGGTGAACCCACCATCCATCGAAAAATCACCATAATACACCTCCCCGAGAGGCGGGACCTTCGCAAGGCCTCTCAGTCCGAGGTACCATGCCATCCTTTTCCCATCCTCCTTCCGGGCATGGATCCTATAGCCTGAAGGTAAGGATGTGAAAAATTTGGAGCGATACATTTTGGTGAACCCGACGTGAATGCATTTAAAACCTTTTGAAAACAAAAAAAAAAACAAAAAATAAAACAACCAAAACATAGATGCATTTCAAATCATCTAAAACTAATAAGTTGCATATCATGTTTAGATGGTAGCTCCTAAGAAAATATTAGCAGTTACTATAAATGTTGAAAACCAATTGGCAGCCATAGAAATCAATTATGTGCTTAGTGTGCATGAAACAGATAGAAATCAACTTTTGTGGGACGAACTTGATAGAAGACTAAGTGTCATTTCATCTAGGTCAACAAAACTTAAACAAATCAAGAGGCTTGTCCTAGATAGAATCCTGGATCCTCATCAACTCGTCTTTTATCATGAACTTGAGAGAGCCTGCCATAGATGGTTAGCTTATAGGAGAGCTCTTGTGTCTTCAGAATTGTTCACCTTCGAGGAATACCTCGAGAACGCAGCCATTATACACCAGTTCCTAGGTCATGTAGAAGACCAAGAGGTTGTTCTTACGGATAGGGAAATATGGAATAGAGTTCCTCGAGCTATGTTATATCGAGAGTATTGCCATGAGCTTTACTTCTATCAACCAGAATCTGAGACAGATAATATCACTATAGCTCTTTTCATTAAATTTTTGAAAGAAAATTTTCAATTTGAAGAAGAACACTTCATGACTCCTGAAGAACTCGAGCCCATTAATGATATTTATAAATTGTTTATAGAAAACTAGATCATTACTTTCAGTATTAGTTCTTGCATTTATTGTGTTGTTTGTTATCTTTACAATATTATTACAAAAACAAGAAAAACTAAAAAAAACATAACAAAAACCAAAACCTTTCATTTTAAATATTGTAGTAGGTATATAATTAATATATACCTCTTAAGCTTGTTGCATATATATATATATATATATATATATATATATATATATATATATATATTATTTGCTGAAATCTAAATTAAGCACAATGCCTAAACTTAGGAATGGTAAACAAAGCTGAAGGAGAAGAAGAAGATTGGTTAGAAGATAAAACTAGAAACCCAAATGTCCTTCCCGAAGATCCAATTCCGGAAGGAGAAACTCTAGATCAACCTGAAGATGACCTAGGTGAAGACAATGAACAAGAAGAAAATGTTAAAGAGGATGGATCCTCATCCCCTAGAGTAGCTCCAGATGGAACTATTGCTTTTGACAACTTAGATCATTTTTGGAAATTTTTCAATAATAACATTGGCGCTCTTAATATGGCGGTTCGTATTGATAAAGGGCAAATTAGTGACACTCAAGCAGCCATGGAACATATGTTTGATGTGCACACTAATCCCTTGTCTTTCATTGATCAAGAAAGTGATAAGGCTGGACCATCCAATAGAGATATGGTCACTATGATTCAGAACATGCCAAAACAACGGGTTACCCAACCTCCTAAGGAACCTGTTATTGAGCCTAAAATCATTCCCACACAAAAGAAAACTTCCTTCACTGCTTTACTTCGCCAAACTATTGATCAATATGCTTCAAGTAAACAAAAACCTAAAATGAAGCCAAACACCAATTTTCAACAATATGGAATACAACATAATACAACTTCAAAATTCCTTCATAACACCTTTCCTACCAACAATTTACACAATAGCAACATAGCATCTAATCTTCATGTCCCTCCATCATATGCTCACAAATCCCATATCAATGCCCTACCGAACCAATATGGTGGGCAAACTAGTAATCTGGAAGCCATGGTGAAACAGTTAGCTTCGCGTATGGACCAGATAGATCCTTACCGTCCCTCGTACAATTATCGAGAGATATGTAGTCAACCTTTGGATCCCATAGTTGTAGCACAACCGTACCCTAAGCATTTTCCCATGCCCATCCTGCCTATATATAAAGGAACCGAAGATCCCATAGAGCATCTTCGCATGTTTAGGATAGCATGTCATGATATATCACATGATGACTTGCTATTACTAAAAATGTTCCCAAAAAGTTTAGGTGGAATGGCATTAGAGTGGTACTATCAATTGCCCACTCATTCTTTGAGAAACTTTGAAGAAACAGATGAATCTTTTGTCCATCAATTTAGTGCCTACATCGAGAGGCATGTAACCATTAAAGATTTATACAATTTAAAACAAGACAAGGATGAATGTTTTGCCGATTTCTTAGCGAGATGGAGGCAGTTGACGGGAAAACTGCACTTTGTGCTACCTTATAGGGAAATGTTGGACATTTTTATTAATAATTTACAAGAACAAATATCTTATGAGCTATCAACTGCTACTTTAACTACCTTCGATCGGGCTATAGATTTAGCTCGAAGAGTAGAAGATGCCCTCATTAGGAGAGGCCAACTTAGGAAGAAGGATGATGAGAAAACATCCAAAAATCAGTATAAAAACAAACAAGTTGTAGGTGACGGAGTCACTGACAACAGAAATGTTGCTAATATCAATGCAACGAAAACAACAAAAAAATTTATATTGAAACCGCTTGATAAGCCTCCTCGAGAATTTACTAGATTGAATCAACCATTATCAACTATTTTACCTCAATTACTCGAAAGAGGTTTGATCCAATTACCAGCTATCCGGGAACCTGATCCAACTATACCCGGATACAGAGCTGACTTACACTGTGATTTCCATAGAGGGCCTGGACACTCTACCAACGCTTGTAAAAGGTTGAAACATAAAATACGAGGATCTGATTGATAATAATGAAATGGAGGTGCAAGCCTTCCAACCTAAACAAAATGCTCCTAATAATCCTCAAAAGAACATTCCCCAAAATCAAAATCAAAATGCTAATCAATCATTAGACATATTTCAACACCCTTTACCAAGACATGGTAAAGAGGTGGCCAATCAAATCGAACATCATAATGTTCCTCCTCCTACCCGATATGTAGGAACTATTAGTGGACATTTACCTAATCATGATCCTCAAAAATTTGACACAACTTTATCCATGGTCACAACCAGGCCCCTACATAATATTCAAACTCCAGATCCTAGTGATATAGAATCAGATACTGAAAGTGAAATAGACATCACTTCAAACCAATCGAATAGTTCTAAAAATGAATCAGATCCTATTCAACCCATCACAGATGCTATGGTTCCAGAAGAACCATTTCCTAGAAGAGTTACTACTCGACCCTCTTCTAATCAATTCCTCCCAAATGAACAAGCCATAAACGCTCAACCGAGACCAGTTCAGCGTCTTCAATATAACATTGTAGGTACCATTGGAGTCGTTACCCGACAACAGGCTCAAAATTCTCAACAAGAACCAAACCAGAATGATGGATCAGCTCCATTTGTTTTGAAAAATCCCAATAAAGGGAATCATGCTTCCAATGTTCAACTTAAACCCCCTTACAATATTAATGAGCAATTATCCAATACTACAGCCAGAATTTCCCTTTTGGATTTATTAAGATCTTCTCCTACCCATAGGGATGAGTTGATGCTTACATTAAGCCAAATGATGGTACCTCAAAATATTCAACCTGAAGCCATGGCCAATACTATCATCACTCGAGAAGTTGATTGTATTGACTTCCGGGATAAAGATATCCCACAACACAGTTTACATAAGGATAATCCCTTATATATTATTGCTCTAATTGGAGATGTAGCTGTTAAACGAGTCCTGATTGATAATGGTTCATCTCTAAACATTTGCACTTTTGACTTCTACCAACGATTTGGCTTTAGAAGTGATGAAATGAAGAAAAGCCGACATGATTATCAAAGCTTTCAATGACGAAACACAAGAAACGTGTGGAGTTATTACCATCCCATTGCAAGTTGGTCCTCGAACTCTAGATACCACCATGTTTATTGTACATTGCCCCGCATCGTACAATATACTCTTGGGTCATCCTTGGATCAATGCAATGCGGGCTGTCCCATCAACTTTACACCAATGTGTTAAATTCGAATTTAAAAATCAGTTGGTCACTATCCACGGTGATCCTAGACCCTTTGATATGTGTGCTTTGGCAGAACCTGTTGGAGTGCAATTTTGCCCTGCTTTGTCATCCACACATCCTAATTCTTATTTTTCATCTAAAACTGTGAAACACACACCCATAGCTTCACCTATTTCCCCTCCATTAATTTCACCCTCATATATAGATCAACAATCTTCTAAACAAACCACTCTAGAACCTCAAAAAGATCTTCAATCTACAACCAATCCTTCATGTTCTATCCCTATAATTTCAAAACCTATAGACCCATCTATTAACACTTCCACATTATCAACATCTATCATACCTTCCACATCTAAAGATATAGGGAATGATCCTTCTACATCTTATGCTCTTTATGATGAACTTTTACCAGATTTATCCACAATCTTAATATCAGAAAAAACAAATGCTTTCATGCAAGATTCAATTCTTTTAAATAACTTGCCGCCATCTCCTCGTACTTTGGGCCTCCCACAACCTATGGGAAGTACTTACCAAGTCGGGAGTTGTGCCTTCATTTATAAAGGATATGACTAGGGAAGAATCCCTCGGAATATCAAAACTCATCATGAGGGATATGCTCGATGTTATTTTACCAATGAATATATTAAAGCTAAACCCATAATGCTTAAAATGGGATATAAAGGGAAAGGCTTGGGACCTTTCCAAAATGGCATGAAAGAACCTTTCGAGGTAGAACCGTGGCATGCCCGCTGTGGTGTGGGCCTATTTCCTAGTAAGGGTCAACCCTTTCCTTTTGAAGATGATGATCAACTCATATGTTATCAAGATTATTTGGATAGGCGTGATGATTTGCCTCTAAAAAATCAGCCATTTACATGTAACATGCTATCCATAGCTTACCCTGAAATGATTGCTGACTCCGATGAGGAGTTGGAAGGAGATATCTTCCACGATGTCTCCGTTGAAGAGATGTTACACAATGGATTTTATTTTGATGGTTCTATACCAACTATAGCCCAACTTGAGACCACTAATCCTCAAGATGAATTATCCAACTTAACCTTACAAGAATTACAAGAATTGGGCGTTTCACCCGCCCCACCTAATTTTGAAAGAGATCTACACATGGAGGTAGAAAACGTCATTAAAATTAATATTGGAACTGAGGATAGTCCTCACATAATCAATATTGGATCAGAATTAAGTCAAGAAAAACAAGAGCAATACATTGCATTCCTTAAAGAATATGAAGATGTCTTCGCTTGGACATATGAAGATATGCCGAGTCTAGACCCTTCTGTAGTCATGCATCACCTAGTGGTCCATCCGGATGCTAAACCTGTTAAACAAAAACTTAGAAAAATGCATCCCAAAGTGGCTTTGCTAGTCAAAGGGGAGTTAGAAAAACTCCTGAATGTTGTTTTTATACAAGCTATTGATTATGCTGAATGGATCTCAAATGTAGTTCCAGTCACCAAGAAAGAAGCCACCAAAGTTAGGGTTTGCACAGATTTTAGAGATATTAACGTTGCATGCCCTAAAGATGATTTTCCTCTTCCAAACATGGATCAAATCATTGACTTTACTGTCGGGAGTGGGATGATGTCCTTAATGGATGGATTCTCCGGTTATAATCGGATCGGGATAGCTCCTGAAGATCGAGGCTAAAACAACCTTTATTACCCCCTGGGGTACCTTTTGTTGGAAAGTGATGCCATTTGGCTTAAAGAACGCAGGTGCAACCTATCAACGAGCTATGACTTATATTTTTCATGATATGATGCATGATATCCTACATGATTATGTAGATGATATTATAGCTCGCTCTATTAATGAAGATAATCATTTAGATGATTTGAGAAAAGTTTTTAATCGATTACGAGAATATCTTATTCGATTAAATCCAGCCAAATGCATATTCGGAGTTAAGTCCGGTAAACTATTAGGGGTTTTAGTTTCTTTACGTGGTATCAAAATCGACCCTCTCAAGATTGCGGCTATCAACTGATATGCCTGCACCTACTACTATATCTGAGTTACGAAGTTTACAAGGTAAGCTTCAAGCCATCCGTCGCTTCATCGATAAGCTGGCGGACAAAACCGGTCCCTTTCTTAAACTTCTTAAGAAGGATGTCCCTTTTAATTGGGACGACGAATGTAAAGAAGCTTTTGAACTTCTCAAACAATACCTCCTTAACCCACCTATGCTTTCACCGCCTAGACCTGATCGCCCATTTCTCCTGTATATTTTAGCTTCAGATTCTGCCTTAGGAGCTATGTTAGCTCAGCTTGATGATGCGAAGAGAGAACGTGCTAATTATTATATTAGCCGAACCTTCATCAGTTATGAAACCCGCTACACAACATTAGAAAAACTATGTCTAGCAGTCATGTTTGCTATGCAAAAATTATGCCATTATATGCTTAGTCAGAAAACTTATGTCATTGCTAAATATGATCCCTTGAGGTATCTCATGAGTCGACCTTATTTATCGGGTCGCACAGCCAAGTGGGTTCTTGCTCTAAGCGAGTTTGACCTCATGTTCATAGGACAGAAGTCTGTTAAGGGTCAAATCATAGCAGATCAATTAGCTGTTGCACCCTTAGAGTCTACCCATCCCCTCATCATTGAGTTTCCTGATGAATGCCTTCAATTAGAGGCAGACCATATTGAACAATGGTCCTTATACTTTGATGGAGCCCGATGCATGAGTGGGGCTGGTGCGGGTATTATTTTAATATCCCCACAAAAACATCTTATTCCTCTGTCCTTCAAATTAACATTTGCTTGCACCAACAATACTGCTGAATATGAAGCTCTAATCCTTGGATTACGAGCTGCCTTGGCGCTAAAAATTAAACATCTATTAGTTTTTGGTGATTCTCAACTTGTTATAAACCAAATTAATGAAGTTTATCAGACCAGAGATGATAAACTGTGCCCATATAAAGCCTATGTTTTACAATTAATGTCTCTATTTGATCAAGTTACCTTGGAAGCTATTCCTCGAACTTGCAACCGTGCAGTTGATGCTATGGCCGCAGTTGCATCTCTCCTGCCCTTGGAGTTAGATGACGAATATGCCACTATCATTATTCGTCGACTCCAGGAACCCGCTTCAAATAAGTCATGCTTAGAACCTTTGGATGTGTTTCTAATCAATGAAACTACTCCTGAACCTTGGTATACGGATATATTTGATTTTCTCCAAAATGGGACTTTCCCTGCCAATTCTAATAGAAACCGACGTCGGTTATTACGTAGACGAGCAAGTCGATTTGTAATAATTGGCAATACTTTATATAGGAGATCTTTTGAAGGTATCCTATTAAGATGTTTGAATTTAGAAGAATCCAAATCAGCCTTGAGTGAAGCCCACGATGGATCTTGTGGAGGACACTTCAGTGGTAGTGTCATTGCTAAAAAGCTCCTTAGGATAGGATACTTTTGGCCTACCATGGAGAATGACGCACATGATTATGTGTGCCATTGCGACAAGTGCCAGAAACATGCTGACCTTGTCCATGCGCCTGCACAAGAACTGCAGGCTATTTCATCTCCTTGGCCCTTTTCAAAATGGGGTTTAGATATTATTGGCAAAATCAATCCTGTGTCATCTGATGGACACAAATTCATCATAACCGCCACTGAGTATTTCACGAAGTGGGTTGAAGCTATGCCTTTAGCTTCCTGCACTGGCACACAAGTCTCTAAATTTATTTTTAATCAAATCATTTGTAGGTTCGGAATTCCTGCAAATCTCATCTCTGATAATGGAACTTGTTTCAAAAATAAAGATGTTAAAAAATTATGCCAAAAATATAAGATTCAACATCGTTGGTCCACTCCCTATTATCCTCAGGGTAATGGTCAAGCAGAAGCATCTAACAAAACCTTAATCAAAATTCTCAAAATATTGGTCAATAAATCTGGCCGTGACTGGCACATTCAGTTATATCCAGCCTTGTGGGCCTATCGAACTAGTGTTCGAACCCCCACTTGGAACTTCACCTTTTGTTTTGGTTTATGGTGTTGAAGCCGTTTTTCCCTTTGAATTAGAAGTTCCTTCTTTGGCTCTACTACTTCAAGATACCGAAGTAGGAGATGAATATCGAGTTGGCAGACTCGGTCAGCTGGAACTCCTAGATGAAAAATGCATCAATGCTTTGGAGCATCTCCGTGCCTACCAAAACAAGCTTAAAAGATCATATGCTAAAAAAGTTCGTCATCGATCCTTTGAGATCGACGACCTTGTTTTAAAAGAAAATCAAAAAAATACTAATGCAACTAAGGACCTTAAAGGTAAATTTGAGCCCAACTGGCTTGGACCATACATTATCATCGCTAAATTTGAATCGGGAGCATACAAATTATCTACCTTAGATGGTAAAGAACTTAAAGAACCCATGAACATTTTGCATCTTAAACGTTACTATGTATAAATTTGGTCATTTCATCCTTGTATATATTTGTTTAAAATATTTCAAAATCACTATCTTGTATTTCTTTCAATTTATAAATTCAAAAACACCAAAAACATTCATAATCATCAAAATCTTCAAAACTACTTGTTGTATTTATTTATGGCACTTGTTAATTCTTTCAAAAACAAAAAAATAATAATAAAAATAAAAAAACAGCAATATTCTTGACTCTTTCGAAACCAAAACAACATAAAGAAGAAAGAGAGAGTCAACATTCTCAAAACTTCTCAAAAAGTATTTATATATATATCTTCTTACAAATGTTGCAGTTATATGTTTCAAATTATTTTGGATAAATTAGCATTTATTTGGAATCCCTCACTTTCACAAACACAAAAATAAATATCTTGATTTTTATCTGACATGATTACTAATCTCTCTTATATCAAAGTCCACAAAATTCAATTAAATAAAGTTTGAGCACAAGAGAATTGATCTTGTTATTTACTTAAACCAAGCACATCCTTTCACAATAAAATGATTATATTTGTAATATCCATGCTATGCTACATAGTAGAAGTGGTTTCTTGAGCGAAAAGTTTCCCCTGCTATCCTATCATGCACATGGTCTAGAATCTTTGAGAATTGGCAAAAGGACAAGCTCACCCCTACCCAGAATAAAAATCCCTTGCTCTACAGCTAATCCGAGCAAGTATCCCTAGCATAGAACAAAAAGAAAAAGCAAAGTTCAAGAAAAAGAGAAAAAGAAAAATATTATTTTATATCATTATAGCAATGTTCCAAGCATTATCAAGCAAAAATACAAAAAAAAAAGAAATGAAAGCAAAAGCAAAAGCAATAAAATCCCTTTCCCTACCCTTTGAAAAGAAAAGAAGGGTTGATGAGCTTGAATCCCTGGAATTCTCAATTATTCGAAAACTGTGAGGTAAGCCCCATAACAGGTGGTTTGTGCCCAACCTGCTTGGCCTTGGGTAACTCCTAGCATGGCGATATGTCCGTCACATTAGCGACCTTCTTTTGTACAGACCTATGTCTGCTTATGGATTAGCTAGCTCTTGATAATCCGACTTACATAGTAGTCTAGTATGGTTATATGCATCTACATCATGGTTAATGAACACTTATTTGGTTCATTCAAATCACTTGTATCATATTATCTTGCTCAAAACTGGTAAATGAACATAGCAATTGCACACACATTTTGTATTTGAGAGATTTTGTGTATCATTATGATAAATCAAGATTGGAAATGAACTCACATATGCACATGGGATTCCTTATAAATCTAACTTTTGTCTTTAAGATACTTTGAAATATTTTTTTGCAAATTGTCTGGAATAAATTCATTTTCTTCTTTAAAGTACGGTTGTTTAGTATAAAGACAACTACATACATAATAGAAAAAATCAAAATTTCTTTCAAAACCATACAATCAAAACACACACACACACACACACACACACACACACACACACACATACATATATATATATATATATATATATATATATATTGTCGACTTTCGCGATGATGGTATAGTTCCAAAACCAAAATTGGAATTTTATGCCTAGCGCAAGTCCTCATCTTCATATTTTCTATTTATTAAAAATCAACCATGCAATAAAACTATCTTCTTTTTTGGATTTCGCGATGATGGTATAAGTCTATACCTACATATTCTATGCCTAGCGCAAACCATTGTACCAATTTTTATTCCCCATTTATTTCAAATCAAATCATGAAAACCATATGACTTAAATCATTATGTTATACAATTATGTTTTTTAACAAAAAGCATGCACATTATCACTATTTCATGTCATTATGTCAACCTTCAATTTTGCAATGATGGTATAATTCCTAGGGAATTATCCAAAAAATTTATCACACTTAGGAATTTATGCCTAGCAAAAATCATTTTAACATTATTTCATGCATACTATTTTTATGAAACTCTGAAAACAAACCATCATCATCATCATTTGCACCATTGCACCAAAGTCTTAAGACAGTCTCTTAAGCACTCTTTTACTTTTTAACAATATTTCTATACTTGGGATTAGCTTGACGACCGAGTGAGCGGCGACTCCATGAAATGGTCTATAATAGCGACAATGTCCTTTGAAATTATTGTTAAAAGTCCCTTTTATTTTTTTATCAAATCATCACATCACAAACAACCAATTTGTTCTATCAGATTATTTCATTTAAAATTTTTCAAGCATGACATTTCAACCATAATATTTCCAACGACATAATTACATGAATCATCAAATCAATCAATCAAAACATTAAAAGCATCATAAAAATACATAAGACAAGTCATATGATCAAAAATATCTCATCTATATATATCACAAATATATATACATCATATCAAAACCAAATCGGTATGCCACAATCATACCTCGCATACTCAATCCTCTATCAAAATAATAAATACTATATATCAATACAAAACACCCAAACCCACCTCCCCCCCCAATGAATTAGGGTTTTACCCTATTTTTCTTAATTTTATTCAAAACACAATTAAAAACATTTTTAAAATTTTGCTTTTTCACGTTTTTACCTCAAACGTTCGATTTGGGTAAAAACACGGAGGGGGCACCATAGTAAGCTGTCGTACGATTCGACCAAGAATCGTCGCCTAAAAATGGGAATAATTTTTGCTTTCTCGTAGATCGAGAAGAACTCATCTTTAACGCATTTTCTTCAAAAAATTCGCTAAAGAGGGGGCAAAATGTAGCACCCTAAAATTGGTGCAGTAAAACCTTAATAATTACAATTACTCTAGTAAATATTCAAATTCAAATTTTAACCTCCAAAACCGCTCCCAAACCGTCGCTTAATCCGTTTCCTCCTTTCCCATGCCATTTTTAGAGTTTGTTTTGACCGTTTGACGATATCGTCGTCGATCAGACGATATCGCCTCGGATCGGACGATTTCGTCTAGGCTAGGACGTCCAGACGATCTTGTCCCAAAACTAATTTTTCATAATTAGTCTCTGTTCCAACGGCGTCTCTAATCCGGGCAGAAGCGTGTCTACGCCGTTAGAGACCCTCCCCGTTGGAGATCTCCCAAATAGGGATGATCTCCAACCTCCTAACCTCCCTCCTAAGCCTATTTAATCCTAGGCCCTCCCCTTAGCATCCCCCTGGCTGAAATTCCCTGTAACTCGAATTCTACACGCACTAGACCATCTTAAATCACTGTTTGCATTTGTATTTTTCCAAGTTTGTTTGCAAGGAACTTCATTGTTTTTCAGCCGGAGCAAGCTCAATTCGTCTCAGACGATCTCGTACAATCTCGGACGATCTCGACCCAATTCGAGACGATTTCGACTGCAGTTCACATTGGGGGCAATCAGTGCCCAGAGTTTGCATTTCTTCATCCTTTTTCTATTGTATTATTCTGCATTTAGTTAATTCTATGGTTATTCTTTATTATTTTGCATCTTGGAGTTCACCCATGTAGCTTAAATGCATAATATAATCATAAATTGTCATTAAATCGTTATAATGCATTCGTGTCTTAGTTTATTATTATCATTTTAATGTTATTACTTGTCATTTTACATCATTACCCTCTGTTATCATAGTTGCATTCTCTGTATTTTGCATCTATTTTTCTGTTTGCAGGTCTCTGATGAATTCGTTTGACGAATTCGTCAGATCTCAGACGATCTTGTCAGATAGGAGACGATCCTGTCGAATTCCAGACGATCCTGACTACTTCAAAAATCAGAACCTTCATCAGACATCCGGATCAGGTATGGGTCTTTAATCCATCTTGTTCTTTCTATTTTTCTGTCCAAATTTGTTTTTGTCTTCATTTAAATCTGCATTTCATATAGAATAGCTTAGACGCATTTTGGCCAAACCTAGGACTTGGATGATTAAAGATAAAACTGAACACATCAAACACATTCCCAACCTAGGCATGGAAACTGCCATTCAAACGTTTCCTGGTGAACCCACCATCCGTCAAAAAATCACCATAATACACCTCCCCCGAGAGGCGGGACCTTCGCAAGGCCTCTCAGTCCGAGGTACCGCGCCATCCTTTTCCCATCCTCCTTCCGGGCACGGATCCTATAGCCTGAAGGTAGGGATGCGAAAAATTTGGAGCGATACAAATGTATAAAACCCCAAAATATCATTAAAACAACATAATCTTTTAGTTTACAAAATTCATTGAGTAAAACATATTTTACGTAGCCTTTGTTTTTCCACATCATCTATATGTTCAAAACACTATGAAGCCATTTGTCAAACATATTCAAGCCATCTAAGTATCTGTAAGCTTCTTCATGATAGGGAATCCACCCACAACTTATGAGGAAATACTTAGATATTATGACAACTATAAATGGAATGCAAATTAATTATACCTTTTTTCTACTATGCAAGACACCATGCATAAAACTCAAATAAAATATAAGCTACAATAAGAGAATCTCATACTTCTCTTTATAATGATTCCTTAACTCAAAAATGTCTTAGGAATCATTATATTAGTTTCTCTTTCAAAACCATCATACAAAAATCCATAAAAGAGAATCCTTTACTTCTCTCTTATAATGTTCCCATTTACCCACACATGTTTTAGGAGACCATTATAATTTTCAAAACATGCTCCATGTTAGCGTACTTTAGCATTTTGTTAGTTGTTAATTTAACTTAGCAACTAATTGCAGCGGCTGGTATATTGTTATACCTGCATCCTGTTGAGATGCGCCCAACCCGGGCTAATCCAGGAATGCAGTTTGTAATCTCTGCATTATTTAAACACCCCCTGCTGAATAATAAAACTAGTTCGTTTTCTTACATGGCATCAGAGCCAGACTGCTACGGATTTTTTTTGCAGGGAAGCGTGGTGAGAGAAAGCTGGAAGCAGAAGTAGAGAAGCGCAGCGCTGTTTTTCCCAGTCTTTTTTTTCAGCGACGTGTTACGTGATTTTTTTTTAATCACGCCGTCGCGTGATAGTAGTTGAAAAAAAAAAAAAAAATCAGCGGAAGGCCCACCCCCATTCCAGCCCGTGATTTAAAAAAAAAAAAAAAAAAAAAACGTGGAGGCCGAAGCCTCCACCCCCACCCCCTTCCCGTGCTGCTTTGCGCAGCGTTTGCGCTGCGTAGCCAGCGTAGCGCTACATTGCGCAACGCAAACGCTGCGCAGCCTGCGCAATGCTGCAAGCGGACGAACGTCCGCCGTAGCCCCCCCCCCTACGCACTGCGCAAGCGGACGGAAGTCTGCCGCGTACTTTAGCATTTTGTTAGTTGTTAATTTAACTTAGCAACTAATTACAGCGGCTGGTATATTGTTATACCTGCATCCTGTTGAGATGCGCCCAACCCGGGCTAATCCAGGAATGCAGTTTGTAATCTCTGCATTATTTAAACACCCCCTGCTGAATAATAAAACTAGTTCATTTTCTTACATGGTATCAGAGCCAGACTGCTACGGATTTTTTTTGCAGGGAAGCGTGGTGAGAGAAAGCTGGAAGCGGAAGCAGAGAAGCGCAGCGCTGTTTTTCCCAGTCTTTTTTTTCAGCGACGTGTTACGTGATTTTTTTTTAATCACGCCGTCGCGTGATAGTAGTTGCGTAGCAGCGGGGCCGCGTTTTGCAGAGGAGGCAGCCACAGAGGGCTCGGGCAGACTGAGGAGGGATATACGAGGGGGCTCCACTGATCCTTTTGGATCAGCCCGCTGGCTCACGTGGTCGTGAGCCGTGCGGTAAGGCTCTGGGAGCCTGTAGGTCAGGGGTTCAAATCTCGTCGACTTCCCCCCTTTTCAAAGGTATACTTTTTTTTTTTCAAAGGTTTTTTAATTATTATTTTTTAGTTAAAATTTTTAATTTTAATTTATTTTTTTTATAGTTTTAAAACTTTATAAATTAAAATTTATTTTTAATTTATTTTTTCATAAGGTTTTAAAACTATATAAATTAAAATTATTTATTTTAATTTTAAATACATAATAATTATTAAAATGCTTTGTTAAAGAGAATTTTTTTTAAGGGGGGATATTTTTTTCAAAAAATCAAAGGGGGAATGTGAGTAATTTTCTGAAAAAGCAATTTGGCGAATTGTAAAAGGTGCATTTTCGGCTGTGACCGACACCTGGAGGGTTAATTTTTGTGGGCATTTTTCATGTTGTATGCTGCATATTTCATTTTTTGCACTACTTCATTAAAAGTTAAAAAAATCAAATACACTCCCTAAGTCCCCGAAATAATTAAAACCCATCCGTGCAATTTATTACACTATAGCATTCGGTATTTGTGATACCTCTAGCCAGCACTTACAGGTAAAGATGTCGTGATTGGGCTACTGTATCCGCCGCCTAATATAGCTTCTACAACGACGTCTGAGCTTGTTCTCTATAAATCGTCGAGGAGAGATAATTTTGCCATTTTTTGCATTTTTTTTACTCCATCCACTACCCTTAATCGCTCGTGTTTAGGCATAAATCTTGACGAAGTATTCTTCATAGTGTTTAGGGGAAGTTACACCCCACGCATGAGAAGAATCTTCTATGGTAGGTGCCATCAACAAGGCGATTCCCTTTCAGTACTGCTTATGTTCCACGTATCGTATGATCTCTAAAACTCACCTATAGTCTCTCTCACATAAGGGCAGGTGATTTTTGTTGATATTTCTAAATACCTATAGTTTCCCTCACATAAGGGAGGGTATTTAGTATGGTATAACGGCCTAGCAAAGGGTATATCGAAAGGGGGACCAATTGGTGTTATAAGGAACCTTCACTATGGCCGTTGTTGCAAAGTTGATGATAGATCCACATCACTTATTGAAAGGTCCAAATTATACACCATGGAAACATAAGATGAAGGAAATTCTCCAAATGGAAGATTTATGGGATATTGTTACTGGAGTAACATCTAGGCCTTCATCAGCATCAGGATCCACAACTCCTTCTGCTGATCAGATGGCTTTTGACAAGAAATACAGTTGAGCAAAGGTGCTCATTTTGTTTGTTGTTTCAGATGAAGTGCAACCTCATATAGCTGACAAAGCAAGTGGTAAAGAGGCATGGGATGCCCTTAAAACCATCTATGAGGGAAATAATGATTCCACTATTCTTCATCTTCAACAACAACTTCATAACCTGAGTTTGAGATAGGGTGAAACAGTTGAACTCTTTCTATGCAGAGTGTCTGAATTGAAAGAGAGATTGAATTCTTTGGGAGATTCTATGGACAAAAATCTTCTCGTTTCAATTGTGATGAGAGCTTTACCTTCTTCATTTGATATTTTGATCACCTCCATCCAGGTGTCTCAACGACAAATTACCTACATCGAGTTGGTCAATCTGCTTCTACAACAGGAGGCACGCCAACTTCACAAGGATGATTCTTCCAATACAGCCCTATACACCAACAGGCAGGGTTCGAGGAAGAAAGGTAATGGGCAAAAAGGAGGCAAATTTTAGAAAAGAGGAAATTCTCAACAGGATACGAAAGGAAAAGGAAAACAACCTCAACAGAAGAAGAGGTGGTGCAATATCTGTGAGAAAGACAACCATGACACCAACAGGTGTTGGCATAAGAACAAGCAGAAAGGCCAAAACAAACCACAAAATAAAAACAAGCAACCCTAGGTGAATGTTGCTATTGAAGAATCTAACTCAGATTCTAAATGGGCACACAAGGTGCTCATGACTACCACAGATTCCACACAGGGGGATCCTATTTGGTATGTCAATTTTGGAGCTAGCAAACATATGACTGGCGACAGATCGTGGTTTGAATCATTCGTGTCCAAAGAGGGCAAACCTGTCACCATTGCTGATGATAAAATCTACAGGGTTCAGGGAGAGGGTACAGTTTTAGTCACTCTTCCTGATGGCAAGTGTCAGATTGACAAAGTCCTCTATGTTTCGGGATTGGCTAACAATTTGTTGTCAGTCACACAAATCTTGGATAGAAATATGGTTGTCAACTTTCGTGTTGAGAATGGAAAGAAGTGTTGTACTATTATCAGGAAGGGTAAGCAGATTGCAATAGCTTCATATAAGCACGGCTTATTTTCCCTAGATGCTATCTCTACTCCACATGTTGCCATGATTGTCTCTACCAAGGAGGCAACTTCCCTATGGCACAAGAGATATGGGCATCTTATTTCTGGCTACTTACTTGAGCTCAGTAAGTATGAGATGGTAAAGGGTCTTCCTTCCCTTTTTGCCACATTTCCAGTGTGCTCTGACTATTTGGCAAGAAAGCAGCATAGAGTACCATTTGAGAAGAGCTCAACAAGAGCACGAAAACCTCTGGAGTTAATTCACACCGATCTGTGTGGTCCTTTCACACCCAATAGTTGTGGAGGGAAGAGGTACTTTCAGTTATTCATAGATGACTACTCACGAAAGATGTGGGTTTTCTTTCTCCAACTGAAATCTGAAGCTTTCACATTCTTCCAGCAGTTTAAGAAATTCGTTGAGAAGGAGTCATGAGCTTCTATTAAAACCCTCCGCTCAGATCGAGGGGGGGAGTTTACCTCTAATGAATTTTTTGCATTCTTAGATAAGCATGGAATCAAGAGACAGTTAACAACTGCCTATACTCCTCAACAAAATGGAGTTGTTGAGAGAAGGAACCATTCTATCATGGAAATGGTTCGTTGTATGCTCACAGGAGCTACTCTTGGGCAACAATATTGGGTAGAAGCTGTCACCACTACAATATATCTGTTGAATAGGGCACCCACAAAGGCCCTAAAAGGAATGAATCCACAGGAAGCATGGAGTGGTCAAAAACCCTCCATATCTCATCTACGTATTTTTGTATGTCACGCTTTCATGCACATACCAAAAGAGAAAAGGAAGAAGCTATGAGAAAACATTGAGATGTATTTTTCTCGGTTATGATGAGCACTCTAAAGGATATCGTTTGATAGCTCCTTTGACCAAGAAAATTCATGTCAACAGAGATGTTGTCTTTGATGAAGCTTTCACATCACAAAGCACATCTAAAGTACACCTAGATCTTGTGGAATCTAAGGAAGAGAAGATTCCTTCGTCAACACAGATAGGAGGTCCTTCTACATCTTCTTCAACACCACCGAAGAAGAATCCAAAATGGTGTACAAATACAATCAGAGATGCAAATTTATCCACTCCTCCCAATATGAACTTGGATAGACCTCGTACACACAGTATGGCTCAAAAGAAAAAATAAGCCAAAGAAACTGGTGAGGTTGATGATCTTTGTCAATATTTTGAGGAACTTTATGTAACTCCACGTATAGAAGTAGAGGATATGGATATTGATGATGACAGGGTGTTCATGTCTACCATAGACGATCTTGAACATGCATCAGTGCAAGATGCTCTTAGTGAGCCTTAGTGGAAGGCCGCTATGGATACAGAGTATGAGTCTTTGATGAAAAATAAAACTTGGAAGCTTGTTGATCTACCACATGGAAAGAAACCCATTGGCTGCAAATGGGTATATAAAGTCAAGTACAAGGCAGATGGAACAATTGATAAGCATAAGGACCATCTTGTTGCAAGGGGCTATGCTCAAAAGGAAGGCATTGACTACAAGGAAACTTTTGCACCTACTGCTCGGATGACCACAATTCGAGTTATGTGTGCTATGGCAGCACAATATGGGTGGAAAGTTCACCAGATGGATGTCAAAAGTGCCTTTCTAAATGGTGATCTCCAAGAAGAAGTCTACATGACTCAGCTAGAAGGATTTGAAGTGGAAGGCCAAGAGCAGAAGGTTTGCAAATTGGTCAAATCCTTATATGGTCTGAAACAAGCTCCTCGAGCTTGGTATATAAAAATGAATAATCACCTTATGCAGGATGGATTTAAGAGATTTCCGTCAGATGCAAACCTCTATTTCAAGAAACAGGGTTCTAAGATAGTTTTGCTTGTACTCTATGTTGATGATCTGCTCATTACAGGGAGTTAAAAAACTATGATCTCTACTGTCAAAAGAAACTTGTGTAAATATTTTGAGATGACAGATCTCGGACTTCTCCATTACTGTCTTGGTCTAGAATTCAGCCAGAAGGAGCACTCTATCAAAGTGTCTCGAAAAAAATATGCCAAGACATTGCTTGGAAAAATATCGCATGACTGATTGCAAGCCAATGGCAACTTCGATGGAGAATGGACTTCAGTTATCATGATATGATGATTCACCTCAGGTAGATGGTACTCTCTATCAACAGTTGATTGGGAGTCTCATATATCTGACCAATACTAGGCTAGATCTCGTATTTGCTGTCAACTATCTTTTGAGGTTCATGCAGGAGCCTAGGACCACTCATTGGAAAGCAGCAAAACATGTTCTTCACTATGTCCGTGGTACTATGGAATATGGCCTAGAATACAAGAGGAACAACAAATTCTTCTTGCAAGGATACACGGACTCCGACTACGCCGGATCATTTGATGATCGCAAGTCAACTTTTGGATACATTTTTCATATGGGATTCGGTCCTATCTCTTGGCACAGCAAGAAGCAACAGGTGGTTGCTATTTCATCAACAGAGGCAGAGTATCACGTCGCACATGAAGCTGTGTGCGAAGTGATATGGTTGCGTCGCATTCTGACAAGTATGGGCCATACATCAAAATCTCCAATACACTTGTTTTGCGACAATCAGGGTGTTCTGAACCTCGTCAAGAATCCAGTCCATCATGAAAGAACAAAGCACATTGACACACAATGTCATTTCATTCGAGATGAAGTTCCAAAGCACCGAATTTAGCTTCAACACATTCCCATCGATGCTCAAGTTGCAAAAATTTTCACTAAGGCACTTGCACGTGTCAAATTTGAATTGTTTCGCAGCTCTCTTTGTATTGCAAAATGATGTAATCAGGGGGGATGTTAGTATAGCTATTAGTTATTACATTACCCAAATAATGTAATAAAGGGGGATGTTAGCGTACTTTAGCATTTTGTTAGTTGTTAATTTAACTTAGCAACTAATTGCAGCGGCTGGTATATTGTTATACCTGCATCCTGTTGAGATGCACCCAACCCGGGCTAATCCAGGAATGCAGTTTGTAATCTCTACATTATTTAAACACCCCCTGCTGAATAATAAAACTAGTTTGTTTTCTTACACTCCATTTACTTAAGCATCCAAATTATAGTGAGAGAATCCCAGGGTTATGTGTAAGGGGTCGGCCCCAAAATATATTTATAAAAATTTGGCAAATCAATTTTGAAATATAGGTGAATAGTGTCCAAACGCATGTAGAAGGTTCACTATTATTGGGGGTAATGTTGAAGATTTATACTTAAAATGGTCAAATTATTATAAAATTTGAGCGAATAAACCCAAAACAAAATTTGCACCCAGACATTTTTGGCTAATGGACCCTGGTCAAGGGTCCCAAATATTAGCCAGTTCCAAATTTAAAAAATTCTAATTTTAGCCAATTTGATAAATAGCCTCTATGCATAACCCTGGAGAATCCCATACTTCTCTCTTATAATGATACCTTAACTCATAAAAGTCTCATGAATCATTATATTAGTTTCTCTTTTAAAAATCCAACATACAATAATCCATCTATAAAAGATAATCTCATACTTCTCTTTATAATGATTCCTTACCTCACAAAAGTCTTAGGAATCATTATATTAGTTTCTCTTGCAAAACCAACACACAATAATCCATATATAAAAAATAATCACTTACTTCCCTTTATAATATCCCTTAACTCAAAAAAGTCTTAGGAATCACTATAATATTTTCTCTTTCAAAACCATCATACAAAAATCCATAAAAGAGAATCCCATACTTCTCTTATAATGGTCCCCTTTACCCACACAAGTCTTAGGAGACCATTATAATTTTCAAAACATGCTCCATTTACTCAAGCATCCAAATAATAGTGAGATAATCCCATACTTCTCTCTTATAATTATCTTCTTTACCTAGTCATGTCTTAGGAGACCACTATAACTGAAGAACACAAGCTTATACTGAGAGGGGGAGTGAACAGTATAAGATCATTTTTTACTTTTCTTTCCCAATCAATATTATGCAATGTATAGATAGCAATATCAACAATAGTAATAAAATCAATGCACAAATCACCATACACAATAGAGACACCAATTTAACGTGGTTCACCCAATGTGGGCTACTCCACGAAGAAAATATTTCACTAAATTTTTCTCAATCAATCTCTTGGGAATCTGAAGAACACAAGCTTATACTGAGAGGGGGGAGGTGAACAGTATAAGACCACTTTTTACTTTTTCTCTCAAACCAATATATGTAATGTAAATATAGCAATATCAACAATAGTAATCAAAGGAATGTACACATCACCACACACAATAGAGACATCACAATTTATGTGGTTCACCCAATGTAGGCTACTCCACGGAGAAAATATTTTACTAAATCTTTCTTAGTTAATCTCTTGGAAATCCTTTTCCGATTACAATATTTATGGACCTCTGTCCAAAGGATATATTGATCCCCTAAATCTAGTTTGTAGATCTCTATCCATAGGAGAACTCCTTCTCCTCTACTCTAGCTAGTGATCCTCTAGAAGACTACTGCCTCCACTACACTAGATTTTGGATCTCTCTCCACTAAAGACTCTTGTACCCACTCAGAAGACCTATCCTCACTACCCTAGCTAATGGATCTCTATCCACTGGAGACTACTATCCTCTCTGCTCTGTCACCTCCAAATAACTATCTCAATTCTATACTTAACATAGTCTAGTCGGTCTAGCATAGCTCTGCTCAAATCTTATACTAAACACAGTCCAGTCGATCTAGCACAAGTCTGCTCAACAAGCTCACTCAAATTTGCACTAAACACACTTCATTCAATCTAGCACAAATATTTTCAATAGGTCCACTCAGAACTGTTGAGCAAGGTGCAGCAAAATAATTGCAAAAGTATTGTCATTGTTGTCAACACAGACAGATTGATGCGATTGATGCGATTCGGGAGGTCGATCCAGATCAAGTGCAGTGAATTTCAAGGAAAACAGAGGTGACCCAGATTCAGAAATTGGCAGAAAAAGACAAGGAAGAAAACTGTCGCGATATCGCGACATGTTTTCTGTCGCGATATCGCGACAAAACAGAGGAGAGAGAAAATGCAAGAAAAATTGTCGCGATTTCGCGACATTGCCGAGGAGAGAGAAAATGCAAGAAAAATTGTCGCGATTTCGCGACATTGCCGAGGAGAGAGAAAATGCAAGAAAAATTGTCGCGATTTCGCGACATCCGAAGAGAGAAAATGCAAAAAATTTCGATTTCGACATCCGAGGAGAGAGAAAATGCAAGAAAAATGTAAAATTCACGATTTCGTGACATGGCCGGAGAGAGAGAAGGTGCAAGGCAAACTGTCACGATTTCGTGACATGTTGGCAGAGAAGGAAGCAAGGTGAAAAGATGTCACGATTTCATGACATAAATGGAGGAAAGGAGCTTGCAACGAAAAGTGTAGCGATTTCCCTACATGTCGAAGTTTCGCGATCCAAAGCACAGCTGGAAATGCAAGGCACAAAGGTGTAGCGATTTCGCTACATGTTAAAATGAATGGCAACAAAGGTGTAGCGATTTTGCTGCATGTTAAAATGAATGACAACAAAGGTGTAGCGATTTCGCTACAAGTGAAAAGGCACAAACAAGAAGGTGTAGCGATTTCGCTACATCAAAATTGCAAAACTAAAAGATGTAGCAAGTCGAAAGCACAAGGCACAAAGTTGTCACGATTTCGCTACTGCATAAAGCAAAGATTGTACGAAAGCAGAGAACGTCGCGATTTCGTGACATGTTCCATTTTCATGGTTGCTGGCAAAGAAGAGTGTACGGAAGCGAAAAGCGTCACGATTTCATGACAAAGCTGAGGATGACGTCAGCAAAATTGAAAATGTCACGATTTCATGACAGAGTGCGAGGAAAGCTGCTGGAAGCCGAAAGCGTCATGATTTCATGACAAGAATGATGATGACATCAGCAAAAGCTGAAAGTGTCACGATTTCATGACAAGGTGCAAGGAAAGCTGCTGGAAGCTGGAAGCGTCATGATTTCGTGACATCATTAAGGATGACGTCAGCAAATGTTCAAAGTGTCATGATTTCATGACATGAACAGAGGGAAAGCTTTCAAAAGCCAAAATGGTCATGATTTCGTGACAGCAAGGGCATGAAGGGTACGGCTACAAAAAGTGTCGCGATATCGCGACAGGTAACAGTTTGGCAGGTAAAAGCCGAAGGAGCATGCAAGGTGACACGTGTCGGATAAAAGCATACAGAAAATCATGCAGCCAGTTACGTAAAAAGTAACTGATGTCAGATCGGCAGTTACACATTGACAGGTGTCGAACATGCACTGAAACAGCTGAATATGCATGATTGAAAAGCATTCGAAGAATCGTATAGGCAGGATCAAAAAGCATTCGAACAACTGTATTTGAAGTATTCGAACAACCAAATATGCAGGATTGAAAAAGCATTAGAAAAGACGTATTTGCAGAATTCAAAGAGTCGGATATGCAGAATAGAAAAAGTATTCGAATGGCCGTATTTGAAGTATTCGAACAGCCGAATATGCAGGATCGAAAATGCATTCAAACAGCCGTATCTGGAAGGACTCGAACAGCCGTATTTACTAGGTTTCGAACAGCCGCTTATTGGCAAGAAAAAAGAATTCGAACAGTTGGGTATGTGTTTCGACTGCATACATGATTGAAGAGAGATAGAAGACGAAGAATCTCTATGAGAAAAATGGGCTATAAAAGGACAATCGTGCAGAGAATTTATGTTGCTACTGTAAGAGGGAAATTGCTGTAAAAAGAGGGTTAGAAAAGAGTCAAGAGAAAAATTAGCGGAGCCGTGAGAGTGTGCGAGTTGGGTTAATTGCGGACCGGTCGAGGTCGTGCATGAAGTGAAGACATTCTTATGTCATTTTAAATTGATCGAATTGCAGTCCAAGTTGGTGCTTGGTACTAGGGGTTGGTGCTCCATATGTTGCGACAAAAAATTAAGGGGTTGGTGCTCCTTCCAGTAGATGCTTGGTAAAGTATTTGTAAAATTGGTATTTTGCAAAGAGCTGGATTTGGATTGAAGTCCAAGCAGTCATTTTTGAGGAGTAGCCAAATTGGTGAACCTCGGTATATTGAGTGTTGTGGTGTGCTCTCTTGTTCAATTTGTTTTTCTAGTTTTCAAGTTCTCTTTATTTCATATTAAATGTTGTAGATATTAAAATTAATAGCTACACTGATTCACCCCCCTCTCAGTGTCATTGTGTGAATATCAATTGGTATCGGAGCAAGGTGCCTTGTTCAAGCTTAATCGGCTAAGGAGATCTTGGAAGAAACAATGGCAGGCGGTGAAGGATTCTCATCCAACAAAGCTCCCTTATTTGATGGAACAAATTACACTTTCTGGAAACTCAGGATGCAAACATATCTGAGTGCATTGGGATATGATATTTGGGATTCTGTAGATAGTGGATACACAACACCCACTACTCCTCCAACAGATACTGCTGAGAAGAAAAAATTTGAGAACAACTCCAAAGCTAAGAATGCCATAATGTGTGGGCTTGTTGACAGTGAACTGATAAGAGTCATGAGCTGTAAATCAGCAAAAGACATGTGGGATAAACTGAAGAGCATCCATGAAGGAGACAACAAGATCAAGGAAGCCAAGCTGCAAACTCATCGAGCACAGTTCGAAGCACTGCAAATGAATGAAGATGAGAACATAGAGGCTTATATGCTGAGAGTCAACGGAATCATTAATGCAATCAGAGGACTCGGTGAAGAAATTGATGATGCAATTGTTGTGAAAAAGGTTCTCAGAACATTGCACAAAATATTTAACTCCAAAGTTTCTGCAATAGAAGAGGCAAAAGATCTAAACAACTTCAGCTTGGATGAGATGCATGGTTCCCTGACAGCATATGAAATGAGAATAGGACAAACCAAGTCTATAGACAGAGAAGCAACTTTTAAAGCACACAAGAATATAAAAGCTGAACATGAATCTGAGGATGAAGAGACACTGGATGAAACAGAAGCTAATTTTGTTCGAAAACTCACAAAGGGAAAAGGAAAATATAGAGGAAAGCTACCTTTTAAGTGCTTCAATTGTGGAGGAGTCGGTCATTTTGCAGCCAAATGTCCAATGCATGAGAAAACCAAAAATGGTGAAGGTTCACTCCAAGAAAAAGGTGATTGGAAGAAGAAACAAAATTTTAGAAAGAACAACTTCAAGAAGAAAAGCTTCATATCCAAGAATGTCAGCACTTCTGAAGAAAGCTCAGATGAGGATTCTGAAGAAGAAAAAGGTGAAGCTCTGTTCATGGCACTTGAAGAGGAAAGAACGGAAGAAAATCAGGAAGGTGATGAAAACTTTAAAGATGAGGCTGAAGTTTATCTGGAAGGAGAATTGGTTGCTGCACTTGAAGAGTTGAGTGCAGAAAGGAAAAAGAACAAAAAGTTTTCAAGAAAACTAGAGGATGCCACTGACATAATAAACAGTTTAAAAATACAGACAGAGGAATTCAAGAAAATGTCTGAAGTTCTTAATGAACAATTAACTGTAAAGACAGTTGAATGCAGCAAGCTAGAGGAAGATATTGTTAAGTTAAGGATGCAGCTAGAGGAGATGAATAGAAAATTGAGTTGTTTTCATAAGTTTGAAGAAAGTACTGTAAAGCTGGATAAAATGTTAAATAACCAAAGGCCTTCCGGCATCAAATTTGGTTTAGGCTTCGATGAAGGAGAATCATCAAAGGGTTCAAAGGCCTTGAATGTAGAACCCATAAAGAAAGAAGAAAAGATCAGGGTTGACCTAGAAAAAACAAATCATGCCAAAGAAAGCAACAATGCCAGATTCAAGAAAAGTACTGACAAAGATGGATTCACAAAAGTCACACATCCAAGAAGGAAAAGATTCATGGCTCCCACTTCAAACTGGCAAAGACCTGCACCCAGGTTTAATCATTCCTTTTACGGTTATTGTTTTAAATGCAATGCTTATGGTCATAAGATTTCAGATTGCGAGGCATAATGTATCTCAAAGGAATTTCACCAGCAGAAATGTTTTTTCTCCTTTAATGAATTATGCAGTTGAATGTTATAATTGTCATAATTTTGGACATATTGCTAGAAACTGTAGAAGCACTTTTGCATCAAATAATTATCAGGGTAGAAAATCTCAACCAAGTGGGTTGAAACAAAACAAGAAATTTCTTGAAAAATAGGCACATGCTAATGAAAGGACAAAGGCAAAACAAGTAGACAAATCTGCTATCAAACCAGAATGGAAAGAAAAGGAATCTTTGATTGTTCAGACTGCCTTTAAAGCTCAGAACAAATCTGCACCTTGGATACTTGACAGTGGTTGCTCCAGTCACATGACAGGTGACAAGCAAAAATTTGAGAATTTACAGAATTATGAAGGTGGTTCTGTGAAATTTGGAAATAATGATGGAGCAAAGATTGTGGGAAAGGGATCAGTCAAGATCAGTGATGGCAATATAAAATCAAAAGAAGTCTTGTTTGTGATTGGTCTGAAGCATAACTTGTTGAGTGTAAGTCAAATCTGTGACAGAGGTCATGATGTAATCTTCAAGAAGGAGGGCTGTGAAGTAAGAAAGACAAAAAATGGAAAGTTAATAGCCACTGGACTGAGAACTTCTGGAAATCTGTATACTCTTTCAGAGAATTCAGAAGGAGCTTGTTTGGTTGGTCAGGAAGAAGAAAACTGGTTGTGGCACAAGAGACTCGGTCACATAAGCTTTGATAATCTGGTAAAAATCAGCTCAAAAGGGGCAATAAGAGACATACCAACTATTGGTAAACCTTCAAACAGTATTTGTGAGTCATGCCAAAAGGGAAAACAAACCAGAGCCACTTTCAAAGCAAAAGAATATTTCACGAGCAAGCCATTAGAACTAATTCACACTGATTTATGTGGACCCATGAGAACCGAAAGCATAAATGGACACAAATATTTTATCTTTGTGTATAGATGACTACTCAAGAATGACATGGGTACTATTTCTGAAACTTAAATCCGAAGCCTTTGAGATGTTTAAAACCTTCAAAAATCTTGTTGAGAATCAATCAGGAAAAAGAATTAAATGCCTAAGATCAGACAGAGGAGGAGAGTTTATTTCAGAAGAATTTGCAGAATACTATCAAAAATATGGGATAAGAAGACAGTTTTCAGCAGCTAGAACACCTCAGCAGAATGGTGTTGTAGAAAGGAAGAATAGGACAGTGCAGGAAATGGCACGGACAATGCTGGCTGAGAACAAAATAGCTGACAGATTTTGGAAAGAGGCAGTACATACTGTAGTTTACATTCAAAACAGGTGCATGCTAAGACCACATGAAAGCAAAACACCTTATGAGCTGTGGTTTGGCAGAAAGGCAACAACAAGACATTTCAAAGTATTTGGCAGCAAGTGCTACATCAAACGGACTGAAGATAATCTCGGTAAATTTGAAAATAGAGCTGATGAAGGTATCTTTCTTGGTTACTCAACAAAAAGCAAAGCCTACACATGTTACAACAAAAGGCTAAAGAAAATTGTTGAGAGTGCTGATGTGAAAGTTGATGAAGGTAGAGAACAAGAAATTACTTATCAAGAAAACTACCCCATCTATGAAGAAGTCATTGAAGGTGATGATGAAAAGGAAACAGATAAGAATCAAAAAATTGATCCAGATGGTGTAAAAACTGAATCAGAAGAAGAAGAAAACAGGAAATTTAAAACAGGCAACTGGCAGAAAAATCATCCAAGTGAACAGATTATTGGGGATCCCAAAGATGGTATTCAGACAAGAAGAGCAGCAGTGCGGAACTATTCTCTGTTATCTAGCATTGAACCTAAAAATGTTGCTGAAGCAAGCACTGATGAAAGTTGGTTGAAGGCAATTAATGAAGAACTAGATCAGATTGAGAAAAACAATACCTGGGAATTAGTACCTAGACCAACAAATAAAAACATAATTGGCACTAAATGGGTTTTTCGAAATAAATTAAATGAAGATGGACAGGTTGTCAGAAATAAGGCAAGATTGGTCTGTAAAGGCTATGCTCAGGTTGAAGGCATTGATTTTGAGGAAACTTTTGCACCGGTAGCCAGACTAGAGGCAATCAGAATGTTTATGGCATTAGCAGTTCATAAAAACTTCAAAGTATATCAAATGGATGTAAAATCAGCATTTTTGAATGGAAAACTGGAAGAAGAGGTTTACATTGAACAGCCAGATGGCTTCCAACTTGGTGACAACCCAGATTTTGTTTGCAGGTTAAAGAAAGCATTATATGGTTTGAAACAGGCACCCAGAGCATGGTATGCAAGGCTGGATAACTATCTAATTAAACAAGGGTTCAAGAAAGGTTTGGTGGACAACAACTTATATGTCAAAACAGAGAAGGGCCATCTTATTGTTCTTGTTGTTTATGTAGATGATATAATATTTGGCAGCAGCATGGATGAATACTGCAAAGACATATCAACTAAAATGAAGAAAGAATTTGAGATGTCTATGATTGGTGAACTTTCTTATTTCCTAGGACTACAGGTCAATCAAAATGAAAAAGGCATTTTTATTTCTCAAGTTAAATATGTAAAAGAAATGCTGAAAAAGTTCACAATGGAAGACAATGAAACCGGTTAGCACTCCCATGACAACGAGTGGCAAGTTGAGCAAGGATGATAAATCCCCAGATGTAGATCAAACAATGTACAGGTCTATGATTGGAAGCCTGCTGTATTTAACAACCACTAGACCAGATATATTACAAGCAGTATGCATGGTTGCAAGATTTCAGGCCAGTCCCAAAGAAACTCATGTAACAGCTGTAAAGAGGATCTTCAGATATCTCAAGGGCACTATGGATTATGGGTTGTGGTACCCAAAAGGTAAAGATTTCACTTTGATTGCATATTCTGATGCAGATTGGGCGGGATGTATTGATGACAGAAAGAGCACAAGTGGAGGAGCATTTTATCTTGGAGACAGGCTGGTAGCATGGCACAACAAGAAACAAGAATCGGTATCTCTATCCACTGCAGAGGCAGAATACATTGCAGCAACAACATGTTGTACTCAGATATTATGGATGAGACAAACGTTGAAAGATCTTGGTATTCATTTCAAAGAGCCAATTTCAATTAAATGTGATAACACTAGTGCTATCAACATATCCAAGAATCCAAGTAATGCATTCTAGAACCAAACATATTGCAATCCGATATCATTTCTTGAAGGATAAAGTTGCGGAAGGAGAGGTTAAATTGGATTTTGTTCCAACTACAGAGCAAGTAGCTGATATATTCACAAAACCTTTGCCAAAGGAAGTATTTGAATACCTTCGAAAGAAGTTGGGAGTAGTCACACCACCCAAGCACTGACTAGCTATGGGAAACACATTCTCAGGGGGAGCATTCAAACTTTTTAAGCCTGAGAATGTTGTGCATAGACTCAGGGGGAGTCTGCAGCAACCCTTTGGTATTATTGGCAAAGGGGGAGAAGAAATTGAGCAAGGTTGCGGTGTGTTGCCAACAATTCCAAAGGGGATATTGTTGAGCAAGGTGCAGCAAAAGAATTGCAAAAGTATTGTCATTGTTGTCAACACGAGACAGATTGATGCGATTGATGCGATTCAGAGGTCGATCGGATCAAGTGCGGTGAATTTCAAGGAAAACAGAGGTGACCCAGATTCAAAATTGGCAGAAAAAGACAAGGAAGAAAACTGTTGCGATATCGCGACATGTTTTCTGTCGCGATATCGCGACAAAACAGAGGAGAGAAAATGCAAGAAAAATTGTCGCGATTTCGCGACATTGCCGAGGAGAGAGAAAATGCAAGAAAAATTGTCGCGATTTCGCGACATTGCCGAGAGAGAGAAAATGCAAGAAAAATTGTCGCGATTTCGCGACATTGCGAGGAGAGAAATAAGAAAATTCATCAATTGAGAGAGAAAATGAAGAAAAGCGAAAAGAATCTGATTTCGTGACATGTTGGCAGAGAAGGAAGCAAGGTGAAAAGATGTCACGATTTCATGACATAAATGGAGGAAAGGAGCTTGCAACGAAAAGTGTAGCGATTTCCCTACATGTCGAAGTTTCGTGATCCAAAGCACAGCTGGAAATGCAAGGCACAAAGGTGTAGCGATTTTGCTACAAATAGGAAGTAAAACAAAGGTGTAGCGATTTCGCTGCATGTTAAAATGAATGACAACAAAGGTGTAGCGATTTCGCTACAAGTGAAAAGGCACAAACAAGAAGGTGTAGCGATTTCGCTACCGATCAAAATTGCAAAACTAAAAGATGTAGCAAGTCGAAAGCACAAGGCACAAAGTTGTCGCGATTTCGCTACTGCATAAAGCAAAGATTGTACGAGAAGCGATTTCGCGACATGTTCCATTTTCGGTTGCTGGCAAAGAAGAGTGTACGAAAGCGAAAAGCGTCACGATTTCATGACAAAGCTGAGGATGACGTCAGCAAAATTGAAAATGTCACGATTTCATGACAGAGTGCGAGGAAAGCTGCTGGAAGCCGAAAGCGTCGTGATTTCACGACAAGAATGATGATGACGTCAGCAAAAGCTGAAAGTGTCACGATTTCATGACAGGGTGCAAGGAAAGTTGGAAGCTGGAAGCGTCACGATTTCGTGACATCATTAAGGATGACGTCAGCAAATGTTCAAAGTGTCACGATTTCATGACATGAACAGAGGGAAAGCTTTCAAAAGCCAAAATGGTCGCGATTTCGCGACAGCAAGGGCATGAAGGGTACGGCTACAAAAAGTGTCGCGATATCGCGACAGGTAATAGTTTGGCGGGTAAAAGCCGAAGGAGCATGCAAGGTGACACGTGTCGGATAAAAGCATACAGAAAATCATGCAGCCAGTTACGTAAAAAGTAATTGATGTCAGATTGGCAGTTACACATTGACAGGTGTCGAACATGCACTGAAACAGCTGAATATGCATGATTGAAAAGCATTCGAAGAATCGTATAGGCAGGATCAAAAAGCATTCGAACAGCTGTATTTGAAGTATTCGAACAGCCAAATATGCAGGATTGAAAAAGCATTAGAAAAGACGTATTTGCAGAATTCAAAGAGTCGGATATGCAGAATAGAAAAAGTATTCGAATGGCCGTATTTGAAGTATTCGAACAGCCGAATATGCAGGATCGAAAATGCATTCAAACAGCCGTATCTGGAAGGACTCGAACAACCGTATTTACTAGGTTTCGAACAGCCGCTTATTGGCAAGAAAAAAGAATTCGAACAGTTGGGTATGTGTTTCAACTGCATACATGATTGAAGAGAGATAGAAGACGAAGAATCTCTATGAGAAAAATGGGCTATAAAAGGACAATCGTGCAGAGAATTTATGTTGTTGCTGTAAGAGGGAAATTGCTGTAAAAAGAGGGTTAGAAAAGAGTCAAGAGAAAAATTAGCAGAGCCGTGAGAGTGTGCAGAGTTGGGTTAATTGCAGACCAGTCAGGGTCGTGCATGAAGTGAAGACATTCTTATGTCATTTTAAATTGATCAGAATTGCAGTCCAAGTTGGTGCTTGGTACTAGGGGTTGGTGCTCCATCTGTTGCAACAAAAAATTAAGGGGTTGGTGCTCCTTCCAGTAGATGCTGGTAAAGTATTTGTAAAATTGGTATTTTGCAAAGACTGGATTTGGATTGAAGTCCAAGCAGTCATTTTTGAGGAGTAGCCAAATTGGTGAACCTCGGTATATTGAGTGTTGTGGTGTGCTCTCTTGTTCAATTTGTTTTTCTAGTTTTCAAGTTATCTTTATTTCATATTAAATGTTGTAGATATTAAAATTAATAGCTACACTGATTCACCCCCCCCTCTCAGTGTCATTGTGTGAATATCAAGAACCTACTCAAATATACTTACTAGGTCCACTCAAAACTTGCTCAAATATGCTCAATAGGTCCACTCAGAAACTGCTCAAATTTGCTCAACATGTCCACTCAAAACCTGCTCAAATTTGCTCAATAGGTCCACTCAGAACCTTCTCAAATATGCTCAATAGGTCTACTCAGAACCTACTCAAATCTTCTCAATAGATCCACTTAGAACCTGCTCAAATATGCTCAATAGGTCCTCTCAGAACCTGCTCAAATATGCTCAATAGGTTAACTCAGAACCTACTCAAATATGCTCAATAGGTCCACTCAGAACCTACTCAAATATGCTCAATAGGTCCAATCAGAACCTGCTCAAATATTCTCAATAGGTCTACTTAGAACCTTCTCAAATATAATCAAAAAATCCACATAGAACTCGTCCAAACTCATAGAAACATAAATAGAATTCTTAGAGACTCAATATGTTCTATACTCAATGCTCAATCACTTTCACAACTCAAATCAATATTGTATAAGCATAAAGATAATTTTTAGAGACTCAATATATTCCACACTCAAAGCTCAATCACTTTCTCAACTCAATATCATAGAAGCATAAAGAGAGTTGTTAGAGACTCAATATGTCTCACAACTCAATTTATTTCACAACTCAAATCATAATATAAAATAGTTTGTTTCATGGAACTTGAACAATCACTTCATACATCCACTTGACTAGGTTCAATCAACTCTACTCATCCAATCACTCAAGAACAAATCTTGCCCACAAACCCTAGTCCAAGCATGTATTATCCAACTCAAAATATTTCCAACAATGCTCAACAACAAATCTTACATAACAATGATACTCATGATATTTTAAAACCCTAGTTCAAGTTCATTGCATAACAACTCACTTCAATAACCATGCTCATAAATCAAGATTCTAATCACAACTCTTAATTCAGAAAACCTTGAAGCTTTAAATCAAAACACTTCACTCAACCAATGGTCTCAACAACAATGCTTATCAAACAAGGTTTTAATCACAACTCTCAATTTCATAAAACCTTGAAGCATTAAATCATACACTTTCAAAAAGGAAACCCTAATCAAATTCTTTTCACTCCAAACTTAATTTTCAAGAAAGCCAATCAACCAACACAACCAAATAATAATTTTCTCATACCTTTTTGCTTGACAAGGTGTTGATCTCACAAATCTGCCACACTCACAAATTTGTCTTTTCCAATATCAATAAGGGTTAGAAGACTTTAATAATAACACAATGCAAAATGATGACCCAAAACACACCTTATTACTCCAACTCAAAAAAAACATTCACCATAGTCTTCTTTTAATAGAAAAACCCTTATACAAAAATAATGCTCAAAAGTATTAATAAGAATTTAATCAAGACTTTACTAAAACTCCTTATTACTCCTAAAATAATAAATCTCAAATACCAATCCCTCCAAAATAATCCTCAACAATCATTCACCATAAACTTTATGCCTTAATATATATTCAATGATAATAATCAATTATTCACCCTTATTCCTCCAACATTAGGCAACTAATAAAAATTAAAATAAAAAATTGTACCTCATCTTCGGAGGGAATCGAACCCTCAACCTTACCTCAACACAAGCACCTTAGCCACGACCAAAGTCATTGCACGAGCCATGCGCTCGTTCAAGATTAAAGAAGCACCATGTGCTTCTTAATCTCAAGTCTCCTTCCGCCTAAGGCAAAAGGTTGTGCACCTTGGGCACCTCAATCAACACACCAAATGATGCACCACAAAGATTCGAACGCAAACCTTATCACTGCCAATGCCTTCACACTTTCCAAACTACCACTAGGCCATGCTTACCCTATGCGATTTTGAGGATGGAAACTTCCTCCTTTATTTGCTTCGCTGCCATGTTTTTAGAAATACACGAGCTCTCTTTTTGCATGCCACCAAATTTTGATTCGAGTAAGGATAATTAAAACTTAGGACTTTGGGCATATTTATATGTTCCTCCAATGCATTAATGACGTCGGTGCTCACCATGCTTACTTCCATGACGTCAGCAGTAAAGGCTTTGAATGCCTTTAATTTAAACCCAATATCTGGGTTTAATCAACATTAAACTTTATGCTTTGAAATATTTTTCTTTTCAAAACCCAACCTTAGGGTTTATAAAAATAATTAATTGACCTTTGTAAACCCAATAATATTATAATTAAAATTATAATAATTTATTTGGGTTTTTCACCAACTTGGTTAAATATTATAATAAAGATTATAATATTATATTCTTCCACTGCTTGGAATACATATGCTTCCAAAGGAGAAATAAAACCATTTTTTGACCCATTATTTTGGGTGTAAAATAAAGATATTTTAACCCATTATAACTTCCATTAAACTTTGCACTCAAACTGAAGAAGAGCTATCACTGGCATCTTGAAATCAATGAAAAATTTGACTTAGAGACTCAAAATGTCCAACAGAATCCTTTCCCTATTACAATGTTTACGGACCTCTATCCAAAGGAGACACCAATCCCCTAATCAAGTTCATGGATATCTATCTATAGGAGAACTCTTTCTCCTTAGATATAACTGGTGATATTCTAGAAGAACTGCTACCCCAACTACTATGGCTAATGGATATCTATCCACTGAAGACACCTATCCTAACTACCCTGGCTAATGGATATCTATCCACTGGAGACTATTGTCCTCTATACTATGTCACCTTCAAAGCTCTATCTCAAATCTGCACTAAACACAGTCCTTAGGTCTAGCACAAATTTGCTCAATATCTATCTCTGGTCTAGCACAAAATATCCTTAAACCTACACCAAACTCTATCCTCAAATCTATACTAAACACAATACTTTGGTCTAGCACAAATATGTCCTCAATCTCTATCCTCTGATTTGCACTAAACATAGTCCTTCAATATAACACAAATCTATCCTCAATATATATCCTTTGATCTACACTAAACACAGTCCTTAGGTCTAGCACAAATCTATCCTCAAGACTTAACACAAATCTTGATCCAATCATAAATCAACACTGCTGGATTTGCCCCAAACCCTAACTCAAGGTTTGAATAAATCAATAAATCAATTATGCTCACAAGTCATCTCAAATACTTTTCTCAAATCTACCTTGTAATCTTCCACAAAATCTCACACTAATCTATCCACAATTCCTCTCTAGAACTTGTCCAATATACTCAATAAGTCCTCAATAGAACTTATCCAAATATTCTCAATAAGTCCTCATTAGAACTTGCCTAACTCTACTCAACAAGTCCTTACTAGAACTTGTCGAAATCTGCTCTCAATCTCTTTTCTCAAACTGTATTGTAAGCTTCCTCAAAAGCTCACATAAATATGTCCATAAGTCTTCTCTAAGACTTACCTCAAATCTACTCAACAAGTCCACACTAGAACTTGTCCAATATCATAGAAACATAAAGAGAATTGTTAGAGACTCAATATGCTTCATATTCATCACAATTCTCAATCACTTTCAATCACTCTTTTTACTACACAAATATATAGAGAATTATTAGAGACTCAATATGCTTCACATTCACCACAATGCTTTTTACTTTCAATCACTATTTTTACCATAAAAACATATAGATAATTGTTAGATACTCAATATGCTTCACATTCACCATAATTTCTAATTACTTTCAACCACAAAAACATATAGAGAATTGTTAGAGACTCAATATGTTTCATACTCACCAAAACTCAACCTCTTTCTCAAATCAATTCAAAATATAGAATAATTTGTTTCATAGAAATTGAACTATCACTTCAACACATCCACTTGACTAGGCTCAACAATAATTCTAATCTCACATAACAATGATACTCATGATCTTTGCAAACCCTAGTTCAATTTCACTCAACTTAATCACTTTAACAACAATGCTTATAAAACAAGGTTTTATCAACAACTCTTTATTCCAGAAAACCTTGAAGCATTAATTCAAAACACACTCAACAATGCTTACCAAATAATCCTTTTCACTCCAACTTTGCATTCACAACATTCAACAATCACTCACTAGGAAGATGTGGTCATACCTTTTGTTTTATGTAAAAGTTCCCTTAGAAAACTTGTCTCAATCACATTTTTTTTTCTATCCAATTTCAATGGTTAAATGACAAAATATCACTTCAACACTTTCTCAAAATCCTTAGACACAAAAATAATCAAAGCTCAATTATACTTTATTTCTCCCTTTTGAAAATAACATCCATCAAATCATACATGAAAATTAATCATTTTGATACACCTTATAATATCCAACACCACAAAACCTCAAAAAATATTCCTAAAACACCTTACTACCCTTTTCAAACACTAAAGCAAATAACACCCAAAAATTTATTTTGCATCAACCTTATAACTCCCCTTAAAACCTTACAAACTAACTAAAATATGCAAAAAATAATTTTTAATACCTCAACTAACTCCTCTGAATTTTTTTATGCTCAACTAATGCATACCTTCGTTTTTCTCCCCAAAAGTGTTTGGGCTTGATTCGAACCACCGTCTCCCCAAGAGCCAAGTGTCTTAGCACTTTGGAGCCCAAGGCATGGGCTATAGGCACCCATGTGAAGGATTGAAGATTTCCTTCCTATTATCCCTTTGTGTGCCATTGACTTCACACGAAAACCATAAAGTAATCCTCTTTGTTGCAGCATGATTCACACAAGCTTGCATTAATTAATTTTATTCAAACTCATAAGGTAAGTTTGGCTAAGGTGGGGTAGTCCCTCTTTTATACATGTTTGGTTGATTTTGCTCCCACATCGGTGCTAAGAATTCGAATTCAAAATTTGAATTTTAATTCAATAACCCACCTTAGGGTTATTTAAAATTAATATAAATTAACTTATAATTAATATTAAAATTAATTAATAATTAATTTAAATAACTTATAAGTTAAGTAAATTAATTAATTAATTAATTTATAATTAATTTAAACTTCCCTATATAATATTATAAAGAATTATTATAATATTATTCATTTGGGCTTCTTCTTTGCACTTTGGACCACATCTAAATTCCTGGAACCGGGTCTTTGATTAACTGAAAACGGACTATCCTTTTGCACTTATTGAAGAACCTGAAATTGATGCTTCCCATTGAAACTACCACTGACTGGTGCTAAAAGATTAACATCAATGACCACTCACTCTTGACATCAATGACAACTCATCTACTCAAAATATCCAACAATCTCCCTCTTTTCATTGATGGCAACCCAAATTATTTTTACCAAAACTTGAATTTTTTTTTGTTTTGCTCTCTTTGGGGAATTGCTCCCATGACTCAATGCTCTCTTCTTAAACCAAATATCTCCCCCTTACTCAAATATATCCCCCTTTTACATCAATGGCGAAGGGTCACATTTGGGTCTCGGGGCTAAGAATGCATTTCTTAGCTTAGACCCTTCCCCACCTCCTCTTGAGGTGGTTAATTATAGGGTGGGAGTATTTCTACTCCTAAAAAGCACTAGTATTTACATTTTTCTCTTTCCTTATCATTTGATCCTTATGATTCCTTTGACTATTCCTATTCATGTCCATGTTCTTGTTCCTATCCATATTTATGTTCCTGTTCATGTCCATATTCCTATTCTTGTTCCTGTTCATGTTCCTATTCCTTTTCATGTCCATGTTCCTATTCCTGTTCCTATTCATGCTTTATTTTGGAATATCTACTCTACACCACTTTGTTGTATGTCCATCATTATTTCACTTATAAAAATTAATGTTATTATTCCTTGGAGGTGCACATATCTTGGGATTTCTCCTAGTGAAGCCATCTTTATTCCTGTCATGTACCTTGCAATTCATTGCCTTGTGACCAAACTGATTACATGAGTAGCAATAACCATGGAAAAGTTGCATGTTTTTGAAGTTCTCATACTCCTATATTTCATGTGTCCTACACTGTGAAGCCATGTGTCCAAATCTATGACATGAGAAACATTATACATTGAAATTTCCTTGCCTTTAACTCATTGGTCTCTTAGTCTCTTTTACCCTATACCGGTTCCTATTCCATATGTTTCTTCTTTATGCATTAGTTCTTTCCTTGTTGAACTTTATGTTGTCCAACTCATCCTTAGAATTCTCACTTTATCTTACACTATATTCTTCTAAAGTTTCTTCTTCTAAATAACTTGAGGTTGACTCTTTTTCTTGTTTCTTTTAAGCCTATTCAAAACTAAGACCTATTTTGTTTGTTGATCTTCCTTGTATTTTTATCATCTTATCTACAATATTTGAGCTCTTTCCAAACTTGTGTAGCTTATCCTTGGAGTTTTCTAATTCTTGCCTTAGTAAAGCTACTTCTTGTTCTAACCTTTCACATTCTAAGACCTTTGCTTCTAGCTTATCCTTGAACTTCTTTGTCTTATCCGTTGAATTTTTTATATCCTCTATAAGCTTTCCTCTCTTTTCATCACATTCTTGAAACTAAATCTCAAGTTTGGAGTTTTTATTTCTTACCTTCTTTAAGGTTTTAAGAGCATAAATAATCTATTCCTCAAGATCAACTCCTCTTTTTTATTCTTCCTCTATTTGTTTGCCTTTGATAGCATCTTCATTTTTTTTTGACTTGTCTTCTATAGGATCACCTTCTTCTTCTTCTAGTGCCATTAGAATATTCTATTCTGGTCCTTCAAATGCATACTCATATTCATCATCACTAAAACTGAAACCATTTGTTGTACAACTATCTTCAAGAAGTCCAAAATTACCACATCTAAAACACTTGAGAATTATTGGTGACGTTTTCTTAACTTCTTCTTTTTCCTCAATAAAAAATAGAACTTCATCTTTATCATTACTTGAAGAACTAGCATCACTGTCACTTGAGTACTTACTTGCCTTTTCTGCATAGTAACTCCTCTTTTATATTTGAAAGAATTTCTTTCCTTGTTTGCCTTGTCCATCCTTGCCTTTATTTTTGTACCTGTATCTTTCTGATTCCCTATTCCCATGATCTTGTTTTTCTTCATCATTGTTAGTTTTAGCTTCTTGAAAATCAGTTTCATAGTGACCATACTTTCCACAATTGAAACATATAACAAATTTTACATATTTAAATATTCTTGAATCCTTATTCCTTCTACCATAATTAGCTTCTTCATCACTGGATGACTTGTTTCTTGAATATGACTTTTTTCCCTTTGTCTTCTTAGTAGCTTTGAATTTAATACCAAGTAACATATCTCTTTTTAAAGAATCACCATCTTTTGATTCTTCTATAGCAGAAATCTTTTTGGAAGAGATATTAAAACTTTATCACAAACATTTGATTCTTCAACATTAAGTCCAAGTCCTTGCATGGCATTAATAATCTCATCTACTCTAAGTATATAATTACTAATGTTTTCCTCATCCTTCATTCTAAATTCTTCAAATTTTCTTTTGATATTTCATATCTTTGCCTTTTTGACACTTTTATCTCCTTCATATATGCTTTGCAAGTTATCCCAAATTTCTTTTGCATCTTTACAATGCATAACCTTTATGGATTTTGTTCTATGCAAACCTCTAACAATTACATTCATTTCTTTTGAATTATAATGTTGTAGAAGCTTACCTTCCTTATATGTAGGTGGATCAACTGGTGGTATGTATCAATTTTCAACTACTTCCCAAATTTCATTTCCAAGTGCCATTAGGTTAATATTCATTCTCATACTCCAAAATATATAATAACTTACATAAAATATTGGTGTTGAATTATCTAAGGATACATTATTAGAATCCATTGTGTTATTGAAATCTTTTTCTTCAAGTTGTTAAACTATTCTGAAGGAACTTGCTCTGATACCAATTGAAGAACACAAGCTTATACTGAGAGGGGGGGTGAACAATATGAGACCACTTTTTAATTTTATTTTCTAATCAATATTATGTAATGTATAGATAGCAATATCAACAATAGTAATCAAAGAAATGTACAAATCACCATACACAATGGAGACACTAATTTAACGTGGTTCACCCAATGTGGGCTACTCCATAGAGAAAATATTTCACTAAACTTTTCTCAATCAATATCTTGGGAATATTTTCTCTATTACAATATTTATGGAACTCTATCCAAAGGAGATACCAATCCCCTAATCAAGTTCATGGATCTCTATCTATAGGAGAACTCTTTCTCCTTAGCTATGACTGGTGATCTTCTAGAAGAACTACTACACCCACTACTCTAGCTAATGGATCTCTATCCACTGAAGACACCTATCCTCACTACCCTAGCTAATGGATCTCTATCCATTGGAGAATATTGTCCTCTATAATATATCATCTTCAAAGCTCTATCTCAAATATGCACTAAACATAGTCCTTCGGTCTAGCACAAATTTGCTCAATCTCTGTCTCTGGTATGGCATAAACCTATCCTCAAATATACATCAAACTCTATCCTTAAATCTATACTAAACATAGTCCTTCGGTCTAGCATAAATCTATCCTCAATCTTTATCTTATGATCTGCATTAAACACATTCCTTAGATCTAGCACAAATCGGTTCTCAATATCTATCCTTTGATCTACACTAAACATAGTCCTTCGGTATAACATAAATCTATCCTCAAGCCTTAACACAATGCTTGATCCAATCACAAATCAACACTGCTAGATATTCCCCAAATATTAACTCAATGTTTGAACAAATCAATCAATCAATTCTACTCACAAGTCTTCTCAAAGACATATCTCAAATATGCCTTGTAAGCTTCCACAAAAGCTCACTCTAATCTATTCACAAGTCCTCTCTAGAACTTGTCCAATATTCTCAATAAGTCCTCACTAGAACTTATCCAAATCTGCTCAACAAATCCTTACTAGAACTTACCCAACTCTGCTCAACAAGTACTTACTAGAAATTATCCAACTTTGCTCTCAATATCTTTCCTCAAACTGTATTGTAAGCTTCTTCAAAAACTCACACAAATCATCCACAAGACTTCTCTAAGACTTGCCTCAAATCTAGTTAACAAGTCCACACTAGAACTTTTCCAATCTCATAGAAACATAAAGAGAATTGTTAGAGACTCAATATGCTTCATATTCATCACAATGCTTAATCACTCTTTTTACCACAGAAACATATAGAGAATTGTCAGAGACTCAATATGCTTCACATTCACCACAATGCTCAATTAATTTCAATCATTATTTTTACTACAAAAACATATAAAGAATTGTTAGAGACTCAATATGATTAACATTCACCATAATGCCCAATTAATTTCAACCACAAAAACATATAAAGAATTGTTAGAAACTCAATATGTTTCATACTCACTAACACTCAACCTCTTTCTCAAATCAATTCAGAATATAGAATAATTTATCTCATAGAACTTGAACTATCACTTCAACACATCCACTTGACTAGGCTCAACCAAATCTACTCAACAAATCACTCAATGAATTAACCTTTGCTTACAAACCCTAGTCCAAGCATATGAACACTAACTCAAATGTTTCCAACAATGCTTATCAATCAATCTCACATAACAATGATACTCATGATCTTTGCAAACCCTAGTTCAAGTTCCTCACTCAACGAAGTGCTTCAATAATAATTCTAATCTCACATAACAATGATACTCATTGTCTTTGCAAATCCTAGTTCAAGTTCACTCAACTTAATCACTTTAACAACAATGCTTATAAAACAAGGTTTTATCAACAACTCTTTATTCTAGAAAACCTTGAAGAATTAATTCAAAAAACACTCAAAAATTCTTACCATATAATCCTTTTCACTCCAACTTTACATTCACAACATTCAAAAATCACTCACTAGGAAGATATGCCCATACCTTTTGTTTGATGTAAAATTACCCTTAGAAAACCTATCTTAATCACAATTTTCTTCTTTCCAATTTCAATTGTTAAATGAAAAAATATCACTTCAACACTTTCTCAAAATATTTCTTAGACATTTTGGTGATCGAACTGGCCTAGATGTAGGGGTTCTAATTCTACAATGCCCTAGGCCCACTTCTAAGCATTGAATGCCCAAAGGAAAGAGATATCCTCTATGGTAGTTTCTAGTAGGGCTGGTTTCGAAAATAAAATGGGGTTTGGAGATAAGGGATAGAAAGAATAATGAAATGAATGGGAAATTACAAAAAGGAATGGGAAATAGCCATAGGCCACAAATTTGGGGTGATGTACCAGAATCACGATAGACAACTTAGAAACTTGAACCAACAACAATCAAAACAATGACTTTTAACAGAAACCAATATAAAATCTTCAAAACCATGTAAAATCTAGCAAGAATTCTAGGGATTAGTATTCTATCAACAAAAAAATCCATAAAATAGAATTAAAATGTATGAAAAAGACACTAATTTAATAGAAATGATAGAATAAAATTCATACACAAATTTTATAAGTCTCAATACTAGAGCCATAAGCCTTTATTTTGGAAGTAAATTTTAGAGTACAGAGCTGCATTTCTAATAGAAGTTATCCATGAAGTGTTACAAAGGAGAAACTAGTTTAAATAGAAGAAACCTGCCGCTTGAAACATCAATGTTCAACCAATTTTATAATGGTCAGATCCGATTTCGGTCATAACTAGAAACAGTCTATTCTAGCCTTACCGATAAGTTAACATTAAAGGCAGAATATTTTGGTGAGGACCTGAAACAGTCAACCCAGACTTACAGGTAGCTTGACATCAAAGTTAGAAGTTTCCAGTGATGATCTTCAATCTGACGGTCTCGAGATTACCTTCAAAGCGGCGTAGCAAAGAGACATTTTATGAGCCCTTCTTCTTTGTGTATGAGCCCCCCAAGCAAGGTGCTTCTGGCCAAAGCACTCCAAAGTGGAGAACTTTTCAACAAAGCACTTCCAAGTTGAGCACTTTTCAATAAAGCACTCCCTTATGGAGTGCTTTTCAACTAAAGTGCTCCCTTGTGGAGTGCTTTTTAGCTAAAGCACTCCCTTGTGGAGTGCTTTTCGAAAAGCGCTTCCAAGTGGAGTACTTTAGCTAAAAAGATCCAAAGGGAGCACAAAAAACCAAAAGAAAAAAAAAAAAAATACAAATCCTTGGGAGGCTTCAGCAAAGCACTCCCAAGTGGAGTGCTTTTCAATAAAGTGCTCACTTGTGGAGAAATTTTCAGCTAAAGCACTCCCTTGTGGAGTGCTTTTCAGCAAAGCGCTCCCAAGTGGAGTGCTTTTCAACAAAGCACTCCCTTGTGGAGCAAAGCGCTCCTTTGTGGAGTGCTCTTTAACAAAGTGCTTCTAAGTGGAGCACTTTGTAGCTAAAGTGCTCCCTTATGGAGCACTTTCTAGCAAAGCACTCCTAAGTGAAGTGCTTTTTAGCTAAAGTGCTCCCTTGTGGACTGCTTTCGCAATAAAGGAGACTTACTTCCTTGAAAGCCTTTGGGAGGAGTGCTTTTTAGCTAAAGCATTGATTTAATTTGTACTTAGCCATTTTATCATTATAGCTTTGAAACCACTTATCCTTTGTTGAGAAGAACCCTTTTACCAGAGAGATAACCTGCCTAATTGGATGAGTTGGAAATGACAACTAACTGATTGCTCATGCTAAAATATCCACAATTTTGCATGCAACATACCAAGAAAAGTATAGATACATAAGTAAAGTATAGGAAAGTTATAAAAGGTAGAAAATATTGGAAAGCTTAACACAACAACACACAAAAACATAACAACACTTTAACCATTTTCTATGGAAAAATAAGAAGTTTTACAATGAGTGTTTTCAAACTGTATCTAACTAAGGTGTATCAAAATTGGCAACACATCTGGCGGCTCATGGGGGCATTGAGCCTACCTCAATGTGAAGATCCCAGGTCTTATCCTTGGGCTACAGAGTCATCCTTCTCTTCTAAAAATTTAGGCTCTTCTTCTGGATTTCCCCTGCTTTCACTGGACTCTTTTTCCTCTTGATCCTCTGTCTCTTCATCAGTTTCTTCTTCTTGTTTTTCAGTATCTTCTTCCTTTGAACATGATTCACTTTATGTCTCACTTTCCCCATCTTGTGGGGGTGTCTTGGGAAGATACTGATCTAATGACCTATTGAAAATATGTTTACATATTTATGAGGCCTCGAACCAATGGTCAAAAAAGTATGGGATACATCTATAGAGCTCCATGATTAGGAAAAAGTAAGTTTCAATGCGCTCAATTTCAGCAAACCTCAATACCCTATCAAATTCTTTCAAACATGATTAAATTTGAGCATATTTGGTCATAAGAATAATAACTTGTGCATCTGATTCGGAAGCATTCAAAGCATCTATGTTAGAAGGATTGTTAACAAAATCAAACCACATGAGCTCCAACTCTTCAAATGACAAAAGGGGGTTTTCTAGCTCAGTGAAACCTGGGACTCCAATGTCAATGAGGGTGTCCAAATACCATAGTGTTATCTGATGCTCTTGTAGAAGAGAATCAGAGAGTAGGTGAGCTCTTTTAGCCATATCAACTTTTGTGAAGAAATAATTTAATGTAGTTTTGGCTATAGATAATGATCGAGCCAGATCACTCATGGGTTCTAGACGAATGGGCACATCTTCTATTTTTCTAAGTTGGGTATCCTAGTCTATCTAGTAATTGATATCTGATTGAGATAACTCCAAAGTTGGGTTTCTTGCAATGATAGCGTTATGTGATTCCTTGAAGAACTTGAGAGCTATGATTCTCTTTGCTGCTCTTTGAGGAAAATCTCATAAGAAGTGTAAGCGCATCTCCTGCATGCACTCTCTAGAAGGCAAACTAGGTGGTTCAGCCCTTTGTGACTATTGGGTCTCTAACTCTTTAATCCAAACCTCAAGCCTATGCATTTTATTATTTGCCTCAGCTATTTCTTGGACATGGTAGTCACTAGCTTTTTCATGTTCTAGGTTTTCCAGATCAAGCCTTTGCACTTCTTCTTTCAACTCCTCGACTTGAGAAGTCAGCTTTTCAACCTGGCCCTTATATTTTTCCTCCAGCTCTTTGTTCTTTCTCCTTGCCTCTGCCAAAGCTTCTTGGAGCTCACCAATTTTGGACTGCGCCCTAAAGTAGCAAAATTTATAATGCTCTCCATGTGCATAGATCGAGCCTATGCCAACTTGGACCTCCTCCATTTTTCTATAGTATTCATTCTAGCTACATCCAACTCAGTATGCTTGTGAGCATAATCAACTGGGGTCTCCTAAATGCTTTTGAACCAATGGTATCTTATTGACCGTATGTAGCTTCATTGTATTAGATTCCAAAATGTAAGTCTTATGAGCTTGTGCTAGGGCTAGAGCATTTTTTCTCCTATGATATTCAAGCCATTGCATATTGTGCCTCTTTGTCCTACGAATGCTCTCTACTATGGCTAGCTACTATGTCATCTCAAACTCTAAATAAAAGGCTCTAGGACCCCCAATCCAAGAATAGGTATTGATGGAAGGAATAGAAAACTAGACTGAAGGACTAGTGTTACGGAGGAGGATGAAGGAGAATTTATTACGCTAACCCTCGTAGGAGTTTGAGTTTGAACATATACTATAGAAACAGTGGGCTTAGAAGTCACAAAGGTAGATGAATTGAACGACATGATGGGAGAAGGAAGGGATGAGAAGCCCGAGTCAGTGGCACCAAATACGTTGGTGAGGGGAATCTATAGAAACAAAGAGGAAGAACCAGTTGCAATGGATACTAAAAAAGGGTTAGGGCTCCATGCATAGAACGTAAATGGGGAGGATAGGGGTACAAAAAATATGGTAGAAGATAGAGAAGATGCTCGAAAATCCGAAGGGTTTTGCAAATTTATCTGGGAAAAAGGGATGAACTTGATGCAGGGGCCGTTGATATTACTATTGTAGAGGCCACCAAGTCTGGCACCATCATAGATACACTAAAAAGAGGTACAAAATGTGATAACATGGGTGAGGAAAGAGAGAAATGAGAGGGTGAAAATATACTTTCGAGCTCCAAGGAGGAGGGAGCCATTGGAGATTCTTTGATTGTTTGTACTTCTCCCTTTTCTTATTTTTTTGATGCACCTACGTTACCTTCGTCCACTTTATTGCTCTCCAGATCTTCTTGAGTATTGACATGCATTGCGTCTATAGTGTTGCCATCACCTATTTTATCACTGTCCAGATCTTCTTGAGTGACAATATGTTCTACGTCTACAATATTCTATTTTTCAATCTGTCCCATTGCAGCTATTGCTATTTTCTCACTTTCAAGATTTTCTTGGGTGGTGGCATGCCCGATGTCTATAGACTCCTGCTTCTCTATCTGTACTGCTATCTATTTTTATGTCTATGTATTTCTATTCGTACTACTACAACCTATTTTTTAGGTTTTGTAGGAGGGGTTGAAGCATCCAAGTGCACAACCATTCTAAAAGGCTTTTAAGGTCTCATACACGGTTTCTTCATAATATTCTATAGAGGGGGAACTTCAATCTTCCTTTTCAATGGAGTGCTCTTCATTTTGGGGGCTTGCTCAATAGAGGGAGGCGTGTCTACAACAACTTTGCCTTTACCTAGAACTTCATGCCTTGGGTGTTTTAGGTCATCTACCTCATTCATATTACGGCCCCCTTTTAGAAAAATATTAGCAAATGAGAAAGGCTGATAAGAAAAAATGGTCTTGTCATAGGCACTCGAGAACTAGTCATCTATTGCCATAGACTTACTTGAAGCTTTGTCATGGTGCACTCTCATGATACACCATTACTGAATTTTATGGTCAGATGACTGGGGGTGCCAAACCTTCATGTTGGATATGACATATTTGGGAGCCTCTGCTCTGAGTTTACCTTGGGGTGATACTCAACCTCCATAGTATAAAAAACTAACCATGGTGGTAGTGGCTTCATCTTGTCCACATGCCATTTGAGCTCCAAGCCAAGTGGATTATTGTGCTGCTTTTCCATATCTGGATAAGGACAAGAGTGGAACGATTTTAACCCAACGTTCTTTTGTATTATGTTGAGTGGGTCCCATTTCCACCAGTGGGGGAGCTCAACCAATCTGAATGTCGCAAGTGTCACCGTGAGAACCGCATTCTATCCACATTGGGTTATTTTGATGCCTCCGAACTCGAAAGGAGTAGAGACTATGACTTTTCTCCCATGACCCTTTCCATACTCTTCATTAGTGTAATCCATTTGGTGATCCATCTCCAAGGCAAACTTAAAAGGAGTGGTGTAAAAGGGCAATAAAAAGGGTTTTTTTGTAAACCCGTAAATTCTTATGATGTAGCCTTGAGTAAGGAGGAAAGTATCCCCCATATACTATTTCATCATCTGATCCCTTAGTTCTATAGGGAAACACTCACAATGACCATAAATTAACTTCAAAGCTGGTCCAAGAAAAATTTGATTAAAAATATAATAAGAATTACTCTCAGATAATTTATTAGTCTAGAGATAGAATGGCAATGATCTCCCTTCGCTATATGTCTACTACTTTGGGATGAAGTCAAAATTTTCGTGTAGATTCCAAAAGAAAAACCATACCAACATCGATGAAAGTTTGAACTGATTGGCTTGCTCGTCGTGAAGGTATGCCAAAGAGGCATGCAGCTACAGTGAAACCAACTCTGCCCAGTCATAATAAATTAGACTGGCGCCAGGCCTGGCCTTGGAAGGAAAATATTCTGGATTATCAAATATGGCCTGCACCATCGCGACCTGCCAATCGGAGACCCACTCATCTGTCACCAACCCTACCACCCATGCCAAGATGGAGAAAATGTCAAGCTGAGAAAATTTGGCTAAGGACCTCATAAGAGTAGGAATATTACCAAACGCCATTGTACTCCCTAACTGGTTTATTACAAAAAATTTCATCCAAGGCGTATGCTGGTATCTGGAGGCTTCTTCATTGGTGTACACTCTCCATGCATTAACTTCGGATGGATATGCTCTTTTGTTGGTGAAAGAATTTTGGACAGCCTCAGTCATAATGGCAAACAGTGGAGTTCCCTTGGTATTTCATACTATCCATGTATGAGGATCATAAAAGATAGCCACTGCATGTATAAACTCTAGACAGGCATGAACTGGCGTGCACATGTAAAAGTATAGGTATGAGTGATATACAACTGCTAATGAATTTTTTGCTAGGTTTTATTTGTATTCCTTCTCAACATCCAGGCATAGTAGCTCAATTACCTTATTTGTAATTAAGTAGTCTCAATATCAAAAAAAGGGGTGTTGTAGAACCACTAATTCTTCAACATTTTTCTTTTTCTTCTTTCCTTTTATATTTTTTGAACCATAAGCCTCCATAGATCCGGCCTTGTTCTCTGGTTTTTCACCCTTCGGAGTCTTCTTCTTGTGCTTCTTCTCCTTCGATACCTCTGCAATTGCCTCCCCTTTCGTCGCTTCCTTATTTTCTTTACCCATGGCACTCCAATGATTCAGAAATTCTTGATGAATGCAGCTATGTCTTTAGAGCAAGAAGGATTTGAATGAGTTTGGAATTCCTTGAGTGAACTCACTGTTTTAAAATGCCATACCTATATCTACCATATTTAATGTAGGCCACCCATATTTAATGCCTAGGGTGAACATGCATGCAATCGGGTGTTTGTGTTCTCCGACAGGGCATGTGGTCATTGGATGGGATGGGTGCCCGTACACTTGAACTAAAAGACCAAATTTGGCTGTCGGAGAATGTGGAATGTTTTGATTTAATAACGTGTACGACCCTTCCTTTTAAAAACTTGTGCCTTCCTAGGGTTTGAAAATGACTTTCTCATGGTGAACCAAATATTCCTCGACACTCAGAAACATTTGAACGGACAGCCAAAAGGAGATGCATGAAAACTAGGAAATAAACCTATACTTTTGATGAGGGAGGAAACATGTTCTTTAAATGGGAATGATTTCTAAAGAACTATCCTCATGATTTTATTTGTTTATTCTTATTGCTTTAATGAACACCTTCCATGTGCCTTTTTGAAGCACTCCCTTGTGGAGCACTTCCTTGTTGAAGTGCTCCCTTGTGGAGCACTTCCTTGTTGAAGTGCTCCCTAGTGGAGTGCTTCCCTGTTGAAGCACTCCCTTGTGGAGCACTTCCTTGTTGAAGTGCTCCCTGGTGGAGTGCTTCCCTATTAAAGCACTCCCTTGTGGAGAACTTCCTTTTTGAAGTGCTCCTTGGTGGAGCCCTTCCTTGCTGAAGTTCTCCCTTGTGGAGCACTTCCTTTTTGAAGCACTCCCTAATGGAGCGCTTCCTTGTTTTATATATATATATATATATATATATATATATTTTTTTAAGAGAGAGTAAAGAACCCAAAATATGGGAAACAAAAGGAGAGGTGTCGAGTGAAGGTAAAAAAATGAGACCGCTCCTTTGGAAATTATTCCCACCCCTATCGGATGCAAGACTATTACTAACTACCTCATCCTGGCTGCAAATATTCATCTAGAAGCCAATTATCTCAAAAGGAGCATCTTTTGAAAGAGTGTCTACCAGATCTAGGAGATCATCTCCTTTCTCCCCTCAAGCCATGCTCAAAAAGCGAAGCAACAACAAAATATACAAACTTTAAAAGAAACTATATACATGAGAAATACCTGGTGGACTACAGATGATCAACGGGACCCGGTGGATGATAGATTTTTAACAGAAACCCATTTACCAAAATTGGGAGGGCGAAACCTTCCATGTATTGCAGCATGAATGAGTTTATCGGATTGACACCAGAGACCCAGAATGGACCTTCCCAGAAGGCATCAAAATTTTCATGGTTCCCTAGTTTTGACTTCTTCTCATTCCATTTCAAAACCAAATCTCCAATGCTGAATGTTCGGTTAGAAGTCCTTATTTCGAACTAGTTCTTGGTGGATTCAGTGTGCTTGGTGAATACTTTATACACTTTTTCCCTTTCTTCCTCCAACTCTAAAAGTTGTGCCAGCCTTGCATCCATCGGACTGAAATTACCTTCTTCGATGTCGAGCCACTTAAGAAGCTGTAATGTTGGTAGCTCGATGTGCATAGGTAAAACAACATCCTTGCCATACACTAGTGAATAAGGAGAAGTTTTGATCGATCTCTTTATGGAGATGCGATCGACCCATAGTGATTGGTCTAAGAGCAGGTGCCAACTTATTTTATTCTTTTGCAGGGATTTCTTTAGTATTCATAGCAGGTTCTTGTTCGTGGACTCTGCTAACCCATTTTCCTATGGGTAATAGTTAGATAAAGTTTTCAAGTAGATTCCATACCTGACTGTGAACTCGCAGATATTTTCCCAAGTGAACGAAGAACCATTATCTGAGACTATGGATTCAGGGATTCTGTAACGAGTGATCAACCCTTCAAGGAAGGCGATGACCACTTCCTGATTTGCCTGTTTGGTTGGAATAGCCTCTAACCATTGAGTGAAGTAATCTGTGGTGGTAAGAATGTATTTGTGGCTAGAAGAAGAATTGGGATTGATAATCCCAATAAAATCCAAACCCCACTATTGAAATGGAGTTTCCACCTGAATGGGATGAAGGGGAAGTGATGTGTTCCTAACCCTTCCCGAATAGCACTAGAAACTATCACAGCACTTACTGGCTTTGAAGGAGTTAGAGAAGAGGGTGGGCCAATAGTAACCCACCTTGATGATTTTTAGCACCATCGATCTACCGACAAAATGCCCTCCCAACATCCCAGAGTGGAACTCCTCTAGGATTTTTACCTTTTCGGACTCTTTGATGCATCTTAGAAGAATCCCATTGATATTTTAATAAAAAATCCCATTAGGTGTCAATACATACATACTATCTTGAAGGTGAAACCTTATTCTTTGTGAAGCATCAAGGTGGGAAGGGCATCTACCTATATCAAAATATTTGATCAGGTCTTCTATCCAGTCTAAGTTGCTAGTGGATGAAATAGCCATGTTGCTATTGGGTATTGGGTTCTCTGAGTTTGGGTTCACTGCTTTGGCCACAACATTTTTGTCCAACTCCTTATAGAGCACTCTACCTTGAACCAATTTGGTAGGGAATACTTCAATATCAAATTATTGTAATTTGGTAACCCATACTGCTCTTCTATTTCCTAACTCACCTTGAACGATGAAGTTTCGGACATCCGGGTGTATTACATACACTATCATATTGCTCTGAGAAATGAAGTGTCAGAACTTTTGGAGTGATCTCATCACTGCATGCACCTGTCGCTCAATGAAATTGAACTTCTCTTCATGTGGTTGGATGATCTGGCTGAGGAACACAATTGGACGTTCATCACCGTCTTTGCCTTTCTAGGTTAGAACGACCGCGTAGCTTTTAGGCTCCCCGATCGCGTACAAGATAAAATCTCATGAGTAATCGGGGTTAATGAGGACAGGAGCTTGAGCAATTGGTTCTTTAATTTCTCGAAAGGCTTGCCTCCTTTCGTCGGTCCACTTGAATTCGGCTCCCTTTTTCAAGAGTTCGGCCATTGGTTTTATCACCTGAGCAAAATCCGCGATGAACTTCCTGATGAAGTTTATCTATCCAAAAAAGGACTGTAGGGCATTTTTATTTGTGGGAGGTGAAATTCAGAGGAGCACTTCAGCTCGAGTGGGATCAATTGTTAACCCCTTTTTAGAGATAATATGCCCAAGCAATTTCCCTTATTTCACCGTGAAGATTGATTTTTTGGGATTAATGGAGACCCCGAACTCTTGGAATTTTTCAAAAACTTATCATAAATGCAGGTCATGCTCTTCCCACTTGTGGGAGAAAATAATCATGTCGTCTAAGTAAATTATGATGACATGGTTCAATAGTTCACCAAAAGTGAGGTCCATCACTCTCTAGAAAGTTGCTCCAACATTTGAAAGGTTGAAGGGCATCCATTGATAAGCAAAAGTTCCCCACTTGGTAGTGAATGCGGTCTTATGTTGATCTTCATCCTTGACCCATATCTGGTTGTAGCCTAAGAACCCATCTAGTAAGGAGAACCTTTGTGCTCCTAGCACCACATGAAGGATTTGATCGATATGAGGTAACGGGTAGTGATCTTTGAGCGACGCTTGGTTTAGATTTTGGAAATCTATACACAAGTGGATATCGTCGTTCTTCTTTCGAACCGAAACAAGGTTGGCTACCCAAGAAGAATGCTTAATTGGGTATATGATTTTGGCTTCAAGCATCTTTAAAATATTGGCCCTCATCAGTAGCTTGATATTTAGGTTCATGAAATTTTACTTCTATCTAAAATGTCTAGCACCTTCCTCTAGCTCAATGGTATGTTGGATGATGTTTTTATTATAGCCTCTTAGGTCTTGGTAACACTAGGTGATGATGTCAGGATAATATTTACATAGAGCATGAATCTATTGAAGTTCTTTAGTTATGCAGTCGATCCCTACCTTGATGAATTTCCTTGATTCCAACTCTAAGTCGATGAACTTCTTTTGGTCTACCTTGATCTTGTGGTCGTCAGATATGTCATTTCTGTCGAACAGACTCTCCAACATGATCAGGCCTTTCGGTATATGATTGTTTTTCAACTGGATCAAACCTTCATGGTTATATTCATTGAGAGTTCTCCCTTTGATGGTTGATGCTTCATTGACCAAAAAATTAACAAGTTGTTCATCATTTTTGAACACCTACCAATGGAGTTTTTTATTGGGAATAGAAGGTCGATAAATCAATCTTACCGACTTTGGTTTATGCATCATGTCGTCAGATGGTGAAAATTGTGCACCGATAGAAGCTAGAATATTTTCCAGCTTGTTCCATTCCCTTGAAATGGATTTTATTCTCAGTGTGTCAAAAGATTCTAGCAAATCCCACACCTTGTTGTGATACACCTTTAGGTAGTGTTGCTTGCTGACACACTTGTTGGTAACTTGATTATAGATTAACTTGAAATCTCTGAATATCTATAGTTCTTTGATGCCCAGCTTCTCAGATTTCTTGAGTTTGAGGCACAAAGCCTCTTACTCAATCGTATTGTTCGTACAACTCCATGTCAGTATATACGAGTAAGTTTTATGTTCACTAGATGGGGAAATGAGGGTGATTCCTGGTCCCTACACCATTTTTGCATTGAGTGTCATCAAAGTATAGCTCCCAAAGCTGATCGGAGACTGGGAGCATTTCTGGGTGTATTTGCTCTTAGGCCTTTTTAGGTTTAGTGAGTGTATAGCATCCCAAGTCAGTCCCATTGATGACATTGAAATTTGTTAAGGAGAAGTCATCCTCCAGCTGAAACTCACCAATAGCTTCTTCCATCAGGTCGACTTGTATCTCTTCTGCCATCAAGTTGATAGAGACTAAGCTCTTCTCCTCGTCTTCGAGCTTCTCGACATGAAAACCAGTAGGCTTCTCATTGAAGAGCTTAAATATTCTTCCTTTGAAGGGGATCTCTAGGTGGGTGTATTTGAGTGAGAGGTAGCCTCCTATCTTCACCATGAATTCTCATGAGAGGCACATACTAAAGTATGGTTCCAAGTCAACCACCACAATTTCTTGTATGACCATGACTTGTGGCATTTTATGAAGTTGTATTAGAACATCTTTAATAACACCCATCGCCTTCATAGGGGTCCCGTCTAACTGTAGTACTCTAGGGCTGCTATGGGTATACTCCATGCCCATGATTTCGTAGACTACTTTGGGCATGATGGTTGTGGCAGCGCCATAATCGATCATGCAGTTATGCATGACCCATCCTTCCATCCGAATGGAAAGGTAAAATGGCGGGGGCCTATTTTTACCTGTGGCTGAAGTTGTTATTGGCTGAGAAAACACTGTCTGAGTTGGCCTGCTCTCCTTGTCTTTAGCGGACTTGAGAGACTCTTGCAATAGGTCAACTTGACCTATAAGTTGGAGAGCATCGTATAGGCTTACCTTGGTGGGGGTATTTTTCATTTCTTCGACTATACTATACGCTAAAATGACTGGCTCTCCTGCTCCTTTTGCAGGTTCATACATCTTTCGGTATTATTGTGTTGCATCTACCCATTGGCACTTGGTCAGTGAAGGGTATCAGAGATTCTCCCTCACCTGGTCTCATGCTTTGGAAAGTGGCTGAGAGGTTGTATCTTTATGCTGAAGAACCCTTTCCCTAACCCGAGGTGGTAAATGGTCCTTCAATAAGTCAGACTGTTGAGCGGTTGTCGTTGGATTGGGAGCTTTTTCCTGGGGCTGAGCTCTCTCGATCCATGGCTTAGCTACTGGCTTAGGTGTTGGAGGCACTTTTACTGGATCCATTTGAATTGGATCTACCTCGATGGGCTTCTTCCCTATCCTAGTGAGAACAGAGACCTGCTCAGTTGATGACATCATGAAATTTTGACCAGATTCCCTGATCATATTAACCTGCTCATAGGGACCTCCAGCCAGGGTCTGAACATAATTAAGATGTACCATACAGTCTTCTTCATTGAATGGATCATTGCATGTGGTACACCAATATAAGGAATCAGAGGTGTTGGCTTCTTCACTGCTCATTACCGTTGACTTTCGTTCAGGGCTACCTGAGAGCATCGAAAACTGCTTGATTTTTAGTGATCGGGGGAGGAGGGAATCTCATTTGATGGAAACCTTGGTCATCTTATATTTTCCTCATGGTGTTCATATGATTTGCAATTATCTTCATGTAGGCTTTTACTTCTGATAGTTCCTTGCCCTGGGCTTCAATAAAAGCCACTTGATTAGCACTTACCTAGCTCGAGGGTAGTGGCGTTAAATTTGGTGGTGCTGATAATGTTGGGTGTTAGTTCGAAGATGGAAGTTGGGGTACCATATGAGCTTCATATTGTAGAATATGTGTAGGTTTATACTGAGGGTGTAGATTACAAGATTAACTAGGATGTGTTTCATGAGTAGGTAGAGCAGATGTGCTCAGATACATATTCTATGGGAAATCCAAATAAATTGGGGTCGTCACCTTAGGAGGTAACTTCTTGATAGCTATTAGGTTGGCCTCTACCTTCTAGGCTTGCTTTTAGAGAGTTGGGAATGTATTTATATTAACATGTCAGATGCTTATGTTGATATCTGAGTGGAAAGCCCTTAAGTAATAAAATACAACCTGCTCAGGTGTGTGCCGAAGGCCATCTATGACTCTTTGCCAGGTTCTTACAAACCTAACATTGAAGTCAACTATTTCTTCTTGAGGATGCCTTTGAATAGTAGTAAACTGGTGTAATAGAGAGAAGGGGTATGCTTGTTCATTGAATCCCATTATCAATTGTCCAACCATTTGATCCCATGTAGTAATGGTGTCGGGCAAGAGTGACTGGTACCAATAAAGAAGCTTACCTCTTAGCGAAAGAACCAAAAACTTTACCATGATATCTTTATTGGTGATTTTATGGATGGTTTCTAGTACTACAACATCTAAGTAGGTAGAGATTTCAAAGCTATGGGTGGCACCGTATGTTGAGCCCAAAAGGCACGTGATCTCATATGGTTCCAAGCTATGAACTACCTGGGTGGAGCTGGTTGCACCATATGGGGAGGTGGATTGGATAGAGCTTGCTAAGCCAAAATTATCAGAACACTCAAAGTACCTAATTGAATATTTTGTGGATCTAGAGTATACTGATGATCTAGGGAATTCAATGGATTTGGAGGTAAGCTGATTGTTGTACTATTAGGAGTTGAATTATATGAATCAATAACAGTTACTTATGGTGATGTCTTGACAAACAAAATGTTTGACCTAACCACCATAGGATGTTCTCCTAAAGCATCAATATCAAGCTCATAGAACTCGGGTTCTTCTATATTTCTAAATCTCCACCTCGTATGCATGAAGGCATGAGTTTTTACACTAGTCTACGAGATTTGAGGGGGATATGAGTTCAGTAGAGTCTCCAGATGTTCAAATTCAACATTAAAAATATGAACATCACTTATTAATACTTGTTAAATGTGGAACATTTGCATCCCATCAAGAATACCAAAAAAAATTGTGATTGAACTGTCCTAGATGAAGGGGTTCTAAGTCTACATTTCCCTAGGCCCGTTTCCAAACATTGAATGCCCAAAGGAAATAAATTTCCTCTATGGAAATATCTAGTAGGGCTAGTTCAAAAAATAAAATGGGGTTTGGAGATAAGGGATAGAAATAATACTGAAAGGAATGGGAAATTACGAAAAGGAATGGGAAATGGCCACAGGCCAAAAATTCGGGGTGATGGACTGGAAGCATGATAGATAGCTTAGAAACTTGAACCAACAACAATCAAAGCAATGAATTTTAACAGAAACCAATATAAAATCTTCAGAACCATGTAAACTCCAGCAAGCATTCTAGGGATTAGTATTCTATCAACAGTAAAATCCAGAAAATAGAATTAAACTGTATGACAAAGACACTAATTTAATAGAAATGATGGAATAGAAGTCATACATAGATTTTAGAAGTCTCAACACTAGAGCCAAAAGCCTTTATTTTGGAAGCAGATTTCAGAGTACAGAGCTACTTTTCTAGTAGAAGTTATCCATGAAGTGTTACAGAGGAGAAACCAGTTTAAATAGAAGAAACCTACCACTTGAAACATCAATGTTCAACCATTTTTATAACGGGTAGATCCAATTCTAATCATAACTAGAAATAGTCTATTCTAGCCTTATTGATAAGTTAACATTAAAGGTAGAAGATTCTGGTGAGGACCTAAAATAGTCAACCCAGACTTATAGGTAGCTTGACATCAAAGTTAGAAGTTTCCAGTGATGATATTCAATCTGACGATCTTGATATTACCTTCAAAGTGGTGTAGGAAAGAGACATTTTATGAGCCCTTATTATCTATATATGATCCCCTCCAAGCAAATTTATTCTTGCCAAAGTGCTCCTAGGTGGAGCGCTTTTCAAAAAATCACTCCCAAGTGGAGCACTTTTCAACAAAGCACTCCCTTATGGAGCATTTTTTAGCTAAAGTGCTCCCTTGTGGAGTGCTTTTCAGCAAAGCACTCCCAAGTGGAGTGCTTGTCAGCAAAGCACTCCCAAGTGGAGTGCTTTTCAAAAAAGCACTCCCAAGTGGGGCAATCAACAAAGTTCTCCCTTGTGGAGTGCTTTTAAGCTAAAGCGCTCCCTTTTGGAACACTTTTTAGCAAAGTGTTCCCAAGTGGAGCACTTTTCAATAAAGCACTCCCTTGTGGAGCGCTTTTTAGCTAAAGCGCTCTCTTGTGGAACACTTTTCATCAAAGTGCTCCCAAGTGGAGTGCTTTTTAACAAAGCGTTCCCTTGTGGAGCACTTTTTAGCTAAATTTTTCCCTTATGGAGCACTTTTCAACTAAATTACTTCCTTGTGTGTGTGAGGAACTTGCATCTATTTTTGGATGAATCACTTGTTTTGGCTCTCCTACAAAACCCACCTTCTTATGCATGCATATAATTGGTAACTCTCATTTGTTCTTTACTATGTAAAGGAGAGGAAGTGTTCATAACTGGAACATAGTGTTCAAGCCTATTTTTGCAAGAAGATATTAGCGGATCCCTTGGCACATCACCACCCCTTTTCTTTTGTTGAGTTTTTTTTAATTTTTATCTCTTGCATATTTTTCCCTTTTTTGAATTCAAGTGTGCCTTGAAGATCACATCATAACGAGGAATTGACCTTGTAAAAACTTTCGAAGATCCTTGATTGAGCCAAAAATCATGCTCTCAACCACAAACCTATTGTGTTGCTCCTTGCAAGGCATGATTGCCCTACCAAGGATAGTCAGATATGACAACAATTACAAATAAACATAATATACAAATTAACTACATAATATTATAAAATACAAAAGTATTAAAATAAATAAATAAATAATCATTAATTATTCTATAAAGACATATACAATAAATAATACTTTCCATTGTGGTGGTGGAATGGGCCCTTACTCCTCAACTGAATAAAAGTAAATTTTATTCAAAGTTCAATTTAAAATGCATATAAATGAGAAAATGATAAAATCATTATTTATTAAAGAGGAGAGAATTACCCCTTTACAAAGTCTTCAATCTAAATGCATCCTCCCTTTATTTTCTTTCGTGTCCTCCTTTAAAAAACATCTTACATAAGCTAAGTATATTTATACATAAGTGATGTCTAACTACATCCCTACACTTTCTCAAACTTTTGCTAATTATTTATCATAGATAATACAAGTGGCATTGTACATACCTATTCTTTCCCAACCACTTGTTAATAATTAGCATGGATAATACAATGTTGAGCAAGGTGCAACAAGATTATTGTCATTGTTTTCAACACAATCAGTTAGATCTAATGATGCAGTGGATAGGAAGTTCAAAAGTTGTTCAGATGCAGAAGACAGGAGTTCAAAGGTTGATCAGAGTATGTCAAGTGATTGTCCAAGAAAACCGAGGTGGCCCATATGCAAAAGATCAAAGAAAAAGACAAGTAATAAAAGTGTCATGACATCGTGACATATACAGCAGGTAAGAAAAACTATCACGATTTTGTGACATGTTAGAAGAGAGAGAAAAAGTAGGAAAAACTATCACGATTTCGCAACATGTTGGAAGAGAGAGAAAAAGCAAGAAAAACTATCACGATTTCATGACATGTTGGAAGAGAGAGAAACAACAGGATAAACTGTCGCGATTTCACGACATGTTGAAAGAAAAAAGGACAAGTGGAAAAACTGTCACAATTTCATGACATATTGAAAGGAAGAAATCCAAGTAGAAAAACTGTCATGATATCATGACATGTTGAGAAGAGAGCAAAACTATCGCAATATCGCAACATGTTGAGGAGAAAGCAAAATTGTCATGATTTCACGACATGTTCGAAGAGAAAGTGCAAGCAAGCAAAACTATCATGATTTCATGACATGTTTAGAGAGAAAGCACAAGCAAGCAAACCTGTTGTGATTTTGCAACATGTTCGGAGAGAAATACAAGCAAGCAAAACTGTCACAATTTCGCAACATGTTGGAAGAAAAAAAGGCAAGAAGAAAAAGTGTCATGATTTCACGACATAGTGCAAGAGAGATAGTACGAAAGAAAAAGTGTCACGATTTCATGACATATTGGAAGAGAGAAAGGCAAGTAGAAAAGGTGTCATGATTTTGTGACATTGCAAGAGAGATTGTATGAAAGAAAAAGTGTCACAATTTTGTGACATATTGCAGGAGAGAGAGTCCAAAAGAAAAAGTGTCACGATTTCGTGACATATTGCAAGAGAGATTGTACGAAAGAAAAAGTGTCATGATTTCATGACATATTGCAAGAGATTCTAAAAGAAAAAGTGTCGCAATATCGTGGCATGTCGGGTTTTTGTGACTTGAAAGCAAGAGAAAAAGCAAAGGAGAAAAAGTGTCGCGATATCGTGACATGTCGAGTTTTCACGACCCGAAGGCAAGAGAAAGAGCAAAGAAGAAAAAGTGTCACGATATCGTGACATGTCGATTTTTTGTGAACCGAAGGCAAGAGAAGGAGCAAAGGAGAGAAAGTGTCGTGATATCATGACATGTCACATTTTTGTGACTAAAGGAGGAGAGAGAAAGTAAGAAGGCAGAAGTGTCGTGATATCACGACAAAAGTAAAGAGGAAATAGTATGAAGGCAAAAGTGTACGATATTGTGACATGTGTTTTTGCAGGTACAAGCCAATAAAAGATGCAAGGAGGCGAAAGTGTCGTGATATCGCGACATGCTAAGTTTTCATGGGTACAAGCCAAGAAGAGAAGCAAGGAGGCAAAAGTGTCGTGATATCGTGACATGTTGTATTTTTGTGGGCCAAAGCAAAGAGAAAGAGGAGAGAGAAAATAGTGTCATGATATCACGACATGTATTTTTGTGGGCCAAAGCTAAGAGAAAGAGGAGAGAGAAAATAGTGTTGCAATATCGCGACATGTTGTATTTTTACGGTTAAGTTGAAGCCGACGAAGACCTTTGTAGCCGACTAAGTTTAGGGTTTGTAGCCAACTAATATTAGGGTTTGCAACTGACTAATATTAGGGTTTTACAACCAACTAAGATTAGGATTTGATCATGAAAATGTTGTTATAAAAGGAAGGTTGTTTGAATAGTTAATGTGTTGTGGTGTGTGAAGTTCTATCGTAGAGCATAGAGTGCAAGTCGTATCGAATCATGCTAAGTGCAAAATTCACAAAGGAAGTAGAGTGCGCAAAAGGGAGAATATGATCGTTCGACTATGATGTAGTAGATTGTGCGAAGTGATTTCGTAGAGAGAGCAGAGTGCACAGAGATCGTAAAGGTGAAGCAGACTAGTCGAGGTCTTGTAAAAGTGAAGGTATCTTTCTATTAATCTTCTAGATTCATAATTCAAGTCCAGGTTGTAGCTTGGCATCAGGGGTTGGTGCTCCTTCTAGTAGGTGTTGGTAAATCAGGGGTTGGTGCTCCTTTTTGTTGATGCAGATAAATAAGGGGTCGGTGCTCCTTCTAGTGGGTGCTGGTAAAGTGATTGTAAAGTTGTTTCTTTGCAAAGGCTAGATTTGGATGGTAGTCCAAGCAGTCATTTTTTGAGTAGCCACATTGGTGAACCTTGTTAAATCTTGTGTTGTGTGATGCTCTTTTATTATTATTGTTATATCTTGTAATAAGTTTTAATTATTGTTGTATTAAGAGCTGTAAATTCAAGATTAAAGAGCTACACTGATTCACCCCCCCTCTCAGTGTCATTGTAAGACTAAAAATTGGTATCAAAGCCAAGTTCCTGTATAAGCCTAATTGGCTAGGGTGATCTTGAAACTAACATAATTGCAGGTGGTGAAGGTTTCTCATCAAACAAAGCACCATTGTTTGACGGATCTAATTACGCATTCTGGAGAATCAGGATGTAGACATATCTCTGTGCTTTGGGATATGACATCTAGGATTCAGTATTTAGTGGTTACACAATACCCAGAACTCCTCCAAAAGAGGCTAACAAAAAGAAACTATTTGAGAGTAACTCAAAAGAAAAGAATGCTATCATGTGTGGATTAGTAGATAGTGAACTAGTAAATATCATGAGCTGTGATACTGCAAAAGAGATATGGGACAAACTAAGGAGTATTCATGAAGGAGATGATAAGATCAAGGAGGCCAAATTACAAACACATCGAGCTCAGTTTGAAGCATTGAAAATGAACGATGATGAAAACATTGAGGCATATATGCTGAGTCAATGGAATCATTAATGCGATCAGAGGGCTTGGTGAGGATATTGGAGACTCTATCGTTGTGAAAAAGGTACTAATATCTCTTCCTCAAAGGTTTGATTCCAAAGTCTCAGCGATAGAAGAAGCTAAAAATCTAAATTATTTTAGTATAGATGAGATGTATGGTTCTTTGACTACATATGAGATGAGGATAGGAAGATCTAAACCCATAGACAAAGAAGTGGCTTTTAAAGCCCTTAAAAATAAAAACACAAAACAAGAGTTCGAGGAAGAAGAGACATCAGATGAAATGGAAGAAAATTTTGTTAGAAAACTAAAAAAGGAAAAAGGAAAATACAGAGGGAAGCTACCATTCAAATGTTTCAACTGTGGAGGCATTGGGCATTTTGCGACTAAATGTCCACTTAAATAGAAGAACAAAAATGATGAAGGATCGCACCAAGAAAGAAGTGACTGGAAGATGAAAATGAATTTTAGAAAAGGCAATTTCAAGAAGAAAAGTTTCATCTCCAAGAATGTCAGTTCATCAGAGAATAGCTCCGATGAAGATTCTGAAGAAGAAAAATATGAAGCTCTTTTCATGGCATTTGAAGAAATTAAATCATAAAAGGAAGAAGGAGTGACCTCTAAAGTTTGTGGAGAAAACCTTGAGGCTGAAGTGGATCTAGAAGGTGAGTTGATATCTGCACTTGAAGAGTGGAAGATAGAAAATTAAAATAATAAGAAACATTCAAGAAAGCTTGAGGATGTAAATGAAATCATAACCAGCTTGAAAGTATAGATAGAAGAATCTAAGAAAATCTTCGAAGATCTTGAAGTGCAAATAATAATGAAAATAGATCATTGTAGCAAGCTAGAAGAAGAGATTGATGTTTTAAGAATGCAGCTAGAAGAGATGAATAAGAAAATTAGCTATTATCACAAACGTGAAGAAATTTCTATGAAGTTGGATAAGATCATAAATGACCAAAGACCTGCAAGCATCAAATTTGGTATGGGTTTCATCGAAGGAGAATCGTCAAGTGGATCAAAGGCCAGAATTGTAGAATCCATAAAGAATGAAGATGAGAGACAGGTTGATCAAGGAAAAATGTCTCATGCAAGAGAAAGCATTAATTCCAGGCATGAAAGGAGAATTGACAATGATGGATTCACCAATGTCACACAACAAAGAAGAAGAAGACCTATGGCTCCTACGACAACATGGCAAAGACCATCACCCAGACTCAATTATCCCTTCTCTGGTTTTTGTTTTAAATGCAATGGTTATGGACATAAAATCTCGGACTGCAAATATAATGTAAGACCAAGGAATTTCACCAGTAGAAATGTTTTTTCTCCTCTAATGAATTATACAGTAGAATGTTATAACTATCATAATTTTGGGCACATTGCAAGAAACTGTAGAAATACATTTACATAAAATCAGTTTCAGGGAAGAAAATTTCAACCATATAGGATGAGAAAAAATAGAAAGCTTACCAAAAAACATGCTCAAACTACTGATAAGGGAAAGGCAAATCAAGAGCCCAAAACTACTATCAAAATAGTGTGGAAATAAAAAGAGTGACTGAAGGAAGGAAAGGAATCCTTAATCATACAAACTGCATTCAAAGCACAGAATAAATATGTACCATGTATACTTGATAGTGGATGCTCCAATCATATGATAGGTGACAAACAAAAATTTGAGAAGTTACAAAAATATGAAGGAGGTTCAGTAAAATTTGGAAATAATGATGGAGCCAAGATAGTCGGCAAAGGCTTAGTTAAAATCAGTGATGGAAGGATTAAGTTAGAAGAAGTCCTGTTTATGGATGGGTTGAAACATAACTTATTAAGTGTAAGTTAGATTTGTGATAAAGGCCATGAAGTAGTTTTTATGAAGCAGGGTTGTGAAGTCAAAAAAAAAATAGTGGAAAATTGATAGCAACAGGATCAAGGACATCTGGTAACCTGTACACGCTCTCAGAGACTTCAAAAGGAACCTATTTTATTGGATAGGAAGAAGAAAACTGGTTGTGGCACAAGAGACTTGGGCATATCAATTTTGATAATCTAGTAAAAATCACCTCAAAAAGAGCAGTGAGAGATATTCCCACCATTAGCAAACCTGCAAACAACATTTGTGCTTCATGCCAAAAGGGGAAACAAACTAGAGTCACATTCAAAACAAAATAATACTACACAAGCAAACCTTTGGAACTAATACACACCGATTTATGTGGACCCATGAGAACACAAAGCATAAATGGTGACAAATATTTTATGTTGTGCATTGATGAATATTCCAGAATGACATGGATATTTTTCTTGAAGCATAAATCAGAAGCTTTTGATATGTTTAAGATTTTCAAAAACCAGGTTGAGAATGAAACAAGAAAGAGGATCAAATGTTTAAGATCATATAGAGGAGGAGAATTCATTTTAGAGGAGTTTGCAGAGTACTATGAAAAATATGGTATTAGGAGACAGTTCTCAGTAGCCAAGACACCTCAGAAAAATGGAGTGGTAGAAAGAAAGAACAGGACTATGCAAGAAATGGCACGGACTATGTTGGCTGAAAGCAGAGTAGCAGACATATTTTGGAAAGAAGCGGTCCATACTGTGATGTACATCCAAAATAGGTACATGCTGAGAACACATGAAAACAAAACTCCTTATGAATTATGGTTCGGTAAAAGGGCAATAGCAAAATACATCAAAGTTTTTGGCAACAAGTGCTATATCAAAAGAACTGAAGACAATCTTGGCAAGTTTGAAGATAGAGCAGATGAAGGTATTTTTGTTGGTTATTCACCAAGAAGCAAAGCTTACACATGCTACAACAAGAGGCTAAAGAAAACTGTGGACAATGTTGATGTTAAATTTGATGAAGGTAGAGGATGACTAATTAGCTATGAAATGAACTACCCAATCTATGAAGAGGTTATTGAAGGAGATGAGGAAAATGAAATTGAAAGGATACAAAAAATTGACTCAGATGATGTAAGTTGTGATTCAGAAGCAGAAGAGAATAATAAATTCAAAACAGTAAGTGGAAGAAAAATCATCCTAGAGATCAAATAATTGGAGACCCCAAATTTGGTGTTCAAACAAGAAGAAGAGTAGTAAGTAACTACTCTCTATTATCCAGCATTGAGCCCAAAAATGTTGCTGAAGCAAGCAAAGATGAAGTTTGGATGAAGGCAATAAATGAATAATTAGACCAGATCGAGAAAAATAAAACTTGGGAGTTAGTACCTAGACCTGCGAACAAAAATATAATTGGGACTAAATGGATCTTTCAAAACAAATTGAATGAAGATGGACAAGTAGTCAGAAATAAAGCAAGATTGGTATGCAAGGGGTATGTGCAAGTTGAAGGCATTGAATTTGAGGAAACGTTTGCACCAGTAGCTAGACTAGAGGCAATCAAAATGTTTCTGGCTTTAGTAGTCTACAAGAATTTCAAAGTTTATCAAATGGATGTGAAATCAGCATTTTTGAATGGGAAACTTGAAGAAAGGTTTATATTGAGCAACCAGATGGGTTCCAACTTGGTGATAATCCCAACTTTGTTTGTAAGTTGAAGAAAGCATTATATGGCTTAAAACAGGCACCCCGAGCATGGTATGCAAGGCTAGACAACTATCTCACCCAACAAAGATTTAAGAAAGGTATGGTGGACAACAATTTGTATGTCAAAATAGAAAACGGGCATCTTATTATTCTTGTTGTATACGTAGATGATATCATATTTGGCAGCAACAAAGATGAGTCATGTAAAGATTTAGCAAATAAGATGCAAAAAGAATTTGAAATGTCAATTATTGGTGAACTTTCGTATTTCCTCGGGTTGCAAGTTAATCAAAATAAGAAGGGCATATTTATTTCTCATGTTAAATATGTGAAAGAGATGTTAAAAAAGTTCACAATGGAGGATTGTAAGCCAGTTAGCACACCCATGACGATAGGTTGCAAGTTGAGCAAGGATGACAAATCTCCAACTATTGATCAAACCATGTATAGATCTATTATTGGAAGCTTACTATACCTGACAGCTACCAGACCAGATATTTTGCAGGCAGTATGCATGGTAGCACAATTTCAGGCCAATCCCAAGGAGACTCATGTGACAGCAGTGAAAAGGATCCTTCGATACCTCAAGGGTACTATGGAATATAGTTTATGGTATCTGAAAGGTAAAGACTTCACCCTTATTTTGTATTCAGATGCAGATTGGGCAGGCTATGTAGATAATAGAAAGAGTACCAGTGGAGGTGCATTCTATCTTGGAGACAGATTGGTCGCATGGCACAGTAAGAAACAAGAATCAGTTTCATTGTCGACAGCAAAGGTAGAATATATTACAGTGAAAACATGTTGTACGTAGGTATTATGGATGAAACAAACTCTGAAAGATCTTGGTATCAGTTTCAGTGAGCCAATATCAGTTAAGTGTGATAACACCAGTGCTATTAACATCTCCAAGAATCCGGTTATGCATTCATGCACAAAACACATTGCTATCAGGTATCACTTTTTGAAGGAGAAAGTTGTAGAAGGTGAGGTTAAATTGGATTGTGTTCCAACTACAGAGCAAGTAACAAATATTTTCACAAAACCATTGCCCAAGGAAGTTTTTGAGTACCTTCGCAATAAATTGGGAGTGGTCACACTTTCCAAGAATTGACTAGCTACAGGGATCACATTCTCAGGGGGAGCATTCAAGTATCTGATTATCTTTGTGCTCATGTTCATGAATTTTGCTAAGTGTAATAAATTGTGTCTGAGAATGTTGTGCATAGACTCAAGGGGAGTCTGCAGTAGCCCTTTGGTATTATTGTCAAAGGGGGAGAAGAGTTACAGAAAATTGCACATGTGTTGCCAACAATTCCAAAGGGGGAGATTGTTGAGCAAGGTGCAATAAGAGTATTGTCATTGTTGTCAACACAGTCAGTTAGATATAATGATGCAGTGGACAAGAAGTTCAAAAGCTATTCAGATGCAGAAGACAAGAGTTCAAAGGTTGATCAGAGTATGTACAGTGATTGTCCAAGAAAATCGAGGTGGCCCATATGCAAAATATCAAAGAAAAATACAAGTAACAAAAGTGTCACGATATTGCAACATATACAGCAGGCAAGAAAAACTGTTATGTTGGAAGAGAGAAAAAGTAAGAAAAATTGTCGTGATTTTGTGACATGTTGGAAGAGAGAGAAAAAGTAGGAAAAACTATCGTGATTTCGCAACATGTTGGAAGAGATAGAAATAGCAGGATAAACTGTCACAATTTCGTGACATGTTGAAAGAAAAAAGGACAAGTGGAAAAACTATTGCGATTTCATGACATGTTGAAAGAAAGAAAGACAAGTAGAAAAATTGTCATGATATCGCAACATGTTGAGAAGAGAGCAAAACTATCACGATATCGCAACATGTTGAGGAGAAAGCAAAACTGTCATGATTTCACGACATGTTCCGAGAGAAAGTGCAAGCAAGCAAAACTATCATGATTTCACGATATGTTCGGAGAGAAAGTGCAAGCAAGCAAAACTATCACAATTTCATGACATGTTCGGAGAGAAAGCACAAGCAAGCAAAACTGTCACGATTTCATGACATGTTGGAAGAAAGAAATGCAAGAATAAAAAGTGTCGCGATTTCATGACATAGTGCAAGAGAGATATTATGGAAGAAAAAGTGTCATGATTTCATGACATATTGGAAGAGAGAAAGGAAAGTAGAAAAGGTGCCGCGATTTCGCGACATATTGCAAGAGATATTGTACGGAAGAAAAAGTGTCACGATTTTGTGACATATTGCAAGAGAGAGAGTCCGAAAGAAAAAGTGTCATGATTTTGTGACATATTGCAAGAGAGATTGTATGGAAGAAAAAGTGTCACGATTTTGTGACATATTGCAAGAGAGAGAGTCCGAAAGAAAAAGTGTCACGATATCGCGACATGTCGGGTTTTCGTGACCCAAAGGCAAGAGAAAGAGCAAAGGAGAAAAAGTGTCACAATATCGTGACATGTCAGGTTTTTGTGACCCAAATGCAAGAGAAAGCAAAGAATAAAAGTGTCACGATATCACGACATGTCGGGTTTTGCGAACCGAAGGCAAGAGAAAGAGCAAAGGAGAGAAAGTGTTGCGATATCGTGACATGTCACATTTTTGTGACTAAAGGAGGAGAGAGAAAGTAAGAAGGCAAAAGTGTCACGATATCATGACAAAAGTAAAGAGAAAAGAGTACGAAGGTAAAAGTGTCACGATATCGCGACATGTTGTGTTTTCGCAGTTACAAGCCAAAAAAAGAGGCAAGGAGGCAAAAGTGTCATGATATCGCAACATGGTAAGTTTTCATGGGTACAAGCCAAGAAGAGAAGCAAGGGGGCTGAAGTGTTGCGATATCGCGACATGTATTTTCACGGGCCAAAGCAAAGAGAAAGAGGAGAAAGAAAATAGTGTCGCGATATCGCGACATGTTGTATTTTTGTGGGCCAAAGCTAAGAGAAATAGGAGAGAGAAAATAGTGTCATGATATCGTGACATGTATTTTTGTGGTTAAGTTGAATCCAATGAAGACCTTTGTAGTTGACTAAGTTTAGGGTTTGCAGCCAACTAAGATTAGGGTTTACAGCCGATTAATATCAGGGTTTTATAGCCGACTAAGATTAGGATTTGATCATGAAAATGTTGTTATAAAAGGAAGGCTATTTGAAGAGTTAATGTGTTGTGGTGTGCAAAGTTTTGTCATAGAGCGTAGAGTGCAAGTCGTATTGAATCGTGCTAAGTGCAAAATTTGCAAAGGAAGTAGAGTGCGCAAAAGGGAGAAGATGATCATTTGACTATGATGCAGCAGATTGTGTGAAGTGATTTCACAGAGAGAGCAGAGTGCACAGAGATCGCAAAGGTGAAATAGACTAGTTGGGTTCTTGTAAAAGTGAAGGTATCTTTCTGTTAATCTTCTAGATTCATAATTCAAGTCCAATTTGTAGCTTGGCATCAGGGGTTGGTGCTCCTTCCAGTAGGTGCTGGTAAATTAGGGGTTGGTGCTCCTTTCTATTGGTGCAGATAAATAAGGGGTTGGTGCTCCTTCTAGTGGGTACTAGTAAAGTGATTGTAAAGTTGTTGCTTTGCAAAGATTGGATTTGGATGGTAGTCCAAGCAGTCATTTTTTGAGGAGTAGCCACATTGGTGAACCTTGTTAAATCTTGTGTTGTGTGATGCTCTTTTGTTATTCTTGTTGTATCTTGTAATAAGTTTTAATTGTTGTTGTATTAAGAGCTGTAAATTCAAGATTAAAGAGCTACACTGATTCACCCCCCCTCTCAGTGTCATTGTAATACTAACATACAAGTGGCATTGTACATCCCTATTCTTTCCCAACCACTTGTTAATAATTAGCATGAATAATACAAGTGATACTCTACACTCCTATTCTCTCTCAACCACTTGCTAATAATTAACATAGATAATACAAGGGACACTATACACTTCTATTATCTTTTAACCACTCCTTAATAATTAGCATGGATAATACAAGTAGTAGATTACACTCCTAATCACTCTCAACCACTTTCTAATAATTGGTATGGATAATACAAGTGAAACTTTACACTCTTATTCTCTTGGAAGAATCTTCACCGCTTGCTAATAATTAACATAAAAAATCCAAGTGGTACTTTACACTTTGCTTATTTGGAAGGAATATTTATCATATCTTGGAATTAATTACATACTTTTAGACCAATATTTGAGGAGGAATTATTGAAACTAAAAGCATAATTTTATCAAAAAGCCACTATAAAATATTGTTAGATAATTTCATACAATTTTGGCACATCATTTTTTATAAATATTTTGATGTTAAACCATTATAGTGCATATTCTAAAATTAGACCATTTCAATGGATATTCTGACACCAGACCATTTTGGTGCATATTTTAGTGCACATTTTCTAGTGCATCTTATGGCACTAGACTACTCTTGCACACTCTCTAATTCTGGCACATTATCTAATTTTGGAGCATCAACACTTAAAGACCTGTAAGGCATCATATTTCTATTTGGTTCTATTAGTCTAATTCTTATAAATAAAATAATCATTAATTGTAAATATAAGCTTAAAACTACATAAAACTATCTAAAATAACATAGTAATGCATTTTACCTATTCACCATGTCTAATCAATCATCATGTCTAATTAAAATATTAATATAAATTATAGTCTAGTCCACAATAAATTATTATTTAACACATTAAGAGAGTCAAGAATTATTTCTTTGAGATACAAAATGAACCATTTCGAGGCCTCATCAATGAGAAATAAAGTATTAAATGAGAAAATAACACAAATATTAGAATTACATGGGCATGCCATTTTTTAAAAAAAACTACATGCATAACCAATAGGGCAATGGCTCAATGGTTGAGACATATGGATGACATAGCTCACACCAAAGTTCAAATTTAGGCAACACAAAATAGGTTATATAGCTTGATGTGACTAAGTTGATGCACAAGGGAAAGGGGAACCCTTTCAAAACCCTATTTAAAAAAATTAAAATAAATGCATATTAGTATTATTTTTATCAATAAGTGCATATGAATTATGGTTATTTTCAAGGATTTTAGGGCACATATTGTGAATTCATTGACGATAGTACCATGAAATGTTGTTCATTACATAGCTTTAGGTATTAGAAAATTAATTTAAGGTTTAATATTTATATGGTAATTGGATGAATTTGAATGTAGATTATTCTACATATGTTAATATTAGACTTCCAAACCCAGGTGTTGTAGGTGAGTTGGAGAGGAGAGGGCAATCCTCTAAGGGAGGTCCCAGGTTCAAATCTCCACCCACCAAAAATCTGATTTGGGTATCCAAAATCCAATTGATAATGTTGGTGTGGGAAGGGTCGGGTGTGACTCTCGGGTGACTTTGACAGTGTAGAACCCCCTGTTCATGGTCTCTCAGACCAAGGCGGCCCTGCAAGGGGTTTTTTGCTTTAAAAAACATATATTGGACTTCCAAAACTTGTTCTTACCAATGAATTAGATGTCTCCAAAAAGGAGAGTGACTCGATAATGGGAAGCTAGTTATATGAATGAGAGTCCAAAAGGATATTATAGTGTAATAAAGGACTAAACCTAACTTAAGCATCATTAAATATCATATTTTGTCTTATAGACCCTTTATGAATTGGTCAAGTTATTAATGAATCTTGAAGAACATTTGCCCTTGTAAATAGTGTAGGATGGAGACTGAAGTTTACATAGATTAGAGAAGGACAAGGAGTATGTTCATAAAGAGTATTCAACATGTGATAGGATTCAATATCCACATAGTATAATTACATGTTTCACTTACACAAAGGCTAGTATCCTTGGATATATATTGGTTGTATAAGGTTTTATTAGTGATCCCATGAAGATTAAACTTCCTAATTTTTTTAGCATAACATATGAGGCTATAGCAAAGGAATTGTTAGTTAGTATTTAGTGTTGTTTCACCTTTCAATAAATTCATATCAATGACAAGTCTTATGTAATATTTCACTTATATAGGAGAAGGATGTATTCTAGTGATACAATAAGGAAAAACCCTTAGGGTTAACCATTAGGTATTAGGAGATATTCAAAACTCTATTAGGACATGTCTTTTATAGTTCCTCCTAACATTAAAAATCAATAAGTTCCATAATATTTAGGGCTACATGAATTTGGATGAGTAATGGGCCAAGTTATTGGAACTTATAAAATATGTTAGCTATATTAAGGATGACCAAGTTAAGGTGAACATATTCGCTCAAGGACTATGATTTTTAATATAATGAGAGGTGGACCTTGGAGGTCAACTACCCTAATGGAGCTTAAAAAGAAAAATTGAAGTTATTTTTAACATTCATGATCCATATGCTATATGAGATAATCCTCATGGAGGACATTATTTACCCAATATGTACTTTTTCAACTAGAATCTAGTTATCAAAGCATGTTGTACAACCATATCCCTTCTTGTGTTTGAAACTTGGACCTCCTATTTAAAGTTCCAAAAATTTCATCATTAGGTGTACTCAAATTGTGAAGACCATGTCAAGTAATAATATTGAATTGGATCTATTTATGGTATGTTAAAAGGTGTATGGGGGCACTAGCCCTAGATGCGTTCCCTCAAGGGTCATAATAGGAGAGCACTACTAGAAACCCATTGTTGGGACTATACTTTTATGTGTTGTGTTTATTATTTGGTGGGAAATATTTGGATTCACCAAAGGCTTATAGATTCCCTAATCTAGTTTGCTATATTCAATTTAGCAAGACACCTATATTTCAATCTATCATAAGAAACTAATGCAAGGTATGATGATGCAATGGAATATGAGTACAAATACAAAATACAAATGCTATCTTATATGCATTTTAGCTTTTTTATGAGTGCTATCTATGCTATGAAAGCAAATTTTTTCTTTCTCTTTTCTTTTGAAAGCAAGGGTACAAGGAGGATGAAAAATATAATTTATCCTAGATGCAACTCCTATATGCAATTTTGGTCAAATACCTATAAAATTGAAGCAAACAACTATACTAAAGTTCTTTTAGTTTTTCCTTCTTATGTGTGTTGAAAATATGAATGACAAGTAAACAATAAGTAAACAACATGTGCTACAAACTAAAAACTAGAGGATCATAGGTACCTACATGTTTCGATGTTTGAAGTGAATACATTGTATATACATGAATCCATTACTTGAATGAATGTATCACCTAAAAATCCTATAACTAGCAGATTCATCAAAACCCACAAAATAAAAAAAAAAAAGGAATATAATGATTTAGGGGCTTTCCAAATAGTAATAAGTTTGAAACTTCTATATTTGCATAGTTAGGCCCCTTATTTATGAATAAAATAAAAATAATTTAGCTTGGATATTGATGCTAAATGGTTTATAGTGAATATCCCAATTGGATTTTTATAGATAGATCAAAACTAAACTAGTAATAGATAGATCAAAATGAGAGGATTAAGTATACTGTTAAAATGATGCATAGAGATGGATCTGTCTAGTTTGGAATGTTAAAATTATTGGAAATATAAGGCTTCTCAAATGTATGGAAAATATGCTACATGTATTGGTTACAACTAGAGTATTCGCTCTTAGGAATAAAAAAATTAGAATAACACTAATCCTATGAAAATAAAGATGTGAATTCTTGCAATGAATACACCACCTAAATCAAGTATAGGAGGTAAAATCATTTAAGTTGGTAGTAAAAAAAAATTCTAGCTATGGGGGGAAATTATGAATGTCTTTTTTTGGTGTTGTAGGTGTAGACACCAAAATTAAGCACATTAAATACTGATTAATTAAGCAAAATTAATTAGTATATTTGATATTATTTAAATTATATTAAATTAAATATTCATTCACCTAAGTATTAATTAATTAATTAATTAGATTAGTTAATTAATACCTAGGCTACCCATGTACTCACCCCTCATGGTAACATTATCTCTTTCCATCCCTCTTCTAGATCATCACTTCCACTTCACTCTAGTTCCAGTGCACACCCCTATTTGGGTCACGCATAAGAAAGGATCACCATTTTCCACAAATGAAATCTAGTTTACTTCACATGCCACATCTCGTAGTTGCACCTCTATTTGTACATCAGATATTTCAAGTACACACACATTTACAACATTCACACTTAGTTTCAACATGCACATTTAAATTAATAAACACATTTAATTTAAATGCATGCTCAGTTTCAACATGCACATTTAAATTAATAAACACATTTAATTTAAATGCACACTCAATTTCAACATGCACATTTAAATTAATAAACACATTTAATTTAAAATGCACTCTCAGTTTCAACATGCACATTTAAATTAATAAACACATTTAATTTAAATGCACGCTCAGTTTCAACATGCACATTTAAATTAATATAAACATTTAATTTAAATGTACAATTAGTTCAAACATGCACATATGGATAAACATACATAATTAATTTAAAATGCATATTTAATCCACATGCACTTTTAGTTCAACATACACACTCAATTTAGTATGCATATCCAATATGCACACATTGCAAAATTGCACGCACATTCTTGGTGATAACTCCAAGGTGTGCACATCTGATGATATTTCCAATACAAGCTTATCCTCCTCTACAAGCATGCATCCTTTGAGATAATATCAATGCAAAAGAAAAGCACCAACTAACACCACTTAAATCATTGAGCCGCCACCTCATCCATCTGCTCTAGGAAGTTTATAAATGCATCCTCTCCTCATTCATGAATCATGAGGATGGAACACATAAATGCATGTTGATGAAAATTTGAGCTAATTTCACATTAGCCATCTAATTTATCACATGCCACCTAAGTTATCACACGCCACCATCCTCATCCCATGCCAAACACTAATCATAGGATTTCATAGGTCCAAATCAACTTTTGAAAGTAAAAGGACACCACAGTCCATGACCATCCAACCCTAGATGGTCTCAGCTTGTAGTCATCTATACCCAGATGGCCCTTAGACACAATTTTCAACCCTCAAACAATAAACATCTAATCTACACAAAGTTCTCTATAAATATAAAAACATAGCACAACAATGGCAACAACAACCAATAAGGTAAAATCTATTAGTATATAATTTTATTTCATACATTTGCACTTACCTTCTGCATTTTAGTTTATATCTTTGAATTCGAGCGTCACTTTGGGAGGTCCAATATATATTACTAACAATTTACAGTGGGTTTGTGTGCAAGTATATAGATCTAGAGTTAGTAGATACAAACATAGATCCAAATTCATCCAACAAATCCTGCATAACTAGATCCATGAGATCTGGCCCTCAACAACAAGAGACTCCAACTCTTGACTGTTTTACCTTAGATGATCGTAGGTCTCAATCATCATGACTCTAGATGATAAGTAGACTTAGTTGTTAGCCCCTCTAAAAATCAAAATTTAGACACCATCTATTATATTTAGATGACTTATATGTGGGTTTAGTACATCCAAAAAATCCAACATCTATCTAGATCAAAGTGGTGGTCACAAGAAATCCATCCGTTGAATGTTGTAGCAGAAGAAGGTAGTTGCATCATTTTACTTGTAAAAGGGAAATTGATCCCTCAATATTTGTACAACCTGCATGGGTTTATTTGTAATCAAAAGCAAACAAGAATCAATACATCTCTTTTAATTATATTTGCAATGATGCATCTAATTTAAAAGAAAAATAAAGAGCTTAAAATCTATATTTTCTTTCAATTTTAATTATATTTGCAATGGTACATATTTTTCTCATCTATAGTAGGTATCCTAATGACTATTCCATATTCTATAGACCTCTTAGGATGCCTATAAAACCAAAAAGGATGAACTTTTTGATAATATAATGATGGTTATTTTTAGATAGGGGAAATATAGGGATGCTAAAAAATAAAATGAAATTATGCAATCATTAAGAAAAGTTAAATAAAGTAACAAGGCTTAAAGGGAATATATCATAAGGTGCCAAATACAAGATACCCTTTTCCTTCCTCTAAAGCCTAAATAATTTGATGAATCTATAGTAGAATTTTGGTAGCACTTCATTATGCTTGAATTGCTATTTTGGCAAAGTTTTGGTGCTAAAAAATACTTGTCCTTAATGCAACCCAAGGGACCAGATTATAGAAATTGGTCCTCACGGGGTTTCCCATGTGGGATGGACAATGTGGCTAGAATGTAAACTAGAATAATTAATGGTAGGGATAATCATCTATTAATTGTAGCTTGTAATCAACTACCCCTTGATTTGGGGTCATTTTGGGCAAGTGGGAAGAGTGGAAGGAAATCCACCACTTTCCTCCCTACTTTTTGATTTTCTAGAACATTATAAGGGTAGAAAGGTGAGATTTGCATCCTATATTACTATTGTAGACACAATTGAAGCTTTCATTTTTGGATGTGAATATACCACCTGTATGAATACACCTTTTAGCAAATTTAAAACTTGGTGTATTCATGAATTTAACTGTTAGAATCAAATCCAACAAAGGGATGGGGATTTTGAATAGGTTGTGAATACGATAGATAGAGAGCATATTTGTTTTTTTATGAATTTGCTCTAAAGTGATGGATTAGCAACTATTGGGTTTTATCTAGAAATTTTGAAGTTGAATTAACTTTTATAGTTAATTTATTCCTTTTATGGGTTTGCATCAAGGATCGGTGTTAAAAAGGAGGTTTAGTTTTAGGTATTTACGTTTTCCCCATTTTTTATGAATTTAAAAGTTTAATAAATGAGTCAAAAACAATTGTATAAGCCTTCAATTTTTAGAGAGACATGATGACCAAACTTTAATTAATCAATATGGGACAAAATATATTGAGAAATTATTTGTAGAAGAAGCAAATATTTTTCAATATATTAATGGATAATTTTCTTGTTAAAATCGATGGAAGGTTTAAAATTACAAAAAAAGAAAAAATGATTTTATTGGATAATTTTCTTGTTAAGATCAACGGGAGGTTCAAAATTAACTCTTTTCTCTAGCCTAGGTGCCCTCTCAAGGTCTTGAGAAAAATTGGGGTCTTGAAGCAGCTCCATTGGGTTAGGTAAGAAGTGAGCAAAGAAAATTTTAGCCAAATCAGAGTAAAATAAGGCAAAGGGCATAGGTAGAAGTCATTTTCAATACATGTGAGAGAAGAAAAAATGTTTGGATAAAAAGCTAGTATTTTGTAAAATACCATAATAGGGATGTCCAATTCATAGATGAGACTTAGTATGCAGTGGAGTAGGCCTAGGAGGGGCCTAGAGATAGGTATGGTCTTTTTCCATTCATTATTTTTATAATTTTTTGCTTTTTAAGTTTGTGACACTATGGTCGACATATTTGCTCTATGCAGTGTGAATATGCCATCTTGAATACTCTAGGATGGTGGTGTATTCCTGATTTTTATAGGTCAATAAATTCATATTTTGTCGATGAATTTGATACTTAGTGAATTATAATTTAGTCGATGAATCCACTAAAGGATAGGATTTTTGAAAAATTGATTATTTTTATAGAGAAATGTAACTTTGTTGTTGCTTTTTTTGGATGTAGGTATTAGATGTTTATAAGTTTTGAGAGTGATATGCATGTATTTTTGTTGGCAATTTTGGGTTTGAGATCCTAGCTTCTTGTCTATGAGTTGTCATTGATGTCAAAAGGAACTAGCATTAATGTCAAGAGGATTTATTGGCTTCAAAGGTTGAAGATTCCAAAGAATATTTTATAGAAGATTTTGGAGAGATTCCATGTGGCAGATAAAAAGGTTTTTATCAAAACCATGGCAGGTTTAAGGGTTTTTATTAAAACCAGGTGGATGCATTAAGGGTTTTTCTCAAAACCACTCTCAGCTTAATGCAAAGGTTGGAGACACTTATTAATTAAATAACTTAATTAATAAAACCTTTTAAAGAATTAATAAAACCTTTTAAAGGTTTTTTAATTAATTATTTATTTGATTTAGTGATTAAATTATTTTAATAATTTAATGGGTTCTCCATCTAAGGTCTAAGGTCTAAAAGACCTTTGATTATTTTTTAAATAATCAAAAGGGTTTCATAAACCCTAAAGTTGTTTTGAAGGTGCCAAAATAATATTAATTCAAAAAGTTTGAATTATCCTCCCGCCGACGTCGTGCATAGCATGGAAGTTTGGCTATATAAGCCATAACCTATAGTCCAAAGAAGGTGTGTGAAAGAAATTTGAATTGCACAAAAGTTGGGAAGTAAAAGCTACGGTTATAGTTTTTTTGCCATGTTTATCCGTCGCCAAAGGGTTAAGGAGAAGGAGACTCTTGCTAGCCTTCAAGCTAGCGTTGTTGGCCTAGTGGCAACGACTGTTCTGCGAAGGCGCTTGAAGGGAGGTCAAGCGTTCGACTCCCGCCGTGGAGTGTGAGAAGATTTTTTGCGCTCCGATTTTTTCGGAGGCACTGTTGACCCACGATTTTTGGAAGCATTTTTTTTGGTAAGGTTTTTTAAATAAAATCTGCATTTTTTTAAAGAAGAAGTGGTTGGGCAGATTTATTTAAAATTGTTTTTAAGGTTAAATGCTTCTTTGGAGATATAAGGTTGATAGTGTGTGGTTGAGATTTTTGGCTTGATAGTTGAGTGAGATTTGCTTAGAAGCTATTATTCCTTGAGCATGGTTTAATTAATTTGGAAAAATAAGGTGTAAAAGGATATATTGTTTGTATGCTTTATATTTTTGGTAGTTGAATTCTAAGGATTGGAGTCATAAGGTGTTTTATGGAATAAATATTTTTGTGGTTACTTTTATGATCTAACCCTAACTTGGTGGCAAAGTTGAGGGTGGTGTTGGTAACAGGTTGAAGAACTATTCTCTTCTTCCTCAAACAAAGGTATGGGCAACTTCTTCCATGTATATTGTTGATGGTGTATTTTATGAAATTGAGTTTGGAGTGAAAAGGTTGTCTACTAGGTATTCTTGTTGGTGTAAATCCTATTTTTTGGATATTGAAGATTGTTTATGCATTAAAATCATTGATGAGTTTTTGGGTGAATGCATAATTTTGGTTGAGGAAGAGGAAGCATTTTTGCACTAGGGTTTATGTTAGTAAGTATTGCTACTTGCATTGAGTTGGTGAAACCCTTAGTTGGCTATTTTGAGATTGATGGTTGAGTTGCTTCCATAGAGGTTGTTTTGATCAAGTTAATGCTTTACTTGATACATGATTTGGGCTTACTCCATTGAGATTGATTTGAGCAAGTTATTCTTTGCATTGGTGATTTATGTTGGTGGTTGTTTTGTTCAAATATCTTTGGAGGGAAAAGGATGTCTACTAGTTTCCTTTTCATGTAGTGATTGGTTGAATGCTTCAAGGTTAATGTTGAGTTGAATGATGTTGGTTGAACCTTGTCTATAAGCATTGTTGTTAAAGCCCTAATTGGTTGAGAAAAGATATTGGTTGTGGAAAGAACATGAGTATCATTGTTATATGAGATATTGCATGGTTGGCAATTGTTGGGTTGTGTTTCATGTTCTTGAGAAAAGCATACTACATCTATCTTATTCTTTTGAGATTGAGATTGAGTTGAGATTGAGATTGGGAGTTAAGTATAGAACATATTGAGTCTCTAACAATTCTCTTTATGTTTCTATGATATTTGAGATTGAGATTGGGAGTTAAGTATAGAACATATTGAGTCTCTAACAATTCTCTTTATGCTTATATGAGGTTGATGAATCACATTGGGTCTCTAACAATTCTCTTTGTGGGTTCATGGTAAACAAGTTTTTCTTGATGAACTTGTGAGCTGATTTGGACAGGTTCTAGTGAAGACTTGTGAGCTGATTTGGATAGGTTCTAGTGAGGACTTGTGAGCTGTTTTGGACAGGTACTAGTGAGGACTTGTGAGTTGATTTGGACAGGTTCTAGTGAGGACTTGTGAGCTGATTTGGACAAGTTCTATGGAGGACTTGTGAGCTGATTTGGACAGGTCCTAATAGAGGAATTGAGGACAGATTTGAAGTGGTTCTTTGAGAAGAACCTGAGGATAATTTTGACAATTCTTTGAGAAGGCTTGTGTACAGCAGAGATTGATTTGTTCAAGTTTTATGAGTTGAGCTTGGGACAGATCTGACAGAGTGAGGAAAACTTGTGCTGGACCAACTGACTGTGTTTAGTACATGTTGATGAGTTTTTGTGGAGGTGATCAGTGAGGACAGAGGTCTCTTGAGGCTAAGCATTAAGGACAAGAGGTCTTCTGTGGAAAGGAGTTCCACGTGCTAGCAAAATAAGAGGCAAGTGATCTTTTGAAGTATCATTTCCAGAGTTGAGGGGAAGGATTCTCCTTTGGGCAGGAGGCTCATAAATTTGTGAGGAGGGGAAGGATTCTCCTTTGGGTAGGAGGCTCATAAATTCATGAGGGGAAGGATTCTCCTTTGGGAAGGAGGCTCATAAATTCATGAGGAGGGGAAGGATTCTCCTTTGGGTAGGAGGCTCATAAATTCATGAGGAGGGGAAGGATTCTCCTTTGGGCAAGAGGCTCATAAATTTGTGAGGAGGGGAAGGATTCTCCTTTGGGCAAAGGCTCATAAATACTTGAGTAGGGGAAGGTTTCTCCTTTGGGTTGAGGCTCATAAACATTGTAATTGGGAAGGATTTCCAAAGAACTTTGAGAAAGATTTTTAGAGAAAAGTTTTGTGGATGTAGCCCATGTTAGGTGAACTACATGAAAATGGGTGTCTCATTGTGTGTTGCTTTATGCATTGCTTTGACATTGCTATTGGTTCATTGCTTTGCGAAGTTGAAGTTAAATAGAGAAAGTAAAAAGAGGTCTTATATTGTTCATCCCCCCTCTCATTATAAGCTTGTGTTCTTCAGTTGGTATTAGAGCGGGTTCCTTCAGAAAGTTTAACAGCTTGAAGGAAAATATTGTAAAGAACACAATGGAATCTACAAGCGATAATGCAGCACCTATGATGTGGCAGATTTTGGGCTTTGGAGTGCTAGGATGAAGGTTCATATTATGCCTCTTGGAAATGAAGTTTGGGAAGTGATTGAGGATGAATATACCATTCCTGAGCATGGTCCTTCTACTAAGGAAGAGAGGCTCCTACATCATAGCAATTCAAAGGCAATGAATGCAATCCTAAAGGGTTTACAAAAGGCAGATCTTACCAAGGTGATTCACTGCAAGACAACTAGTGAAATGTGGAAACAATTGAAGGTGGTTCATACAGGTGATGCAAATGTCCGAAAGGCCAAGTTGAGACACTTCAAAGGTATGTTTGAACAACTCAAGATGAATTATTAAGAAAATATTAGTGACTATATGCTTTGTATGGATGAGATTGTTAAATCTATGAAGGAACTAGGTCTTGAGCTTGCTAAAAATGATATTTGTGATAAGATTTTGAGGTCTCTTCCAAATAGATTTAGTGAAAATATTTTTGCTATTGAGGAAGCTAAGGATTTGGATAAGTTGAAAAAGGATGAGCTTCATAGTATATTTGCAGCATTTGAGTTGAGAACTCAAGTGAAGGTTGATGTTAATAAGGAGACAACTTTCAAGGCTACCAATAAATCCAAGGGTAAAGAGCTTCAAGATAGTGATGAGTCTTCTAGTGATGAAGAGGCATATTACAGCAAGAAGGGTAAGTTCTCAAGAAAGCACAAAGGTATGAAATATGTCAAGTGTTTCAATTGTGGAAAGTTTGGTCATTATGCTACTAACTATACTGATACCAAGGATGAAAGTGATGAAGATAAACAGGATTATAAGAGCAAGGATTCTGAAAGGCACAGGCATCAAAGGAAGAATAAAGATGAGCAAAGCAATCAAGGAAAGAGGTACTCTCACAAACACAAGAAAAGTTTCTACCTAGACAAGGCAAGTAAGTGTTCTAGTAGTGATAGTGAAATTTCTTCAAGTGATGTTGGAAATGAGATGTTTTTCCTAACAGAAAAAGAAGAAGAAAAGAAACATAGATTTGTCCTTATGAAATGTTTTAGATGTGGAAATTTTGGACATATTGAGGATGATTGCACAAATGATGGATTGATTTCTAGTTATACTATGTATGAGGATGCTTCAAAAAATTGTAAGGAAGATCTTTGTATGGATTTAGAAAAAGGGTAGCACCTCTAGTGATAAGAAATCTAAAAAAGTCATTGATGTTTCAAAAGGCAAACGAATAAAAGAATTTATAGAGGATGGTGAAGTAGATCTTGAAGCTAAACTTGTTAGTGCTCTTAGTGCTTTGAAAAAGGAAAGAAAGAAGAATGCTAGACTCAATGATAAATTGGATGAATGTTGTATTGAGAGAGATGAGCTTATAGAAAGTCTTGACTTCTCTATAGCTAAGACACAGAAACTTAAGGATAAGTTAGAGTCTAAGGTTCTTAAGTGTAGAGAGTTGGAACAAAATGTGGCTTCCTTGAAAGAGGAAACCAAAGAGTACAAGGAGAAGCTTTACAAGTTTGAAGATAGCATCAAAAAGGTCAATTCAATCATCAAAGATCAAAGAAGGACAATAGATAAAATAGGTCTTGGTTTTGGTAAGAAACACATGGAATAGGTTGGCGACTCTACTGGGGAATCTAGTAAGAGATTCTGAAAGGAAGAGAGTTCTGATGAGGAAAGTACTTCAAAAAAAGAGTCCTTGAGTGATAGATGCACAAAATCAAAAAACAGGAATAAAAAAAAGGGGAGAAAGTTTACAGGACCTAAGAGGTCAAATCAAGGAAAGTTTAATGGAAGATGTTTTGCTTATCACAAGTTTGGTCACATGGCTTCACATTGCATGACTCAAGTGAGGAAGGTAAATGACATATTCAGAGGTGGTAATTTCTTTCAAGGGTATTGCTACTCTTGTAAATAGTTTGGGCACAAGGCTGTTTATTGCAAGGGTAATAACAAGAATAGGGTTTGTCAGAACAGATGGAGTCAAAGATCAAGTATGCCTCAAAGAAATAACATTGTTAGTTGTTATAAGTGCAACAATGAAGGTCACATAGCTAGACAGTGTAGAGCTGAAATTCCAAGGTATAGGAATAGGAACATGGGTATGAACAGGCATAAGAATCAAGACATGGATAAGAACAGAAATGATAACAAGAACAACAACAGTGACATGAACAAGAATAGAAATATGGAAAAGGACAACAAGAGAAGACATGGTAAGGTAGCTATAGAAACTGATGAAGATCAGTGCCTAATGGGAGTTTTACTCCCACCCCAAAATTAATCACCTCAACAAGAGGTGTGGGAGGGACTAAGCTAAGAGGCTCATTCTTAGTCCCAATCCCCAAAGGTGACCCTTTGCCATTGATGACAAAGGGGGAGAGCCTCAAGTCAAGGGGAGCTGATTTCTATACAGTAGTTTTGAGTTTCAGTGTTGTTGAGAAGCATGGTTTACCATCAATGACAAAGGAGGAGATTGTTGGCAATTTTGGGTTTGAGATCCTAGCTTCTTGTCTATGAGTTGTCATTGATGTCAAAAGGAACTGGCAATAATGTCAAGAGGATTTATCGGCTTCAAAGGTTGAAGATTCCAAAGAATATTTTCTAGAAGATTTCGAAGAGATTCCATGTGGTAGATAAAAATATTTGTATCAAAACCATGGCAGGTTTAAGGGTTTTTATTAAAACTAGGTGGATGCATTAAGGGTTTTTCTCAAAACCACTCTCAGCTTAATGCAAATGCTAGAGACACTTATTAATTAAATAACTTAATTAATAATACCTTTTTAAGGTTTTTTAATTAATTATTTATTTGATTTAGTGATTAAATTATTTTAATAATTTAATGGGTTCTCCACCTAAGGTCTAAGGTCTAAAAGACCTTTGATTATTTTTTAAATAATCAAAAGGGTTTCATAAACCCTAAAGTTGTTTCGAAGGCACCAAAATAATATTAATTCAAAAAGTTCGAATTATCCTCCTGTCGACATCGTGCATAGCATGGAAGTTTGGCTATATAAGCCATAACCTATAGTCCAAAGCAGGTGTGTGAAAGAAATTCGAATTACGCAAAATTTGGGAAGTAAAAGCTACGGCTATTGTTTTTTCACCACATTTATCCACCGCCAAAGGGTTAAGGAGAAGGAGACTCTTGCTAGCCTTCAAGCTAGTGCCATTGGCCTAGTGGCAATGACTGTTCTGTGAAGGCACTTGAAGGGAGGTCAAGCGTTCGACTCCCATTGTGGAGTGTGAGAAGAGTTTTTGCACTCCAATTTTTTCGGATGCACTGTTGACCCGCAATTTTTAAAAGCATTTTTTTTGGCAAGTTTTTTTAAATAAAATCTGCATTTTGTTAAAGAAGAAGTGGTTGGGCAGATTTATTTAAATTTTTTTTTAAGGTTAAATGCTTCTTTGGAGATATAAGGCTGATAGTGTGTGGTTGAGATTTTTGGCTTGATTGTTGAGTGATATTTTCTTAGAAGCTATTATTCCTTGAGCATGGTTTAATTACTTTGGAGAAATAAGGTGTAAAAGGATATATTGTATGCTTTATATTTTTGGTAGTTGACTTCTAAGGATTGGAGTCATAAGGTGTTTTATGGAATAAATATTTTTGTGGTTACTTTTATGATCTAACCCTAACTTGGTGGCAAATTTGAGGGTGGTGTTGGTAACAGGTTGAAGAACTATTCTCTTCTTCCTCAAACAAAGGTATGGGAAACTTCTTCCATGTATATTTTTGATGGTGTATTTTATGAAATTGAGTTTGGAGTGAAAAGGTTGTCTACTAGGTATTCTTGTTGGTGTAAATCCTATTTTCTGGATATTGAAGATTGTTTATGCATTAAAATCATTGATGAGTTTTTGGGTGAATGCATAATTCTGGTTGAGGAAGAGGAAGCATTTTTGCACCAGGGTTTATGTTAGTAAGTATTGCTACTTGCATTGAGTTGGTGAAACTCTTAGTTGGTTGTTTTGATATTGATGGTTGAGTTGCTTCCATAGAGGTTGTTTTGATCAAGTTAATGCTTTACTTGATACATGATTTGGGCTTAATCCATTGAGATTGATTTGAGCAAGTTATTCTTTGCATTGGTGATTTATGTTGGTGGCTATTTTGTTCAAATATCTTTGGAGGGAAAAGGATGTCTACTAGTTTCCTTTTCATGTAGTGATAAGTTGAATGCTTCAAGGTTATTGTTGAGTTGAATGATGTTGGTTGAACCTTGTCTATAAGCATTGTTGTTAAAGCCCTAATTGGTTGAGAAAAGATATTGGTTGTGGAAACAACATGAGTATCATTGTTATATGAGATATTGCATGGTTGACAATTGTTGGGTTGTGTTTCATGTTCTTGAGAAAAGCATACTACATCTATCTTATTCTTTTGAGATTGATATTGAGTTGAGATTGAGATTGGGAGTTAAGTATAGAACATATTGAGTCTCTAACAATTCTCTTTATGTTTCTATGATATTTGAGATTGAGATTAGGAGTTAAGTATAGAACATATTGAGTCTCTAACAATTCTCTTTATGCTTCTATGAGGTTGATGAATCACATTGGGTCTCTAACAATTCTCTTTGTGGGTTCATGCTAAGCAATTTTTTCTTGATGAACTTGTGAGCTGATTTGGACAGGTTCTAGTGAAGACTTGTGAGCTGATTTGGACAGGTTCTAGTGAGGACTTGTGAGCTGATTTGGACAGGTTCTAGTGAGGACTTGTGAGCTGATTTGGATAGGTTCTAGTGAGGACTTGTGAGCTGATTTGGACAAGTTCTATGGAGGATGTGTGAGCTGATTTGGACAGGTCCTAGTAGAGGACTTGAGGACAGAGTTGAAGTGGTTCTTTGAGAAGAACCTGAGGACAGTTTTGACAAGTCTTTGCAAAGGCTTGTGTGCAGTAGAGATTGATTTGTTCAAGATTTATGAGTTGAGCTTGGGACAAATCTGACAGAGTGAGGAAGACTTGTGCTGGACTAACTGACTGTGTTTAGTATAGGTTGATGAGTTGTTGTGGAGGTGATCAGTGAGGACAGAGGTCTCTTGAGGCTGAGCATTGAGGACAAGAGGTCTTCTATGGAAAGGAGTTCCATGTGCTAGCGAAATAAGAGGCAGGTGATCTTCTGAAGTATCATTTCCAGAGCTGAGGGGAAGGATTCTCCTTTGGGAAGGAGGCTCATAAATTCGTGTGGAGGGGAAGGATTCTCCTTTGGGCAGGAGGCTCATAAATTCATGAGGAGGGGAAGGATTCTCCTTTGGGTAGGAGGCTCATAAATTCATGAGGAGGGGAAGGATTCTCCTTTGGGCAGAGGCTCATAAATACTTGAGTAGGGGAAGGTTTCTCCTTTGGGTTGAGGCTCATAAACATTGTAATTTGGAAGGATTCCTAAAGAACTTTGAGAAAGCTTTTTAGAGAAAATTTTTGTGGATGTAGCCGATGTTGGGTGAACCACATGAAAATGGGTGTCTCATTGTGTGTTGCTTTATGCATTGCTTTGATATTGCTATTGGTTCATTGCTTTGCGAATTTGAAGTTAAATAGAGAAATTAAAAAGAGGTCTTATACTGTTCACCCCCCCCTCTCAGTATAAGCTTGTGTTCTTCAATTTTATGGTCGATGATGGATGTTATGAAATTGGCAAATTAAGATGTCCTAGATACGATGGGTCTAAGATAGTTGGTGATGATGCCCTCTGTTGAGTTATATCATGTGCTTTTTATGGATCTTATAGAGAGGTGGCATTCAAAGTGTGTCATATTCCTTTTGCTAATAAAGGAGATAATAGTTGTGTTGGAGAATGTTTGGAGGATGCTCTAAGTACCTATTTGAGATAAAAATGATCCATAATCAGGATCAAACCATCTTAATACTGACCTGTGGCTAATACATTAATATCATGTATCAAGCAATACTACTAGATCAAATTATAATACTATTATGTATTGTGGTTTTAGGCTTGCTGGTTGGGAATTTTAGCAAGAGGTTGTTGCACTAGGGATTGTTTGAGATTATCACTTGTATGATATATGAGCATGTACAATTTACTTGGGGTACATTCATTCTATATATGTTATATTTTATTCTCCAGCTTGTTACCTACAAGGATGGGAAAAGTCTAGTTTGTTGCACTCTCTTGTAGATTTAGACATAGGAGCATATACCCATTAGACAATAGGTTGGGCTACCCATAGGCACAGTTGATCCATAGATGTTAGTTGGCTTTAGATGGGATCATGCCCATGAGATTGGTAGGGGGTTTTAGAGGGGGCTATAAGATGACCTGCAATAGATTTCAGATAGTATGGCACCCCTAGAAAGACCATGTAGGATGGGATAAGGATGGTGTCCAATTAGGTAGAGTATGAGGGATAAAATCACTATGAGGACCATGTGAATATTTTGATATCTATCATCCAAACAAGGTTTTAAAGTAGTTTCTTGTTCAAGGGATACCAACTATGGGAGATTTTTGGTTCCAATAGGTTACTCATGAGAGATAGAGAGGTTTTGATGACCTTTTACATATTGATATTTTAATCGAGGAGGATACAAATGATCTTACTATTGTATATCTAAGGATTTAAGACATGGGGGTTGTTCCAAGCTATCCCTAGTGGTCTCATTAGATATATCCTACATGGGTTACACCTATTATGATACATTCATAAACGGGTCCAAGTTTGAGTAGGATGACTCATCATCATGTCTAGATGGCACAAAAGTGATTAAAAATAAGATTAAAAAATAGATCTACACCATTGTAAGCATTTATTGTGCCTTCACTAGTTATGGTACATGACATCGAGGCATGTTCTAGTAGGACAACAAAGGAGGCATTTGTTGGCAATTTTGGGTACTTTGGGTACATTGCCTTTGCTCAAGTGTATAAGTTGTCATTGATGTCAAGAAGCTCTTGAAGGAATTTGATTTGATGTCAAATAATTTGTTTTGATGAAGGTTACGGTAGGATAGTTCCAAAGGTCTTTTGTAAACCCCAAGTTGGCAGGTTTAAAGATTACAGGTGGATGCATTAGTTTAATGCATTTGGGTCCAGGAGGAAGTATTTATTTAAATAATTAAAAACCTTGTTAAGGTTCCCTTTAATTATTTTTAAATAAATATTAAATTATTGTTTGCAATGGGTTATCCTAACCCATGGTGCTATGTTTTAAGATTGTGGGTGCTAGCCAAGACCTCCACCGACGTGTTAAACTCCTCACCGATGTCAAGATCTTATGGTAAAAATGAATATCAATCTCCCTCAATGAAAATCAAGAATCATCCCATCCGCATTTTGAAAAGAGTTGCTCGCTATGAATTCATGATCTACTGTTCGACTGTGTCTTCGCCATTTTTGTGAATCTGTTGTTCATTTTTTTTATACTCGTCGTTTGTCGTAAATCCGCCGTAAGGTTTTCATCTTCGTGTTCATGTCAAAAGAAAGGGATGCACTGTTGTTTTATTTAATCCCTGGCACAAAAGGAACAAGGCTAACAGCATGAGGTTTAAACCTCACCAGGTGCCTCTGGTGCATCGATAGCGGCTAGGCTGTTGGCACGCTACCCGAATGGGAGGTTCCATTTTTGAATCACGTGAAAGGGTTTTTCATCGTGAAGTGGACGCAACAGGTGGTGTTAGAATTTGTGCATAATTTCTCCATAGCACGATTTTTGATGTTGGCCAAGGTATTTTCGAAATCAATTTTTGCTAAGTGTATTTTGCGGATGGAGGAAGTTTATTAGAGGGAAAAACATCTTAGGAGTTATAAGGAGTTTAAATCTTGTTTTATTTTGATAAAAGATTCTTTTGAAGGTGTTTTTTGAAATATCTTATTGCATTCTTATGAGAGATAAATTTTATTTTTGATAAGACTATAAGGGAGAAATAAGGTGTATAAGGGATAAATTTTTATTGTAATGTTGAGAGTGCTTTTTGTTGATTATGGAAATGAAAGCATGATGTTTTAAGGTTAAAATTGCTTCTTGTGTGAAGTTGTGAAACCTTAAGTGGGCAGCTTTGAGATTGACATTTGCTTTCATTAAATTGGTAATAATCAAGCTATTCTTTACTTGGTTAAAGTGTTGGGCTTACTCCTTTGTTGATGATTTGAAAAGTTGTTTTGTGCTTTGTGATTTGAGTTGGTGGATGCTTTTTGTTCAAACAATATTGGAGAGAAAATGAGTTCTACTTGTTTCCTTTTTTGATGTTGATTGTGAAATGCTTCAAGGTTGTGTTTTGAGTTGAATGGTGTTTATTGAACCTTGGTTGATGAGCATTGTTGTTGAATCTCTAATTGATGGTGAAAGAACATTAGTATCATTGTTATGTTATTCTTTGCATAGTTGGCAATTGTTGGGGTTTCATGTTCTTGAAAGAAAGCATTCTATCCTATCCATTTCAGATATTGAGTTGAGTTTTTAGATTTGAGATTGAGTTTGAGTTGAGATGATTTGAGTTGAGTTTTGAGATTGGGAGTTGAGTATAGAACATATTGAGTCTCTAACAATTATCTTTATTCTTCTATGAGTTTGACAAATCACATTGGGTCTCTAACAATTCACTTTGTGATTTCCTACTAAGAAAGTTTTTTTTCTTGGTGAGCTTGCTGAGTTTTTTGGACAGGTTCTAGTGGGGACTTGTGAGCAGTCTTGGACAGGTTTCAATGGGGACTTGTGAGTATTTTTGGATTGATTCCAATGGGTACTTGTGAGCAGATTTGGACAGGTCCTAGCAGAGGACTTGTAAGTTGAGTTTGATAGTTCTATCAAAGAAGTTGAGGACAGAGGTGCACTGGTTCTTTGAGAAGAACTTGAGGATAGATTTGGCAAGTCTTTGAGAAGGCTTGTGTGCAGAGGATTGATTTGTTCAAGTGTTGGACAAATCTGATAGACAAAGGAAGACTTATACTAGACTAACTGACTGTGTTTGGTACAGGTTGCTAAGCTACTGTGGATGTGATCATAGAAGGCAGAGGTCTCTTAGGCTAAGCATTGAGGACAGGAGGTCTTTGGTGGAAAGGAGTTCCACGTGCTGGCAAGAGGTAGAGGCGATTAATCTTCTGAGGGATCATTTCCAGAGTAGAGGGGAAGGTATATCATTTGAGCAGAGGCTCATAAATTTTGATTGGGGGAAGGTATCTCCTTTGGGCCGAGGCTCATAAACATTGTAATTGGGAAGGATTCCCAAAGAACTTTGAGATAAATTTTAGAGAAAATTTTTGTGGACGTAGCCCAGCCATTTTGGGTGAACCACATTAAAATTGGTGTCACTTTGTGGATGATATTTGGCATTGCTTTGATATTGCTTTGGGTATATTGCTTTACTATTTTGAAGTATAAAGGAAAAAGTAAAAAGAGGTCTTATACTGTTCACCCCCCCTCTCAGTATAAGCTTGTGTTCTTCAGCATTCTAGCAAGAGAGGGATGCTATGATGAGGAAGATGACACTATTATAGGGATACCTAGACCAGACATTAGCAACATGGAACATAAATATCATGGAGAAGGGTCATGTTATATCAAAGAGAGATCAAAACTTGATGGAGAGGGAATATATGAGAATTGAACATGATGATGTTATAGCCAAAGTAGTTATAATTGGGGATGGTAATATTAATGCAACTATAAGGGGTTTATTTGACCAGATAGCTACTCTTCAAGCTTAATACACTACAAAGTTGAAGAGGAGCACACACTAAAGACTAATTCACTACATAGTCATTCCTCTAGGTCAAAGGCATTTGTCTCCTTTGAGGATTCAATTGTGTTCGTATTATAGGATGAGATTAATTACAAAACCTTCTCAATAGTCTATTTAATTTCATCCCTAACCAATTGAGGGTGGGTAAAAGACCTAGGGTCTATTATATAGTGTTTAGGTTTTTGTGAGTGGTGTGAGAGCATCAATTTTTTATGAGCAGCTTCAGCTAGCTAATAGGATCTGAGTTATGATTCATTTCAAAATAAATTCAATAAAATTGAAAGATGACTTGATTTTTGAGTTTTGAGAGGATATTTATGTTAAATGATGTTAATAAATACTCTTGGTATTATTTTTCATGAATTACATAAGGAGGAGGTATTTTCTAAAAAAATATTTTGTTTGTAAAAAAGAAAGGCTTAGGATCAATATCCAATTGTGATCTAAAATGAAAACTTCTTTGGATACTATTATATATTATATATATATATATATATATTTGGAAGAATAATTGAATAGCACTTTACAAATTGATATATTTATGTCATCAATAGACCCTAAGTAGTGGCCTTTCAACTTGATAAATGGACAAGTGATTAGGTGACTATAACTGATAGTGGTTTTAGGGTTCATGTCATAGGATGGGCTATCTTGTGAAATATGTATTATTATTTGTTGCTAAGTGATGGATATTCTAGCCTAATTATATAATAAGCACTTAAGAAAACTATTAATTTTGTAGGCAATTGATACCTTTTTTATGTTTGGACAATCTATGTTGAAATATAGTACAATGCTTATAGATAATTTATATCCTTATAATATAATGATTTTGGACATTTTATGTCCATATTGGATAGTTATTTGGACACTCCATGTCCATATTATATAATTATTTGGATAGTCTATGTCCATATGATATATTTCTTTGGATAGTCTATGTTCATATGATATGGTATTTTCATTTATGTTGGATTTAGATAGTTTATGTCCTTATTGTTGATTTTGAATAGTTTTTGTCTTTAGTATTGATGTTTATACCTCCTTTTTTAGGGTTTATTTAGATGGTAGGTTTAGTGCTAAAATATCAGTGGGAGAACTTACCCTTACTCATATGATTTTTATCATTTGAATTGTCTCTTATAAGTTATGTTGATTTTTTTTAAAGTGAACTTATATTGTTCATCCCTCTATAAACTAATAAGATATAAATATCATAGGTTTATAGTGCTTTTGGCCTTTATTAGAGCTTGTTAGGAAATGAATTATGCTCCATTCATCACCTGGAGGGTGCTAATAAGAGGTCTAAAATTAAGCATTTTGAGAATTTATCATAGGTTTGAAGGAATGTAAAAGTCATCTATTTCTACAACTTAGGGATTGACATCAATTGATAAGTAGGAGATAGTTTTTGAATTAAACTAATTTCTTGTTCATTTATTGTTTGATGCATATATGAACCAATTCATGGAGCAAACAACTACTATAAGTATACAAACATAAAAATCAATGTACATTTTGTTTATTTACCACTAGCATTTAGGACCTAAGGTCTATAATGCTATGTATAACTTAGATTATTTGTTGCATCCTAGTGGTCATCTATTCAATTCCATATTATGGCAGCTCTTTTTGTGAGTATAATAAGATTGCTTGATTTTAGAAAGTAAACTATTACCACAAAAGGAGTGTCTAAGGATACTAGGATAGAATTAGAGTGAATTAGATAATGATTTTGTTCACCCATAATAGCCTAACAAATAGCAACCTATATGTGCTAATATTTGTTAAATTTGTTGTAGGTAATAAAATCAATGAAGTAAATTTATGTGTGATGCTCAATCATGCTAAAATGCAAACTAAATTATAGATGAAAATTATTGTTTCTCGACATGGTAGTCTTTGTTTAAAAATACATCATAGTCATTTCAATGACATGGGATCTTCATAAAAAAATACCATATGAGGAAATCATATACGGGAGGATCGTGTATATTTCTCAATCATGAAATGGTATTCTAGCATTAAGACACATGTGCCATGAGAATAATTCTAAGGGTGGGGATTTACTAGCATCAGAGGCCTAGTGTGAATACGATACTAATGAATGCTATCCTAACTAGTGGTCATCATCGCATCATCAAAAAATACCCTAATTTCTATATGCACATAGATAATACATAAATTTAGGCATGCCATCATGACAATAATTATTATGTTATAGAAAATATATGAAAAATGTCTCAATGCTCCTGAGTGAAGGAGGAGAAACACAAATTATTCCCTGTAAAAGATTTTCAAATTTGTGAAAAATATTTCAATAAGAAATAATTCTTATTCACCTCCTTTTTAGAATCTATGAGCTTAGGTCCTTTCAAATAAGGAATATGACAAGGAGTTCACTCCATGTCAATGTTATCTTATCAAGCACAAAAGAACCTTCACCATACCTTCTTCATAAAATCCATGTTGTGGAATATAATGAAAATACACTAGCATATGATCCCTACTATAATAATAATATAGAAGGTAATCACTACATTCCAATAGAGTGTCATGTAGTCCATGTATATGTGCAATCATATAATTGTGCAAAATAATAAAGAAATACATCATGTACTAAATTGTTGATGATTAGGATATTTTAGAATAAATTTATTTTATGTTTATGTCTTTAAAATTGATATCTAGGGTTGTCAACAATTATGCTTCACCATATTGCCTTGATTTAGTAAGAGAATGAGGTTGTATAACAAATCTGATAAAGTATTATACCAAGATAGGATTTTTTATTTAATTATCTAATATCATTAGGTGTTTTATACACTTTATTGGGTATTGGGTAATGTTATTTCATTCATTCATTTTAGGTATAATGATAGTTGAAAAATAGAATTTGTGATAACCCCTTATACCAAATAAGAAGGTTTGACAAAATAATTCCTCTTCTGTTGAGTATCAAGGAATGCTAATGCTTGCTAGGCATCAAATTATTCTACCCTGCTTCTATCTAGGTGTAAGAATGAATCTCAAATTAATTGTATTTTTGATGAATAGATTTGACATATTAAATATGTTAATCCCTTTTATTATTTTTAGATTTATGATGGACCCTTATATTGAAGAAGAATTTTTGATAGAATCATTCCTCACTCATTGGATGTATAGGTATGTTTACGCTTACCAAGTGGTGAATTATTCTACCTAACATTCTAATTGGATATAAAATGTAAATCATAACCTAGAAAATATGGTGTTTGAGAAATAGTATTTAATAAAATTAAAATTTTTGATATATCCCTATACAAAGAAAAGAATTTTTATGGGATTACTCAATGCAGATGATCACTTCAATTTTGAAGCATTCACCAGTCATTTAATAATCCTATCACTTGTTTTTTATAGTTATAGGGTTAATTCAAAAGATATTTTGATAAGAAAATTATGAGAAAAATATTTTCCTATGGTGAGACTTGTTATCTCAGATTGCCCTTTTAGATGCAACCTTTAAGTAGGCATTTTAATATCAACATCATCATTGAGTGTTAAAAATTTAGAAGAAGATGATGATGAGAAGAAGAGAGACAAAGAAAACATTCAAATAAATGATGAGTTATCCATCCAGAGTCATCAAAGAGATTCAATACCTCAAGTACCTAACTAAGATACAAATCTATGATGTGATATATCCTAATGAGGACCATCACTATTCATGATGAATCATCTTGACTCCATATGCAAACAAAAAATAAATAAAATTGTAATTAAATTATACAATAAGCAAACACATGATCAAGCAATTCAATGCATGTAAGTCCTCTTAGATATTTTGGAATCTAGAAGAAGAATCCAAGGTGATATTTGTAGTTATGTCATGACTGGTGACTATTATATGCCATCAAAACCTTAGATTCCTTATGAGAGTCCAAAAGATAAAAAGGAGAATAAATGATTTTGGAGAATTAATAGAGGAGGTCCACTAGCTTAGTGACCTACCACAAGTGAAATACAAGTGAAACTATTTGCTAGATAGGATCATCATCACTTCATTGTGGTATATCCCCTCACAAATATATGGGGATGAAAATTTAAATGTAGGTAAACATGTAATTCAGGCATATTAGAGAAAGCTAAAATAATTTATAGAAAATCATGCATACAATAAACCATGTAATCAACCAAATGAGCAAGCAAATATGCATATTCAAGCATACTATATTTTTAAGTGAGTTAAATTGGTAGGTTATTTATATTCATTATCATATAATACAACCAAATATATAGTTGATTTGTATTTAGCCATTATTATGAAGGAACCTAAGCAATTGGGCTTACCTTTACCCTTAAGATATTTTACATTGGTGTTTTTTTAGTTCTCCTTAAGAACTAAGTATCCTACTTCAAAGGAATGAGGTCAAACTATTGGAAATTTTGAGCTTATTTAGTTGTCATTGATGTCAAGGTTAAAATTCATCATTAATGTCATGGAGCACACCATAAATAGCACTAGGAACAATGCAAATATTTGAAGAATAAGTTGGCAAAATATTATTTTATGAAGGTTTATGGTAAACTCATGGTGGAAGATTAAATGGTTTTATTAAATTATTTATGAGGATATAAAAGTCTCCTCACACATTGATATGGTAGTTAAGATTTTAAAAAGACCCATGGTGGAAGAATTATTTACAAATTTAAAGGTTTAAGTTTAAATCCAAGGAAGGATTTAATCTCCTTAAACCTAAAGTTTAAAAATATAATTTATAAAATTTAAATTCCTTAGAATTTAAATAATTTATAAATTATAAAGGTTGGAAAGCATCGACGTCATCAAAAAAGTGGGAGCACCGATGTCTAAACCAAAAAGGGAGTTCGTTTATAAACTAATGCCAAAGAGGTATTCAAAACTTACCCCTCGACATTATTAATGCATGCAACAAGTTTGAAACATTTTTGGTGAAATTGTTATTTTTGAGGAAGAATACAAGGATTCACTTATCTTTAGCTCTAGGTAAAAGACAAAAGGTAAAGATATTTTTGGTTAAATCACAAAGGACATGGTGGTCCATTGGCAGTGCACATTTTGCAAAGGCATTGGGAGTTGAGTAGTCCACGATCGATTCATGTGGATGATTGGTATGGTTGACTTGAGCACCAAGGAAAAGTTTTGATCATGTTTGGTTTTAAGTTCTAGGTGTGGTAGAAGGAGTACGAGGTGCTCGTGGAGTGTTAAGCGTGCATCTAATGCACATGGTGGCTAAGTTCATGACTAGAGTGCTCGTAGGGGTAGATATTGTGGGTTCGAATCCCACTAAGTGGCAAAGGTAATTTTTGATTAAATTTTTATATTACCCAAAGTTTTTGTTAAGGTATTATTAGGAGTTATAAGGGTTTGTGGAGAATTATTTGTTTGTGTTGTTTGGAGTTATAAGGGTTTGGTGAAGAATTAATTTTGGTAATTAATTTGTGTTATTAGAAGTTTTTTTTTTAAAGCAAAAAACCCCTTGCGGGGTCACCTTGGTCTGAGAGACCACGAACAGGGGGTTCTACACCATCAAAGTCACCCGAAAGTCGCACCCGACCCTACTCGCACCAACATTATAAATTGGATTTTGGATACCCAATTTAGCTTTTTGGTAGGGTGGAAATTTGAACTTGGGACCTCCCTTGGAGGATTGCCCTCTCCTCTCAAACTCACCTACAACACCTGGGTAGTTATTAGGAGTTATAAGGGTTTGTGAAGAATTATTTTATTGGAAATTATTTTGTGCCATTTGGAGTCAAAAGGTTTTTGAAAGAGTATTTTATTGAGAAGTGACTTATGTTATTTTAAGGAAAAAAGATTTTATTCTTGCTAAAGTTCTTTTTGACATTAAAATTGATTAAAGAGGTTTTGAATTATTTTGGTGGAAGTTGAAATTATTATAGTTGGGATTTTATAAGGTGTTATTGGATAAATATTTTATGTATGTTGTTGGTTATTTTTGAAAGGTAGAGTGATAAGGTGTAATTGAGTTTTTACATTATATTGTGAGAAAGATTTATCTTCTAAACTATTTGAGCTTGGCATAGAAGTGTTTGTGGTTGTGATAGATTTATGAGATCCCTTCATCAGCAATAAAAAGGTATTAGCACATTCTTTCATAAGTTGAGTTGATTGATTGGTTTTCTAGAAAATAAGTTTGGAGTGAAAAGGACTTGATTAGGGTTTCATTTTTTGAGAGTGTTTGAATAAATACTTCAAAATTTTCTAGAATAAAGAGTTGTTGTTAGAAACTTATTTGATTAGCATTTTTGTTGAAGCCATTGGTTGTGTGAAGAACTTAAACTAGGGTTTTGCAAAGAACATGAGTATCATTGTTATGTGAAGATGTTTTATAAGCATTGTTGTTGAAGTGAGTTGTTGTGTGAATAACTTGCACTAGGGTTTGGAAAGAACATGAGTATCATTGTTATGTGATATTAGTTATTGAGCATTATTGGAAATATTTTGAGTTGGTGTTTATATGCTTGGACTAGGGTTTGTGAGAAATGAATTTTTCATTAAGTGATTGGTTGAGTAGAGTTGGTTGAGCCTAGTCAAGTGGATGTGTGAAGTGACTGTTCAAATTCCATAAAACAAACTGTTCTATATCCTGAATTGAGTTGAGAAAGTGATTGAGCATTGAGTTGAAATTGAAGCATATTGAGTCTCTAACAATTCTCCTTATGTTTCTAAGAGAGTGATTAAAAGTAATTGATCATTGTGATTAGTATAGAACATATTGAGTCTCTAAAAATTCTCTTTATGTTTCTATGAGATTTGATAAGTTTTGTGTGGACTTGTTGAATAGATTGGAGCAAGTTCTGTGTGGACTTGTTGAGCAGATTTGAGCAAGTTCTATGTGGACTTGTTGAGCAGATTTGAGTAAGTTTTGTTTGGACTTGTTGAGCAGATTGGACAAGTTCTGTGTGGACTTCTTGAGCATATTGGACAAGTTCTGTGTGGACTTGTTGAGCATATTTGAGCAAGTCTTGTGTGGACTTGTTGAGCAAATTTGAGCGAGTTTCTATGTGGACTTGTTGAGAATATTTGAGCAAGTTCTATGTGGACTTGTTGAGCATATTTGAGCAAGAGCATATTGGACAAGTTCTATGTGGACTTGTTGAGCATATTTGAGCAAGTCTTGTGTGGACTTGTTGAGCATATTTGAGCAAGTTTCTATGTGGACTTGTTGAGAATATTTGAGCAAGTTCTATGTGGACTTGTTGAGCATATTTGAGCAAGAGCATATTGGACAAGTTCTATGTGGACTTGTTGAGCATATTTGAGCAATTTTTGTGTGGACTTGTTGAGTAGATTTGAGCAATTTCTTAATGGACTTGTTGAGCAGATTTAAGCAAGTTATGAGTGGACTTGTTGAGCAAATTTGTGCTAGACCGAAGGACTATGTTTAGTACAGATTTGAGATAGAGATTTGGAGGTGATAGAGCAAAGAGGATAGTTATGTGATATTAGTTGTTGAGAATTTTTGAAAACATTTTGAGTTGGTGTTCATATGCTTGGATTAGGGTTTGTGAGAAAGGAGTGTTTCATTAAGTGATTGGTTGAGTAGATTTGGTTGAGCCTATTCAAGTGGATGTGTGAAGTAATTTTTCAAGTTACACAAAACAAACTATTCTATATTCTGAATTGAGTTGAGAAAGTGATTGAGCATTGATTTGAAATTGAAGCATATTGAGTCTCTAACAATTCTCCTTATGTTTCTAAGAGAGTGATTGAAAGTAATTGAGCATTGTGATTAGTATAGAACATATTGAGTCTCTAACAATTCTCTTTATGTTTCTATGATATTGGACATTTGAGAAAGTTCTGTTTGGACTTGTTGATCATATTTGAACAAGTTATGTGTGAACATGTTGAGAATATTTGAGCAAGTTCTATGTGGACTTGTTGAGCAGATTTCAGCAAGTTCTATGTGGACTTGTTGAGCATATTGGACAAGTTCTATGTAGACTTGTTGAATAGATTTGAGCAAGTTCTATGTGGAATTGTTGAGTATATTTGAGCAAGTTCTATGTGGACTTGTTGAGTGGATTTGAGCAAGTTTTATGTGGACTTATTGAGCAGATTTGAGCAAGTTCTATGTGGACTTGTTGAGCATATTTGTAAGTTTTTTATGGACTTTTTGAGTAGATTTGAGCAAGTTATGAGTGGACTTGTTGAGAATATTTAAGAAATTTTTGAGTGGACTTGTTGAGTAGATTTATGTTAGATCAAAGGACTGTGTTTAGTATAGATTTGAGATAGAGCTTTGGATGTGATAGAGAAAAGAGAATAGTGGTCTCTAGTGGATAGATATCCATTTTCCAGGGTAGTGAGAATAGTTCTTCTAAGTGTGGACAAGATTCTTCAATGGAGAGAGATCCACAAGCCAGTGTAGTGGAAGCAGTAGTCTTCTAGCGGATCACCAGCCAGAGTAGAGGAGAAGGAGTTCTCATGTGGATAGAGATCCATGAAATTGATTTAGGGGATCAACCTCTCCTTTGGACTGAGGTCCATAAACATTGTAATAATGAAAGGATTCCCAAGTGATTGATTAAGAAAATTTTAGTGAAAGATTTTATCCATGGAGTAGCCCACATTAGGTGAGCCACAAAAATTGTGGTGTCTCTATTGTGTGTGGTGTTTTGTACATTACTTTTATTAATTTTTTTGATATTTCTATCTATACATTTCATAATATTTATTGGGAAAGAAGAGTAAAAAGTGGTCTTATATTGTTCAGCCCCCTCTTAGTATAAGCTTGTGTTCTTCAATTGGTATCATAGTGGGTTACTTCAGAAGAGTTTAACAACTTGAAGGAAAAGCTAACAAGAACACAATGGATCCTAAGGAGGTGGCCTCAAATAATTTAGCACCAATATTTGATGGAAGTGACTATATGTATTGGAGTGTGATGATGAAGATCTACCTGATGGCACTTGGCAATGACATTTGGGAAGCAGTGGAATTTGGATACAATCCCTTAATAAATACTCCTACAGATAAGGAAGGTAAGCTTCTACACCACTATAATTCAAAATAAATGAATGCACTTGTGAGAGGTTTGCATAGAACAAATTCTATGAAAGTTATGCATTATAAAAATACAAAAGAAATTTGGGATAAATTGCAAAATATATATGAAGGAGATAAAAGTGTCAAGAAAGCAAAGATGCAAAATCTCAAAGGAAAAATTGAAGCATTAAGAATGAACAATGAGGAAAATATTAGTGCTTATCTACTTCAAATTTATGAGGTTGTTAATGGTATGCAAGGACTTGGAATGAAGATTGATGAATCTGATGTTTGTGATAAAGTATTAAGATCTCTTCCAAAAATATTCAGTGAATAGGTTTCTGCTATAGAAGTGTCAATGGATGGTTATTATTGGATAAGATATAAGTTGCTTGGTATGCTTATAGCATTTGAGATAAGAATAAAAGATCATCTTCCCTAGAATGAAGCAACATTCAAAGAAATCAATAATATAAAGGGTAAGAAGTCATAATAAAGAAATGAGTCATCCAGTGATGAAGAAGCTAACTATGGTAGAAGAAATAAGGACTATAGAAGATATAGATATCTGAGATATGTTAATTGTTTCAATTGTGGAAAGTATGGACATTTTGCAATAGATTTTCAAGAACCCAAGAACAACAATGGTGAAGAAAATAGGATCACAAAAATAGGGAATCAGAAATATACAAACACTAGAAGAAAAGCAAGGATGGACAAAGCAGAAAAGGAAATAAGTTCTTTCAAAGGTAACATAGGAGCTACTATGTGGATAAGGTAAGTAAGTACTCAAGTGATGGTGATGGTAGTTTTTCATACAATGATAAATATGAAGTCCTATTTATGATTGAAGAAAAAGAACCAGTTAAAAAAATGACTCCAATCATTCTCAAGTGTTTTAGATGTGGTAACTTTGGACATCTTGAATATAGTTGTATAAATGATGGTTATAGTTTCAGTGATGATGAATATAAAGATACACTTGAAGGACTAGATGAAAATATTCTAATGATATTGGAAGATGAAGAAGGTGACTTCATAGAAAACAAGCCCATATAAAATGAAGATGCGGACAAAGGTAAACAAAGAGAGGAATATTTAGAAAAGTATGGATATGATCTCAAGAGAGAACTTATATATGCCCTTGAAATAGTAAAGCAGGTAAGAAAGTAAAACTCTAAACTTGAAATTCAATTACAAGAATGTGATGAAGAGAGAAGTTTTCTTATAGAGGATTTAGAAAAATCAAAGGCTAAGGAAAAAAGGTTCAAGGATAAGTTAGAAGTAAAGATCTTAGAATGTGAGAAGTTAGCACAAGAAGTGGCACTACTAAGAGAATATTTTGAGGACTCCAAGATCAATGTGAAAGGGTTCAAAAATAGGTCAAATAACTTGGATAAGTTCATCAACACACAAAAGACTACATCAAAAAAAATAGGCCTTGGTTTTGAACAAGGTCAAAAGAAACAAGAAGGAGAATCATCCTCAAGTTTTGGAGAAGAAGAAAATTCAGATGAAGATACTTTAGAAGAAGATAGTGTAAAATAGGGTGAGATATATATAGATGATAGAGAGTTCAACAAATATAGGAACAATGCACAAAGAAGATACAAATGGAACAACAATCATAATAGGTCAAGAGAGACTAAAAGACCAATGAGGTCAAGACAAGGAAACTTCAATGGAAGATTTTTTTCATGTCATATGTTTGGGCACATGTATTCACAGTGCAAGACACATGAAAGACAAAAATATGGGAACACAGATTTTTCATAGGTATTGCTACTCATGTAATCAGTTTGGTCACAAGACAATGAATTGCAGGGTTCATGAAAAAAGAGGATATGGCTTCACTAGGAGAAATCCTAAGACATTTACATATCCAAGGAATAATAACATTAAGTTTTATAAGTGCAAAAATGGTGGTCACATAGAAAAATGGTGTAGAGTAGACATTCCAGAAATAAATATGAATATGAACAAGAACAGGAACATGAACATGGATATGAACAGGATCAGGAATAGGAATATGAACATGAACATGAAAAGGAATAGGAACATGGATATGAATAGGAACAAGAATAAGAACAAGAATAGGAACAAGAATAGAAATAGAAATAGGAATAGGAACATGGATATGAACAGGAATAGGAATAGGAACAGGAACAAGGATGTGAACAGGAACATGGACATGGAAGTAAAAATTCAAAGGAATCAAAAGGATCATATAATAAAGAAAAAGGATACAAGTAAAGAACAATGCTTTCTAGGAGTAGAAATAGTCCCACCCCAGAATTAACCACCTCAAGAGGATGTGGAGGAGGGGCTAAGCTAAGAGGCTCATTCTTAGCCTTGAGCCCCAAAGGTGACCCTTTTCCATTGATGTCAAAGGGGGAGAGATTTTAGTAAGGGGGAGAGATTTGATATTTGAGAGATCATTGAGCTAGGGAGAGCAATGTCCCAAGGGAAGCATATCAAAGGAAAGATCAAGTGTTCAGTTAAAAGAATTTGGGTTGTCATCAATGACAAAGGGGGATATTGTTGGACATTTTGAGTTTATTTAGTTATCATTGATGTCGAGGTGAAAATTCATCATTAATGTCATGGAGCACACCATAAATAGCACTAGGAACAATGCAAAGAGTTGAAGAATAAGTTGGCAAAATATTATTTTATGAAGTTTTATGGTAAACTCATGGTGGAAGATTAAATGGTTTTATTAAATTCTTTATGAGGATATAAAAGTCTCCTCACATATTGAGATGGTAGTTAATATTTTAAAAATACCCACGGTGGAAAAATTATTTACAAATATAAAGGTTTAATATTAAACCCTAGGAAGGCTTTAATATCCTTAAAGCTAAAGTTTAAAAATATAATTTATAAAATTTAAATTCCTTAGAATTTAAATAATTTATAAATTATAAAGGTTGGAAAGCACCGACATCATCAAACAAGTGGGAGCGTCGATGTCTAAACAACAAAGTGAGTTCGTGTATAAATTAATGCCAAAGAGGCATTCAAAAGTTACCCCTCGCTATTATTAATACATGCAACAAGTTGAAACGTTTTTGGTGAAATCGTGATTGTTGAGGAAGAAGACAAGGATTCACTTGTCTTTAGAGCTAGGTAAAAGACAAAAGGAAAATATATTTTTTGTTAAATCACAAAGGCCACGGTGATATATTGGCAGCACATGTTTTGCAAAGGCATTGGGAGTTGAGGATTCCATGATCGATTCATGTGGATGATTGGTATGGTTGACTTGAGCACCAAGGAAACGTTTTGATCGTGTTTGATTTTGAGTGCCAGGTGTGGTAGAAGGAGCATAAGGTGCTCATGGAGTGTTAAGAATACATCTAGCACATGTGGTGGCTAAGTCTATGGCTAGATTGCTTGCAGGGGTAGAGATTATGGGTTTGAATCCCACTAAGTGGCAAAGGTAATTTTTGATTAAATTTTTATATTGCCCAAAGTTTTTGCTAAGGTATTATTAGGATTTATAAGGGTTTGTGGAGAATTATTTGTTTGTGTTGTTTGGAGTTATAAGGGTTTGGTGAAGAACTAATTTTGGTAATTAATTTGTGTTGTTAGGAGTTATAAGGGTTTGTGAAGAATTGTTTTATTGGAAATTATTTTGTGCCATTTGGAGTCAAAAGGTTTTTGAAAGAGTATTTTATTGAGAAGTGACTTATGTTATTTGAAGGAAAAAGGATTTTATTCTTGCCAAAGTTCTTTTTGAAATTAAAATTTATTAAAGAGGTTTTGAGTTATTTTGGTGGAAGTTGAAATTATTTTATTTGGGAGTTTATAAGGTGTTATTGGATAAATATTTTACTGAATATGGTACTACTATTGAATTTGTGTTTGTAGGACCAAGTACTCTCACCAGTGCACTGGTAGAGGAAAACCACCAGTGATGAGAGATAAATTTGGAAAATGATGGTGATGACTTGTTCATTGATAGCTCAAGGGTAGCAAGGTACCCTTCATGTATATGCATTGCATTTATGATTATTGTGTGGTTATACCATTGGGTTGGGAGGTTGCTAGTGCAAATGAGCCATCCCTAGTAGGTTGGTGATAATTTTTGGTTATCTTAAAGAAGCCACCTACTTGAGGATAAAAAAATGGTGTACTAATTGCTTTGAATTGCATATGTGCTTGTATTCTAAGCATAGGTTTGATTTATTTATTGATTTGTTATTAATGCATGGATCTAGAATCAATAAATAAAGTATTAGCAATATTTACTTAATATCAAGGTTAATAATCAATATTAAGTTTGATATTGAAGGAAAGTCAATTGATTTGCTAATGTTAATAGCATTTAGAAATGATAGTAACATTAAGCAAGGTTTAGAGAATTATTTTTATTAAAACCCTTGCTTTTGGTATTAATATGCATTATTCAATGTTTTGCTAAAGTTACTTTTAAATAAAGTATTTAACTAAGCTTTAGCACCATAGTTTAAAATGAAATATTCTTTCACCATCGGAGTGGAAGTAAGAGCAATATGGATGCTCCCAAGAAAATACACCCAATCAAACATGCATTGTTCCAGGGTGGCATTTCTTCCATGGTATAAAACAATGGCTTTGGGAAGAAGTGAGGGTTGCTAGGAGAAAGAATAGGTGAAAAATAGAAGCAAGGAGATCAGACACCAAAAAAAAAATATTGGCTAGAGCTCTTGGTTGTAGAGGTAACTACACTTTAATTTTGGTAGTTTAGGCTTTGATCTGTGTGATATTTTAATGTTTTTCAAAATGTTTTTGGTTGTCTTCCTGCTCATAATGTCTCCTCTAATGTATTCGTCCATTTTTGGTTCCTTATGCTCTCTATATCCATGTTTTAATTTTCTTTGGAGTTTGCTTCTATAGATACTTGGATGTTATAGGTAGATTTTTGGTTTTAGCCCTATTTTTCTCATTGCTTAGATTAAGTCTTTGGATTAGTGTGCATTTGCCTTATTGATTGCATTATCACTTATATTTAAGCAATTCAGGATGTGCTCCTACATATTATTACATACGTAAGAAGGTCGGCAACAAAGAATCAATACAAAGGCTTAACTATAGGGGAAAAATTGGCCCATTAGATAGTTCAATGTAGGGTGGTTAGTGCTCTAAGTTCTAATTGCATGTTCATTACCCTAGACTATGAGCTATGGTATCTTTCATCATGTTCCTTGAGGCTTTGCTTTGTTTATGCTTGTATTTTTTGAAGGCTAGTTTGTTTTAAATGTTTTACGTTTACCTTAGAGTGTTCTTGTGTGCTAGTTATCTTACTTGACTATGAGTTTTACGTTTTCCTTGGGGTGCATCCGTGTGTTGGTTGACTCTCTTGACTATGTTTTTATTAGATTGGGGAGTCACATTTTTGGTTCTAGACTTTCATTTTTTAAGGTAGATCTTATTTTGTTAAAGATGAGTATTAGTGATGACTTTTTAAGCCTTAATATTAATGTAAACACATAGGATAAATTTCATAGGATCAAATATAAGATAGCCACAATGCAGTAAGACAAAGATAATTATGTAAGCAAAAATAATATGAGAAAACTAATATGTATATCAAAGCTTATAATATATCAACTAACATTCATTAATAAGAAGCAATTATGAATGTAAATAGCCTAAATCATACATGTACAAAGCATGTAGCACAAATTACAACATTGCTCAAAATATATGTAAATTTTATTACTCTTTCTCTTACAAATATAACACTTCTATTTACACTTGATGATAGATAATTGATATTGATATTGATTCACTTCTTTGCTTCACTATGGAGTACTATATAGCCATAGTAGAATGACTCTTTGTATACCTAACTATTCCTTTCCATATGCCAAGTCTCATGACTCTTGGATTCTCTACTTGACACTTGCATACACATGACTCTATCTTGTATGCACACCTAGACATGAATCTTCACTTAGCATATTCTAATCTAAGGACACTTGTGCACACTTACATATAAGACACTTGTGCACATAGAATGACATAACACTTAGAAACTTGCTCACATGACACTTGTGCATTTCTAAACATTATTACATTACATAAAATATTACTCATACTATAAATGAAGACTCAATGCTAATATAATATTTACAAGATGTACCATGAAGGTACTATGAGGGTACAATAGCATGTACCAAATAATGTAATATACTCCAACAATTAGTTAGATTTTTGCATTTGATTAAAAGTTATTATTATTATTATGGTGTTTATGACCAACCTTTGGGAAATGGAAATTTAGATCTATATAAGGTTATTTAATGAATGATGAGTAATATTTATTTTTTAAAAAGATTTAATTTGGAATGGAAATGAAAGTAATAAAGATAATTTTGTTTATAGAGAGAGATAACTCTTTAGTTGAATGGCTTGACATGGATTTGAAAAGAGAATAATTGGATGGATAAATAATTATAATATTTTCCTAAGACTTAAGTAGGTAGGGAAACCATTATAGAGAGAAGTATGGGATTATATCCTTGTTTGTTAAAATGTATTTCTAAATAATTATAATGGTTTTCGGAGACTTGAGTAGGTAGGTTAACCATTATAGAAAGAAGTATGGGATTCTATTTTTGTTTGTTAAAATATATTTTACATGGTTGTTTACATTTATACACAAAGTATATTAAGTTTCATTGCATTAAGGGTTGTCCTAATCCATAATTGTTCCTTAAGTTCATGGAAAATTTTATTTCATGAAGAAGATCATGGAAAGAAGCTGGTGCAGAGACCACTTAGGCGGATTGGCTCTAATGTATCTTGGGATGAAAAATTGTTATCTAAATGGGACATTGCTTTGTAAAATTTAGATGATACTTCTAAATTATTATAGGCTTGGAAGTTTTTGTAAATTAATGGATGCTTGGATGACAAGAAAAAATAATAAATATTTTTGTTATGCTCTTTCTTTTGAAAAGTGTTCCTTTTGGATATAAAGAGAAGAGAAATTTAAAATCTATTGCTATGATCTATTTCATGAAGTGATGTTAACTTTTGATCACTCTTTCATATTAGTATTATGTTAGATGAAAGCAATATGATCAATTTATTTTTGTTGCTGAATATAGAGTGATGTATCTTGGTGATAGCATTATTATTGGAACTTATATTTATGCGGGACACAAAGTTCTATCTATGTTAAAAATTTAACATTGTGTTATTTAGCATGTTATTATAGCACTTTAATTTCTTTTATGAGAGATAAGTTTTTTTAATTGAATATATTGGGTTAATGGGGGCTTCGGGGATGAATTTAGAACTTGATAAAGAAACCTTAGTCAAAATATAACCCAATCCTAGGAGGAGTTACAGTGATACAATAAATAGATAGATGTAAGTTATAGAAGGAGTTTCAATGATGCAATAGCTAGTTACTCATGAATCTAGAAGGAGTTGTAGTGATGTAATAGCTAGATAATTATGATTGATACACCTTGAATGATGAGGATTGAGTGTTCATCCATACAATAAAAATAAGTGAAAGATAGCAATTGCAACAACAATGATAAAAATAGTATATAAATATGGTGCCCTTTTATTAATGATATCTATTCTTTCCAAAGAGGTTACAATGAGATCCCCTTTGAGGGGATTTTCTACCAATTTGATACAATGAATTACAACATAGAAATATGGGTGCACTCGCAAGATATTCCTTGCTAACACGATGTAAAGGTAGGTTTTATATGACCATTGCTTTGATAAGTTTCTTTGTGGTCTTCATGAACCTATAATCTATACACAAAGAAACTGAAATATATCAATATCATATGAAGAGCCCAATGAGATTGGGCTTATATTAAATGAAGTGAATACTAAAATAAAAATAAGTTAAATGCATGAATAAAATTATAAACTATTATAGAAAATAAGAAAAAGTAAACTTGAAACTATTGTAATAAGAAAAATAGAAAAATTAGATCTCTTCCAGATGTTATCTCGGGGTAGGATAGCCTTACCTGCAAGCCATCTCAGGTTGATACAGTAACTGTGTTCCTTGTGGACAAGTTGGGACAACATCTAGGATTGACCTAGGGTTTTTGCGATGGAATGGTGCATTGTGAGAGTGGCTTAATGGGTTGGGTCGATCACCAAAATAGAAGTGTCGATTCATACAAAATGTGGAAGCATGACCTTCAATTCTTGCAGTAATACAATGGCTTAGATTTTAGTAATGTGAGAGCTTTTTGGGATAGATAATGATAGCACTTCATTACTCAAGGTTGGTATAGATTTTGGTAGCACTTCATTGCACAAAATAATGAGTTGGGGAGCTATTAAAACTAAGGGGTAAGTGCTATTTTATAGACTTTTTGGATGGAAGCCTAAAAATAGCAAAGCACCCTAAATGAGAAAGAGAAGAGGTAGATCTCATTAAAAAGTGAATTCTTATCTTTGAAATCTCATGCAATTCATAATTGCATATAATTTTTCTATTTTGGCTCATGCAAAGTGTTAAACCACAAAGTGGGATCATGCATAGGGTTAACTGATAGTTTTAGCTACTAGCTATCCCTCTCTATTTTTAAAATTTTCTCCTTGATGTGGCCATATCTGGGTGAGATGACCCTAATCTAGGATCCATATTAGGGTGAGATGACCCTGGCTGCAAAGGAAATTATCCCTGTTTAAGTGGTAAAAACCATTGTTTTAGCTTTAAGGCTTCTCATATTGGGTCACATGATCTAAAGGAGTCTATTTAGGTAGTCTCCTCAATATGATGTATTTTAGGTGTCTACAGATGCCCCTTTTTGGGATGTGCAACACAAAGAAAAAATAGATGACCTAAATCCAAACTGATTGATGATGTCCATTGATCTAATCAACGTAAGATGCCCTAGTAATGGAAAGGGCAAAATTTGAGAATCATTACTTTCAAAACATTGATGGAACTTGATTTTGGTAAGGCTTTTGGTCGATAGGTAGAGTAGCTTTATGTTTCCAACCAATCTCTACTCTCGATGACTTTTGGTATAGCAAGCAAGTAGTTTTGGTTGTATTGTTATGTGTTTATTTTATTTTTGTTTTTTATCTGCCCCAAGAAAGAAGTGCATGATTGCCTTTGTCAATGATTGTTGAACGAACACAATTTGCATGATTGAGTGTTTGATTATTGACTTGATTATAAATTTTGTAATTATATGAAACCCCCTCAAGCGATGAGTCAATAGAGGATATGTAAAATTATGAAAGTGATGAGTCACTTGACCAAGATGACTTGATTTAATTTTGATCAAGAGATTATGTAATTATAAGGGTTTATCTCCTTATGACCTCGATGATTGCAAATCATGTTGGATTTTTTGTAATTTTAATAATTTTATTAATTTTTTTGTAAAAAACATAGTCATCTCGCCTCGATATGGTTGCATGGTGCTTCAGCAATAGTCCCAAATGGTCACGTTTATGGTGAAAAATATAAATTATGAATTTCATGATTGTTGATATCATTTTCACTGTGCATGACTAGAAAAATAGAGATATGATGAGGAGGAGGTTGAATTTAAAATAAAATCCCTACTAAAAAGTAGATTCAACTCAGCCATGGACCAACCCAAGACCTCTTCAAGTAGAGGAGATGAAGATAGGAGGGTAAGTATCTCATTCTCACTTTGCTAATTTTGAAAGATAAAATAAATCTCACTAATTAATGGGGTAAAGGAACATCACCTAAAATGTTAAGGCAATGAACCAAACCGTAGTTGAAAATATAGTATAGGTTGTAATTTTTTTATTTGTCATGCTTTGGTTTGTAATTTTTTTTATTTTTGTATTTGTAAATTTGAGTGTAAATGCCCTAATTTGGGGGTCATGTCAAGGTAGGATGACCCCTCTTTGGAAGTTGGTTGCCATCTTGGTGTGATATGACCTTGTTTAAATCCCAACGATAAAAATATGACCATTATGGAGGCCATATTGAGTTGAGATGGTCTCAATTGGAGACTATCTCGGGCTGAGATAACCTCTTTGAGGTTTTGAATTGACTCAAAAGTTTTTATTGATTTTTGGATTTTTGTTTGTTTTTGTTTTTTTGGGGGGCTTGATTTTTGTTTTATGCTATTTATTTCGCATTGCAGCTCCTTTGATATCATAATTTATTTACCACCATATATAGGAGAGCACACAATGTGCTATCTAATGTGGATTGGGATTGGGTGAAGACCATAGGCCTTATGCAAATTGCTAGACTAGAGCTAGTAAATGTAGACCAAGCCTAACTGATGACCTTGATAGATTTGTGGGATAGCCAAACCAACACCTTTCATATTCCAACTAGTGAGATGACAGTCATTTTTAAGGACATCTAATGGATTTTCTTCATACCAATTGAGGGACATACCATTGTTTCTTCACACTAGTCATTGGAGGATATTATTATAGAGGGTATTCTCATAGGATTGGGAGTCAGTAGAGCATGATTTGGAGAGTTATGGAATGCTTATGGAGGATGGGTATGATAGAGCTATCTTAATAGCTAGGAATGTAGTGATTATGTCACTCATGTATAACATATTGATACCTGATTCTTCAGGCGCAAGGTTCCCATGGAACCTCATTAACTTGGTTTAGGACTTAGTCGAGTGTATAGTGGATGACTCAATCATTATGGCATGGGGAATAAAACTTCTAGTGTAGGTATATGATGATCTCTTTAAGATTTTATAGTGAGGTGGACTTGACTTGGGGTGTAGCTTTATCCTTTAGATCTATGTTTGGGAGCATATTTAGGTGGAAGATCGAATAGGCTACCCTAGGTGACTCAAAATAAGATGGTGGATTAGGAGATTAGCTATGTGATATGTTGGAGGTAGGATTAGGAGTAGGGATGGAGTCATCCTACTTTAGGTAAGATTCACCATTATACTGACTCATTTGGAAGGTTGAGGTCAAAGCATGTGATATGCAAACCTTACAAGTACATCATGGACTGAGGTGGACTAGTAGATGAGGTGGGTAAGGTATGGTCAATGGTTGATTGATCACCATGGCATTAGTAGAAGTAATTTTTGTATTATCACATGACTCAATAGTTTGGGGTGCACCAGGGTGTACCTAATGATCCTATGATATACTAGCACTAGATTGATGAGACATAACTAGAGTGGCCTCAAGTTGAGCCTATGGGTGTTGAGGTAGATCAACTACTAGCTCAATGAAGAACACAAGCTTATACTGAGAGGGGGGGTGAACAGTATAAGACCACTTTATACTTTTTCCTTCAATATTTCAAATTAATATTATGCAGCGAATAGATAACAGTATCAAAAATAGAAATCAAAGCAATGCACAAAAAATCATCCACAATAGAGACACAACAATTTACGTGGTTCACCCAACGCGGGCTACTCCACGGATAAAATTTTTCACTAAATTTTATCACCTCAAATTCTGGGAAACCTTTCCCGATTACAAATTTTATGGGCACCAACCCAAAGGAGACACCAATCCCCTAGCTCTGCTCTAGCTGGTGATCCTCTAGAGAACCTCTGCCTCCTATGCCCTTAGCAAGTGGAACTCTATCCATAGAAGACACCTGTCTTCCCTACTCTGGCTGGAGACCTCTGTCCTCAACTCTTTCACCTGCAAAGCTGGTCCTCTTATCTGCACTAAACATAGTCCTTCGATCTAGCACTAATGTCCTCAAAATTGTACCTCTACATAATCACAACACTCAATCAAACATCCACTTATGCACCTCTGCATAAACACAGTAGCACTATCTTCGCACACTCTGCTCCTCGATGATCGAACTTCTCCCCGCACTCTACTTCTACGAAAGTCACACTTCGAACGCACACTTTGATCGATGCCAAATCTCTCCAAACAGCCCTCCTTTTATAGCAATACTTTTAAGATCAAAACTTTGATCTTAGTCGGTTGTTATGCAAATGCAAACCCTAACTCCATCGATTGCATGCCCTAATCTACGTCGACCCAAATTTAACTTTGTCAGCTCAAAGTTAACTCTGTCAGCTTCAACCGCCTCTACAACTCTCCTGTAGCTTCTATCATGAAACTACAACATGTCACGATATCGTGACACCTTTGCCTGCCATACACCTTCTTTTGCTTGTTGTCACGAAATCGTGACACTTTTTGCCTTTGTCTGCCTTGACTACGTCCTTGTCATGAAATCGTGACACTTCTATCTTTTGCTGACATCATCTTCACTCCTATCGTGAAATCGTGACACTTTAGTCTTCATTGCCTTCTTTTCTACTTTTGTCATGAAATCATGACACATCTGCTTTTGCTGACGTCATCTTCAACTCTGTTGTGAAATCATGACATTTCTCGCTTCTTCAACCTTTTCTTGGCTTGCACTAGTGAAAATGGAACATGTCATGAAATCGTGACGCTTTCACCTTTGAGCTCTTCCTTCTTGAATTCATCGTGAAATCATGACGCTTCTTCTATTGAAGACTTGCTTCCTATTTCTGTCACAAAATCGTGACACTTTCTCCAACTAAATGTTGCCATCTCAACCTGTCATGAAATCGTGACACTTTCTGCATTCGCAAGCTTTCTCTTCAACCTGTCATGAAATCGTGACACTTTTTGCATCCGTACAACTTCTTTGTAGCCTGTCATAAAATCATGACGCTTCTCATTTCAGACTCTTCCCTTTGCTGCGTGTCACGAAATCGTGACAGTTCTCTCTTCGAGCTTTTCAGCATGTCACGAAATCATGATAGTCCTCACCTCGACCTTTGCAGCATGTCACGAAATCATGACAGTCCTCACTTAGACCTTTGCAGCATGTCACGAAATCGTGACATTTTTCATGTAACTTTCTCTCTCTTCTAACTTGTCACGAAATCATGACAGTTCACACTACGGACTCTCTTTTTTGCATTATGTCATGAAATCATGACACCTTTTCGTCCGTACAACTTTCTTGGCAATGTGTCACGAAATCGTGACACTTTTCCTTCTCTGCCTTCCTGCACTTTTCGAGTCGCAAAAATGTGACATGTCACGAAATCGCGACACTTTCCATCTTGCTCTCCTTCTCTGCCAACATGTCACGAAATCGTGACATTTTCCATCTTGCTCTCCTTCTCTGCCAACATGTCACAAAATCACGACAGTTTTGCCAAAACTTTCTCTCTCCTCAAACATGTCACGAAATCATGACAGCTTTTCCCAGCACTTTCTCTCTCCTCAAACATGTCACGAAATCGTGACAGTTTTGCCAGCACTTTCTCTCTCCTCAAACATGTTGCGAAATCATGACAGTTTTTCCAGCACTTTCTCTCTCCTCAAACATGTCGCGAAATCATGACAGTTTTTCCAACCGGCTGCATACTTTTTCTTACTTGTCTTTTTCTTGATCTTTTGCAAATGGGCTACTAAGGACTTCTTGGAAACTCACTGTCCATGCTATAACCTTCATCAAAACAAATTCTTTGACATCAAATCAAATTGCTTCAAGAACTTCTTGACATCAATGACAACATCTACACTTGAGCAAAGGCAATGTACCCAAGGTACCCAAAATTGCCAACAATCTCCCCCTTTGTCATTGATGGCAAACCTTTACTAAAACACATCTTAGGAGCCAAAACTGAAACCAACTATGCCAACAACTGAGAATCTCCTTTTGAAGTTTTTGCTCCCCCTGACTTGAAGCTCTCCTCTTCACATTGAAGCTCTCCCCTTTACTCATATCTCTCCCCCTTACTCAAATCTCTCCCCCTTTGTCATCAATGGCAAAGGGTCACCTTTGGGCGTTGGGACTAAGAATGAGCCTCTTAGCTTAGTCCCTCCCCCACCTCCTGATGAGGTGATTAAAATAGGGGTGGGAGTAAAACTCCCATTAGGCACTCATCATCATCAGTGTCTACAATTTCCTTGCCGAGCCTTCTCTTGAATTCTTTGTCTGTATTTCTGTTCTTGTCACTGTTTTTGTTCTTGTTCTCATCCTTGTTCTTGTCCATGCCTTGATCCACGGACCTGTTCATACCACTTTTCCTGTTCCTGTACCTTGGCAGTTCAGCTCTGCACTGTCTAGCTGTGTGACCTGCATTGTTGCATTTATAACAAGTAACAAAGTTATTTCTTTTAGGCATACTGGTTCTTTGAATCTTCCTGTTCTGACCAAATTTGTTCCTATTATTTGTCTTGCAGTAAACTGCCTTGTGCCCAAACTGTTGACAAGAGTAACAATACCCTTGAAAGAAACTAAAACTTCTGAAATTGTTGTTTACCCTCTTCATTTGATCTATGCACTGTGAAGCCATGTGACCAAACCTGTGACATGCAAAACATCTACCATGAAATATTCTTTTGTTTGACCTCTTGGGTCCCGAAAACTTCTTCTTCGCATTCAAAATTCTGTTTTCTATTTCTACGCATCTATCACTCACGGACTCTTTCTCTGAACCACTCTCTTCATCAGAACTCTCTTCTTTTTGAAATCTCTTACTAGATTCCCCAACCTGTTCCTTGTGTGGTTTAACAAAACCAAGACCTGTTTTATCTGTTGTCTTTCTTTGACCTTTGATAAGAGATTTAACCTTTTTGGAGCTTTCTTGAAACCTGTATAGCTTATCCTTGTACTCTTTAGTTTCCTCTTTCAAAGAAGCCATTTTCTGTTCTAATTCACTATACTCAAGCACCTTAGAATCTAACTCATTCTTGAGTTCTTGTGTCTTAGCCATAGAGACGTCAAGACTTTCTATAAGTTCATCTCTCTCCATACAACATTCATCTAACTTATCCTTGAGTCTAGCATTCTTCTTTCTTTCCTTTTTCAAAACACTAAGAGCATTAGTAAGTTCACTTTCAAGATCCTTTATTTGATTGCATTTTGAATTATCAAGGCCTTTTTCAGATTTCTTATCACTAGAGGTGCTACCCTTTTCAAAAACCATACATGCATCTTCCTTATCATTTTTTGAAGCATCCTCATACATACTAGCAACCAATTCATTATTTGTGCAATCATCCTCAAGGTGCCCAAAATTTCCACATCTAAAACATTTCATGATAATGAATCTATGTTTCGGTTCTTCCTCCTTTTCTGAAATGAACAACATCTCATTTTCATCATCACTAGAAGAACTTTCACTATCACTGCTAGAACACTTACTTGCTTTGTCTAGGTAGAAGCTCTTCTTGTTCTTGTGTGAATACCTCTTTCCTTGATTGTTGTGCTCATCTTTGTTCTTTCTGTAATACCTGTGCTTTTCATAATCCTTGCTCTTAACATCCTGTATATCTTCATCACTTTCATTCTTTGAAACAGTACAGTCAGTAGCATAATGACCAAACTTTCCACAATTGAAACATCTTATATTTTTCATGCTTTTGTTCTTTCTAGAGAACTTGCCTTTCTTGTTGTAATATGCCTCTTCATCACTAGAAGACTCATCACTCTCTTGAATCTGTTTACCCTTTGATTTCTTGGTAGCCTTGAAAGCTGCCTCTTTCTTGACATCAACTTTCACTTGAGTTCTCAACTCAAATGCTGCAAGAATACTATGGAGCTCATCCTTTTTCAACTTATCTAAATCTTTAGCTTCCTCAATAGCAAAAATATTTTCACTAAATCTATTAGGAAGAGATCTTAAAATCTTATCACACACATCATTTTCAGCAAGCTCAAGACCTAAGTCTTTCATGGAGTTAACAACCTCATCCATACGAAGCATGTAGTCACTAATATTTTCATCATCATTCATTTTGAGTTGTTCAAACATACCTTTGAAGTGTCTCAACTTGGCCTTTCGGACATTTGCATCACCTGTATGAACCACCTTCAACTGTTTCCACATTTCACTAGCTGTCTTGCAGTGAATTACTTTGGTGAGATCTGCTTTCTATAAGCCTTTCAGGATTGCATTCATTGCTTTTGAATTGTTGTGATGTAGGAGCCTATCTTCTTTAGTATAAGGACCATTTTCAGGAATAGTGTACCCATCTTCAATCACTTCCCATACCTCATTACCAAGTGCCATTAGATAAACCTTCATTCTTGCACTCCATAGACCAAAATCTGATCCATCAAGAATAGGTGCTGCATTGCCACTTGAATAATCCATTGTGTTCTTTGCAAGATTTTCCTTCAAGCTGTTAAACCTTTTCGAAGGAACCCACTCTGATACCAATTGAAGAACACAAGCTTATACTGAGAGGGGGGGGTGAACAGTATAAGACCACTTTTTACTTTTTCCTTCAAATCAACTTTCAAATTAATATTATGCAGTGAATAGATAGCAATATCAAAAACAAAAATCAAAGCAATGCACAAAAACACCATCCACAATAGAGACACAACAATTTACGTGGTTCACCCAACGCGGGCTACTCCACGGATAAAATTTTTCACTAAATTTTATCACCTCAAATTCTGGGAAACCTTTCCCGATTACAAAGTTTATGGGCACCAACCCAAAGGAGATACCTTCCCCTAGCTCTGCTCTAATTGGTGATCCTCTAGAAGACCTCTCGCCTCCTATGCCCTTAGCAAGTGGAACTCTATCCATAGAAGACACCTGTCTTCCCTGCTCTGGCTGGAGACCTCTGTCCTCAACTCTTTCACCTACAAAGCTGGTCCTCTTATCTGCACCAAACATAGTCCTTCGGTCTAGCACTAATGTCCTCAAAATTGCACCTCTACACAATCACAACACTCGATCAAACATCCACTTATGCACCTCTACGCAAACACAGCAGCACTGTCTTCGCACACTCTGCTCCTCGACGATCGAACTTCTCCCCACACTCTAATTTTGTGAAAGTCACACTTCGAACGCACACTTCGATCGATCAAAATCTCTCCAAATAGCCCTCCTTTTATACTAATACTTTTAAGATCAAAACTTTGATCTTAGTCGTTTTCAATCAAACCCTAACTACATCGTGCAAGCCCTAATTACGTCACCCAAATTTAACTTTTTCTCAATTAACTCTGTCCTTCAACCGCCTCTGAACTCTCCGTAGCTTCTCCATGAAACTACAACATGTCACGATATCATGACACCTTTGACGTCACACCTTCTTTGCTTGTCACGATATCGCGACACTTTTGCCTTTATCTGCCTTGACTACGTCCTTGTCATGAAATCATGACACTTCTAACTTTTTGATAAAATCGGACCTTACTTCATGCCTCTTCATTTTGTCACAAAATCATGACACATCTACTTCTGCTGACGTCATATTCAACTCTGTCATGAAATCGTGACATTTCTCGCTTCTTAAAACTTTTCTCGGCTTGCACCAGCAAAAATGGAACATGTCACGAAATCGTGACGCTTTCGCCTTTGAGCTCTTCCTTCTTGAATTCATCATGAAATCATGATGCTTCTTCTATTGAAGACTTGCTTCCTATTTCTATCATGAAATCGTGACACTTTCTCCAACTGAATGCTGCCATCTCAACCTGTCATGAAATCATGACACTTTTTGCATTCGCAAGCTTTCTCTTCAACCTGTCACGAAATCATGACACTTTTTGCATCCATACAACTTCTTTGTAGCCTGTCGTGAAATCATGACGCTTCTCATTTCAGACTCTTCCCTTTGCTATATGTCACAAAATCGTGACAGTTCTCACTTCGAGCTTTTTAGCATGTCGCGAAATCATGATAGTCCTCACCTCGACCTCTGCAGCATGTCACGAAATCGCGACACCTTTTCGTTTGTCTCTTCTGCATTATGTCACGAAATCGTGACACTTTTCTTTCTCACTTCCTACACTTTTAGTCGCAAAATGCGACATGTCATGAAATCGTGACACTTTCCATCCTTGCTCTCCTTCTCTGCAATATGTCACAAAATCGTGACACTTTTCCTTCTTGCTCTCCTTCTCTGCCAACATGTCACGAAATCATGACACTTTTTCCAGCACTTTCTCTCTCCTCCAACATGTCGCGAAATCATGAAAGTTTTGCTAGCACTTTCTCTCTCCTCAAACATGTCGCGAAATCATGACAGTTTTGCCAACACTTTCTCTCTCCTCAAACATGTCGCGAAATCATGATAGTTTTGCTAGCACTTTCTCTCTCCTCAAACATGTCGCAAAATCATGACAGTTTTTCCAGCCGACTGCATACTTTTTCTTACTTGTCTTTTTCTTGATCTTTTGCAAATGGGCCACTAAGGACTTCTTGGAAACTCACTGTCCATGCTGTAACCTTCATCAAAACAAATTCTTTGACATCAAATCAAATTGCTTCAAGAACTTCTTGACATCAATGACAACATCTACACTTGAGCAAAGGCAATGTACCCAAGGTACCCAAAATTGCCAACAATCTCCCCCTTTGTCATTGATGGCAAACCTTTACTCAAAACACATCTTAGGAGCCAAAACTGAAACCAACTAAGCCAACAACTGAGAATCTGCCTTTTGAAGTTTTTGCTCCCCCTGACTTGAAGCTCTCCTCTTCACTCATAGCTCTCCCCCTTACTCATATCTCTCCCCCTTTGTCATCAATGGCAAAGGGTCACCTTTGGGGCTCGGGACTAAGAATGAGCTTCTTAGCTTAGTCCCTCCCCCACCTCCTGATGAGGTGATTAAAATAGGGGTGGGAGTAAAACTCCCATTAGGCACTGATCATCATCAGTGTCTACAATTTCCTTGCCAGGCCTTCTCTTGAATTCTTTGTCCGTATTTCTGTTCTTGTCACTATTTTTGTTCTTGTTCTCATTCTTGTTCTTATCCATGCCTTGATCCATGGACCTGTTCATACCACTTTTCCTGTTCCTGTACCTTGGCAGTTCAGCTCTGCACTGTCTAGTTGTGTGACCTGCATTGTTGCATTTATAACAAGTAACAAAGTTATTTCTTTTAGGCATACCTGTTCTTTGAATCCGCCTATTCTGACCAACCGTGTTCCTGTTATTTGTCTTGCAATAAACTGCCTTATGCCCAAACTATTGACAAGAGTAACAATACCCTTGAAAGAAACTAAAACTTCTGAAATTGTTGTTTACCCTCTTCATTTGATCTATGCACTGTGAAGCCATGTGACCAAACCTGTGACATGCAAAACATCTGTCATGAAATATTCTTTTGTTTGACCTCTTGGGTCCCGAATACTTCTTCGCATTCAAAATTTTGTTTTCTGTTTCTGCGCATTTATCACTCACGGACTCTTTCTCTGAACCACTCTCTTCATCAGAACTCTCTTCTTTTTGAAATCTCTTACTAGATTCCCCAACCTGTTCCTTGTGTGGTTTAACAAAACCAAGACCTGTTTTATCTGTTGTCTTTCTTTGACCTTTGATAAGAGATTTAACCTTTTTGGAGCTTTCTTGAAACCTGTACAGCTTATCCTTGTACTCTTTAGTTTCCTCTTTCAAAGAAGCCATTTTCTGTTCTAATTCACTATACTCAAGCACCTTAGATTCTAACTCATTCTTGAGTTCTTGTGTCTTAGCCATAGAGACGTCAAGACTTTCTATAAGTTCATCTCTCTCCATACAACATTCATCTAACTTATCCTTGAGTCTAGCATTCTTCTTTCTTTCCTTTTTCAAAACACTAAGAGCATTAGTAAGTTCACTTTCAAGATCCTCTATTTGATTGCATTTTGAATTATCAAGGCCTTTTTCAGATTTCTTATCACTAGAGGTGCTACCCTTTTCAAAAACCATACATGCATCTTCCTTATCATTTTTTGAAGCATCCTCATACATACTAGCAACCAATTCATTATTTGTGCAATCATCCTCAAGGTGCCCAAAATTTCCACATCTAAAACATTTCATGATAATGAATTTATGTTTCGGTTCTTCCTCCTTTTCTGAAATGAACAACATCTCATTTTCATCATCACTAGAAGAACTTTCACTATCACTGCTAGAACACTTACTTGCTTTGTCTAGGTAGAAGCTCTTCTTGTGCTTGTGAGAATGCCTCTTTCCTTGATTGTTGTGCTCATCTTTGTTCTTTCTGTAATACCTGTGCTTTTCAGAATCCTTGCTCTTAACATCCTGTTTATCTTCATCACTTTCATTCTTGGAAATAGTACAGTCAGTAGCATAATGACCAAACTTTCCACAATTAAAACATCTTATATTTTTCATGCTTTTGTGCTTCCTAGAGAACTTGCCTTTCTTGTTGTAATATGCCTCTTCATCACTAGAAGACTCATCACTCTCTTGAATCTGTTTGCCCTTTGATTTCTTGGTAGCTTTGAAAGCTGCCTCTTTCTTGACATCAACTTTCACTTGAGTTCTCAGCTCAAATGCTGCAAGTATACTATGGAGCTCATCCTTTTTCAACTTATCTAAATCTTTAGCTTCCTCAATAGCAGAAATCTTTTCACTAAATCTATTAGGAAGAGATCTTAAAATCTTATCACACACATCATTTTCAGCAAGCTCAAGACCTAAGTCTTTCATGGAGTTAACAACCTCATCCATACGAAGCATGTAGTCACTAATATTTTCATCATCATTCATTTTGAGTTGTTCAAACATACCTTTGAAGTGTCTCAACTTGGCCTTTCGGACATTTGCATCACCTGTATGAACCACCTGCAATTGTTTCCACATTTCACTAGCTGTCTTGCAGTGAATTACCTTGGTGAGATCTGCCTTCTGTAAGCCTTTCAAGATTGCATTCATTGCTTTTGAATTGCTGTGATGCAGGAGCCTATCTTCTTTAGTATAAGGACCATGTTCAGGAATAGTGTACCCATCTTCAATCACTTCCCATACCTCATTACCAAGTGCCATTAGATAAACCTTCATTCTTGCACTCCACAGACCGAAATCTGATCCATCAAGAATAGGTGCTGCATTGCCACTTGAATAATCCATTGTGTTCTTTGCTAGCTTCTTCCTTCAAGCTGTTAAACCTTTTCGAAGGAACCCGCTCTGATACCAATTGAAGAACACAAGCTTATACTGAGAGGGGGGGTGAACAGTATAAGACCACTTTTTACTTTTTCCTTCGATCTTTCAAATTAATATTATGCAGTGAATAGATAACAGTATCAAAAATAGAAATCAAAGCAATGCACAAAACACCATCCACAATAGAGACACAACAATTTACGTGGTTCACCCAACGCGGGCTACTCCACGGATAAAATTTTTCACTAAATTTTATCACCTCAAATTCTAGGAAACCTTTCCCGATTACAAAGTTTATGGGCACCAACCCAAAGGAGATACCTTCCCCTAGCTCTGCTCTGGATGGTGATCCTCTAGAGAACCTCTACCTCCTATGCCCTTAGCAAGTGGAACTCTATCCACAGAAGACACCTATCTTCCCTGCTCTGGCTGGAGACCTCTGTCCTCAACTCTTTCACCTACAAAGCTGGTCCTCAAATTTGCACCAAACACAGTCCTTCGGTCCAGCACAAATGTCCTCAAAATTGCACCTCTACGCAATCACAACACTCGATCAAACATCCACTTATGCACCTCTATGCAAACACAATAGCACTGTCTTTGCACACTCTACTCCTCGATGATCAAACTTCTCCCCGCACTCTACTTCTACGAAAGTCGCACTTCGAACGCACACTTCGATCGATGCAAAATCTCTCCAAATAGCCCTCCTTTTATAGCAATACTTTTAAGATCAAAACTTTGATCTTAGTCGGTTGTTATGCAAATGCAAACCCTAACTCCGTCGGCTACATGCCCTAATTTACGTTGGCCCAGATTTAACTTTGTCAGCTCAAAGTTAACTCTGTCCTTCAACCGCCTCTGCCTCTCCTGTAGCTTCTGTCATGAAACTACAACATGTCACGATATCATGACACCTTTGCTTGCCGTACACCTTCTTTTGCCTATTGTCACGAAATCGTGACACTTTTTGCCTTTGTCTGCCTTGACTACGTCCTTGTCATGAAATCATGACACTTCTAACTTTTGCTGACGTCATCTTCACTCCTGTCATGAAATCGTGACACTTTAGTCTTCATTGCCTTCTTTTCTGCTTTTGTCATGAAATCATGACACATCTACTTCTACTGACGTCATCTTCAACTCTATCACGAAATCGTGACATTTCTTGCTTCTTCAACCTTTTCTCGGCTTGCACCAGCGAAAACGGAACATGTCACGAAATCGTGATGCTTTTGCCTTCGAGCTCTTCCTTCTTGAATTCATCGTGAAATCATGACGCTTCTTCTATTGAAGACTTGCTTCCTATTTCTGTCATGAAATCGTGACACTTTCTCCAACTGAATGCTGCCATCTCAACCTGTCACGAAATCGTGACACTTTCTACATTCACAAGCTTTCTCTTCAACCTATCACGAAATCGTGACACTTTCTGCATCCGTACAACTTCTTTGTAGCCTGTCGCGAAATCATGACGCTTCTCATTTTAGACTCTTCCCTTTGTTGCATGTCACGAAATCATGACAGTTCTCACTTTGAGCTTTTCAGCATGTCACAAAATCATGATAGTCCTCACCTCGACCTCTGTAGCATGTCACGAAATCGTGACAGTCCTCACTTCGACATCTGCAGCATGTCGCGAAATCGTGACACTTTTCATATAACTTTCTCTCTCTTCTAACTTGTCACGAAATCATGACAGTTCACACTGCGGACTCTCTTTTTTGCATTATGTCACGAAATCATGACACCTTTTCGTCCGTACAACTTTCCTGGCAATGTGTCACGAAATCGCGACACTTTTCCTTCTATGCCTTCCTGCACTTTTCGAGTCATGAAAATGTGACATGTCGCCAAATCGTGACACTTTCCATCTTGCTCTTCTTCTTTACCAACATGTCGTGAAATCATGACACTTTCCATCTTGCTCTCCTTCTCTGCCAACATGTCACGAAATCATGACAATTTTGCCAGCACTTTCTCTCTCCTCAAACATGTCGCAAAATCACGACAATTTTGCCAGCACTTTCTCTCTCCTCAAACATGTCGCGAAATCACGATAGTTTTGCCAACACTTTCTCTCTCCTCAAACATGTCGCGAAATCATGACAGTTTTTCTAGCACTTTCTCTCTCCTCAAACATGTCGCAAAATCGTGACAGTTTTTCTAGTTGGCTGCATACTTTTTCTTACTTGTCTTTTTCTTGATCTTTTGCAAATGGGCTACTAAGGACTTCTTGGAAACTCACTTTCCATGCTGTAATCTTCATCAAAACAAATTCTTTGACATCAAATCAAATTGCTTCAAGAACTTCTTGACATCAATGACAACATCTACACTTGAGCAAAGGCAATGTACCCAAGGTACCCAAAATTGCCAACACTAAAATGGGTGTGGAGGACCTAGGAATAACTACAACATATGATACTTGGTGGGTCACTCTGTGTGACCCCAAGGAGCATGCATCGCTACCCCTACTTGAAATGAAATGATTTCTATATCAAATAGAAAAATGCACAAAGCAAATATGTGTAACTCAGAAATAAAAACAACAAAGAAAGATCCTCTTTTTTATTTATTTGAACAACGAATCTGATTACATATTCATCCCTCTGAGGGATAACCAATTTTTGATACAATTAGTTACAAGTAGGACACAAATGGTGGAATAAATCCCCTTAGAAAGGGGTGGTGCACTTTTGTAGGCTTCCCAATCCTACACACAAACTTTTCTGAGGGCTCATAGATGCCTCCTCCTTCTCTCATCCAAGAGGGATCTCATGCTTTGAGTATCTTGATATGGTCATGTAAACCTGTAGATATGCATACATGGAAACAAAAAAACATGCTTAGTATTTCGAGTTGCCTCCCTGGATGAGGTTGTTAGTATAAAACCTGATAAGCAAGATAGAAAAGCATAATATGACTAAAAGCAATAATACTAAGGAAAAATGCGGGCATATCTCAGAAATAAATAATGTAAATGAATACAGTAAATCAGATCTATGCTATAAATAAATAATAAAAAATAAAATAATCAAATTTAATGCTAGCACAAAGAAAACTAATGTCAAAACCCTAGGTTGTGCTTGTAGACCACTGTCCAGGATAGTGGTCATGAAATAGACCTTTCTCCTCGTGATCCAAGGGTTGTAACACCAGGTTCTCTACTTCAATTGATGTTCAAGGGTCACCAAATGTATCAGGTACATAGAATTGTGGTGAATAATAAAGGATGTGAATAGCAAATGTGTAGTCTCTCCTCAGCCAGATAGCACTTCATTGCTCCTCAAGGGTGCGTACATTCGATCTCCAATATGATAGGGCTTCGCTACATAAAATCTAAAAATCATGGATACTTTTCTCTTTGTGGAAGAGTCCATATGTAGACTTCCCTCTCTCAGATATAGACCTTGGCTTCCTAGAGAAGCTTCAATATAGATTACATGTGACTGACCATCCCGGGTGGAAAGCATCAATCACAAACTGGCATTGAAGGGACCGTTAGGAGGAACTCAGGTAGTTCCTCACCAAAATCTTCCCATAAACAATATAAAGGTATATTCAAGCTATGTGATCTAGGCTCATATTCATATCTAGAATATGCATAATGCTAGCTACTACCAGGTTCAATGGCTAGGTGTGACCATTTTAGTCTTCAGCAACTAGGTGTGGCGGCCACTCTACTTGAGAGCGGCTAGGCCTGGATGGGCTAGAACTACCATTTTTGAGTGGTTAATACCATGCTTTCTCTTGGAGAGATCCAATAGGATTCATATGGTCTATGAATGTATCCATATGGGTAGTATCCTAAAAATGACACATTTTAGGTGTCTACAAATACCCCTTTTTGGGATGCATTGTGGGAAAACACAATGCAGAGCAAAAATAGACCACCTAGGGTCACATTGTAGGTTGGATGATGATAATTGATCTAATCAACATTGGATGCCCCAATCATGTAGGAGGTACACATCCTATAATAATTGCTCTCAACATGGTGGAAGGCTTAAATTTGTGGAAGTTTTCACTCATTCATCAAGCGATCGAATAGCTTCGATACTACTATAGGTCTGAAAGGAGGAGAGTTACAAACATAACTATCGTGTTTGATTTTTTCCCCTACAAAGGGTAACCTTATGATAGTTTTTGGTAATGATTCATAAGATGAACGCAACTTGACATGATCAAGTGATATTTTATTGACTTTGATTATGATTGTTGAAAATTTTGACTACCCCCTCAAGCGACGAGTCGATGAGGAAAGGACAATTAATAAAGCGATGAGTAACTTGACCAAAATGAATGATTTGGACCTCTTTAGAGGGTTTATCTATTTTTATAGGGTATGTATCATCCAGGTGTGATTTCAACCCCTTTTGGTAATTGTACATCTCTATCCCATGGGGTTGTTCGACCAAAATGGTCTTCTTAGGAAATCGAGGTGATAGCAATTCTATTGTAGCTTGTTGAGTCACTATTTTCTATAGGAGAAATGAGATGGATCCTCACTCCCATGGGGCGGTCTGACCATCATGGCCTTCTTTTGGTTTGAAGTGAAGCCTCTCAATTCTATCATAATTGTTTTACCCCAAGTGGCCTTATGGTAATTTACTTATCTTGCCAAATTGCATGGAGTGCTAGCCGCTGCAATCACCAAGTGTATAGGGTAAATAACTAAATATGAGGCTCAATTGATATTTTGTTGTTATTTTATTTTATTTGTATTAATATGGATTTTATAATGTTTTTGGATTTTGATATATGTAATTTTTTTGGTGTTTGTGTATATTTTGGTTGCTTTTGATTTTTGGATGTGCTTATTGACTCATTTTGAGGTGCTCTATGGCAAAAAATTGGGTGAATTTCTCACTATTTATTAGCTGCTATCAGATCCAATGATCCCCAATTGCTACTTTATGGCTGCTATCAGGTCCAATGTACAGAAATTTTGGGCCGCTAATGCTAGCAGCAGTCGAGGCATATTTTGGAAATACAAAAGCAAATTAGGGTTTTTGAACTTTCATTTTCTAGTTGTCATTACACTTTTGAGCTCTGATTTGAGAGTGGCCTACACCACTAGCATCACCAATGTCCTCATCGCCCACTTTAAGAGGTGGCATAGAACTAGTACCCCTAGTCTGCTTTATTTGGGTCCTAGTCCTATGGCTCAATTGAGCTAATGACTGCCTTGAGGTACTTCGATCAGTCCTTTGTGATCCTCCTACCATGGTCCTATCTGGTAAGTGACCTCATTGAAGCCTGACCTCATGCTTTAGTGCCAAGATATAGGAGGAATCTAGGGTGTGTTGCTCCAAGTCCTCTACTAAAATCCCATGCAAATGCTAGATCTTCACATCAAAATCTAGACCACCAGGTCCCTAAGGCACTAGAATAGATGGTGCAATTTGTCCCTAAGAAACACCTCCTCACCATCTATGTGACCTCGAGGATCATGCACCACTGCCCTTGCTTACAATGAAATTATTGCTATATCAAATAGAAAAAGGCACAAAGAAAATATGCATAACTCGAAAATAAAAACAATAAATAAATATCCCCTTTTTTTATTGATTTCAACAACAAATCCAATTACATATTCATCCCTTTGAGGGATAACCATTTTTTGATAGAATCAGTTACAAGCAGGACATAAATGGTGGAATAAATCACCTTGCAAAGGAGAAGTGCACTTTCATAGGCCTCCTGATCCCACACATGGACTTGTATGAGGGCTCAAAGATGCCTCCTCCTTCTCTCATCTAGGAGGGATCTCATGCTCCAAGTGTCTTGATATGGTCCTGTAAACCTACAGATCTACATACATGGAAATAACAAAGCATGCTCAGTAGTCTGGGCTACCTCCCTGGATGAGGTTGTTAGTATGAAACCTGATAAGCAAGATAGAAAAACATAATATGACTAAAAGCAATAATACTAAGAAAAAATGCGAGCATATCTTAGAAAGCAATAATGTAAATGAATATAGTAAATTAGATCTATGCTAGAAATAAATTCTAAAACATAAAACAATCAAATCTAATGCTAACATAAAGAAAACTAATTTCAAAACCCTAGGTTGTGCCTACGGGCCACTGTCCAAGATAGTGACCATGAAATAGACCTTTCTCCTCATGATCCAAGGGTTGTAACACCAAGTTCTCTACTTTAATTGATGTTCAAGGGTCATTGTATGTGTCAGGTACATAGAATTATGGTGAATAATAATGGATGTGAATAGTAAATGCATAGTCTCTCCTTAGCTAGATAGCACTTTGTTGCTCCTCAAGGGTGCATAGATTCACTCTCCAATCTAACAGGGCTTTGTTGTATAAACTCTAAAAATCATGGATCCTTTGCTCTTTGTGGGATATTCCATATGTAGACTTCCCTCTCTCATATATGGACCTTTCCTAGATAAGATTCAAATTATATTGCATGTGACTGACCATCTCGGGTGGAAAGCATCGGTCACAAAATAGCTTTAAATGGGTAGTTTGGAGAAACTCAAGTAGTTCCTCATAAAAATATGCTCACAAAAAATGCAAAGGTGTAGTCATAATTTATGATGTAGGCCCATATTCATGGCCAAAATATTCATGGTTCTAGCTACTATCAAGTTTAGCAGCTATGTGTGGCCATTGTAGTCTTCAATGGCCATGTGTGGTGGCCACTCTTCTTAAGAGTGGCCAGGCCTGAATGGGCTAGAACTACCCTTTTTGAGTGTTTAGGACCACTCCTTTCTCTTAGAGAGATCCAATAGGATTCATATGGTCTATTAATGTGTCCATATTGGTAGCCTCCTAAACATGATGTATTTTAGGTTTCTACACAATCTACTATATCAGGGAAGCAAAGATGGTGGTGGTGGGCAGGTTATAGCTAAGGTGGAGGAGGGGGACATTGTAGAGTGGTGAGTGCATCATTGGACTAAGGGGGAGTAGGGGGAGATTTTTGAGAGGGGGGAGTAGCAGGAGGAGGTCAAGGATGAGGATGATCCTCAGGATTAGGAGGCTACTCTCAGAGATCATATCTAGACTCTACAAGCTTCACTAGCAGAGAGGGATACCATAGTAGCATCACTATAGAGCCAGTTATATGGTGATGGGCAATGATGGGGAGGATTTTGTGAAGAGAGGAACATTATTTGGGATCATATTGAGAGCCTAAATGATGAGGCTAAGATATTTATGATAGGATGAGATGCTCTATGGATGTAGGTGAATAGAGTCACAACAGATTGAGATGCTCTACAAATGCTATTGATAGGTGTTACAGTAGAGTGTGATGCTCTATAGATTTAGTTTGTAGGTATGGAATTTGAATAGTGGTAGGCAATGATAGAGTTGGTCGAAGGGTAGGGCAGAGGTGGGTAGGCCACTAGTTATGTGGCTAGGCTATAGGCTCAGGTTATAAATATATAGGGGATGTCTTGCTATATGTCTCATCGAAGCTTAGATTGAGACTATATCTCATCATTAGAGGATGATGTGGAGTTACTAGGCAGTAGAATACCATCATGGGTTTTAGTAGGGCCATCATAGTAGAGCCATCATAGTGATTTTGTACAACCACCAGTGAGATCGTAGGTTCCTAAATACTCAAATCATCCATAAACTTTAGTTTGAGTGGATCAGGATAGCCTCATCGAGGTAATGTTGAGGGTGGTGGTGAGATCGAAAGAGTAGGGCCAACATAATTTTTTTGTGTATATGCTTCTCATTTTGAGCATGATATTTGAGGACCCAATCCATTGTAGCCCATGGGTATTTTTGTATCAAAATGCATTTTTCATGATATATATATATATATATATATGTGTGTGATATTATCTTTTCAGTTATCTTATCATGTTGTTTATTGCTTGTGTTTATTTCATGTATGGATGCAATTATGGATGTATACCTAGACATTATAGTATGTATGCATAGATGTATACCTATATGTATGCATATATGTTATGAGCTAATGACATGATCATGCAAGCTATGAGTTAAATGTTTAAATATGAAACATAATGAATGAATCTAAGATGCAAAACAACCTAAGTGTGAGCATCATAGAATGTATAAATGTTATTAATAAAAATGTTAACCTTTTCATAAAAGTCATATAGTTGAAGGTGATTGTATGACATGACATGTAATATGGCAAAATGTAAATTATGGATGTGAAACAGTGAGATATCATAGGAGAACAACACATTTTTTCATGAGATTCAAATACCCTAGCTGACCAACCAAAATTTTTATACTAACTATACATGATACTTAAAAGATAAAAATATTCTAGGAAGACCAAGATATTCAATATCCGTGTGTGTGCATAGTGATGTTCATTAATGTGATACATAATATTACCCCATTTCTAGGCTATCTCTTAGAGCACATTGCTATAATGAGTATCACACTATGGTTGATATTTACCTTTATTTTGTATTTGGTTGGACTCAACTACTCTGTAATGCAAGACCAAAAAAGCTAATGAGCCTTAGGTGCCATGTATGAGCATAGTCCAATTATAGGATCTTCAAAATTTTGGGAGTTAGATTATCAACCACTCTAATCGAGTCCTAATTAGAATGAAACCCTATCCTTACTACTTGAAGCCCATTGATATTATGTTTATAAATAAAGTTATATATTTGAGGAATCATATTCTCAACCACTTGACTCGAGTCTTAATGATAATGTAGCCTTTATCCTTACTACTCATTTCATGATTATTTATTTTTTGTGATAAGAATTAGAGCTTTGGAGAATTAGATTCTCAACCACTCGAACCGAGTCTTGATGAGAATGCTACCTTCATCCTTACTACTCTTTCTATCATTTTTGTAAGATTGAAGTGGTGAAAACCACTATTTGCATTGTTTGTTTTTGTAAAACTTAAGTGGTGAAAACCATTGTTTGTGTTATTTATTTTGTTGGACTATGTGCATAATAGGACAACAAGGGAAACCTTTCACTTAAGAGGCCATGAATACTTCATAGTTTCATCTTTCCCTATGCTAAATCAGTTTGATATGTGAAAATGTGTTTAGGATTTTGATATATGCAAGGTACTATCAAAGTAATACCTTAACTTCAAAAATCATGATAGCTTTCTACAAAAACTGAAAAGAAAACTAAAAATGGCTGAATTACCGAAAGACCCTTATTAACACCCTATAACAACTTACTGGATGAGGGGAAATAACACAAACACCTAGGATGAGGAATGTGGATGTATATGATCTATGGATGTGTGTATTTTCCTTTTGAACTTATGAAAACTAAGAGGTATGCGTAAAATAGTCAATGGTCATCTAAACATCATTGTTGATGGTGATCCGATATTTATCCTATCCTACGAGGATCCCATAATAATAAAAATACGGTGAAAGGCTACTCCACCCAACACTCACACAATACTCAATATCATAGTAAATTTTAAAATAAATCCAACATCTTATATTACTTCAATAAAATGGAAATACAGAATCAAAAATTACAATGTTCAACCACAAGGCCAATTTTATTACAAAGAGAATCTACTAGAAATCTGCAAGTTGGAGGCACGGTCTATCATACCGGACCACATTTTTGTGATCCTTGTTCTCATTTTAATAAATTCCATAGAAAATTTTGGAAAGTGTAACTCCCCTTTTCCCACCTAGGAAGATATTCATTTGAAATTTGAATTTTCATTTTCCCACCTAGAAATATATTCAAATTTGAATTTTGGTGGCACAGCTTCTCGAAACCATAACTTTTGACTCGGGTGTTCGATTGGCTATTATAATATATCATTGGAAAGCTTGCGAAGAGATCTACAACATTGATATATCTAAAGATAATTTTGTCAAATTCCAATCCTTTTTTATGGCCTCTAAGTTCTTCAAATTTTATTTTTAAACATTATTGGCTAGATTTCTTGGGACAAAAATTTTAATCTCTCAAACCGTTCAGGATATTAGGGTTATTCTTTCACCATCGAATACATTTTTAAATTCCATTCATTGGGGTAAATTTTCAAGTCTATAAATGCCTATTTAGGTTGACTTACTAAAAATATCCGATGATCATTTTTCAAATTTTTGGGCTTCTGACTGACTTACACTTCTCAAGTGTCATCATGGACTCCAAAACAACTAAAGAAACCTACAACCAAAAAATAAAATACAATTTTTTATTTTTTTTGGTGATGCAAGATTTTCCTTACACCACTGGATGCTCTTACATCAAAATATCATAAAAAATGCAAATGATGATAATAAAAAAATGTGATTAAGACTCATGGCAATCATACAAGCATGGTGCTCTATGAAATGCAAATAGTGATAATAAATATGTGGTGTATGTAATAACTAATATGCCTAATGCAATTAATCAATGAAATGTAGTAATGTGTAATGTACAATAATGTAATCAATGCAATGTTTTTTGTGATTTTTGATTTTGTACTATTTTTGTTATTTTTGTTATTATTATATTTTTATGCATTATGTGTCATGCATGAAATACCCAAAAGTAGAGAATTTTGATAGGTATAGTTTCCTCAAAACTCTAGAAATAAGTTAAATGATAAGTCCTTGGCCCTACTTTCTACATGATGATGAACGCACCTAACCAGTTTACCACAAATTTGTCCTGCAAGTGGGGCAGAAAATTCAAATTTTGCTGCTTCTCTTTAAGGACAAGGTCCCCAAATTTAAAGTCCTTTATATGGAATTTTATATCATAAGCTCACTTGAGGTGATCTTGATAAACCTGAAGATGCTCAAGAGTGTTAATGCATTGTTCATCAAGAAGGGTCAATTGACTGAGTCAAGCTTATCATGCAAAGTCATCATTGATGAACTCTTGTAAAGTAATGCACAATGAAGGAATTTTTATTTCCAAGGGAATGATGGCCTCAGCACAATATACTAGTGAAAATGGAGTTGCCCTAGTTGGCATCCAAATGCTAGTTCTATAAGCCCATAATGCAAGAGGCAGTTTAAGGTGCCAATATTTGTGATTATCCTTGACGATTTTATTAAGAATGGCAATGATTGTTTTTTTTATGCCTCTACTTGACCATTACTCTATGGATAATAAGGTATTGAAAATATATGTTGTATGTTGTACTTGGTGCATAAATCTCTCATATCCTTGTTATTAAATGAAATTCAATTATCCGATATGATCTTTGATGGGATACCAAAATGTCATATGATGTTATGCAATATGAACTCTATAATTTGAGATATAGTCGTACTGGTAAGAGGAATTGCTTCCAACCATTTGGTAAAATATTCTATGGCCATTAGAATGAATGTGTGGTAGCCTGAAGAGGGAGGTGATATTTTGCCAATCAAGTCAAAACCCCACAACAAAAATACCATAATTATTGTATCGATTATAAGACCTATGAAGGTACATTTGATGGATTAGCATGATTCTAAAATTTAATGCACTTCTTGACATAAGCATATTAGTATTTATCCATGGTGGTCCAATAATAACCCATTTGAAGGATGCACTTAGCAATAACCATACCACTAAAATGGCCACCATGAGTACTATCATAAGATTGAGAGATTGCCCAAGTAGATTCTTAGGGATCTAAGTAATGGAGGAGAAGATCATCATAGCTTCAATGGTAAAGTGTATCTCCTAATAAGACATATTTTGTCACTTTTTTATTGAATATCATTTTGGTGGCATGTGAAAACCCCAAAGGAATATTACCAAGTTTTAGGAAATATTTAAGTTGAGCAAACCAATATTGATATGGTTGAGTTTTGACAAAATGAATTGCTTGCTCCTTTTGCAATTCATCTTGCACAAATATGGATTGGGATACATTCTTGATATAGATGGTCATGGTGTTGTCAAAAGGGCTCTACAGGACCAAGCACCCCCAGGATGTGTGCTTCAAAAAGTCATGTATTTTAAAGAACAAATTTTAGTACGGTTCAAATTGAATCATGTGGAAATATTGCTCATCTATAGAAGTATCTCATGAGATTGTAGATTGAGAGAGCATTTTGACCTAACTAGAAGTGACATCATCTGATGGGTTTTGAAAAATTAAGGATCCCAAGGAAGCCATTGTTTCTCCAATAAGGTTGGAAGAGTGAGGAACTACCTCAATGTCATACTGTAGCACCCTAAAATTGGCACAGTTAAACCTTAGTAAAAGATTAAAATTTGAATTTTAACCCAAACCGTCTGTTAAATCGCCTGTTACCTGCTTTCCTCATTTTTCACACCATTTTTAGGATTTGTTTTGACCATTGGATGATATCATCACATATCATATGAAATCATCCCAGATCTGACGAATTTGTCTGGAATAAAACGTCCAAACGATTTTGTCCCAAAACCAAATTTTCATAATTAGCTTCTATTACAACAGCTTCTCTAACTTGGGCAGAAATCTTGTCTGCGCATTTAGAGTATCCCCCATTGGAGATCTCCCAAATTGGGATGATTTTCAACCTCCTAACCTCTCCCTAATCCTATATAAACTAGGATTTTCTCAATTTATCCCCCTGAACCCCCTAGTTGATAGATTTATCTATAGAGTTAGCTCCTTGTGCATTAGAAAATCCTCGTACTATTGTTTGTATTTGGTATTTCAAGTCTTCTTGCAAGAATCTTATTATTTTTCAGTTGGAGCAGGCTCGGATCATCTTTGACAATTCAAGACAATTTTGGATGATCCTATTGCAGATCGACGATGATCTCGTATGATTGGAGGCGATCTCGACTGTAGTCTATATTGGGGGCAATAAAAGCCCAAAGTTTTCATTTACTTATTGTTTCTCTTCATTTTCTTATGCATTAGCTTGGTTTATTTTATTTCTGCATCCTGGAGTTCACCTCATTTAGCATAGATATATGATAAAGTCAAAATAAATTGTCAAATTGATGCATTTCCTTTTAATTGATATCTATATCTACCATTTAGGCAAATTCATTGTTACTTCTATCATTTCCCCTTGCTTTTGTAGTTGCATTTTTGGTATTTTGTATCTATTTTTTGTGATTGTAATTTTTTAGCGAATTTTTCTGACGAATTCGTCAGATCTCAAATGATCCCATCTGATCTCAGATGACCAACTATGATCTGATATGATTCTATGCAATTTCAGATGATTATGTATGATTTGAGATGATTTGGACTGCTACAAACCGTAGAACCTTCATTCAGACATCTGGAATCAGGTATATTCTATCTTATTTAGCGTATTCTTTGTGTTCAACATTTATTCATGTTTTCTTTATCCATAAAAAAATCAGCATTGACATATAGATTAGCTTAGATTCATTTTGGCCAAACCTAGGAATTGAATTATTGAACACATCAAACCTATCATCAACCTAGGCATGGAAACTGCCACTTAAAATTTTCTTGGTGAACCCACCATCCATCAAAAATTCACCCTTATACCCCTCCCCCAAGAGGCGGGACCTTCAAAGGGCCTCTCAGTCTGAGGTATTGTCCCATCCTTCTCGCATACCCCTTCTGGGGGTGGATCCTATAGCCTGAAGGTAAGGATGAAAAAAATTTGGAGCGATACATTTTGGTGAACCCAACGTGAAAACTAAAAACCTTTTGAAAACAATCCAAAAAAAAATCAAAAACATAAATGCATTTAGAATAAAAGATTGCATATCATATTTAGATGGTAGATTATAATAAAAGACGAGCTGTCACCATTAATGTTGAGAATCAATTAGCAGCTATAGAGATTACTTGTTTGCTTAGAGTATCTCAAACATATAGAGTCCCACCTTTATGGGACGAGCTTAATAGGAGATTGAATCTCATTTCATCTAGATCAACCGAACTTAGGCAAATCAAGAGGTTTGTCCTAGATAGAATCTTGGATCCTGATCAAGTGACCTTGTATCATGAGCTTTAGAGAGCTTGCCATAGGTGGTTAGTAGATAAAAGAGCCCTTGTGTCTTTTGAATTGTACACCTTTGAGGAATACCTCGATAATACAACTGTAATATATAAGTTTCTATCTCGTATAGAGGATCAAGAGGTCATTATTACAAATAGAAAGAGATGGAATAGAGTTCTTAGAGCTGTGTTATATCGAGAGTATTGCCATGAGCTCTATTTTTACAAGTCAAAGTCAGAAGTAGATAACATCACCATAGCACACTTTGTTAAGTTCTTGAAAAACCATTTCCAATTTGAAGAGGAACATTTCATGACTCCTGATGAACTTGATCCCATCAATGACATCTATAAACTATTTATAGAAAACTAAGCCATTATTTTATTATTGTTGTTTCTTGTGTTTAGTGTGATGTTTTTTGTCTTTATAATCATAAAAACAAAACAAAAATAATTAAAAAAAAACAAACAAACAAAACAAAATCATAGCAAAAAAAAGAATCAAAACATTTTATTTTAAGCATCATAGTAGGTATATAATTAAAATATATACCTCCCAAATCTATTGCAAATATATTAATATATATTTTCTAAAATCTAAATTTAAACATAATGACTAGACTCAGGAATGGAAAACAGACTGAATTATAAGAAGATTGGTTAGGAAAAATCGTAAATAAACTAGATGTCCTTCCTGAAGACCCAATTCAGGAAGAAGGAACCCTAGACCAACAAGAAGAAGAGTTTGTTGACACAAATGAACAAAGAGAAACTATTAGAGAGGAAGGATCCTCATCTCCTAAAATGTCTCTAGAAGGAACGGTTACTTTTGAGAACTTGAAACATTTTTGGAAGTTCCTCAATACCAATATTGGCACTCTTAATAGAGCAATCCATATGGAAAAGGATCAAATTAGTGACACTCAAGCAACCCTAGAAGACATATATCACACATGCACTAATCCCTTGTCCTTCGTTGATCAAGAAAGTGATCAAGTTGGACCATCCAATTTGGATATGGCTGCTATAATCCAAAACATGCAACAACAATAGGTTACCCAACCATCTAGAGTACCTTTTACCAAGCCTAGGGTTATTCCCACACAAAATAAACCATCATTCATTGCTCTATTTCACTAAGTTATTGATCAAGATACCTCAAATCAACAAAAGCCTAAAACAAAATCAAATACCAATTTCCAACAATCTGGGGTACAACATAATTCTACAACAAATCTTCTTCATAATACTCTTCCTACCAACCATTTGCATAATCGCAATATAGCATCTAATCCTTATGTCATGCCATCCTACGCTCACAAATCCCATACTCATGTACCACCAAACCAATATGGTGGACAAACTGGTAATCTGGAAGCCATGGTGAAATAGTTATTCTATCGCATGGACCAGATAGATCCCTACCGTCCCTCATACAATTATCGAGAGATGTGTAGTCAGCCTCTAGATCCTATAGTTGTAGCACAACCATATCCTAAACACTTTCCTATGCCTGTCCTACCAATATACAAAGGAACTGAAGATCCCATAGAGCATATTTGTATGTTTAGGATAGCATGTCATGATATATCACATGATGATTTGTTATTACTAAAAATGTTCCCAAAAAGTTTAGGAGGGATGTCATTAGAATGGTATTATCAACTACCCACCAATTATTTGAGAAATTTTGAAGAAATCGCTGAGTCCTTTTTGCATCAATTTAGTGCCTACATTGAAATGCATGTAACCATTAAATATTTGTACAACCTAAAACAAGACAAAGATGAATGTTTTGCTGATTTCCTAGCTTGATGGAGACAATTGATAGGAAAATTGCACTTTGTGTTACCTTACCGAGAAATTCTGGATATTTTTATCAATAATTTACAAGAACAACTATCCTATGAGTTATCAACTACTACCTTGACCACCTTCGATCAAGCTATAGATTTAGCTTGAAGATTGGAAGATGCTCTCATTAGGAGAGGTCAGCTCAGAAAGAAATATGATGATAAAACATCCATAAATCAATATAAAAAAAAAACAAGTTGTGGGTGATGGAGTCACTGATAGTAGAAATATCGCTACTATTAATGTTGCAAAATCAACAGAGAGATTTATACTAAAACCTCTTGATAAACCACCTCAAGAATTTACTAGGTTAAATCAACCTTTATCAACCATTCTCCCGCAATTACTAGCACGAGGATTGATCCAATTACCAAATATCCGAGAACCTGATCCAACTATACTCGGATATAGAGCTGATTTACACTATGATTTCCATAGAGGACCTGGACATGCTACCAACTCTTGTAAAATATTAAAACATAAAATACAAGACCTGATTGATAACAATGAGATGGAGGTGCAAGCCTTTCAACCTAAACAAAATCCTCCTAATAATGCTCAAAAGAACATTCTCCAAAAATTAGAATCAGAATGCCAATCAGTCATCAGACATATTTCAAAATCCTTTATCGAAGCATGGTAAAGAGGTGGCTAATCAAATTGAGCATCATAATGTTCCCCCTCCTACTCGATATGTAGGAACTATTAGTGGATAATTACCTGTTCACGATTTGCAAATCTTTGACACAACTTTATCCATGTTTATGGCCAGAACTCTACATACTATTCAGACACTTGATCTTAGTGATACTGAATATGAGACTGAAAGTGACATGGAAATCACCTCAAATCGATCGAATAGTTCTGAAGATGAATCAAATGTTGTTCAACCCATCACAAATTCTATGGTTCCAAAAGAACCATTTCCTAGAAGAGTCACTACTCGACCATCTTCTCACCAAATACTTTCTAATGAACAAGTCATAAACACTAGACCAAGACCTATTCATCATCTATAAAATAATATTTTAGGTACCATCGAAGTTGTTACTCGACAACAGGCTCAAAATTCTCAACAATATCAAACTCAGAATGATGGATCAGCTCCATTTGTTTTGAAAAATCCCAATAAATGGAATCATGCACCTAATGTTCAACCTAAACCTCCTTATAATATTAATGAACAATTATCAAATACTACAACTAGAATTTCCCTTTTGGATCTCTTAAGGTCTTCTCCTACCCATAGGGATGAATTAATGCTCACATTAAGCCAAATGATGGTACCACAAAATATTCAACCTGAAGCCATGTCTAGTACTATCATAACTTGATAAGTTGATTGTATTGACTTCTGGGATAGATATATACCACAACATAGTCTGCATAAGGACAAACCTTTATATATTACTGCCCTAATCGAAGATGTAGCTGTTAAACGAGTCTTGATTGATAATGGTTCATCTTTAAACATATGCACTTTTGACTTCTACCAAATATTTGGGTTTAGAAGTGACGAAATGAAAAGAACTAATATGATTATAAAAACATTCAATGACGAAACACAAGAAACATGTGGAGTTATTACTATTCCATTACAAGTTGGTCCTAGAACCTTAGACACGATCGTGTTTATTGTGCATTGCCCTGCATCGTACAATATACTTTTGGGTCACCCTTGGATTAACACGATGCGAGCTATTCCATCAACTTTACATCAGTGCATTAAATTCAAATTTAAAAATCAATTGGTTACCATTCATGGTGACCCTAGACCCTTTGATATGTGTGCTTTGGCAGAACCTGTTGGAGTTTAATTTTTCCCTGCTCTGTCATCCACACATCCTAATTCTAATCATCCATCTAAACATGTGAAACACACACCCATAACATCATCTACTCCTTCTCCATCAGTTGCACCTTCACATATGCTCCCTCCATCTTATCAAGATTTGGAATATAGTGATAAAAATGAAGAACCTTCTTATCTTCCTGATATTTTATTTTGTAACATGATTAATTTTCCACATATAAAAGTCAAATATTTTGCTACATTATTTTACATTATAAAAAATATTTTGTTATCGCTACCTTTTATTCATCACCTTTTGTTCTTACCTTCACCACAACCAAATTATCCTTCAAAAACACCTTTGATTTTGAAGCAACCTTAGACATGCTATACTCAAATAACCTTGTATAGTGTTTATAGATCATCTTGTATACACCACCAATTCAATTCATCAATTAAAATCAAAATATAAAAAACATCAAAATCCTCAAAATATTCAAAAACATCTTTTATTTTCGTACTTGTCAAATCTTGAAGTATTGCAGTTATATTTTTAGTTATTTTGGATAAATTAGCATTTATTTGGAATCCTGCACTTTCACACTCACATGCATAAATGTCTTGATTTTATTTGATATGATTATTAATCTCTCATATATCAAAGTCCACAGTTGAATTAAATGAAGTTTTGAGCATAGAGAACTGGTCTTGCTATTTACTTGAACCAAGTACATCTCTTCACATTAAAATGATTTCATTGCAAATTCAATATGATGCTACATAGTAGAAGTGGTTTCTTGAGCAAAAAGTTTCCCCTGCTATCCTATCATGCACATGGTCTAGAATATTTGAGAATTGACAAAAGGACAAGCTCACCCCTACCCAGAATAAAAATCCCTTACTCTACAACCAATCCGAGCAAGTATACCTAGTATAGAAAGAAAAAAGAAAAAGTCAAAGCAAAAGAGAAAAATAAAAATATTATTTTGTATCATCACAACAATATTTCAGCATTATCTCAAGTTCCAAGCAAAATAAAAAAAAAAAAAGCAAAAGCAAAAGCAACAAAATCCCTTCCCTACCCCTTGAAAAGAAAAGAAGGGTGAATGAGCTTGAATCCCTGGAATTCTTAATTATTTGAAAACTATGAGGTAAGCCCCATAATAGGTGGTTTGTGCCCAACCCGCTTGGCCTTGGGTAATTCCTAGCATGGTGATATGTCTATTACATTAGCGACCTTCTTTTGTATAGACCTATGTCAACTTATGGATTAGCTAGCTCTTGATAACCCGACTTACATAGTAGTCTGGTATGGTTACATGCATATACATCATGGTCAAGGAACACTCATTTGGTTAAGTCAAAATTACTTGTATCAAATTTTCTTGCTCAAAATTGATGAATGAACAATACAATTGCACACACATTTGTATTTGAGATATTTTGTATCATTATGATAAAGCAAGATCGGTAATGAAATCACATTTGCACATGAGGGTTCCTTATAAATCTACATTTTTCTTTGAGATAATGTAAAATATTCCTGCAACTTTTTTTTTTGGAATAATTTTTATTTCAGAACATCTGTTTAGTATAAAAACAATTATTGTTTTCAAAAATCACAAAAAGCTTTCAAACAACATATGAGACACATATAATCAATAAAGTCATGTTCATATTATTATTTTTTTTTTATCAACAACCAAAAAATCAATCATGCAATAAAACTAAAATATCAATTTCTTCTTCGGATTTTGCGATGATGGCATAAGTCTATACCTATAATTCTATGCCTAGCGCAAACCATTAATCTAATTTTATTTTCCATTTATTTTTAAACAAATTCATAAAAACATATGACTTACATCATTATGTTACACATTCGAGCTTTAAAAACAAACAAACACTTATTCTATTTTCATGTCATTATGTCAACATTCAATTTTGCAATGATGGTATAGTTCTTAGGGACTTATTCAAAAAATTTATCACACTTAGGAATTTATGCCTAGCAAAATCATATTTCTTTAATATGTCATGCATATTTTTTATGAAAATCTGAAAACAAATCATCACCATCATCATTTCTCTCATCACAACATAAAAGTCTTAAGACAGTCTCTTAAACACCCTTTTACTTTTAGCAATATTTCTATACTGGGACTAGCTTGACGACCTAGTGAGTGGCGACTCCATGAAACAGTCTATACCAGCAACAATGTCCTTTGAAATTATTGTTAGAATTCCCTTTTATTTTTCATCAAATCACACCACAAAAACAACCAATTTATGCACATCAGATTATTTCATTTACAATTTTATGCTAGGACATAAAAATTATAATTATTTTCAACGACATAATTACATGAATCATCAATTAATCAAAAAATTCAAAATTAAAGCATCATACAACATATACACAAGTCATCTCATCAAAAAATATAATCTATATATCTCAATCAATTATGTACATCATCTGGATTGGTATGCCACAATCAAAACCCTAGCATACTCAATCCCCTAAAAAAATATATATAATAATACAAATCTGCCCTCTGCAATAGCTAGCCTCGAGAAGCCCTCGAGCTCTCAGCCTCATCTCCTCCCCCGCCTTGACGTGGAGGAGGTGGTTCCATAGAGGTATGGATTGTGTCCCATGTCCTCATCATTGATCATGAGGATGTCCTTGATGATCCCATCATGACCGGCTCTGCAATAGGGGCTGGTAGTGGTACCCTCTGTCCCTCTAGAACCACATGATAGTCTAGCCCCTAGTAGAATATAGTATGAGCAATAGACCACACTATATCTTGAGTGCTTGCCCCTTTGATTCAAGCCCTAAGACGTGTAGCCTCATCCTGTAGTGTCTGCACCTGAGCCTGAAGGTGGGCAACCTCAGCCCAGAGAGTCGTCGTCTCGCTGCTCTCCCCTATCTCAACACCCTTGCCCTTATCGAGCGATGGTGGTCTCTCCCCCTATTGAGAAGAGACTTCCCTCTCCCTCCTCCTTATCTCCTAAGGTCTCTATGGAGCCTGACCCATCCTATGGCATCTCTCCTATGGAGACCATCGCTGATCTCTCCCGCCATGACCTCGTATTGCATCAATAGTAGCCTGGCACCACCTCCCCATCCGTCGCACCATGATGTGCATTGGACCCTGCACCCTCATCATCTGAGGAGGGTGGATGCCTACGTACCAGGCATTATACCCGTATATGACCCTAGCATCGTCACCATCCACTAGCTAGATGGGGCATCATCCACATCCTGACTCCATAATCGTTGCATGTCTAGAGCCCCGCTCAACATGGTACTATCCCAAACAGTCTGAGAGTAGTTGTAGTCCCTGAGAGAAGGGATCCCCTACTATAGATCGAACTATTGTAGAACCTGATTGTAGCTATGGAGCTCTACCTCTCCCCGCTCCATCCTCAGCCAGTAGACTTGCCTAATGCGAGCCAGCTCCTGCCCATCCTCTGCCCACTCGGGGTGCTCTTGCCATGGCACAAATTAAATTCAAACCTAATTTACTAGGATTAGATCCTTACCTATAGCCCGAGTCAGACCTCTATTGCTCTGTGTGCTATCTCAACCATTTTTCTCTCTATAGAGCTCTAGAACAGTAAAAATGAATAGTAAAAATGAATTAGGGTTTTACCCTATTTTTCTTAATTTTATTCAAAAACAACAACATTTTTAATTTTGCTTTTCTGCGTTTTTACCTCAAACGTTTGATTTGGGTAAAAACATGGAGGGGGAACCATAGTAAGCAGTCGTACGATTCGACCTAGAATCATCATCTAAAAAATTGAGTAAATTTTTGCTTTCTCGTAAAATAGGAAAAACTAGTCTTAAACGCATTTTCTTCAAAAAATTTGCTAAAGAGGGGGAAAAATGTAGCACCCTAAAATTGGCATAGTTAAACCTTAGTAAAAGATTAAAATTTGAATTTTAACCCAAACCGCCCATTAAACCGCTGTTACCCTCTTTCCTCATTTTTGCACCATTTTTAGGATTTGTTTTGACTGTTGGATGATATCGTCATAGATCAGACAAAATCATCCCATATCTAATGAATTCATCTAGAACAGAATGTCTAGATGATTTTGTCCCAAATCCAAATTTTCATAATTAGCATTTGTTTCAACAACTTCTCTAACTTGGGCAGAAAGTGTGTCTGCGCAGTTAGAGTCTCCCCCGTTGGAGATCTCCCAAATTGGGATGATTTCCAACCTCCTAACCTCTCCCTAATCCTATATAAACTGGGATTTTTTCATTTTATCCCCTTGAACCCCCTAGTTGAAAGATTTATCTACAGAGTTAGCTCCTTGTGCATTAGAACATCCTTGTACTATTGTTTGTATTTGGTATTTCAGGTCTTCTTGCAGGAATATTATTATTTTTCAGTCAAAGCAGGCTCGAATCATCTCTAACGATTCTGGACAATTTTGGACGATCCTATTGCAGATCGGCAATGATCTCGTACGATTGGAGGCAATCTCGACTACAGTCCATATTGGGGGCAATTAGAGCTCAAAGTTTGCATTTACTTATCATTTCTCTTCATTTTCTTACGCATTAGCTTGGTTTATTTTATTTCTGCATCCTGGAGTTCACCTCATTTAGCATAGATATATGATAAAGTCAAAATAAATTGTCAAATTGATGCATTTCATTTTAATTGCTATTTAGATCTACCATTTAGGCAAATTCATTGTTACTTCTATCATTTCCCCTTGCTTTTGTAGTTGCATTTTTGGTATTTTGTATCTATTTTTTGTGATTGCAGGTTTCTAATGAATTCTTCTGATGAATTCATCAGATCTCAGATGATCCCGTCTGATCTTAGATGGCCGACTATGATCTGAGATGATTCGGTGCAATTTTAGACGATTATGTATGATTCAAGATGATTTGGACTGCTAGAAACCGCAGAAACTTCATTCAAACATCCGAAATCAGGTATATTATGTCTTATTTAGTGTATTATCTGTGTTCAACATTTATTCATGTTTTCTTTATCCATAAAAAAATTAGCATTGGCATATGGATTAGCTTAGATTCATTTTGGCCAAACCTTGGAATTGAATGATTGAACATAAAATGAACACATCAAACCTGTCATCAACCTAGGCGTGGAAACTGCCACTTAAAAGTTTCCTGGTGAACCCACCATCCATCGAAAATTCACCCTTATACCCCTCCCCCGAGAGGTGGGACCTTCAAAGGGCCTCTTAGTCCGAGGTATTGTCCCATCCTTCTCGCATCCCCCTTTCGGGTGCAGATCCTATAGCCTGAAGGTAAGGATGCAAAACATTTGGAGCGATACATTTTCATTCAAATTTAACTAATAATTTATCCACAAGGGCTTTATATTATTTCAATATTGGACACTTGCATTGGTAAATTTTCTTTATGTGGTTGACAATGAGCAAGGAATTGCCAAATATGTTGAGCTTCTTTATGTTCATGGCAAGAGCTATCTAAAGACCTAAAAGAAGGGCCTCATACCCATAATTATTATTGGTGCACAAGAAATTGAGTTTAAATAAAATAGGAATAGGATCCCCTTGCAATGTGAAAAACATGATTCCTACACCACCCCCTTGCTCACATTTAGAACCATCGAAGAATAACATCATATCAGCTTTGATTTTTTATTCTTTAGGTTCTAGCAAGTTTTATAATGTGAAGACTCCATCATCGGGTAACTCGATTGTAATAGGCTTATCATCATGGAGAGGGTCATGTGCTAGTTGATAAGTGATAACTTGACCTTTTAAATATTTTGGCTACTGAACTCAAGGTTAAATTCTATAAACACTATTATCCACTTTGCGGTATGAATGTTTTGATATGTCCAACTCATCATGTATCATAGAGGGTTATCTTTAGAGATTACATACATTGTTTTTTTTAGCATGTAATATCAAAGCTTATTTGTGGTAAAGACTACTACTAAGCAAATATTATCAACATATGCATACTTGAGTTCGTAGATGACCAAGGTGTGACTGATGTAGTAAATACCTTGTTCTTTGTTTACCTCATTCTTCTAGGTCAACATGGTCCCTAAGGCAAAGTCAGTAGCTGATATGTATAATAAGAATGACACACCTAATCTAGAAAAAGATATTACCAGTAGAGATGCCAGGTATTGCATGATTTCATCAAAGTATTTTTGACATTCATCATCCCAATTAAACATGACCCCCTTTTGTAATAATAGATTCATCAGTTGACATTTATCTAAAATTTGTGCTATGAAGCATTAGATAGATTAGATCTTTCCTTGTAAGTTGTGAAGTTGCTTAAGATTAGTAGGGGAGAACATTTCTAAGATTACCTTAAATTTAGCTAGATCAACTGGGATTCCTAATTTAGATATGATGAAGCATAAGAATTTTCTAGATGTTATATCAAAAACACACTTCTTGGGGTTCAGTTGTATGTTATGCTCTATGAGGCGATCAAAGACTTTTCTTAGAACATCAATGTGCTTGTGATGCAGTATGGATTTTGCCAATAAGTCATCCATGTAATATTCCAATATTTTATGCATGTAATCATGGAATATGTATGTCATGGTCTACTAATAGGTAGCACTAGCATTTTTGAAACCAAATGACATGACTTTATAGCAAAATGTTCCCAAGGCATCGTGAAATCTATTTTGGGTTGGTCTTCTGGGTTGACTCAAATTTGGTTGTAACCTAAAAATCCATCCATAAGGGATAAAATTTCATGACCAATAGTTGCATCAATGAGTGCATCAATGTTTAGGAGTGGGAATTCATCCTTTGGACTCGCTTTATTAAGATCATAAAAATTAGTACATATGTGAATATTCCCATTTGGTTTTTTGATAGGGACCATGTTGGACATCTTGTTAGGATAATCAATAGGTTGAATGAACTTGTATCCAACAACTTTTGAAGCTCATATTTAACAATTAATGCTATTATTGATTGCATCTTATTGAGCTTATGATTGATTGATTTAATTTTTGGATCAAGCATTAAGTTGTGCATGACTAGATTTGGGTTGAGAACTGACATGTCTTTGTAAGACCAAGCAAAAGTATCCTTTGTTAAGAGAGTTGTGTAATTGGCTTGTTTTCTAAGGGATTAAATTATTCCAACTTAATATTTTTAAGAAATTTGGGATCGATGTTGATATCTACATAAATTGTGTCCTCAATTGACATATAGAATACCTCCTTGAGTTTATGAGACATAGGGATCAAATGGATGTCATAAACTATATTTGGAGAATTGATCATTTCATTAGGTTTGATATTAGCTTCAAAAACATCTTTATATGACTCTACTAAGAAATGAAATGGTTGTAACATTTCCTCATAGGTCAAAAAATCCAAGGGTGATGACATAAAAGTGGTGTCATCAAAATTAATTACCTCGTGGGTAAGATATAAAGGTTTTGAAAGGTCACCTAGGTAATGGAGTGGTGTGGTGAGATCAATGGAGATCATATTTATGGTGAGAATATAATATCAATTCTCTAGCAAGAAAATTTGATCGAATATGGGGGATGCAAATGCATTGGGAGTGGCTGTGGTGGTGGTAGAATGATAGGTTGTGTCCTAGAGGTATTACGAGCAATAGAGTCCCCCTATGGGAGAATCTAACACATCATAGCCCGTGATACATGCAAAAAATATGAAGATAAATTTTTTCTAGATCATTAAGAGGCTCGACAGTAGTTGATTCATCCTCTAATCTATCTAAAGTAATAGATATTACCTCATACTCTCTGTAAGATGAATTGGTAGACATGTCATAAATATATTGGTAGAATTCATCATATTCCTTGATATAATAATTTTTAGGATCATTTCCTAGGTTAGACTATTCTTGTTCCTCAAACTCATCATCAAAGACCAACCACTTGTATGCTCTTTATTAAGAGAGTTAATTCAAACATGATCGCTAAGCCACTCTATGTGGTTGGGACCAGGATACTCTAAATCCTCTTCATCCTCATTTTATTTGGATGCCTCAATTTAATAGTTGGAGGACTAAATAATTATCATCATGATTGGGAGGTGATCATTCATTAGATGACTATGACCAAGATCATCATATTCATTGCCATTGATCTCATCTCCAAAGCCTATGGTCAGGCATTGGAGTGAGTCTGCAAGGAGCTCATTCAACATATGGATGGAATACCCTAAGCTGAACCTATCGATGGGTAGTTGATAATATGGTTGGTAAGGGGTTTAAAGACCTTGTTCATATTGACCAAGACCATTTTTGCATCAATGGCAGTGGTAAAAGTACTATAGGGAAAATGTTATATTTTACATGTAGCTGATGTTTGCTAAGAACAACTCATCATATTCTATCATAAGAGATGACTCTAAGATAACTTTAAAATCCCCATAGACAAAGTTTATCTGATTTAGAGGACATACTAGAGGGATAATAGTAATGATGGGAAGTGGTGGTTGGTGAGGTCTACCTATGTCTTGCATTGAATCGATCAGGGAAGTAAGTGTAACATTATGTACAAATACTCAGTGAGTCTAGGATTAGTCATATGGACTATGGTTTTCCATAAGGTATATGATGATGATAGGGAAGCAGGTTGGGATGACTCATCCATGGCAATGGGTACTTCTTCCTCATCCGTTGGAATTATAATTGCTGCTTCAAAAATGGTGGATATAGATGACAAGGTTTCATCGATTGGTGTCTTCGATGGATTCCTACTCAGAGGATCCGATTGTATCGCTCCAAATTTTTTTCATCCTTACCTTCAGGCTATTGGATCCATGCCCGGAAGGAGTATGGGAAAAGGATGTCGTGGTACCTCGGACTGAGAGGACTTTGCGAAGGTCCCGCCTCTCAAGGGAGGTGTATTTTGATGATTTTTTGATGGATGGTGGGTTCACCAGGAAACATTTAAGGGCAGTTTCCACGCCTAGGTTTGGAATGTGTTTTAATGTGTTCATTTTTAACTTTAAGCATTCATATCCTAGGTTTGGCCAAATGAATCTAGATTAATCTACATGAAAATGCAAATTCAATGAGTACAAAAAACATATTTAAAGACATAAAACAAAGAATTTATAGAATACAAATGAGGAATACCTGATCCGGATGTCTGGTGATGATTCTGATGTTTGAAGCAGTCAGGATCGTCTGGAATTTGACAGAATAGTCTGAGATCTGACAGAATCATCTGAGATCTGACGAATTCGTCAGAGACCTGCAAGCAGAGAATTCGTCAGAGACCTGCAAGCAGAAAAATAGATACAAAATACAACGAATACTACTGTGCTAACAGAGGAAACAACACCAAATGACCGTATGAATACTTGAATAATAGTTATGAAAAGAAATTCAAGCAAATTACGATATTCTAATGACAAATCATGATCTTAGTATGCAATCTAAGCTAAATGGGTGAACTCCAAATGCAAAATAACATAAACACTGAATAAACTATCTAATTTGCAAAATAAAACAATAGAGAAAAGGTTGAGAAATGCAAACTTTAGGCACTGATTGCCTCAATATGGACTACAGTCGAGATCATCTCGCATCAGTACGAAATCGCCTCGAATTCGACAGGTTCGCCTCCGATCTGAACAGGTTTGTCGACGACGATGTGTGCTAGCTCCGGCTAAAAAACAATGATGTACCTACAACAAAATTGGTATGGGACCAGTGCAAATGAAAAATTGGGATGGTTCAACGTAGATGGAGTTAAATTGTAGAGAATTTCAGCCAGGGGGTGCTATGGGGATAGCTTAGGATTAAATAGGCTTAGGGGAGTAGTTAGAAGGTTGGAGATCATCCCAATTTGAGATATCTCCAATGGGGGAGGGTCCTTAACGGCACAGACACGCTTCTGCTCAGATTGGAGACCCGTTGGAATAGAAGCTAATTGTGCAAAATCAATTATGTGACAAGATCATCTGGACATCCTAGCCCAGACGAAATCGTCAGATCTGGGGCGATATCGTCTGATTGGCGACGATATCGTTAAACGATCAAAACAACCTCTAAAAATGGTACGAAAAATGGGGCAATGGATTACCCGGCGGTTAACGAGCGGTTTGGGAGGTTAAATTTGAATTTTAAATTATTTACTAAGGTGAATGTAATTATAATTTTACCGTGCCAATTTTAGGGTGCTACATTTTGCCCCCTCTTTAGCGAATTTTCTAAAGAAAATGCGTTAAAGATGAGTTCTTCTCGATCTATGAGAAAGCAAAAACAATTCCCATTTTTAGGCGATGATTCTTGGTCGAATCGTACGACAGCTTACTATGGTGCCCCCTCCGTGTTTTTACCCAAATTGAACATTTGAGGTAAAAATGCGAAAAAGCAAAAAATTATTTTTGAATAAAATTAAAAAAATTAGGGTAAAACCCTAATTCATTTTTACTGTTCATTTTCTGGTTTTTAGAGCTCTGAAGCAAAAATGGTGGAGATGATGCACAGATCGACAGAGGTCCGGTGCGGTCTACGGGTAAGAGTCTAGACTTAACTAGGATGCTTTAATTTGAATTTACATGCTTTGTAGGTAATTTTTAGATGATTTTTGAGCATCGCGGCCATTTTTGGGCCGTCGACGTTGTCGAAACGAAATCATCTCGATTTCGATGAAATCATCTTAATTTCGGAAATTTCGTCCAAGGGCAAAATCAGCGAAAGGGGGACGATTTCAACAAATTAGAGACGATTTCGGCTTGCAAAATTGGAGACAATTCTGCTCAAATTTGGGACAATATCATCCAATAGTGGGCGATATCATCAATTGCAAAAAAAATTGATTTTTAACTTGCATTATTAATTACTTGAATTGTTTATTAATGATTGTTTATTGTTTTGTTGTTTATGTTTGCAGAGAGGTTTGCTAAAGAGCAGGGAATGGAAGTATGGAGGGTTGAGAGATGACTTGGCCGCTCTCACACAGGCAAAGCGAGATCAGATGGCACAGGTCGACTTGCAACATGTGGCAGAGATGCCACAAGTGTCTACCGATATGGGGCTTCTAACAGCCCTAGCAGAGAGATGGTATCCGGGTTCCTCATGTTTTTGGCTACCTATAGGGGAGATGACTCCCACACTAGAGGATGTATGGAGGATTCTAAGAATCCCCATACAAGGACGGTTGATTACTCCTATAGCCAATCAGGGCCACGCTATGGGATGACTGTGTCGTGACCCGAGCTTCACCCTGGAGAAGGGCAGAGTTAATATCAAGGCACTATGCTAGATGCCTGGGGCATCTAGGCTCACACGGGTTCTAGCTGGAGTGGTTGGTGGACTTCTACTGTGCCACCAGAGTGGGTGCAGGGTGCCATGGATGCTCACAAATGTGATCTGTGATATGCGGGACCACGGGTATAAGTTCTCTTAGGGCAGCTATGTACTATGCCAGTTGTACAGGATCCTGTATGGGGTCGTGTACAAGGGCGGTCGATGTCTGGTCATGACATCGCTCTTACAGGTTTGGTGTTAGGAGCACATTGTAGTGCGAAGGCTGGTAGGGCTTCCTTTGAGAGGGGTAGACGAGGAGAGGCCCTGAGTCTTCTATTGGTGGCTCCAGAGAGGGTCCCAGCAATGGATCGACCTCCCTATGTCTCGGAGACTATTGGATGACCTAGTCCTAGACCAGATCACTTGGAGACCATGGAGGGAGCATCTAGGGTGGGCCGAGGATGGACAAGAGTTGGCTCGCATCAGGCGAGTCTGCTAGCTATGGATGGAGAGGGGGGAGGTGGAGCTCCACCGCTATGACCGAGTTTTGCGGTAGTTCGGTCTGCAGCAGGGGATCCCATCTTTGAGGGATTACAAGTTTTCCCGGACTGTCCGGGATAACACCATAGTTAGCGAGCTCCTGACATGTAGCGGTTCTGGAGCCAAGTTACGGATGATGCCCCCATCCAGCCAGTGGATGGGGACGACATAGGGGTAGCCGATGGCTACGATGCTTGGTACGTAGGCATCCGCCCTCCTCGGATGATGAGGGCACAAGGTCCGATACACGTGGTTATGCATCGGATAGGGAGGTGGCACCAAGCAATGATGGAGGCAGCCTAGGGTCATGGTAGGAGAGAGGAAAAGAGGCCACAGGCATAGGAGAGGCTATGGCATAGGGAGAGGAGGGAGGCGAGGAGGCCACAGGCACAGGAGAGGCTGTGACAGAGGGAGAGGAGGGAGGCAAGACCCCCATCTCCACAAAGGCCACCATCGCTTGATAAGGGCAAGGGCATAGACACAAGAGAGAGTAGCGAGATGGCTACTCTTCGGGTGGAGAGAGATCGTCTCCAGGCCTAGGTGCAGACTCTACAGGATGAGGCTGCACGCCACCGAGCTAAGGTGGCACAGCTGCGAGACGAGATTGCACGCCTCAGGGCATGGGGTGGAGGGGTGAGTTTTGGAGAGCTGACACGGGCTATCACCCAACTTACATTCTATCAGACATTATATTATCAGCTGGTGCCAGAGGCGGATAGACTACCCCTGCCAGCCAACATTGTAGATCCGATCAGGATCGGGTCGTCGAGGACCACATCCCGATCGAGGACTAGGACTACGCAGACTGCGATGGGGCCACCTCGTCCACCTCAGGGCAGGGGAGGAGATGAGGCAGAGAGCTCAAGAGTCTCTCGAGGCTAGAGGGCTAGACTGACATTGTATTATATGATTATTTTTTTGATAGAGGATTGAGTATGCCGAGGTACAGATTGTGGCATACCAATCCAGTTTTGATGATGTACATATACGGTTGTTGGTATATATATGATATGAGATATGTTTTTGATCACATGACTTGTATAATGTGTACGCTTATGATGCTTTTATGTTTGATTGATTAATTTGATAATTGGATTGATGATTCATGAAATTATGTCGTTTTGAAATTTATAACTTTGATGTCATGCTATAATATTTTAAATGAAATAATCTGATGTAACAAATTGATTGGTTGTAATGTGATGTAAAAATAAAAAGAGACTTCTAACAATAATTTCAAAGGACATTGTCGCTATTATAGACCATTTCATGGAGTCGCTGCTCACTCGGTCGTCAAGCTAATCCCAGGATAGAAATATTGTTAAAAGTAAAAGAGTGCTTAAGAGACTGTCTTAAGAATTTGGTGCAAAAATGAAGGTGATGATGGTTTGTGTTCAGATTTTCATGAAAATAGTATGCATGAAATAATGTTAAAATGATTTTTGCTAGGCATAAATTCCTAAGTGTGATAAAATTTTTGGATAATTCTTTAAGAATTATACCATCATTGCAAAATTGAAGGTTGACATAATGACATGAAATAATAAAAATGGGTTTGCTTTTTAAAAGCATAATTTGTGTAACATAATGAATTAAGTCATATGTTTTTCATGATTTTTAATAAATGGGGAATAAAAATTGTTACAATGGTTTGCGCTAGGCATAGAATATGTAGGTATAGACTTATACCATCATCACGAAAATCCAAAAAATATAGTTTTATTGCATGGTTGATTTTTGATGAACAGAAAATATGAAAATGAGGACTTGCGCTAGGCATAAAATTCCAATTTTGGTTTTGAAACTATACCATCGTCGCATAATTCAACCAGATATATATGTATATGTTTTGCTTGTATAGTTTGAAAGAATTTTTTTATTTTTCTATTATATAGTTGTCTTTGTGGTAAACAACTGTACTTGATTTATTCCAAACAAGTTGCAAAAAAAATATTTCAAATTATTTTGAAGACAAAAGTTAGATTTACAAAGAATCCCATGTGCATATGTGAATCCATTTCCAATCTTGATTTATCATAATGATACAAAAAATCTCTCAAATACAAATGTGTGTGCAATTGCATTGTTCATTTACCAGTTTTGAGTAAGATAATATGATACAAGTGATTTGATGAAACCAAATAAGTGTTCATTAACCATGATGTAGATGCATATAACCATACTAGACTACTATGTACGTCAGATTATCAAGAGCTAGCTAATCCATAAGCAGACATAGGTCTCGTACAAAAGAAGGTCGCTAATGTGACAGACATATCACCACGCTAGGAGTTACCCAAGGCCAAGCAGGTTGGGCACAAACCACCTGTTATGGGGCTTACCTCACAGTTTTCAAATAATTGAGAATTCTAGGGATTCAAGCTCATCAACCCTTCTTTTATTTTCAAAGGGTAGGGAAAGGAATTTTATTGCTTTCTTGCTTTTGCTTTTCTTTTGTATTTTTTGCTTGATAATGCTTGGAACATTGCTGTAATGATATAAAAGAACATTTTTTTTTCTCTTTTTCTTGAACTTTTCTTTTCTTTTTCTTTGCTAGGGATACTTGCTCGGATTAGCTGTAGAGCAAGGGATTTTTATTCTGGGTAGGGGTGAGCTTGTCCTTTTGCCAATTCTCAAATATTCTAGACTATGTGCATGATAGGATAGCAGGGGAAACTTTTCGCTCAAGAAATTAGTTCTACTATGTAGCAAAACATGGAAATTACAAATATAATCATTTTATTGTGAAAATATGTGCTTGGTTTAAGTAAATAACAAGATCAATTCTCTATATTCAAACTTTATTTAATTGAATTTTGTGGACTTTGATATAAGAGATATTAGTAATCATGCCAGATAAAATCAAGATATTTATTGTTGTGAGTGTGCAAGTGAGGGATTCCAAATAAATGGTAATTTATCCAAAATAATTTGAAACGTATAACTGCAATAATTGTAAGAAAATATAATTTTTTGAGAAGTTTTGAGAATATTGACTCTCTCTTTCTTCTTTATTTTGTTTTGGTTTCGAAAGAGTCAAGAATATTGTTGTTTTTATTTTTATCATTATTTTGATTTTTGGTTTGATTTTTGTTTTTGAGCAAAAAATTTAACAAGTGCCATAAATAAATGCAATAAATAGTTTTGAAGATTTTTGATGATTATGAATATTTTTGATGTTTTTGGATTTTTATAAATTTGAAAGAAATATAAGATAAATTTTTTGAAATATTATAAACAATTATATACAAGGATGAAATGACCAAATTTATGCATAGTAACGTTTAAGATGCAAAATATTCATGGGTTCTTTAAGTTCTTTACCATCTAAGGTAGACAATTTGTATGCTCCTGATGCAAATTTAGCAGTAATAATATATGGTCCAAGCCAGTTGGGCTCAAATTTACCTTTAAGGTCCTTAGTTGCATTTGTATTTTTTTTATTTTCTTTTAAAACAAGGTCACCGATCTCAAAGGATCGATGACGAACTTTTTTAGCATATGATCTTTTAAGCTTGTTTTGGTAAGCACGGAGATGCTCCAAAGCATTGATGCATTTTTCATCTAGGAGTTCTAGCTGACTGAGTCTGCCAGCTCGATATTCATCTCCTACTTCAGTATCTTGAAGTAGCAGAGCCAAAGAAGGAACTTCCAATTCAAATGGAAAAACTGCTTTAGCACCATAAACCAAAACAAATGGTGAAGTTCCAGTGGGGGTTCGAACACTAGTTCGATAGGCCCACAAGGCTGGGTATAATTGAATGTGCCAGTCACGGCCAATTTTATTGACTAATATTTTGAGAATTTTGATTAAGGTTTTGTTAGATGCTTCTGCTTGACCATTACCTTGAGGATAATAGGGAGTGGACTAGTGATGTTGAATCTTATATTTTTGGCATAATTTTTTAACATCTTTATTTTTGAAGCAAGTTCCATTGTCAGAGATGAGATTGGCAGGAATTTTGAACCTACAAATGATTTGATTAAAAATAAATTTAGAAACTTGTGTGCCAGTGTAGGAAGCTAAAGGCATAGCTTCGACCCACTTCATGAAATACTCAGTGGCGGTTATGATGAACTTGTGTCCATCAGATAACACAAGATTGATTTTGCCAATAATATCCAAGTCCCATTTAGAAAAGGGCCAAGGATATGAAATAGCTTGCAGCTCTTGTGCAGGCACATGGACAAGGTCAGCATGTTTTTGACACTTGTCGCAATGGCGCACATACTCATGTGCATCCATTTCCATGGTAGGCCAAAAGTATCCTATTCGAAGGAGATTTTTAGCAATAACACTGCCACTAAAGTGTCCTCCACAAGATCCATTGTGGGCTTCACTCAAGGCTGATTTAGACTCTTCTAAGTTTAAAAATCTTAATAGGATACCTTCAAAAGATCTCCTATATAAAGTATTGCCAATTATTACAAATCGAATTGCTCGTCGACGTAATAACCGACGCTGGTTTCTATTAGAATTGGCAGGGAAAATCCCATTTTGGATAAAATCAAATATGTCTTATACCAAGGTTTAGGAGTAGTCTCATTGATTAGAAACACATCCAAAGGCTCTAAGCATGACTTATTTGAAGTGGGTGCTTCGAGTCGACGAATAATGATAGTGGCATATTCGTTGTCTAACTCCAAGGGCAGGAGAGATGCAGCCGTGGCCATAGCATCAGCTGCACGGTTGCTAGTTCGAGGAATAGCTTCCAAGGTAACTTGATCAAATAAAGACATTAATTGTAAAACATAGGCCTTATATGGGTGCAGTTTATCATCTCTAGTTTGATAAACTTCATTAATTTGGTTTATAACCAGTTGAGAATCACCAAAAACTAAGAGATGTTTAATTTTTAGCGCTAGGGTAGCTCGTAATCCAAGAATTAGAGCTTCATACTCAGCAGTATTGTTGGTGCAAGCAAATGTCAATTTGAAGGATAGAGGAATAAGATGTTTTTGCGAAGATATTAAAATAATACCCGCACTAGCCCCACTCATGCATCGGTCTCCATCAAAGTATAAGGACCATTGTTCGGTATGGTCTACCTCTAATTGAAGGCATTCATCTAGAAACTCGATGATGAGGGGATGGGTAGACTCTAAGGGTGCAACAGCTAATTGATCTGCTATGATTTGACCCTTAACATACTTTTGTCCTATGAATGTGAGATCAAACTCGCTTAGAGCAAGAACCCACTTGGTTGTGCAACCCGATAAATAAGGTCGACTCATGAGATACCTTAAGGGATCATATTTAGCAATGACATAAGTTTTTTGACTAAGCATATAATGTCGTAATTTTTGCATAGCAAACACGACTACTAGACATAGTTTTTCCAACGCTGTGTAGCGAGTTTCATAACTGATGAAGGTTCGGCTAATATAATAATTAGCACGTTCTCTGTTTTCATCATCAAGCTGAGCTAACATAGCTCCTAAGGCAAAATGTGAAGCGGAAATATATAGGAGAAATGGGTGATCAAATTTAGGTGGTGAAAGCACAGGTGGATTAAGGAGGTATTTTTTGAGAAGTTCAAAAGCTTCTCTACATTCTGTGTCCCAATTAAAAGGGACATCCTTCTTAAGGAGTTTAAGAAAGGGATCGGTTTTGTTCGCCAGCTTATCGATGAAGCAACGGATGGCTTGAATTTTACCTTGTAAACTTCGTAACTCAGATATATTAGTAGGTACGGGCATATCAATGATGGCCACAATCTTGAGAGGGTCGATTTCAATACCACATAAAGAAACTAAAACCCCTAATAGTTTGTTGGATTTAACTTCGAATATGCATTTTGTTGGATTTAATCGAATGAGATATTCTCATAATCGATTAAAGACTTTCCTCAAATCATCTAAATGATTATTTTCAATAATAGATTGAGCTATAATATCATCCACATAATCATGTAGGATATCATGCATCATATCATGAAAAATATAGGTCATAGCTCGTTGATAAGTTGCACCGACGTTCTTTAAGCCAAATGGCATCACTTTCCAACAAAAAGTACCCCAGGGGGTAATAAAGGTTGTTTTAGCCTGATCTTCAGGAGCTATCCTGATCTGATTATAATCGAAGAATCCATCCATTAAGGACATCATCCCACTCCCGGCAGTAAATTCTATGATTTGATCCATGTTTGGAAGAGGAAAGTCATATTTAGGGCATGCAACGTTAATATCTCTAAAATCTATGCAAACCCTAACTTTGGTAGCTTCTTTCTTGGTGACTGGAACTACATTTGAGATCCATTCAACATAATCAATAGCTTGTATAAAGATAACATTCAGGAGTTTTTCTAACTCCCCTTTGACTAGCAGAGCCACTTTGGGATGCATTTTTCTAAGTTTTTGTTTCACAGGTTTAGCATCCGGATGGACCACTAGATGATGCATGACTACAGAAGGGTCTAGACCTGGCATATCTTCGTATGTCCAAACGAAGACATCTTCATACTCTTTAAGGAATGCAATGTATTGTTCTTGTTTTTCTTGAATTAATTCTGATCCAATATTGATTATGTGAGGATTGTCCTCAGTACCAATATTAATTTTAATGATGTTTTCTACCTTCATATGTAGATCTCTTTCAAAGTTAGGTGGGGCGGGTGAAACGCCCAATTCTTGTAATTCTTGTAAGATTAATTTAGATAATTCATTTTGAGGATTAGTGGCCTCAAGTTGGGCTATAGTTGGTATAGAACCATCAAAATAAAATCCATTGTGTAACATCTCTTCAACAGAGACATCATGGAAGATATCTCCTTCCAACTCTTCATCGGGGTCAACAATCATTTCAGGGTAAGCTATGGATAGCATGTTGCATGAAAACAACTAATTTTTAAGAGGCAAATCAACATGCCTATCCAAATAATCTTGATAACATATGAGATGATCATCATCTTCAAAAGGAAAGGGTTGACCTTTATTAGGAAATAGGCCCACACCACAGCGGGCAGGCCACAATTCTACCTCGAAAGGTTCTTTCATGCCATTTTGGGAAGGTCCCAAGCCTTTCCCTTTATATCCCATTTTAAGCATCATGGGTTTAGCTTTAATATAATCATTGGTAAAATAACACCGAGCGTATCCCTCATGATGAGTTTTGATATTCCGAGGGATTCTTCCCTAGTCATATCCTTTATAAATGAAGGCACAACTCCCGACTTGGTAAGTACTTATCATAGGTTGTGGGAGGCCCAAAGTACGGGGAGATGGCGGTAAGTTATTTAAAAGGTTTGAATCTTGCATGAAAGCATTTGTTTTTTTTGATATTAAGGTTGTGGATAAATCTGGTAAAAGTTCATCAGAAAGGGCATAATATGTAGAAGGCTTATTACCTATGTCTTGAGATGTGGAAGGTATGATAGTTGTTTCTAGAAGATTTGAATTTATAGGGGTAGAACTTGAAGGATTGGTTGTAGATTTAAGATCTTTTTGAGGTTCTAAAATGATTTGTTTAGAGGGTTGTTGATCTATATAGGAGGATGAAATTAAGGGAGGGGAAATAGGTGAAGTTATGAGTGTATGTTTCATAGTTTTAGATGAAAAATAAGAACTAGGATGTGTGGATGACAGAGCAGGGCAAAATTGCACTCCAACGGGTTCTGCCAAAGCACACATATCAAAAGGTCTAGGGTCACCATGGCTAGTGACCAACTAATTTTTAAACTCAAATTTAACACATTGGTGTAAAGTTGATGGGACCGCTCGCATGGCATTGATCCAAGGGTGACCCAAAAGTATATTGTACGATGCTAGGCAATGTACAATAAACATGGTTGTTTCTAGGGTTCTAGGACCAACTTGCAATGGGAGGGTAATAACTCCACACGTTTCTTGTATTTCGTAATTAAAATCTTTGATAATCATATTAGTTTTCTTCATTTCATCACTTATAAAGCCAAATCATTGGTAGAAGTCAAAAGTGCAAATGTTTAGAGATGAGCCATTATCAATCAAAACTCTTTTGACAGCTACATCTCCAATTAGAGTAGTAATGTATAAGGGATTGTCCTTATATAAACTATGTTGTGGGATATTTTTTTCTCGAAAGTCAATACAATCAATCTCTCGAGTGATGATAGTATTGGCCATAGCTTCAGGTTGAATGTTTTGAGGTACCATCATTTGGCTCAATGTAAGCATCAACTCATCCCTATGGGTGGGAGAGGATCTTAATAAATCCAAAAGGGAAATTCTAGTCGTAGTATTGGACAATTGCTCATTAATATTGTAAGGGGGTTTAGGTTGAATAGTAGGAGCATGATTCCCTTTATTGGGGTTTTTCAAAATGAATGGAGCTGATCCATCGTTCTGGTTTGGTTCTTGTTGAGAATTTTGAGCTTGTTGTCGAGTAACTACTCCAATGGTACCTACAATGTTATAATGAAGACGTTGAACTGGTCTCGGTTGAGCATTGATGGCTTGTTCATTAGAAAGGAATATATTAGAAGAAGGTCGAGTAGTAACTCTTCTAGGAAATGGTTCTTCTGGAACCATAGCATCTGTGACAATTTGAATAGGATCCAATTCATTTTTAGAACTATTTGATTGGTTTGAAGTAATGTCTAGTTCACTTTCACTATCCGATTCTATATCACTAGAATCGGAAGTTTGAAAATTATGTAAGGGCCTCGGTCGTAACCGGGGATAAGGTCGTGTCAAATATTTGAAGATCCTGAACAGGTAATTGTCCGCTAATGGTTCCTACATATCGGGTAGGAGGGGGAACATTATGATGTTCGATTTGATTGGCTACCTCTTTACCATGTCTTGGTAAAGGGTGTTGAAATATGTCTAGAGTTTGATTAGCATTTTGATTTTGATTTTGAGGAATGGTCTTTTGAGTATTATTAGGAGGGTTTTGTTTAGGTTGGAAGGCTTGCACTTCCATTTCATTATTGTCAATCAAATCTTGTATTTTATGTTTCAACCTTTTACAAGCATTGGTAGAATGTCCGGGTCCTCTATGGAAATCACAGTGTAAGTCAGCTCTATAGCCGGGTATAGTTGGATCAGGTTCTCGGATGGCTGGTAATTGGATCAAACCTATTTCGAGAAATTGAGGTAAAATAGTTGATAAGGGTTGATTTAATCTAGTGAATTCTCGAGGAGGCTTATCAAGAGGTTTCAATATGAATTTTTTTGTTGTCTTTTTTGTATTGACATTAGCAATATTTCTGCTGTCAGTGACTCCGTCACCAACAACTTGTTTGTTTTTATATTAATTTTTGGATGTTTTCTCATCATCCTTCTTCCTAAGTTGGCCTCTCCTAATGAGGGCATCTTCTACTCTTCGAGCTAAATCTATAGCTTGATCAAAGGTAGTTAAAGTAGCAGTTGATATCTCGTAAGATATTTGTTCTTGTAAATTATTGATGAAAATGTCCAACATTTCCCTATAAGGCAGCACAAAGTGCAGTTTTCGTATCAATTGCCTCCATCTAGCTAAGAAATCAGCAAAACATTCATCCTTGTCTTGTTTTAAATTGTATAGGTCTTTAATAGTTACATGCCTCTCGATGTAGGCACTAAATTGATGGACAAATGATTCAGCTATTTCTTCAAAGTTTCTCAAAGAATGAGTGGGCAATTGATAGTACCACTCTAATGCCATTCCACCTAAACTTTTTGGGAACATTTTTAGTAATAGCAAGACATCATGTGATATATCATGACATGCTATCCTAAACATGCGAAGATGCTCTATGGGATCTTCGGTTCCTTTATATATAGGTAGGATGGGCATGGGAAAATGCTTAGGGTATGGTTGAGCTACAACTATGGGATCCAAAGGTTGACTACAGATCTCTCGATAATTATACGAGGGACGATAGGGATCTATCTGGTCCATACATGAAACTAATTGTTTCACCATGGCTTCCAGATTACTAGTTTGCCCCCCATATTGGTTCGATAGGGCATTGACATGGGTTTTATGGGCATATGATGGAGGAACATGCATATTAGATGCCATGTTACTATTGTGTAAATTATTGGTAGGAAAAGTATTATGAAGGAATTTTGAAGTTGTATTATGTTGTATTTTGGATTGTTGAAAGTTTGTATTTGGCTTTGTTTTAGGTTTTTGTTTACTTGAAGCATATTGCTCAATAGTTTGACGGAATAAAGTAGTGAAGGAAGGTTTCTTTTGTGTGGGAGTGATTTTAGGTTGAATAACAGGTTCCTTAGGAGGTTGGGTAACCTGTTGTTTTGACATGTTTTGAATCATAGTGACCATATCCGTATTGGATGGTCTAGCCTTATCACTTTCTTGATCAATGAAAGATAAGGGATTAATGCGCATATTACACATATATTCCATGGCTTCTTGAGTGTTACTAATTTGCCCTTTATCAATATGAATTGCCACATTAAGGTCATCAATGTTATCAATGAGAAATTTTTGAAAATGCTCTGCATTGTCAAAAGCAATCGTTCCATTTGGAGCTACTCTAGGGGATGAGGATCCATCCTCTTTAACACTCCCTTCTTGTTCCTTATATTCACCTAAGTCTTCTTTTAATTGACCTAGGGTTTCTCCTTCCGGATTTGGATCTCCAAGAAGGACATTTGGGTCTCTAGTTGTATCTTGTAACCAATCTTCTTCTTCTCCTAAAGTTTCTTTACCATTCCTAAGTTTAGGCATGGTGCTTTAATTTTGATTTCAGCAAATATATATATATATTTATATATATATATATATATATATATATATATATATATATATATATATAATATATATATATATATATATATATATATATATATATATATATATATATATATATATATATATATATATATATGCAAAAAATTAAGAGGTATATGTTTACTATATACCTACTACAATATTTGAAATGAAATTTTTAAGTTTTTGCTAAGTTTTTGGTTTTTTTTTTTTTTAGTTTTTGAAATAATATAATAAAGACAGCAAATAACACAATAAAATGCAAGAAATAATACTGAAGTAATAATCTAGTTTTCTATAAACAATTTATAAATATCATTAATAGGCTCGAGTTGTTCAGGAGTCATGAAGTGTTCTTCTTCAAATTGAAAGTTTTCTTTTAAAAATTTGATGAAAAGAGCTATAGTGATATTATCTATCTCAGATGTTGGTTGATAAAAGTAAAGCTCGTGGAAATACTCTCGATATAACACAGCTCGTGGAACTCTATTCCATATTTCCCTATCTATAAGAACAACCTCTTGGTCTTCTACACAACCTAGGAACTGGTGCACAATGGCTGCGTTCTCGAGGTATTCCTCGAAGGTGAACAATTCTAAAGATACTAGAGCTCTCCTATAAGCTAACCATCTATGGCAGGCTCTCTGAAGTTCATGATAAAAAACTAGTTGATGAGGATCCAGGATTCTATCTAGGACTAGCCTCTTGATTTGCTTAAGTTGTGTGGACCTAGATGAGATGAGACTAAGTCTTCTATCAAGTTTGTTCCATAGGAATTGATTCCTACTTGTTTCAGGCACATTAAGCATAGAATTGATTTCTACGACTGCCAATTGGTTTTCTACATTTATAGTAACTACTAATATTTTCTTAGGAGCTACCATCTAAACATGATTTCAAACTTAAAGGATTTAAAATGCATCTATGTTTTAGTTGTTCTATATATTTTTTTTTGTTTTGTTTTGTTTTCAAAAGGTTATGATGCATTCACGTCGGGTTCACCAAAATGTATGCTCCAAATTTTTTGCATCCTTACCTTCAGGCTATTGGATCCGTGCTCGAAAGGAGGATGGGAAAATGATGTCGCAGTACCTCAGACTGAGAGGACTTTGCGAAGGTCCCACCTCTCAAGGGAGGTGTATTTTGATGATTTTTCAATGGATGGTGGGTTCACCAGGAAACATTTAAGGGCAGTTTCCACGCCTAGTTTTGGAATGTGTTTTAATGTGTTCATTTTTAACTTTAAGAATTCATATCCTAGGTTTGGCCAAATGAATCTAGATTAATCTACATGAAAATACAAATTCAATGAGTACAGAAAATAAATTTAAAGACATCAAATAGAGAATTTATAGAAAACAAATGAGGAATACCTGATCTAGATGTCTGGTGATGATTTTGATGTTTGAAGCAGTCAGGATCGTCTAGAATTCGACAAAATCATCTGATATCTGACAGAATCATGTGAGATCTGATGAATTCGTCAGAGACCTACAAGAAAAAAATAGATACAAAATACAACAAATAATACTGTGCTAATAGAGGGAAACAACACCAAATGACTGTATGAATACTGAATAATAGTTATGAACAAAAATTCAAGCAAATTACGATATTCTAATGACAAATCATGATCTTAGTATGCAATCTAAGCTAAATGGGTGAACTCCAAATGCAAAATAACATAAACACTGAATAAACTATCTAATTTGTAGAATAAAACAACAGAGAAAAGGTTGAGAAATGCAAACTTCAGGCACTGATTGCCTTAATATGGACTGCAGTCGATATCGTCTCGCACCAGTACAAAATTGCCTCAAATTCGATAGGTTTGCCTCCGATCTGAACATGTTCGTCGATGATGATGTGTGCTAGCTCCGGCTGAAAAACAGTGATGTACCTACAACAAAATTGGTATGGGACCAGTGCAAATGAAAAATTGGGATGGTTCAACGTAGATGGAGTTAAATTGCAGAGAATTTCAACCAGGGGGGTGCTAAGGGGATAGATTAGGATTAAATAGGCTTAGGGGAGTAGTTAGAAGGTTGGAGATCATCCCAATTTGGGAGATCTCCAATGGGGGAGGGTCCCTAACGGCGTAGACATGCTTCTTTCCGGATTGGAGACCCGTTGGAACAGAAGCTAATTGTGCAAAATTAGTTTTACAACAAGATCATCTGGACATCCTAGCCCAGATGAAATTGTCAGATCTGGGATGATATCATCTGATCGGCGACGATATCGTCAAACGGTCAAAACAACCTCTAAAAATGGTGTGAAAAATGGGGAAATGGATTACCCAATGGTTAACGGGCGATTTGGGAGGTTAAATTTGAATTTTAAATTATTTACTAAGGTGAATGTAATTATAATTTTACTGTGCCAATTTTACAGTGCTACACCGATTATGAAGAAGGAATAACAAAAGAGACCAATGATGATGGCTAGGATGGTGGTTATGGTGATGGTTTGGTGGATGGTTGTGATGAGATATTTGGACCTTTGATAGTATCATTGGCTTGGATATCTAAATGCACCAAAGGTAATGTGGATTCTTACAAATGGTTGAATGAATTGGAAAACTTGATGGGATCTAAGTCTACAAGAACTAAATGAACCTACACTTCATATATGTACTTGATGAATAGGTATAATATGGAAGGGATGCACTTCATATCATGGATTCAAGGTCTTCCAAGTACTATGTTGTATTGAATTTCACCTTCAAGATGTGGTACAATGTAGGAATTATCTATAGTCCAACCTGAATAGGGAGGACTATTGTGTCGATGGTGGAGCATAGAGCATAGTTAAAATATTGAAGGGTAAACGTAGATGCTATGATGTGTGACAATGGGAGACTAATATGTTGAAGTGTAACAGTGGTAATAATATTAATGGAGGAACCTGTATCTATCAAGATCTATTTATAAGGGATCTTATTCACACTAGTAATGTAATGTAGTGGAGTATCAGCTATGTTAGTGGGTATAAAATTAATTTCATAATTGTAGGTAATGGATCTTAGAATATACCAATATTTTGGTTTTTTATAGTGAGAGGATTATCGATTTGAATCTCATTTTGCTCTATCATATCTTGCATGAGGTTATTGAATACATATCAAGCTTGAATATCATGAAAATTTTATCGATGATAGATGCAATGTAAATCCTCTATAATTCTTAGTTTTTGGATTATTTGGATTTGGTTGTCAAAATTCAATTAGAGTGATGGCCTTTACCTCGCATAGTCGATAAAAAATAGAAGTGAATGGTTTAGGCCATGGCGTATACTGACGAGGAGGATGATGTTGTTGATTAATTTCTTGATTCTGCTAAGGTCAAGTATTATACTATGTAGGAAGGGGTTGCACCTAATAATTATATGGTTGTTATGCAAGTTGTTGTGAACGCCCTGGTATACTTAAGAAAACTTGATTCACCAAATTCAGCTTTTGTTGTGTGTAGTTGCCTTTGGAATTTTTGTTCCAATCCTTTTTCTAGAGCTTGATTTCTCCCTCTTGAATCTTTATGTCCTTAATAATCTTTTCCTAAGCTAAGTCCTCAAATATTTTGTATTTTTGGAGTTGTAGTAATAATGAAATTTATTTTGAACAACTCCTAGTAAATAGTCTAGTTAGCTCTATAATAGATAGGGTAAATGATAATTTTGTAATAATTGATCTCCACTGCTTTCCATAATCCATGATTAACTCCTCTTTAAATTTTTTAAGGTTGTATAGGTTAGTGAATGTTTCTTGCTTCTTGATGTTAAATGAGAAGCATTCCAAGAATGCATTTTCCAGTTGTTCAAAGGAGTGTATGTTGTGTTGTATTAAATAATTATACCACTCTAAGGCTGGCCCAGTAAGGATTATAAGAAATTATTAGGGTTAGATCATATTACATCATTTGGGTCATGTAAATGTACCACATTTGGTACATAGTTAGAGTAGGAGATTACTTTAGGGGGAAGTTAGCTACTTACTTCAAGCAATGTAAATGCACAAGTGTCAATGTGCAAAATCTAATGTGCAAGGTGTTTCCTTGTACAACTAGGTGGCGTGTTGGCAAAGGAATATTTCTTCCTATATAAAGGGCCTCATAGTGATATATTAGAAGGTAATTACATATCAAGCATATCAAGTGTATTGTAGTATATAGTGGTAGAACTCTTGTATGGAGTACAATGTAGTTCTTTAGCTTATATTAATGGAGTGACCATCACCTCCATACTACATTGTATTTTCATCACTTTCTATTTATAGTATATTTCAATCATATTGCAAAATTACTTTATTTTATATTTTTTGCATCTTATTAGGATTTGTGATAGATCTCTCCCACTATAGATATCCTCAAAATATAATAGTGGTATTAGAGCCATGGTGAATTGAAATAGAAATAGGGAGAGTTACCATTGCTATTTTTGACCTGCATCTTTACAAATTGAATCTACCATTGTATCCCACTGCATGCAAATGTTTCCATTATTAATTGATTGATAGAAAATACCATAATAGTCATTAGGATTAGAGAGAATCACAAGCGAGTATTAAATATTAGTTATAGAATTTTTGATATTACATTTGGCTAAATTATTTCTATAGAGTTGCAAAAAAACTTGTGAAGACTAGGACTCAACATTCATTCCACTAGTTTGATGGATCAACTAGTGAATATTATTTCATTCTAGTTTCTAACAACTTGTTGTAGGAAAAAGGAGATCTAGAAAAAAATTGGGGAGCCTCCTACAGGAGATTTAGGAAGAATATCTTCTTAGAACTATTCCAGCACTTGTAGCAACAAGGAGAATATTAAATATTTCAAAGACCTAAAAAAAGTTCCATTACAAGAGCTACAATCATGTAGACTATAGAAGTGAAGAAAAGGCCACAAATGCCTTATAGCTGACTCAAGGAAGAAGATACTCTAGAAGATGAGTCAAGGATAATATAGGAGATTGGTGATATCCATCAATACCTGTATAGTGTAGAATAAGAAAAGTCCATAGAATTCTTGATCCAGAAGAAGAAAAGGTCATAGAAGCCTTGATCCAGAAAAGAAGGCCATGTAAGACTTAATTATGAAGAAGACTTTAGATAAAAATTCTTGATTTAGAATAAGATTTCCTAAATAAGAATCCAGAGAAGAGTCTATAAAATATAAAATTGGTGATCTCCATTAAAGCCTGCAAATTGCAAAATAAAAGGACCAACAAAGGTACAGAATATAGAAGCAACAGATTTTAGATATTTGAGAAGATCTCATTACCAACACTTCCAAAAGTAGAAGGTTGAAGAAAAGGTCTTAGTTAGAATACCATATAAGCTGTAAGATAGAAGACCTTGGAGAAGTCTCAAGGAGAAAAAATAAGTCTTGGAGATCCTTGTTGTAGAGCTCGTAGAATAATCATCAAAAGAGTTCCTAGGATAACTCATTGGAGAAATCCACTAACAAGGAGAAGCTCCTGATAGTGAAGGACTTGGGATAATTATCACTATCTAACAACAAGCCAAAGAGAAGAATATTTTTTCAAGGAGTGCCAAATCTAGAAGAAGAATCTAGTGAAGACCTCATGACATTCAAAATCTTGAGAAGAAGAAGATCCTATTTGAAGTTAGAATTTGACAAGAATATTGAAGGAAGATTTAGACAAAAGAAGCCTACCAAATCCAAGATATTTGGAGATTACCTCTTACAACAAGAAGGCAGAATTTAGATATAAGGGTTATCTTAATCTACAGTAGAAAATAAAATATCACTAGAAGGATCAAGCCACCAAACCCAAGGCTCAAGATATAAATTTCAAGACCACAATTTGGTGAAGCAAGAAGTTGTTATGGATGGCCAAAAATAATCTAAAAATTAATCCATCACAAGGTAGAAACTTGGTGAATCAAAACACCAAGATCTACATCTACAATAGTAGCCATTAAAGGTAAGCAACTAGGGTGCAATTAGTTGAACTTCAAATTAGGGTTCATTATCAAATTCCATTAAGCACCATATTTGGATTACAGTTGCAAGGAGAAGGGATCATATTATAGTCTTCAAGAAAGTGCAAAAAGGAGAGTTAATTTTAAGATATATTTTCACATTAAATAGGCATTGAATATTTTTCAAAATAAATAAAATTATCATCTACCTATTATCTATCTAGAAAATAATAAGATTGCATCCTACAATATTGATTGTAGTAAAAATTGCAAAAAATTTTGTAAGGGTTCTTTACAGATTACTATTAAAAGTTGTAGAGATTATTAAGTGCATTAGAATTAATTTTGAGAGTTTATTTACAAGAGCAATAAGGTGAGATTATTGTTACCATTAAAAGTGCATTATTAATCCATTAAGCACTATACTAGTTTATTTTTAACTAGTTAATCTCAATTAGTTTGTGTTGTTAAAGGTACAAAACTAGCACAAAATGTGCAATATTTCATAGCCAAAATAAGCCACCAATACAAGTCAAAATTTGGAGAAGGAAGCCACAATTAAATTCCTTTAATAAAGCCTCAAATTGGGACTTGTTGAGTCTCAATATTAAAGGAAAATATAAGGATTTCATTTAAGTGCAAAGTGTAGAAATCCTTACTTTAAAATTGACATTAGCTTGGATTAACTCTCATTAAACTATCTAGGGAAGAAAGGAGCTACCTCATCAAAGAAAAATGGAAACGTCCTTCATATTGGTGCAAATATAACTATTACAAAGTAACTCTTTTGTTCCTTCAAAAGGACAAAAGTATTTATATTTATAGGTAGCACCACGACCATCATATTTACTAGGTTGTAGGGTAGAGTTTGAGCAATAGAAAAGAGCCACTGCAGAGCTCATACTTTACAAAAATTAAGGTGTTTAAAAAAATTATTTCTCCATGTCCAATCTAGCCCTAGAAGCAAGTGTGTCACCTACAATATTGGAGCCATTACAAGAGGTTATTATCATCCAAAATTACATGGAAAAAGGATGATATATAGAAGGATATCATCTATGTTGGATAGCACTATCGAGCTAAGCACAAGGGAATGTTAAAAAAACTACAAAACAACACCATAAATTGGCTATTACAAAGGATACACAAACATCATACTACAACATCAAGGTATAAAGGGAAATGTGCTATACCCAAGGTCATTACTTGCAGAGAATGACCACAAAAAAGAAGCACAAGAATATTTTATAGGACTACCATTAGGAGTGCCATAGAACCATGGAGTATTACAATTGGATCCACCCATTATCCTCATCAAGACAATATGCAAAAGGAGAACATAAAATGTTTGCATTCCAAGAAACATAGAAATATCTCAAACAATACAAATATATAGGCAAATATAGGGTTATAATGCTTATCCTTGTAGCGTTAGAATAAAGGCTTACATGCACAAGCCTTAAGTGCCACTTGGCACAAGAGTTCTAAGCACCTCAACATTCATGAATAATCCAGTGCTCACCTAAAAAGGAGTTACAAATCTTTGGGAGGTTACCACCAAAATTATCATTGTATAAAGCGACCTATCCAAAAAGCAATGCGCCTATCTACTGCATCAATAAAAATAAACATAAAAGCATAACATAATGAACAAGATTGCAAATGACGAGAAAATAGATGCTTCTTTTATTAATATTGAAAAGAGTCTCGGTTACAATCATGCCCCTCTTAGGGTCACCCAAATGTTGATACAATTGATACAATTCCCAAGCCCCCAATGGGGTAGGCACAATACTAATGCTCTCCAAATAGTCACAAACTGCTCTAGGGTGGAGTTGACCCTCTTCTTCACATTGAGGAAGGAACTTGATGGTTGAATCTCCTTCGAATATGTTCCCTATGATCAAGAAACAACATAAAAGCATTAAACGAATAGGCAGCCTCTCATGATGAGGCCCTTTGAGGAAAATATGCATAAATATGCCATAACAACTATGAAATCAATAATATGGATAAAACATATTAAACTTGTGCAAGATTCATAAATATTGTTAGAAACATGAAAGTAGGAAGTGCAACTATCTATCTACTTGATCAATTGCATGAAATTAAGCAAGTTAACATGAAAATAAGCCATTAATGTCCTACTTACTATAATGAAAATAAGATTTATTAAACCCTAAATATACTGGTTAGATTGTCTCTAAACATGAATTAACCCACTAAAATGACTAATCTAACCTAATTAGGCATACTGAAATAGAAACAGTAAGGAGATCTATCACCTATTGCAAACCGTAGCTCTAGTGAGCGGTCTGCACTATACACCGCTATTGTCAGCCATGGCGAGCAATAAAGTGGTTTTGCCCTCCAAATATAGGGTTGTGGGCTTGATCCTCCTTGTCAAATTGATGATCAAGGGTCGCCTCAGTGTCCTCTGATAGGTTTGGTGGTTGAATTGCTTGATAGGGCCTCCGTTTTCCCGAATTGGTGTTTCTTGGCGTTCTAGCTCCTTAGGGCATCCATGGCATGAATTGACATGATGCTCAATTTGTTCACAATTGGATAACAACACTCCCTCTCAATGCACTCAAGTGAGTCCACAATTCGATAGGGCTTCGTTGCTTTGATCTCCAATGCTTGCTCTATCACTATTTCAACAATGCTTTTATCAAAATGCACTCTATGTTTGCCCTAATTTGAAGGGGTACTTATAGGACTACCCAAGGGCTAGGGGTGGCTTCATGGAGAAGCCAAGATCAAGAAGAGGTAGTTGGGACAGTTGGATTGGAAGCCTCTAGAATATTCCATCCTTCAACTACCTTCTTCTAGATCAAATGGTCATTCCAACCGATTTGGCTTGGATGAAGGCCAACTGAACTTCATTTTAGACCACAGGTCACAGCTACGGCCTAGACTAGGAACCATAGGTGTCAGTAGTGGTTCAGACTGTAGACCACAGGTCTCAGCTACGGTTCAGACTGATTAGGCCAAGGAGCCCAAATTGAGTGGTTAGAACCACTACTCTATCTTGGAGTCTATCCAAGATCTTCCATATGGTCTTGTAGCATGTCCCATATGAGTAGTCACCTTCGACATGATGTATTTTAGGTGTCTACAGATGCCCCTTTTGAGATGCGTTGTGATTGTGAACAATGCATGAGCAAAAATAGACCTTCTAAAATGATGTCGAAGGTTGCATGATGATCATTATTCTCGATCAACATTAGATGCCCCAAGTCCTGCAAAAGGATGCGCATCCTAGAATCATTGCTTCCAACTGGGTGAAAGGCTTAAATTTGAAAAGATTGTGCCCTTCTCATCTCATTCGGTGTAGCTATGCATTCCATAGGTATCTTTTGACCCATAGATCCGAAAGGCGGAGAACAACAAGCAATTATCATATTTGCTATTTTCCCCAAGCAAAGGGGTAAGCTTATGATAGCTGTTGACAATGATTCATAAGATGAATGTAATTTTGACAAGATCAAGGGATCTACGATTTTAGGGATCTTCTATTGATTTTGATTATGATTTGATATTATGACTACCCCCTCAAGCGACGAGTCGATGAGGGTAATGACAATGAATAAAGTGATGAGGTCGCTTGACCACAATGAATGATCTACACAAACTTAGATTTGAGCATTTAATTACATGGCTAGGCCTTAGTTCAACTTATGATTGCAACTGTTAATAGTAATTGCACATTTCTATCCCATGGAGCAATTGGGCTACAATAGCCTTCTTAGGAAATCAAAATGATACAATGCTAATTAGATTTATGTTGAATCAATTTGTCGATGATCTGCTAAAAATATGTCATAGGAGAAATGACATGAAATACCTCGTTCCCGTGGAGTAGTCCAGCCTTGAAGGCCTTCTTCGGGATTGAAAAGAAACATATCAAATCAACGATGACAATTTTTCCCCAAATGTCCTTATGGTTATTTACTCATATCTCTGGATTGCATGGAGTGTCAGTCACTGCAACCACCGAGTGTATAGGGTAAATGACTGAATACGAGGTGCATTTGGTTTTTTTATTATTTGATTTATTTTTTGGTTAATTTGAATTTTTAATTGATCGTGGTGCTTGAAAATCACCAAATTTGTTAAGTTGATTGTTCTTATTGAGATTTTGATCCATTAGGAATAATTAATTTACCATTTAAGACCTTCCCATGGTGAGATTTTAGTGCATTTAATGCCAGTTGCAAACCATGTGTATGGTCTGTGGTTGGTATTTCAAATTTTGGGAATCGTGGCTCAGGGCTATGGTCACAAAACCCTAATTTTGGGACCGCGATTGTCAGTTGTGGTCCACAAAAATTAGGAAAAGTATATATAATTTTCTTATTTGAAAATTTTCATTATCACTCCTGCAAGCAACTGAAACTGAGAGAGCTTTGAGAGGTTAGGAAGCAAATTCAATGTGAAGCACTGTTGAAACCACAACTTGACATCTCCACACATCCTGATGGCAGACCCTGGGCAACCTTCAACTAGCAGAGGCCTCAGAGTGGGCAAGATAACTCGAAACTGAGACCACACACTCTACCAAATTAAAATGAACCACATTAATTAATGGGTTAAATCAATATCACTAAACTATTGGCAATGAACCTCACCTTAGACTAGGCTAGATTTAGGTTTTTAATTTTTGTCTTGCCAGGCTAGGAAGTGACCCCAAAAAGGTCACATTCCTAGACCGTAGCTGGTAGGTGCGGTTCCCAATTGTCATATTGGGGACCACAACTATCATATGCGATGGGATTCAAATCCCAACGGTCAAAAATTTGATCGTTATGTGGACCACAACTTTGACCTGTGGTTCCCAAATTTTGAAAAAAATTCAATTTTTTTAATTTTTTCTAAGGTTTTCTGGCAGTTAATGCCATTTATTGCACTTCTGAGATGCATTTTTGAATTTTCTTGAAATTTTTGATCACTTTTTGCATGTTTTTGTGCTTTTAGCAATTTTTAGATTTTTTTGACGTTTTTAAGGTCGTTTTAAGCTATTTTTGGTTGTTTTTAGTTATCTTTTTCCTTATATCTTTTTGCTTTATAAAAATTGACCTCTAGATCTAGGGAGCTAGATATCCTCCACACCCTCCATGATCAGTTGACTAACCAAGAGCGGGAGTGGTTTGGTGTCATTGGATTTGGCTACGTGCTTGATCTACCCACTATTAGGGTAGATCAAGCCTACCTGACTACGTTGGCCCGACACTGGGATGCATGGACCAACACATTTCACCTTTCGATAGGTGAAATGACTATTACTTTGGAGGACATCTACTAGATATTTAGGATCCCTATTGATGGTGAGCCCATCACCTCCACTCCTTTCACCAGAAAGGAGGATGTTTTTGATGAGATCTTTGGTGACCATAGTGAGGATGCCTAGGGCAGGGCTGATCATGGGGGCATCCACATCGGATATTGGTAGGAGAAGGGTATCTTCTCTATCAGAGAGGCCATATTCATGCACTTGGTCATGCAGATTGTTCTTCCAGACTCCTCGAGCACGAGGATCCCCTAGAACCTTCTGGCCAGTGTTAGGAGGGTTACATAGAGCTCTACCGATCATCCACTACTCCTAGCCTAGGGGAGCACTCTACTATGCTAGTTGTACTAGGAGCTCTACCAGATTACCAATAGGAGCCGGGTAGGGATTAGCTATAGTCTACTTCTCTAGATCTGGGGTTGGTAGCATATCAAGATCGAGCATCTTGCGGAGCTACCCCTTGCTATTACTTCTATTGATGATGCTCATCAGTGCTATGTCGCATGTTGGCCCCATGAGGAGGAGGGGTTTCAGAGCAGGTCCCATGCTGGGGATGTAGAGCACTACATTGGTAGATTTGTAGTGCTTCAGCCAGATGACATTGAGTGGCACTCTTATATGGATTGCCCTGCATGGGATGAGGTTGAAGAGTGACTATGTCAGGCTCAGCATGATAGGTGGCTACTTGGCCACAAGGACGAGATCCATGAGTATCAATACTACTCTCATGTCTTGTGGTAGTTTGGGATAGTTCAGGACATACCAGAGCTGCCCATTATCTATAGGTGATTGGTGCTGGAGAGTCATCTACCCTAGGTTTAGCCGACACCACTAGGAGATGCTACTGATGACTTCCAGGAGTTAGGGGTTGCTAGGGCTGGGACCACCCCAACATATGATACTTGGTGGTCCCTGCTATAGTGGAAGGGAGAGGGGCCACTCGGTCAAGTGGATGATGGTGCTGAGGCTGATCTAGAGAGGTGCAATGTGCACTAGTGGACCAAGGGTGGATGGGGTGTAGAGGCCCCTACAGAGGATGCTCCATATGCTGAGGAGGAGGAGGCCCTAGAGGAGGGTGAGGCACCTCCTGATAGTGAGGTAGGGTAGCTACTAGCTCAGGTTGTAGATTTACAAAGTCAGGTGGGTAGGCTTCAGACCTAGCTACTACAAAGGGATACTAGTCTCACCATAGTAGAGGCAAAGCTTAGACATGGTCAGAGCCAGTGGAGGAGTTATGAGGAGGAGAGGCCTCTCCTCAAGGCACAATTGACTACAATCGATACAGAGATCTAGAGGCTCACTATCGAGTATGATATTGCATGGACACAACTAGATCTATTGAGGGCATCGAGGGGAGATCCCTCATCTACATAGGTTGCCATGGCACCTCCCATAGCACCATCATCTATACTACCAGGAGGTCATGACCCCATGTTCGATATCAGGTGGCTCACTTCCCTCATTGAGGAGGGTAACACTATACAGGATGCAAGGGTAGCTCGCATATCTCAGCTGGAGGGCCACATCAGGCTGATAGGTGGGGAGGTTCTAGAGGACATTTATTCTATAGGGACCCATAGGAGCAGCTCTAGGACCAGGACTAGGGAGTCAAGATAGTCCACTACCAGCTCTAGTCATAGGACCCACAGGTCTGAGAGGACACACAGGTCCTCTAGCACTCATGGAGCCAACTCATAGAGGGGCCATAAGGATGGCAGAGGTGATGGAGGTGCCTCACAGTCTGGGGGCACAAGCCCTTAGTACAGATTGTAGATATTTTTTTGTGTTGTACTATTTTTGAGTGTAAGGTCGAGGACCTACACAGTTGTAGCCTACGAGCATTTTTTATGTACCCCCATGTACTCATTTTTGGACACACACACACACACACATATATATGATATATTGATCATTTTGGCTCATTATGTGTACCTGTGTATTTTTAATTTTATGTTTATGTTATGCACATGGATGCAGATGTTTATATTGATGCTATGCTTATGTAATGTGATGTATGGATGACATGCACTAGATAGCTATTTAATTTATGATGATGATGGTATGCAGTGATCTAGATGTTTAGATATGCTATTTATGATGTATGCATATGAATGCGATGTTTACTTTTAAATGCATATTTAATTTTTCTTTATTGCATGCATTTAATTTATGATGATGTCATGATGTGTTGATGCAATGTATGTAGTGCATTATTTACATGATGATAATCTAATGTAAATGAACCTGTATGCTTTAATCACTTAAAACATAAGGAATGAATGCGATATGTGTTTAACAATCTAATGGATGACGCCACAGAATGTGGAAAAATCATGAATTTAATTGAAAATCCTCATTACAATAATTTAATCAATTAATCACCCATATATGAAATGTAATGATGTATGTTTTTTGTTCATAAGCTTTTGTAAATTAAAATAATATGTATGATATAATCAGTGGCCATCTAAATATCATTTTTGACATCCATCCGGTATCTAATCATATAATACAAATAATTTTAATAGACAAACTCTTATAAAAATAAATTGATGTTTTATGAATGCATTTGAAAATTGGATTGTTGCTATTTGGGAATTTTTGAGGTTTACCATGAGACTCAAACACCCTATTTGACCGATCAAAAGTTGTATACTGACCAAAATAGACTTTTGAAATGTAAGGCTTTTGCTAGGATAGGCCCTAGCTATTCATTATCCTTGTGTGTGCAAATGAATATATTTAAGATAAAGCATAAGCATACCCCGATGTCATGCGGGATTATTTTAACCCATTTCTAAGATAGGGGGTCCGCAAATGTTTATCCAATCCTAGGTTTAGATTTCAGTTGGACTAGACCACTAGGCGATACAGGACACCTGAAGCTAGCTCTTCCACATTCAAACATTGGTCTGTACATAAGCGAGGTGCTAATGCATCAGACATATCATCATGCGTAAGGTACAATAGTGCTAGAAATTCCATGGATTCAAGTTCACTCCCTTATTTTCTTCAATTTTTTGGGATACTTGCTCATATATAATTGTGCAAGGGATTTGATTCCACTTTGACTTTGAACTTTCTTTGGATCTTCATTTGATCTTCATTTGAATTTTGCTTTCTGATATTCATTTGATCTTCATTTGAACTTTGATTTATGATCTTCATTTGATCTTAACTTGAACTTTGATTGTCGATCTTCATTTGATCTTCACTTTCTAGAATTTACATTTGATAATTTTCTTCAAAAACTTCCCTTTGGGGATTTTACTTTGGAGAACTATTTCTGGGATATCGATTGAGGATATCGATCTATGATATCAATATGGGATATCAATCTGGGATGTCGATCAATGATATCGATCTAGGGTATCAATATTGATGATTGATGTGGGATATCTCTCTGGGATATTGCTCATTTTATCGTAAGCAAGGGATTCTGGGTAGGGAACGAACTTGTCCTTTTGCCAATTACCAACATTTCCCATACCGTCTACATAGGGGGATAAGCAAGAATAACTCTTTTCACCTCAGGATACCCGGTCCTGCTTTGTGTCTTTCATCTTCCCCTAGTCCTTATTAGGATTGTTTAATTTGTTTGATTAGTGATAGGATTAAGATATGCTAAGGGCTATACTAGCTAGACCTCAACTACAAAAGCAAAGCAAGCTTTCTATCAACTCTTGAGAAGACCTCTAGGGAAACCCTAGTATATTCCTCATAGCAACATTATGGGTTGTGTTGAAAAACACAATTACTCACATGAATGACGAATTATGATAAATGCAGAAGTGCATGATTGAAAACACAAACATGGCATCATTTGTAAGACTGACAAACACAATCCATCCTCCTATGGAATGCAGTGGATGCATAATGTCTATATGCAATGCCATGATGAATGCATGTGGGAATGCAAATAAAAAATGCATAATGCAAATGCAAATGTTTTTGGATTTTATGATTTACCATTTTTTTTGGATTTTATTGATTTTATAAATTTTTTATTGATTTTGAGCCTTTATATATGACCAAATGGCGAGTACATGCCTTTGGAGCCTTTAGGAGTGACCAAACGGTGAGGAAATGTCATTGGAGCCTTTAACTTGACCAAGCAATTTTTTAGAAAATCCTTGGAGCTTTTTAGGATGATCGAGCGGTTTTAAGCAAACCCTCGAGGCCTTTTATTGACATGACCAAGCGGTTTTAGGAACCCTTGGAGCCTTTTGCTATGCTTTCAAGCATAGAACACCTTAATATGGATGATGTTGAGAGGTTCAAGCTCTTCAACACCCCCTAGTGATGTTAGGCGATAGGTACCTGGACCAATATTTTTAGATATGATATAAGGTCCTAGCCAATTAGCCATGAATTTGTCTCGCATATCAGGTGGAAAATTAGAGTTCTATTGGTTCTCTTTGAGCACAAGATCCCCAACTTCAAAGTCTCTCTGGTGGACTTTGATATTATAAGCTCATTTTAGTCGCTCCTGATAAACGTGGAGATGCTCCAGGGCATTCACATGATGTTCATCAAGCAGTGTCAATTGATCTAGGTGAGCTTGCCATGCGGTGTCATCATCGATGAACTCTTTCAATGTGATGCGCAGCATTGGTATTTCCAACTCTAAGGGCATAATGGCCTCAGTGCCATATACTAGTGAAAATAGAGTTGCCCCGGTGGGCATCCGAATACTAGTCCTGTAAGCCCATAATGCAAGGGGTAGCTAGATATGCCAATATTTGTGGTTTTCTTGGACCATATTTTTCAAGATAGCCACCACTGTCTTGTTTGAGGCCTCAGCTTACCCATTTTCCTATGGATAATAAGGAGTTGCAAAAATGTGTTTGATTCTATATTTAGACGTCAAAGCTCTCATAGTTTTATTCTTAAATGATGTTCCATTATCTAAAATTATCTTGGATGGAATCCCAAAATGACATATGATATGCTCGAGTATAAACTCTACTATGCGAGCTCCAGTTATCATTGTTAAGGGTATTGCTTCCACCCACTTTGTGAAATACTCAGTAGCTATGATAATAAATGTATGTCAACCCGATGATGGAGGAGAGATCTTGCCTATAAGATCTAATCCCCACTGAGAAAATAGCCAAGCCGCTTGGATGGGCTATAAGGCCTATGATGGCAAGTGCATAAGATTAGCATGATGCTGACATTTGATACATTTCTTAACATACACATTGCACTCCTTCTCCATAGTGGGCCAATAGTAACCCATTCGAAGGATGCACTTGATGATGGCCATGCCACTGAAATGACCACCACACATACCATCATGAGCTTGTGAAATCACCCAAGATGCCTCTTGGGGCTCTAGACAATGAAGGAGAACTCCATCATAGCCTCATCGATACAAAATATCTCCTAGAAAGACATATTTAATCACTTTCTACTTGAATGTGCATTTTGCAACACATGACAATCCCTCTGGGATCACACTAAGTTTTAAGAAGTCTTGGATTTGAGACATCCAACTCGACAAGCCTCAGCTTTGATTGCCAAGATGAATTACTCCCCCTACATATTTACTTTTGCAAATGCAAACTAGGAAACAACCTTGTGGTGAATGGTAGTACCACTCCCTATTGGAATCTGAGAGGTTAATGACCCCAAGGTGCCTTCTTTAGAAAATATTTAGCTCTACAGAACCACTCAAATTTTGGTTCCATGCTAATCATGTTGATTGACTCTTTATTATCAAAGGCTTCACACTCCACTATAGGATGTGATAGCATTTTAACATGGATGGTAGTAAAATCGGTAGATAGATTCTGAGGGATTAAGGATCCCAAAGATGCCATAGTGTCTGTGAACCTATTTGATGAATGAGGTATTGCCTCGATGTCATACCATTCCAATTTAGCCAAATATGTAACAACAAGATCTTTATAAGCTTTCAGTATGGGACATCGACACTGAAAGAGCCCCTTAACTTGGTTTACTATGAGCAAGGAGTCACCAAAGATATTTAATATTTTAATGTTCATGGTGATGACTATGTGGAGGTCCAATAGTAGGGCTTTGTACTCAACATTGTTTTTGGTGCCCAAAAAGTCTAATTTTAATGACAAGGGCATTGGAGCTCCTTATAGCATGAAAAACACTATTCCTACACCACCCCTTGCTCGCACTTTGAACCATCGAAGAACAGAGTCATGTCAACATTATTCTCTAGTTCTTCAGGTTCGGGAGCTTCGAATACGATGAAGACTACATCATCCGGAAGCTCAATGGTCAGAGGCCTACTATTTGACAGTGGTGCCTCAACCAACTGATCAGCTATGACTTATCCCTTAATGGACTTTTGGCTTATGAATTCCAGATTGAATTCTATCAGTAGCATGATCCACTTTGTAGTACATGTATTATGATATGTCTTACTCATCATGTACTACAAAGTATTTTGTTTGGATATAACATATGTCATATGACTTAGCATATAGTGCCATAATTTCTTTGTAGTGAACACTACTGCTAAACACAACTTTTCCACATATGCATATCCGAGCTCATAGCTCACCAAGGTTTGACTAATATAATATATGGCTTGTTATTTGCCTTGCACATTCTTTTGGGCTAACATGGTCCCTAATGCAAAGTCGATTACCAATATATATAGTAGAAATGGTACATCTAGCCTTGGAAGAGCTAGCACTGGCGGCGTTACCAGGTATTGCTTTATTTTAGTGAAAGCTGCTCAATAGTCCTCATCCCAGTTGAATGGGACCTCCTTATGTAGCAATCGATTCATGGGTTGATATTTATCCGATAAATGAGCGATGAATCACTTTATCGATGCTACTTTGCCCTGTAGGCTTCTTAATTCTTTGATGTTGGAGGGAGGACGCATCTCTAAGATAGCCTTGACCTTCATTGGGTCGACTTTGATGCCTCATTTAGAAATGATGAATCCTAAGAGTTTACTAGAAGTTACGCCAAATACGCACTTCTTAGGATTCAACCTAACATTGTGCTCTATCAGGCGATCGAAGACCTTCCTTAAGACCTCTGCATGCTCTTCCCACAGCAATGACTTGGCCAACAAGTCATCAATATAATCTTCTAGAATCTTATGCATGTAGTCATGAAAGATGTATGTCATGGCCCGTTGGTATGTGGCACCAACATTTTTAAGACCAAATGGCATAACTTTATAGCAGAATGTTCCCCATGGAGTTATAAACATGGTTTTATGTTGGTCTTCGGGTTTAATCCAAATTTGATTGTAACCAGAAAATTCGTCCATCAGGGAGAGCATCTCATGACCTATGGTTGCATCCACAAGAGCATCAATATTTAGAAATGGAAATGAATCTTTGGGTGTTGCCTTATTTAGGTCTCTAAAATCCATACAAATATAGATTCTTCCATCAGGTTTTCCTATAAGCACCATATTGGATACCCATTCTGGATAGTCGATGGAGATTACAAACTCTACATCCAACAACTTTTGTAGCTCATATTTCACCATTAAGGCTACTGTTGGATGCATCTTTCTAAGATTCTTCTTGATCGGCTTCTTCATCGGATCTAGCGAAAGGTTATGCGTAACCAATTTTGGGTCTAGACCTAGCATATCTTTGTATGTCCAAGAGAAAATATTAGGTCTCTCTTTCAGTAGAGGGATGAGGGTGGTACGCTCATCAGGAGTGAGACTCTCTCTAAATTTAACCTTCCTTGGATTAGTGGGATCATTATTGATATCCACATCGAAGGTTTCCTCTACTGACATGTGTGATCCCTCCTCAAGCTGATGAGGCGTAGGGATCAAATGGATGTCATCAGCTGGGTTGATAGGTTCCGCATCGAAAGCATTTTTAGCATGATAGACATCATAAGCACAGCCTGGTGCAAAATGAAATGGTTGCAACATTTCTTCATTAGGGAAGAAATCTTCAGGCTCAATAGGCGAGTTAGCATGATCCCAATTGATAGCATCTACATTGAGATACAATGGTTTGGATGGATTGGCTGGATTGCGGAGTGGGGTGGTCAAATCAATGGAGACCATATTGATGGAATGGAATTGATCTCCAGGACCACACGGACAAACCTCTACATCATTGATGCAGCTCCCATACCCGAGATCTGGCTCTATCGATACGAGTACAAATGGATCCTCTCTATGCAAACCATGGATAACTGGGTCCTCTCTATGGACTACTTTTAATATTAGATCATTCGGTTCAATGACCTCCTTGTACATAGGCAGTTTGGGAAACACCATGTGATAGATCACATCGATGTTTGGTGGTCTTCCCCTAAGGTGAGGATTCATATTGATCTCTCTATGCATGTCCTCAACCGTATATGGTGCATTGTGATAGCGTAAGTAGGGAGGTCCTAGGTAGGCTCTCTCTGTCTCATCCTCTTCATCGCTATCATAATACAATCCTTCATTTGCCCCCACTAGAATGGGATGTTCTAGCAAATGTGGCCCCATATAGGCTATTTCTTGATTATTATCATTGATGTCCGATAAAATTAGGTACAAGTGTCATAAATACGATACTGCCTCATAAACTAGCTCAGCCTCATCCCTCGACTGATTATCAGGTGAAGACTCACTGTCCACCAAGATATTCTCATGATACATCTCGGGTGGCGCTATGGTGACGTAAGACACCATCCGACTATCCCTCTAGAATACAGAAATATTAGGGTGATATGGGTTGAAATCCACATCATCCCCTAGACTAAGGTACAAGTGATCTAAGGATGCTGTGAGCAAATCATCTTGTCCTCATATCTGTAACCCCAGCCCGAACCTATCAGTTGCCAACTGATAATGTGGCTCAAGCGGAGTCCTACATCCTTGTTCAAAAAGACCAAGGCCATACCCATGCCAATGATATAACTCGAAAATACGGATGGCATATTCAGGGTTGGATAAGTAACGAACATTCACTACGAATGGTTCATCGTCATCTTCATCCATGGGCGTTCACGTTGGAAGTTGATCCAGCCTAGCATAGATGAAGTTAGTCTGATTGGGTGGCTCTCCCAATGGCACTACTGATCCAACTAGAAAATGATGAGCATGCGGTCGGCCCATCTCTTGTGTAGTCTCCAGAATTGGTCCGAAGGTTACATTTTGCACAATATACTCACCTAACCTTGTGTTGGTGAGATGTACAGTCACCCATGGTGCGGATGACCCTACTGATGATGCAGGTGAGGCAGGCTGAGGTACCTCCTTGACTTTATCTTGGGCTTCTTCCACTTCCATGGGAGTGGGAGCCTCTTTGGCGACTAGTTCGGGCACATGCTTCTTCTCTTTTTCACCCATTTTTACCTTTAACTTCCTTTCATCCCGAAGCATTGTTGATGTAGTCAGTTTCAATGAAGTAGTAGTAGTGTGCTTAGATTTGTGTGATACAGATGTCAATGGTTGAGCATACACTTTTGGTTTACCTCCTGGATTCTTAATCGATGATGCAGGCCAGATGTCCAAGTGCATTTATGGGAGTATGAAACCCCTAGGCAAATCTGCTAGGTTCACAAACTTGAAAGGTTCTTCGTCTAATGACACTACATGAACCTATCCCTCATGAATATATTTCACACATTGATGTAATATGGAGGGAATGCAATGCATTTATCGAATCCAAGGCCTCCCGAGAAGGATGTTATATTGCATGGTGCCTTGGATCACATGACACATCATGGAGATGGTCTTTAGGCCCACCTGAATAGGTAGGACAATTGTGCCAACCATCGAGCATAGGGCATCATTAAATGCTCTCAATGTGAAGGTGGTGGGCACAATATGTGACTTGGGCAACTTTAGATGACTCAATGCCTTTGTCGTTATTATATTGATTGATGAACTAGTGTCGATCAAGACCCTCTTGAATGGCATGTGATTAACACATGCGATGATATGCAATGGTGGGTCAGTCGTATCTATAGGAACCATCCTGATTTCATGATCATAAAATTGGATCATAGGCTCCTGGAACTATTGTACGTGTCCCACGAAATTGGTAAATGCTTGAGCATCTTGAGACTGTACTTTGATGGACCTTAGAATGTCCATGAGAGTCTCCCTGTGCCTAGGGGACTATTGTATCAGCTCATAAATAGATAACTTTGTAGGCATTGTCTACAGGTTTTGAACCAACCTACTCCGTATGGTCACCACCGGTCTCGTTGGTGGGCTTGGGATATTCTGAGTTGGCCATTGATTCGGCATAGCTTGTATCCTTATGGGAGCATGAGGTTTATTTGGCTGCTCATATCTCCCATGCATGGTAACTACATTAACCATACCTACGAACCCCTGGGTAGGTGGTTCAATGCGCACTTGGTTAACCTGTCCAACGTTGTTGCATGACACCTCATGGTTTGGTAGTGGATTTTTATAAATCCCCATGTTTTGGTTGTCAAGCACCAGTGGGTTATTCAGCACTATAAGCTCACCTTTATCGATCATATTCTGCACAATGTGTTTGAAGGACCAACACACCTCGATGTCATGGCCCTTCGCATGATGGAATATGCAAAATAGATCATCCTGATACCCCTTTGACTTGGGCTGATTAGGATCGACCAGCTTAACCTTGGGTAGTCTGATTGCCTTAGCCTCGCATAACTAATGGAATATTGAGGTCAATTATTCTTGTCAAAGGTGTGAATTGGCGAGGCGAGAATTGTTCTTTATTTTTGCCCTTATAATTATTATTGCACTTTTCGTACTATGTAGGAGGAGGTTGGGCTTGATAATTCTACTTTTTTTGCCCCTTATCCTCTCTTTGGAGGTTTAGCACCACCTGATTTACATGGGCCTACTTGCCCTAATGTTTCGTGGAGCTCTTCTTGTGCCCCTCTTTCTTGTTCTTGAGCTTCAAGTTGCCTTCTTGCAACTTGATATCCTCAATTACTTTGGCTTGTGCCAAAGCTTCCTTGAATGTTGGATATTGCTACAATTGCAACAATAATGAGATGTGCTTGGCACAACTCTTGGTGAACATTTGGGTCAATTCCATAGCAAGAATAGGGAATGGTAGCTTTGCCATTAATCTCCTCCATCTCTTTTCGTACTATTCAATTGGCTCATCATTGCACTGAGATAGCACAGCTAGATCAGAAAGGTTAGCCTATTTCTTGATGCCAAAAGAAAAGCATTCAAGGAAAGCGTCAACCAGTTGCTCAAAACTGGTGATACTATGCTTCTTCAGTTGATTGAACCACTCTTGGGCTGGGCCTAAGAGGGTTGTGATGAATGTACACAAAAGCAAGGTATTGTTGCTTGTAATCTGGAAGCATACGTCCAAAAATCTTGTGACATGCTCTTGCGCATCTTCGTCACCTTTGAATTTATCTAACCTGGGCATGATAAAATGCTCAGGGTATGCTGGAGTAGGCACCAAGGGGTCCAAAGGCTCGTTATGAATCTTGCTCAATGTCAACTTTTGAAAATTCATGCCTTGCCTCTCGATTGCTTTTACCTTCTCAGCTAAGGACTTATAGGCCTACGAGGATAGAAAGTCCTCCTCCCTAAGCTAATGTGGGGGTGGTCTTGGAGGTACATTCTTCCTCTATCAAGGTGGAGGATGTTGCTCTTCCTCCTCCTCAACTTGGGAGTCTTCAGGATACTCTTGATCAGCTATGTCTCCCTCTTCTTCCTCATATTTTCATTTTCCTTGCTCTTCGAATGGTGGTGGCCATTCTCTTTATTGGGCACTAACATGAGTGTGAGCATCTATGCACTCCTACTGCACATCAACTTATGAAAAAGCCTTCCTATGTATGCGTTCTCCTTGCTCAACATGAGTGTATAGACCAGCCCTGGCTAGCCTATCCTCCTACTCTATGCACTCCTTTTGGGTAAGGATGTGTTCCTCATGCATGTGCTACTCATATAGTATTTGTATGATGAGCCTCTACACTTGAAGATTATCATATTCGATGCACTACCTCTCAAGGAGAGTATCCTCCAATTGATCTTGGAGGAGCTATCGTTGCTACTCATATACCAGTCTATGTGATCTATCAAGTTGATCGGCCATAATAGGCCTTTGGTATGCATGCTCCATGTGAGTGACCTTATGGGTTCTTTACCCATATGATTTATTTGCGATGCTTTTACCTTTGTCTATGAAGATAAAATTGGCATCCTCCTAAGGCCTGTTCTCTGTGCCACCATGCGTGGATGGTGGATGTGTCACATGAGGGCACTTGTAAGCCTCTCCATTCTCTCTAGAAGTCCTAATAGAACCACCACTATGCTCACTCAGAGCATGAGTGGGTGGATCCAAAGGCCTATAGCCTAGCTACTCAAGGATACTACCTAAGCCATCCAACTGTCTGGATCTCCATTGCTCGTGCGGTGGTGTGCCATTGGCTCCCACCTTAGCCATATCTATAGTGATATTTTGAGGTTCACTATGTGCGGGAGTCTGCATAGGCCTATGCTCAGTGGTGACCATATCTGCATGCCCCTAAATGGGTGGGTCTCAATCTTGTCTATACTTCGAAGGGGGAGCTATGGATCCTCCTGTAGACCTATGACATAGGGGTACCAACTTGGACCCTTGTATAACATACTCTTCGACCGATCCTATGGACACGTGTGCAATGCGATCCTAGTAATGGCTTTCGAGTGGAACACCCTCATGCTGAGAGGCTCCATGATCTATTCTGTGTCTAGAAGAATGCACAAAAAATCCTCTATTGGGGGTATGCTCAATAGGTTCCCCTCGTGTCGAATTATCTCCTCTAATGCTCATCGAATGACATTTGGGAAGCACATGTGGGTGAGGGTTCGACATGTGTTGTTGTGAATCTGTTGGGGCTTGGTCATTGGCATCAGGCTTATACCTTTTTCGACCACCCCGTGTCTCCACCATGGTGCACCTAGCATCTAGATTTATCTTTTATTATGCAAACAAGGTATACAATGGTGATTATCTCTTTTACAATTTAAAATGAGCCCTAAACTGTTTGATGTTGTTTCAATGATTTGTTGTATCAGTATTAGAAACTCTTATCATGTTTTGAAAAACTTGTTGGATGATAATCTTAGTTTAATTGGATTTTCCCTAGTACGCTCATAGCTCGACAACCTGGGTGTGAATCCAGGCTACATAAATCTCCCGTGTGTGGCAATGAAACTCCACACCCGGACAAGGAGCACCGGTCCTACCAGTCCCTCACCCATTTTCCCCTAGTCAACATTATACCCTTCGAAGAGAATACATGCAAATTTTCTAGGGTACAAAAGGTTCTTGGGCCCGACCTTGGTCTAGAACAATAGGTACGTGGGAGTTGGGCCAATGGATGGAAATAACTGCCACCGTCGTTGGACCCTACTAGTGGTTGGATGTCACTCCCAACTCACTAGCATTTAATTGCAACGTGGTGTGTGTGGTTCGTTTTAATATTTGCATATAAAGGAAAATGCATAATACAACATAAATGATTGTTTCCTACATGATATGCAAAAAGGAACGTTTCATTTTAGAGAATGCATGCTATATCCTATATGATTTTTGACAATGCAAATTACAATGATATAGCCTCTGATTGGGCCTCAAGCATGCAAACCAACACACGATTTAAACCTAGCACGATGTATTCTAGGGCGAACTGCACTCAGAGGTCCATTGTTCCTAGAAGCACCTAGCCAAACTCAAAAAAAAGAAAGAAACCCTAAGACCTAATTCGTTTCCATGTTTTTTAGTGTCCTAATTAGATTTCCTTTTTTCTACTTTATGGAAAACACAGACAGAATAAAAAAGTATAGAGAGTGAAAAATGGGGCCTACCTCAGGTCCTCATCTGATAAAAATTTGGCTCCCTATTGTATGTTGTGTCTGTTGTGAACCATAGGTTTGATGCGTGGTTCAGAATGTAGCCCACATTTTGAAGCCACGGGCCAACAATGAGACCGCAGTTGAAACCTGTGGTTTGCACTTGATATAAAAAAAATATAGGGGTCAAAGATCAGTTGCATAAATTGTGGAGTTCTCCTATGATCGCCTTCTGACCTATCCAAAAATCAATGCGCCTATCTACTGCATCAATCGAAATCAACATAAAAGCATAACATAATGAACAAGTTTGCAAATGATGATAAAATAGATGCTTCTTTTATTAATATTGAAAAGAGTCTCGATTACAATCATGCCCCTCTTAGGGTCACCCAAAATGCTGATACAATTGATACAATTCCCAAGCCCCCAATGAGGTAGGCACAATACTAATGCTCTCTAAATAGTCACAAACTACTCTAGGGTGGAGTTGACCCTCTTCTTCACATTGAGGAAGGAATTTGATGATTGAATCTCCTTCGAATTTGTTCCCTGCGATCAAGAAACAACACAAAAGCATTAAATGAATAGGCAGCCTCTCATGATGAGGCCCTTTGAGAAAAATATGCATAAAGATGCCATAACAACTATGAAATCAAGAAGATGGATAAAACATATCAAACTTGTGCAAGATTCATAAATATTTTTAGAAACATGAAAATAGGAAGTGCAACTATCTATCTACTTGATCAATTACATGAAATTAAGCAAGTTAACATGAAAATAAGCCATTAATGTCCTACTTACTATAATGAAAAAAATATTGATTAAACCCTAAATATACTAGTTAGATTGTCTCTAAACATGAATTAACCCACTAAAATGACTAATCTAACCTAATTAGGCATACTAAAATAAAAATAGTAAGGAGATCTATCACCTATTGCAAACCGTAGCTCTGGTGAGTGGTCTACATTGTACACCATGATTGTCAGCCACGACGAGCAATGAAATGGTTTTGCCCTCAAAATATAGGGCTGTGGGCTTGATCCTCCTTGTCAAATTGATGATCAAGGGTCACCTCAGTGTCCTCTTATAGGTTTGGTGGTTGAATTGCTTGATAGGGCCTCCGTTTGCCCGAATTAGCATTTCTTGGCATTCTAGCTCCTTAGGGCATCCATGGCATGAATTGACATGATGCTCAATTTGTTCACAATTAGATAAAAACACTCCCTCTCAATGCACTCAAGTGAGTCCACAATTCGATAGGGCTTCATTGCTTTGATCTCCAATGCTTGCTCTATCCTATCCTATCAAAATGCACTCTATGTTTACCCTAATTCGAAGGGGTACTTATAGGACTACCCAAGGGCTAGGGGTGGCTTCATGGAGAAGCCAAGATCAAGAAGAGGTAGTTGGGATAGTTGGATTGGAAGCCTCTGGAATATTTCGTCCTTCAACTACCTTCTTCTAGATCAAATGTCTGTTCCAATCGATTTGGCTCGGATGAAGGCCAACTGAACTTTAGTTTAGATCGTAGGTCATAGCTATGGCCTAGGCTAGGAACCACAGGTGTTATTAGCGGTTTAGACTACATATCACAAGTATCATCTATGGTTCATAATTATTAGTCCAAGGAGCCCAAATTGAGTGGTTAGAACCACTACTCTATCTTGGAGTCCATCCAAGATCTTCCATATGGTCTTGTAGCATGTCCCATATGAGTAGTCACCTTCGACATGATGCATTTTAGGTGTCTGCATAAAGGTATGTTGGAAAATCAATGTCTATTCATTAATGCTCAAGAGACACTTGTCTACAATTTATAAGGAAACAATCTTATTTAAGGCACACATTTTGGAGGAGACAGAATGAGGTCAAAGGGAAGTCAAGAATTGAATGGTGTGAAGCATGATCATAGGGATAAGACTAATTCAAGATTATATTCCATTCAAAGGTGTAATCCTAAATTAAAGTAGATTTCATAGACTAGCCATACCAGCATTCTATTTTGAAGGATATGTGATGCAATCCAAGCATTCATTAAGAATAAAATCAACACCATTCACTACTCAAGGGAGAAATCGATGCCGATCAAAGAAGCCATTGACTACCCATGGGCACCACATACCAAAAGGTTTCAATTGGCCACCTCACAACATCAAAGGAAGATAATCCACAGGTATTATTAAGGTAAAATCCAATATTACTTATTGCTTGCTATAAACTAAAGTTATATTGGAGTTAAAAGGGTACATTATATTTACTATTGCAATCATCCATTTAAGCATTAGTAATATATTAAGCAAGCATATTTCAAGAATTTTTTTTTTTTACAAATAATAAAGTAGGAGGAATAAGGATTTCAACTTGGAAATTAAATATCATTTATTGCAAATATTATTATTTTCTAATATTCAAAATTAGGGAGTTATAAGGAATACTACACCAAATAAATAATTGGATTTTAGAAACATTTATCAAAGGCTATAAAATAAGGTTCATTAAGGAATATCAAGAGTTGTAAATTAATTGGTATGCTTGTCTCAAAACCCCATTAAAGGGATAAAATAAATCCAACCATTAGAATATCATCAAATTAGAAAGTGCTTAAGTTAAATAGGAGTAATAAGGTGTAATAGAAGTTGATTTGCTATTTATAAAACATTACAAAATCAACCCAAAATTGAACTAATATTCTCAAAAAGCACTTTATTGATCATATAGCATATCAAAAAACACTAGGGAGTCATAAGGCATTCTACAAAACTTGATAATAATATCATTCATCAAAGTTTATCAAGTACTTAATCCATTTGGGAGTCATAAGGTTTCTATAAAATATAATTTCTACAAAGATTTTATTAAATCAAATTCACATCTCTTATGTATGGAGATACAAGGAAGCCTACAAAATACAATCTCAATAAATCTCATATACTCTAAAATAAGGAGTTATAAGGTAGACCACTTAGAAGATTCCATCTATAAAGGTACAAGCACTTTATACTCTAATCCAAGGAACTAAGAGAAATGTCTACCTCAAGTAATACAGTGAACAATGATATGAATAACACTATTAGAAGGGAAAGAGCAAGTGTCATAAAAAGTGGAATCAATTATTCGCTTATAAATACCAAAGGAAACTTAGATCCTACTTCAAAAAAGATACATAGTGAAGCCTTAAAAGGCTGATTTTAAATAATGGAGCATTATATACATGCTCGACTCACTGAAGCAATAGATAATGGAAAGAGTGACATTCAAATTCCTTTAGAATATGGAAGCATACTATACATGGCACTACTTACATTCAAATGTTATAAGGATGAAAATGTGGAACAAAGAGGTTTGATAGAATTAATTAAATTGAAGGTAGAAATAGATGAATCATCCCTAGCAAATATATTTTATTCCTCATGCAGTATTAGTACTTCAAGTTCTACTAACTCAAAATCTTATCATGATGCTCTAAGTGTATGTTCAAAATATTCTATACAAGATACAAAGAATTATGACAAGGACAAAAGCAAAGAGAAAATACTCTTGCAATAATTAGGTGATAGCACATCCACCTATGAAACTATTGACTCCAATAAATAATAATAAGAAGAAAAATAACCAATTCAAGGAGGCATACAGTGCAATGTGAATTAAATAAGAAAATAAAGAACAACATAAAGTTGAAGAACATCTGAAGACAAAGATCCATATTGAATATTGAAATCTTCAATACCAAAATAATGTAATACATGGGGTGTTAAAGTTAGAGTATATTACATCATTTAGGTCATGTAAATGTACCACCTTTGGTACATAGTTAGAGTAGGAGATTACTTTAGGAGGAAGTTAGCTACTTACTTCAAGCAATGTAATAAATGCACAAGTGTCAATGTGCAAGTTGTAATGTGCAAGGTGTCCCCTTGTACAACTAGGTAGAGTATTGGCCAAGGAATCTCTCTTCCTATATAAAGGGCCTCATAGTGATAGATTAGAAGGCAAAAATATATCAAGTATATCGAGTGTATTATAGTAGATAGTAGTAGAACTCCTGTATGGAGTACAATGTAGTTCTTTAGCTTGTATTAATAGAGTGACCGTCACCTCCATACTGCATTGTATTTTACCACTTTCTATTTATAGTATATTTTAGTCATATTGCAGAATTACTTTCTTTTATATTTTTTTCATGTTATTAGGACCTATGATAGATCTATCCCACTATAGATATCCTCAAAATCTAATAAAAATGTCCTAAGCATAAGGGCATCATCATCCTAAAGATGAAAGCACATATTCATGAAGCTTGTGACATGATCTTGGGCATCTTTATCTACTTTAGACTTATCCAATTTTAGCATCTCAAAATGCTCAGGATAGTGTGGGGATGGAACTGATGAATGCAAGGGTTAGTTGCACACATGATGAAAAGTATATTTTTGATAACCTACATCTATGGTTTGTTGCTCTAGAGAGTTAATGCAATCAGTTAGAAAATGGTAAGCATCTGGTAAAATTTTCTTATCAGCACACCTTCATCCTTAAAGAAGGGGAGGTGAAATATTTCAATTGGGATGAGGTGGTTGAATGTGGTCATCAACCATATCCTCATAAGGTAACTCAAGATACCCTTGTTCTTGGTAATCTAACTGAAGATCCTCATAGGTCTCATACTCTTGTTGATGGTTGTATGATTGACATTTTTTAGACCTATGGTGTTGAAGGGGTATATGAGGACAGTTCTGGTATGGTCTAGGTGGCAGGTTTTGATGTTGTACGAGGTGCCTCTGATGGACCTGTAACCTATGGGTGCTAGGGATAGGAACCATCTCATGCAATGTTTTTTGCAACTATTCTTGATGTAAGCATTGTTAATGCAACCTATTTTGGTGCAACCTATGCTGATTTAGTTGGTGATGCTAGTATAATAATTGTTTATCTAGTCATAACTGGCCCAACTACTCTTATCTACTAGTGTTTGGCATAGATGTAGGATTTACTTGATCAACCATTTGGGATCGATTAAACCTTGTATTAATATGAATGGGCTTGACTTACTTCTTAGCCCTAGGAGGGTTGGATACTTGCTTCCCATGATCTAGGGAGGTTGCATTGACATGATATTCTATCTTAAAGGTAAGCTTTGTTTACTCAGGTGGTGCAAAGGCACAATGCACTTGCATAGAGTACTCTTCATAATGAGTAGGAAGATGATCCAAATCTTCCTCCTCATCTATGAGAAATGGGTGAGCCAACATGTTGGTATTACTAGGACAATGAGTGTCATACCTATCAAGATTGATATATTTTTGACTTATCTATGGGCATTCAAGCATGGTGGCTTGATCATCTAGGCCTGCCCATGGTGTATACTCTTGCTCATGCTCTGATTGAGTGGTAGGATGATCCAGGATGCACATGTATAACACATACCTACTAGTACCCTCCATATATTGGGCATTTTTTCTAATTAAATCATATAGACTATATTGATCATGAAGCTCATCACTTTGATCATATTGAGGATCGACACATGCATTCTGAATAGGGACTTCCTGAAGGTCGGATTCCTTGTAAAAACTAGGATGTCATTCAAGAATGGCCATATCCTATGGATTGATTCGAAGATGTTTCATGACTCTCTATAATTTTTTAGTAGCACTAGCCCTTGAGTGAGGCTGGTCATGTGTTATTACCGTGATCTGAATTATGCAATCAGTAAAACAACAAACAAGAAAAAAATGTGTTTATCTCTTATAAATTTTGATTTTGATTACTATTTTTTGTTATTGTTTTCAATGTGTTTGATGTTTAAACCATTATTACTATGAAAACTAAGTGTAAAAAAAATAAAAAGCTACTGAAGGTAGTTTAAGCACACCCCCCTATCAAGGAATGTAACCCAGATGGAAAAAGTGGCTTCCTATTGTTGGTCAAATATCTGCCTAATCATACAAAACTACGTTTGTGCACCCTAGACATAGCCAACATTGAAATATCAGAGGAAAGAGATGTCCCCCGTGTCAATCTCCAGAGAGGGTTTGTTCCCTTACTAATTCTAAAATGGTTGAATACTAGGGATGCATGAAATAAATACAAAAAAAAAATGAAAATAAATGGGAAATATGGCCACAGGACGACTGTGTAGGATGGGAATAGATTGATAACAGGAATCCATACCAAGCTGAAAATATCATGCAAATAGATGGTCAAACAACAAAATTTTCGTACAACTTCGAACATGTAATCTTCAGATAAACACTCCAACACTCACTCTCTCACTTGCAATATTTAAATCCAACTTGCAAAATTTAAATCTAATAGCAAAAAATAAAGCTAAATGTGTAAAAGAAACGTGTAATGTAGAAGACCACAATGCACCAAGTCATTTGCAAATCCAAACGTTTTGAATTCACTATTACTACAGAGAACTTGAAGTGTTTTCTCATAGGATATCTATTTTTTCCAACCCCTTACAATGAGATTTCTCTTAGTATTTATAGATTTTTGCGCCTCTTTCATTGAATACATCAAATGAGTCATCATTTATTGAAAATATTCTTTCGGTAGACATGATCCTAAAATTTTTTTGAGATGATAGCATTTAGACACCGTAGCATTAAATTTGAGTCACATCCATATTCTTGGAAATCAAACACGAGCTTCAAAAATTTACTCCATATTCAATTTGCTTTGAAGAGGGAGTAAAACCTTTGAGAAGATGTTCTTGAAAATGACAAAAATGGTTCCACTTCGTCACCAATATTAAATTGCAGTAGTTACCCGAAGCAAATCTTCACCTAGAAAAATCAAGCTCTAAAATTGTCGAAGATGATGGCAATTACTAATTAAAATTTACCCCATTTAATTCTACTCATGCCTTTGGAGAAATTTAATCACATGTGCTCAAAAACAAACAACATTCACCTTCAAAATATCTTTACCGCATCTATCATGACGTTTGCCCCTTTTACCTAAATGTAAGGGCGAAAACCATTTAAAAATTCTTGTCGCCCAAACTTTATCTCTCCATGTCATTCACCTTTAAAAATAATGAATGGATCCATCATGAATAATTTAAAGCAAACATGATGCATATTGAAATCATGTTCACCCAAATTAGGGGTGAACATTACGTTCGCCCCACTTAAGGGGCGAATGCGATGCGTTCTTTTTATTCTCCCTTTTGTTTGGCGTATTCCTATTTTTGGGTGAGTTTGCCTTTCCAATGGGTAAACGTGATGTTTTCCCCTCCAATGAGGTGAACGCATTTGCATTCTCCACTTAGCTTATTTTATTTTGTCTTTCCTTTTTTTTTATATTTTCCTTGATTTCATTGCCTTCAATTTCTTACTGCTGCTTCGCCTCAGAAGCGAAATTATTTTTAATTTTTCAACTGTTGTTGTGGATAATTTGATGAAGTGAATCCAAAGTGGATTTCCATGTCACAATTTGGGGTTAATTTTTTTAAAAACTGAAATGACTACAATGTTTTTAAACATTCTTAGCAAGATGTGAAATCATGAATTTTTTACACTACAGTTAGCGATTTATTTAAAACCAATGTGGCATGGTGTAAAACTGCCAACATTTTTGGTAGATCTCGAGGTATCCAGATCACATGAATGCAAATGATCCCAAGTCTTGGTCTATTTGGTGATCATGATTCTTCTTACCAGCTTCTCTGGTTGGTGTTTTTAATGTAGATGCCTTATGATGCTCCTCCTCTTCATCTTCTTTCTCAGTGGTTTTTGCTTCCTTTTCTACCTCTGCTTATTCTTTGAGGGTATTAGAAGTAACCTCATAAAATACAACCGTGACATCCCATGCCTATGTGGTAAACAAAGGAGGATTTCTCAGGGACTCATATACAAAGCACAAATTCTAAATATCTTCCAAAATCAAACACCTTGCTCATTGGGCTAACTCAAAAAGTGAAAGCTCCATACGAGTATACTTCTGCATGAAAGACAAGACCTGAATATCTATGATTGGCTTTTCCCAAGAATCAATCTATGAAGTATCTTCAAATAAATACTTCCATACTACTTCCAATTGTGCTTGTAGAAGAGGTTCACCTTGTTCATCAATAAATTTTGGAAAACCCATGTCACGTAGAGCATTAAGATGAGTCATTGAAATTTTATGTTCTCGCTCTATGGCATTTATAATTTTCTGACCCCCTCGCATTAGATCTATCTACTAAAATAGTGTGACTTTTGCAGCTTATCAGGAATGATCCATCATGCTCAGAGGTTTCACATACATGGTGGAATTCACCAAGACCTATATTTTTACTGCCATCTCCAAATGGGGTGATAATAACTCTTCTATGTTATCAATTATTTGTTGTCCCATTTGTATTTGTAGATGAGCTGACCATAGATAGTGCAACACTTGAACTACTTTAGGAGTTAGTTTCTCACAACTTTGTGCGAAGTGAAGACACATTTCCTTGATGTTATCGCAATAAAAACCTATAGCCTGTGCAAATTTCTCTACCAGCTAACTCTGGACAACTTCAAGCGTATGGAAAATATTATGCATCTCAATGTGTGTTGCATCTCTTTCTTTTAGGTGCACTCCAACCTGTCACTTCAAATGCTCATTTTTTGTAGCAATTTTTCCTCCTATGCTCTCTTTTAGCCAAGGTAGTCTCGAGTTCAATGATCCTGTCAGCCTGATAAAAATACTTTTGTTTATAGTGCTCACTATGAAGGTAAACTGAACTCATGTCCACTTGAATGTTGCTCATTTTTTCCATAGGATCAATATTTATGAGGTCTTTTGTGATGGCCTCAAAAATAATGTTGTCTGGCAATAATTCTCTGTGTGGTTTCTAAACCAATGGAGTAATCTTGGTGATATGATCCTCCATTGCAATAGGATCAATAGCAACCCTCTTTAGAGGATGTGCTAGTTCGAGAGCTTTCTTTCTCTGTATGCTTTTCAACCATTGGGATGAACTCAAATGTGCTTGGTTCATTTTATCTAAATTTGACTGTTTGGATGCCACCTAAATGTTAGGCAAATATTGTAATTCCAAAAACAAGGTGAAGGGAATCAGGGCTTTAGAGTGGTTGGGCTATAAAAATGACATGGTGGTTAGAAGTGGTGGAATAGAAATGATGGAAGGGACAGGTAAAATATTTTTAACTATAGGTATGCTCACCTAGTAAGGAGCTTGCATACTTAAAACTTTAGTAGAAATGGCAGGAGTGATAGATGGGGATGGACAAAAAATAGATTCAGTCCTGATGCATATGAACTAAAATAAAGGGAGGAAGAAGAAAAGGGAACAGAAGGAGTAGTAGTGACTTCGAGAATGGTGGATGAAGAAAGTGGAAGGGGTATGGAGGGCATAATGAAGGGTGGATAAACAGGCACAAAAACTAACAAAAGTGAAACTGACATAGTCACTACTTACTCCAAAAGAGAAGAAGAAGGGAGAGAAGACATACCTTTGGGCACAAGCACTGTGTGATGTGGTGATAGAGGGGGCTACATAAAATCCTCTTCTTGTTGCTCTAGTTCTAACTCTATTGGAACCTCAGTCACCATGGGAGCACTAAAAAATATCGCTAAAACAATAGAAGTTATAGTAGTCATAGTAACTGCAACATCACCTGAAGAAATAGTGATGGCACTAGTCCTTGGTTTATTAGCCACCTTGGGAAATAGTGGCACTTTTTTTACATCACAATTTTTTGGCTTTGTTGCTTCTTCTATATTTTTCTTTACCTACTAAGATCTTCATTGAAACACGTATTGTTTTTCCTCTTCCTCAAGAGTTTCCTCTATGATCAATGGATCGTGTTCCTCTATCTCACTTTCACCACTTTTTGACTGTTGAAAATTGTATGGCAAAATATTGGCGAAAGCAACTAGCTGGTATGAATCCACATATTTATCATAAACCACTAAAAAAGCGTCATAAATATTGAGCCCATAAGCAATTGTAGGTTTTCCATAGTGAACTCTCATTATATACCAATTCATTATCTTCTCTTTGGACCATTCAGACTTACTAGATTTCACTTGGTCAAACAAAATCGACGGAGGAGTTTGAGACTTGTACTCTACTTCCTGCTCATAGCAGTCATGCCAAGGGTGAAGTATAGCCATTTTCTCAATATGCCAGTTCATGTCTAGACCATTAAAATTATTCTGATTATGCTCAATGTCTGGTCTAGGACAACAATGAAATGATTTCATTTTGACAAAATCTTTAAACTTATCTAAAGGATCATACCTCCAACATTGTGGTAACTTAATCAGCCCCAGATCCTACAATGCAATGGTAAGAAGATGATTTTGTCCAACTTGACTCACTGTTATGCCACCAAACTATAATGGCATATTGCATGTAATCTTGCTTTTGTGCCCTCATAGCAGTCATGCCAAGGGTGAAGTATAGCCATTTTCTCAATATGCCAGTTCATGTCTAGACCATTAAAATTATTCTGATTATGCTCAATGTCTGGTCTAGGACAACAATGAAATGATTTCATTTTGACAAAATCTTTAAACTTATCTAAAGGATCATACCTCCAACATTGTGGTAACTTAATCAGCCCCAGATCCTACAATGCAATGGTAAGAAGATGATTTTGTCCAACTTGACTCACTGTTATGCCACCAAACTATAATGGCATATTGCATGTAGTGTTGCTTTTGTGCCCAGCTCCATATATGGCATTCACGTAATCTGACTGGTGCACTACTTCCATAGCAAAAATATGCTTTGTAGAAAAAAATGGTAGTAGGAATGACTTACTCGTGAAACAAAAAATTCTTATGACCACACCTTGGGTAAGAAGAAAAATTTCACCCTTCTCTTGAGTAACCACTATATCTCCCAATTCTCACGGGACTCTTTCATAGGTACTGCAAAGCAACTCAATTGTCAGTCCCATAAACAAACTATTAAAGTTATAATAGGATTATTTTTCAATAGAACAAAAGTCCACTAGTAAACCGGTAAAGGCTCATCCTTTTTATTTGTAGTCAAAAAACAATAAAAGGAAAATGACACTACAGTTGGAAGAAGAAAAACCATACCAAAAATAAAGTATGCTTGAAATATTTATCTACTCCAGTCTACAACCTCTCTAGTTGTGAATTTAATCTCCATGAAATATAATCAACCCAATCAAAGAAAATTGGATTGGTGTCCTATTTCATGGCTAAAGAAGAATAAATTCTACACGACAAATGCATTGTGCCATAGTTGTCTACCACTTATGAACAGTATCATCTGAGGGAAAACCCACAACCCATGCTAGCATGGAATAAATATCCAAGATTTCAAAATATTTCAACGGTCTAGGCAGGTTTAGAAGTTGTCCCATTGGTGGATCTTTAATCATCTGAGTCTCCATAAACTGACGCATGGCCACAGTGGAGACATATCCGTCTTCTTGTTCATCAATATGTAGCTTCTTATGGACTCCATAGTTGGGAGGCTGTAACCCACAGGCAAAAGCTTCTCGAACTTCATCGGGAGTAATAGTAAAAATAATTTCCTTATTCGCATTCTTGACAGCCTTGGTTGAAGGATCATAATATTTGGCAACAAGCAACACAAGCTCAGGACAAGGATGTACTAGAGGGCATAAATACTAAAAATCAATGAGTAATAAGGTACTATTAACCAAATTTTCGACATCAATCCCTGCTGCACTACAAATTCGACATCTTGCCAATATTTTTTTACTCCTTTGTGAGTGACGATGCAATCACTGATCTCAACCATTGAATCTTCATACAATTCCAAATCAACATAATTATTTTTTTGAGCCTTCTTGGACCTCGTAGTCACTTACCTTCTCTTTAATTTATTTGGTTCTAAATATTCTAAAACTTCTTGAGGCTCCTTGCTACGTCTTCCATTTTTTTATTAAAAACTTTGAGCAAATTTTTCGCACACCTTCTGAGCACTTCTACAATAATCCCTTGAAATACATGGTAGCAGGAAAAATTAAAAAGAATAATTGCAAGGGTTACCTCATCTTGTTTAAATAGACCCCTTTTCAACCACCACAATAAATACTGAGTTACTTGGTTGGATTCAAAAAAAACATCTTTCTTGGCCGCATAACTGTGTCATAGACCGTGCTCTGGCTACAAAATCTTGTTTTGAAAAAATAAATTAGCCACTTGAACCAATTAAATGCTCCTTGTGTTTTCCCGAGAAAGAAAACTTCCACTGGTCTGCATGATTTCCAATAATTACCACATCTTGAGAGGAGCAATATGTCCACACTAAATCTCATAAATCAAAGGGAATGTTTTCTTGCCAAAAGCCACTTCTCCTTCAGGATGCTTTCAATCTGCTTGATGAAACCGTGGCGAAGGCTCTCCTTTTATAAATTTTGTTCTTGCCTTTTTACTTTTAGAAAATCATATTTTCTAAAAAAAACAGCTTTCTTCTTTTTTCTTCGGACGCCTTCAAAAAACTCGAATGCATTTGATGACAATATGAGTGACCCTATCTTCCTTCTTTTTTTATTGTTTTATTGCTTTAAAAAAAACTGTATTTTTATTTTTTTATTTTTTATTTTAGATTTTTCTTTTTTAAAATTTTAATATGATCACCCTTAAGGTGGGCAAATAGAACATTCGCCCAACCCTTAAGGCGATCCTCTCTTTTTTTTATCTATTTTTAAAGTTTTATTTATTTTTTATTTTTATTTTTTTTTGCAAATGTTAATATTTAATTTTAAAATTAAAAAGTGATTCACCCCAATGAGGGGCGAACGTGACGTTCACCCCTCAAATGGAGTGAACGAATTTTTCTTATTTTATATTTTAATTTTTAATTTTAAAAATTTTAATTTCCCCTCTCCATTAATTAATGGAGAGTGGGAAAAAGTGCTCAACATGAGCGCTTCCCCTTTAATTAGGTGAAACACCCACGTGGGTCCTTTTCCCTTTGATTAGGGGGAGCACCCCTTTATGGGGGTGAACGTCATGTTCACCCCACATGGGGGCGCTTCCCTTTGATTGGAGGGGAGGGGGTTCCCACCCTTGTGCGCTCTCATTTCTGGGAAGAGCACCTAAGGCTGGACGTTTCCCCTTTTATTGGGGAGTGGGGGCGCCCAAAATCTTGGGTGCTCCCACGTGGAAATGGGAGGTGGAGGCATTTTTTTTTATAATTTTAAGGTTCACCGCTTGTGAGGGGTGAACATGATGTTCGCCCCTCGAATGGGGCGAACTCACTTTCTTTCCTTTTTTTTGTTTTCTTTTCAATTATTGAGGGTTCACCCCTCATGAGGGGTGAACATGATGTTCACCCCTCGAATGGGGCGAACTCACTTTTTTTTTTAAACCTTTTAATTTTTTTGTTTTTTGTTTTTTAAAGGGTTCGCCCCTCCAATGGAGAGAACGTAAAAACTTTTAATTTTATTTTTTTATAAAATTTAAAATGTTTAAATTTTTAACATGTTCACCCATGGTTGGGGTGAATGTAACGTTCACCCCCCATGGGGTGATTTTAATTTTTTTGTTGTTTTTTTTTATTATATATATATATAGAAGGATGATCGTTTGCCCGGAGGTGAACGTGATGTCGTCCCCCTTATATATATATATATATATATATATATATATATATATATATATATATATATATATATTTATATATTTATTTATTTATTTATTTATTTATGGTTACCTAAAGAGATGGGCAAATGTGATGTTTATCCAACCTTTGAGTGCTCGAATTTTTTTTCTCTTTTCTAAATTTTACTAAAAAAAAAAAATTCTTTTCAAAATGGATAAAATTAAAAATTAATATGTACATATTTACAAAGGTACCTCATTACGATTTCATCACCGGATATAAGCTTTTAAATGAAGGTCATTCACTGAAATTGGAAGCTCCCAACCTTCTATATCTTGTAGATGGTAAGCATTGGCAGAATTCACAGCTGAGATTTGGAAAGGAGCCTCCCAAATAGCATCAAATTTATGATGTTTCCTGGGCTTGGCCTTCTTTTTATTCCACTTGAGGACCAAATATCCAACTTGAAAATTGTGTTTAGTTGTCCTATTTTTGAACCACTTCTACATTTCCTTGTTATGTTTTATGAACACTTGGTAAGATTTCTCTCTATATTCCTCCAACTATATTAATTGTGCCAATCATGCACTCATAGGATCAAACTGCTCATCTTCCTCCTAAAATAGCTACAATGTCTAAAGGACTGGAAGATCTATGTGGTAAGGAAGGATTGCTTCTTTCCCATACACCAAGGCATATGGGGAAGTTTTGATGGACTTTTTCATAGAAATTTGATCCATCCATAGTGCTTGGTTCAACAACAAATGCCAGCTCCTCTTATTATTTTGAAGTGTCCTCTTCAATATTCGCAACAAATTCTTATTGGTTGATTCATCCAAACCATTGCCCTGCGGGTAATAATTGGATGAAGTACTAAGGTATATCCCATATTTGCTAGCAAAATATGTGATATTCACTCCAATAAATGGAGTTTCATTATTAGTAAAAATTGAGTTCGGGACACCAAAGCGAGTGATGATTCCTTCCAAGAAGGAAATAACAGTTGTTTGATCTAATTTTTTAGTGGGTATAGCCTCTGCCCATCGGGTGAAATAGTTAGTAGCTGTCAATATGTACTTATATTCTATAGAAGAATTTGGTTCAATAACTCCCACAAAGTCAAGGCCCCACTACTAAAAAGGAGCTTCTAATTGAATTGAACGAAGAGACAATACCCCGTTTTTTATTCTACCAGCATATCATTGACAACTGTCGTAGTGTGTACTTATTTTATGTGCATTGGAAAATAGAGTAGGCCAAAAGTAGCCTACTCTAATGATTTTTAAGGCCATGGGCCTTCCCACATAGTGACCTCTTGATAGTTCAAAATGAAATTCCTTTAAAAAAATTTCTTTTTCGGAGTCCCTCACACACCTGAGAAGAACTCCATCAATATTTTTTTGAAATAGTCCCTCGGGCAACAAAGTATATCTAAGAGATTACAACTTGAATCTTTGATGTTACGAAGCATTAAGGTGATATGGACATCTTCCTCAGGTAAAATAATCAATTAGCTCTTCGATCCAATCAATATTGCTGATGGTATGGTTTGCGCAAATGATTTCACCCAGGATATCCTTATGCACCACATCCAATGACTTAAAAGCTGCACTTTTAGATAGCTCCTGGCATAGAGCTCTCCCATGAACTGGCTTGGTTGGTCAGATATCCACATCATATTATTGAATTTTTATGGCCCAACCTACTCTCTTGTCTCCTAATTCTCCTTGGAGAATAAAATTTCTTACATCAGGGTGTATGACATACACAATCTTTTGCTCTGAGAAATGAAGTGTCGAAATTTCTTCAATGCCTTCATTATTGCATATACTTATTTCTAAATAAAATTATATTTCTCTTGATGAGGAGCAATAACCTGAATCAAGAAAGCAATTGTCTTCTCATCTCCATCCTCTTGCTGTTGTGTCAAAATTGTAGCATAACTCTCTTGTTCATCTATGGCATAGAGAATGAAATCTTTAGAATAATCAGGATTAATCAATATCGGAGCCTGAGTAATCCTCTTATTTATTTCCTTGAAATTTTATCTTCTTGTTTTAGTCCATTTAAAATCAACACATTTCTTCAAAATCTCATTCATATATTTCACCACCTGAGTGATATCAGTAATGAATTTACGGATGAAATTAATTTTACCAAAGAAGTACTACAAATTGTTTTTATTGGCAGGTAATGATAACTTCATTAGAGAGGATCGATTGCCAATACTTCTTGTGAGATCACATGGCCCAAAATATTCCCTTATTTAATGGTAAATATTGACTTCTTCAGGTTAATAAAAATCCTGAACTCATAACACTTCTCAAACACCTACCTTAAATAAGCAATGTGGTCTTCTCTGTGATGTGAAAACATAGTCATATCATCAAGATATATTACAATAATATTATTCAATAACTCATTGAAAGTGATGTACATGGCCCTCTAAAAAGTGGCACCAGTATTTGAAAGCCCAAATGGCATCCGCTGGTAGGCGAAATTACCCCACTTGGTGGTGAATGTTGTTTTCTATTGATCCTCATATTTCACCCAAATTTGATTATACCCAGAGAAACCATCAAGCAATGAGAATCTTTGGGTACCAACTACTACATGAAGGATTTTATCGATCTACAATAGAGGGTAATGGTCCTTAAGAGATGCCTAGTTCAGGTTGCAAAAATCAACACACAACTGAATGTCTCCATTCTTTTTCTGTACTGGGACTAGGTTAGCCACTCATGTTGAATGCTTGATTGGATAGATTATCTTGGCCTCTAACATCTTCAACAACTCTACTTTCATAAGGACTTCAATCTTGGGATTGATAGGCCGTTTTTTTTTATGAAAAGGTTCCTGCAGTTCTATAGTATACTGGATCACATTCTTATTGTAACCCCTCAAATCATGGTAGCTCCAGGCAACAATATCTGGATACTCGTAACACAATTTCTTGATATATTCCAGTTCTTCTTGGGTGCCATCTATTCCAACCTTGATGATTTTCTCAGGATCCAAATGTAATTCTTTATACTTATTTGCATCTATGTTGATCCTATACTTTTAAGCCCAATCACTCTGGTCGAACAGAATTTCAAGTGTAATCAGTCCCCTAGGGATGTGATTATTTTTTAGTTGAATCATCCCTTCACTCTCTTCTTCATCAAGAACTCTATCATCAATGCTTGTAGTTTATTTAAGTAGGAAATTGACTATCTTCTCATTGTTGTCAAACACTTGCCAATGGATATTTTTGTTAGGAACTGATGGTCTGTAAATTACCCTAACTGTCTTAGGCTTTCTAAATACTTGCTCCATAGGAGAGTAGTTAGCACCAAGATAAGCCATAATATCTACATATTTATTTAGCTCTCTCAAAATTACCTAAACATTTAAAGTAGTAAAATATTCAAACAAGTCCCACACTCTTTTGTGGTAGGCCTTCAAGTAGTGTTGCTTTGACACACACTTGTTAGTGATCTAATTAATTATGATTTCAGAGTCGCTAAAAATCTACAACTACTTGATGCCCAACTTTTTAGCTTTCTTCAATCCAAGGCATAGTACCTCATATTCAGCTACGTTATTTGTGCAACCCCAAGTTAGCCTGTAAGAATAAGTCTTTTGCATCCCTTCAGGAGAAATCAACACCATGCCAGATCCTGCACCATTCTTGCACCTAGCACCATCAAAATACATTCTCCATAACTGGTCTACAACAGGATTAGGAAAATCAGGAACCTTCTCTTCAATCTACTCTAGCTTAGTTATAGTGTAGCAACCAATGTTCGTTCCAACCATTGCATTGAAATCCATGAGTGAAAACTCATCCTCGATGCAAAGCTCACCCAATGCTTCTTCCATTAAATCAACCTCTTCTATCTCCTTAGTCATCATGTTAACTACACTTGGAGATTCTTCTTCCTCCAACTCCTCAATGTGAAAAGGTGAGGGATTCTCATTATGAATGAGAATCCTCGTTCCCTTGAATGGTATATCCAAATATGAGTAGTCTAAGGAAAGATATCCTCACAACTTAGTTGTGAACTCCCTTTAGAGGCACATGCTAAAGTATGATTCCAGGTCAACCACTACAACTTCCTAGATGACTATAACTTGTGGTAAACTATGGAGGACAATGGGAATATCCTTGATTACTCCCACCGTCTTAACCAGAGTTCCATCCAGTTACAATACTCCTAGGCTACTCCTTGTATATTCCATCCACATCACTTCACATACTGCCTTTGGCATGAAAATAGTCATAGCTCCAAATTCGATCATACAATTGTGTACAATCCACCCTTCCATTCCGAGTGATAAATAAAATGGGGGAGGCCTATTTTTTCCCATAGCTGAAGTTGGTAATGCTTGCACCAAGACTATTTGAGAAGGATTTTTATTTTTATATTTAGGAGTATTCAAATATTCTTGCAGTAGGTCAACCTGTTCTGGAAATTGAAGTGCATCATAAAAACTTACTTTTGTAGGAATATTTTTCATCTCTTCCACAACATTGTAATTTGAAATAGTTAGAGCCTTCTATTATGTAACCTACTCATACTTGTCTTGGTACTATTGGGTAGATTCCACCCTTTGTTGCTTGGTCAAAGATGGGTACTTGAGTCACTTTTTGGCTTGTTCTCTCCTTTCATCTTCTATTTGAGTAGTTTTCATAGGTTGTGAGGAAGATGCTCTTTTTTTTTCCCTTCCCTGAGTTTTCTTAGGCATCAAATATTTCAACTTGGCAAAATATTGCTCTTTAGCTACCCCAATAGGCACTTTCACTAGAGGCCTCCCCTTTTCATCTTGCATTTTTGGTTCTACCAACACCTTTAAGGGTTCAAGCTTAGCATGATCTACTATTAATAGTTTCTTTCTAGATCGTGTGAGAACTAAAACTTTCTCTACATATGACATCATGAAATTATGATTGTCTTCCATGATCATATTGACTTGTCCTCCAATCGAACCCTCTACTAGTGTTTTTACATAATTTATATCCACCATGAACATTTCTTCTCCATGAGGATCATTGCATGTTGAGCACCAATACGCCCTCTTTGTTGTGCTAGTTTCTTCATTTTCTTGCACCGTTGTGCTCTTCTCAGGGCCTCTACTAGTATATGCTTGCTCTCGAGTGATTGATGGAGTGTGAAATATTTGTGATCAAAATTCAGCCTTCACTTTGTTCTTTCTTACTATTGTAAGTTCATTTGATATTGTTATTAAGGTTGTGTTATTATATTTTACCTCCTGCAACAACACCATGAAAGGATCAGGATTATACGATGTATGAGGTCTAGGAAGAGGCAAATGTGCTGGAGGAATGGGCAATGGTAATGGAACTGGTAGTGTTGGTAGCACAGGAGCGGGAATAGAAGTGGGTAATTATGGAAGTGACTGATTAGGTAGCTATGGGTAGCTTGGAGTCATATGTCATGGAGCAAGAATAGGTGCAATATGAGGTGGAATTGAGTTCCATGAGGAAACTGGGTAGATGGAAGGCATAGGCTATGAAAATGAATTGGAATATAAATACTATGGAAGATCAAGAAAAATGGGCATATTCATGTTTAGGGGAATTCTATTTATAATAATTAGATCAAATTCGGTCTTCTGTGCCTACATATACACGTCTAGAAACATAGTCACATTGGCTTGATGCATAGCCATACCGATTTTGGTGTTAAACACCTTGAGATAGTAGAAAGAAGCTTGCTCATGTGTGGGCCACAAAATATTGGGAACTCTTTGCTAGCTCTAGGTGAATCTGACATTAAAATTGACTATTTTCTCTTGTTGGTGTCTTTGAATCGTTGTGAACTAATGCAACAAGGAGTATGGATAAGTTTTTTCATGGAAATTCTTAATCAAAAACTTTGCTAATTAATCCCATGATGTAATAGTACCTGGTTACAATGATCAGTACCAATACATCAATTTCTCTTTCAATGATAATACTAGCAATTTTATCATTACGTCTTCATATATTGTGTCATGGATGGTTGCCAAAGAAGCTACATATTAGATATGCTCATATGCAATTTTTCTAGTACCATCATAGGTCGCTAAAGCCTTCAAAGCAGCTTGGGACACTGGATTTTGTGCTTGCAATTTCAAAGCCCCTGAGCTATTCCATGTTGGGAATTGCCTAGGTGGTTGTTGTGGTGGTGTATTCTAAGCCATGTGGATTGGTATATGAGGTGGATCTCAAGTAATACTAGTGGTCATGTGAGGTGGAGTTTGAGGAATGCTAGTGGTAGTACTACTTGGGCTTGCGGGAGCAAAAAATACACTAGCTAGTCGTGATGATGTAACAGATGGTATATGGGATATATGAGGTATTGAAGATGTACAACGAAAAGTGGCTAATTGAGGATATTTCTCTAGCCTTTACATATCAAGTTCATAGAACTCAATTTGGTGATCTGTATTTTTGACCTTTGATCTTGTATTCATGAAACACAACTTTCACTGTACTCATGTGTGGAGATTTCTAAGTATAATCAAGTCACCGGATGTTCTAATTCTACAATACGAAGGTGAACATCAAACCTTAATACTATTTAAAGTAGAACTTTTGAAGTTCCAAAAAATTGTTGGCACTGATGGGTTTGTCAACTTGGGATAATACTTGTTCCACCGACTATGGATCTTACTGGGATAGAATCTGTCTGTCCCACTGGGCATGCCAAAAACTGTTCATCAAGTATCTACCTAATCATACAAAACTATGTTTATGCACCCTAGACACAACCAATATTGAAAGACCAGAGGAAAGAGATGTTCCCCGTGTCAATCTCCAAATAGGGCTGGTTCCCTTACTAATTCTAAAATGATTAAATACTAGGGACGTAGGAAAGAAATACGAAAAAATAAACAGAAAGAAATTGGAAATATGGCCACGGGCCGAATATGTAGGATAGGAATAGATTGATAGTAGGAATCCACACCAAGATGAAAATAGCATGCAAATAGATGGTCAAAAAATAGAATTCCCGTACAACTTTGCACATGTAATCTTTATATCAACACTCCAACACTCACTCTCTCACTTGCAATATTTAAATCCAACTTGCAAAATTTAAATCTAACAACAAATAATAAAGCTAAATGTGTAAAATAAATGCGTAATATAGAAGACCACAATGCACCAAGTCATTTGAAAATCCAAATGTTTTGAATTCACTATTACTGCAAAGAACTTGAAGTGTTTTCTCGTAGGATATCTATTTTTTCCAACCCCTTACAATGAATTTCTCTTAGTATTTATATAGGTTTGCGCCTCTTTCATTGAATACATAAAATGAGTCATTATTTCTTGGAAATCTTCTATCGGTAGACATGATCCTAAAAATGGTTTGAGATGATAGCATTCAGACACCGTAGCATTAAATTTGAGTCACCTCCATCTTCTTGGAAATCAAACATGAGCTTCAGCAATTTACTCCATATTCAATTTGCTTTGAAGAGGGAGTAAAACCTTCGAGAAGATGTTCTTGAAAATGACAAAAATGCTTCCACTTAATCACCAACATTAAATTGTAGCAGTTGCCCAAAGAAAATATTCAACTAGAAAAATTAATCTCTAAAATTGCCGAAGATGATCGCAATTAATAATTAAAATCTACCCCATTTAATTCTACTCATGCCTCTAGATAAATTTAATCACATGTGCTAAAAAATAAACAATATTCACCTTAAAAATATCTTCGTCGCATCTATCATGATGTTCACCCCTTTTACCTAAATATAAGGGTGAAAACCATTTAAAAATTCCCATCACCCAAACTTTATCTCTCCATGTCATTCACCTTTAAAATAATGAACGGATCCATCATGAATACTTTAAAGTGACCATGACGCATATTGAAATCATATTCACCCAAATGAGGGGTGAACACTACGTTCGCCCCACCTAAGGGGTTAACGCGATGTGTTATTTTTATTCTCCCTTTTGTTTGGCGTATTCCTCTTTTTGGGGCGCGTTTGCCTTTCCAATGGGTGAACGTAACGTTCGCCGCTCCAATGAGGCGAACACATTTGCATTCTCCACTTAGAAAATTTTCTTTTGTCTTTTTTAATATATTTTCTTTGATTTCATTGCCTTCAATTTCTTATTGTTGCTTTGCCTCTGAAGCAAAATCATTTTTAATTTTTCAACTACTACTGTGGATAATTTGATGAAGTGAATTCGAAGCGAATTTTCAAGTCACAATTTGGGGTTAATTTATTTATTTTTAGAATTAAAATTACATAAAAAACTAAAATGACTACAATATTTTTAAACATTCTAAGCAATATGTGAAATCATGAATTTTTTACATTATAGTCAACAATTTATTTAAAACCAATATGGTGTGGTGCAAAACTACCAACACCTACATTGGATATGGCTCAAGGTAAACCTATGGAAATAAATAACCCCTAAAGGGGCTGCATTATCTAATGTCTTGCTACCATAATACCCATGCTTTCTCTTAACCCTTGTATAGGAATGGACAAGAATTATAGTTGTGTTCCACTAATTATTGAAATCCCTATGGGGAAGGGGCTTTCTAATCCTTCCTACTTTGGGTGCATCCAAAAGTAGGGGATTTTTTTATGATGAAATCTAGAAATCCACTCACTTGGTGCTACTATGATTGCTATGGGGCAAATACATAGTGGGATATTAATACCCACATCACATGATTGCTACTGGTCATTGGTGATGAAATCCAACTAACTAGTATTAACTTGTTGTGTGCATGTGTGAGGGTTCATTTTTTAAAACTTGCAAAAGTAAATCAAAGAGCATACGATGGTTTTTCTTCCTTTTACTAAAGTAGAAAAATAGGTTTTGTAATGCAAAACTGTAAATAATGTATAGCCTTTGATAAGGCAACAATCAGGTAAACCAATTAGTAGTATATAGGGGGCCATCCCATACAAAGACAACTATAGATACAGGTTGTCTGGACTTGCTATGGTCACGGATTGAGGTCATTTGGACTAGAGAAAATCACATACAAGGGTTGTCTAAACTTAATATGATCACAAATAGAGACCCAATGCTTAAAATTTTTTGTATACTTTTCTATAATTTGAAAATTTTCTTTACTTTTTGTTGTGGCTGATCCACAACATACCCCAAAACTGGGGACCCACCTTTTTTGCATGTGTTCCAAGAAGACCGAAGTGGCCCATAGGCTAAAGATCAAGGAAAAAAATTAAAATATCACAAGGAGGAAAAGTGTCGCGATATCGTGACATGTTTCGTTGTCACGGCCAAAAAAGAAAAAGTGTCGCGATATCGCGAAATGTTGCTCCATCGCGGCTAAAAATAAAAAAGTGTCGCGATATCGCAACATGTTTCTCCATCGTGGCAAAAAAATGAAAAAAGTGTCGTGATATCGCGACATGTAGCTCCATCGCGGCCAAAAATGAAAAAGTGTCGTGATATCACGACATGTTGCTCCATCGTGGCAAAAAATGAAAAAGTGTCGCAATATCGCGACATGTTGCTCCATCGCGGCCAAAAAATGAAAAAGTGTCGCGATATCGTGACATGTTGCTCCATCGCGATAGAAAATGAAAAAGTGTCATGATATCGCAACATGTTGCTCCATCGTGGCAAAAAAATGAAAAAGTGTCGCGATATCACGACATGTTGCTCCATCGCAGCCAAAAATGAAAAAATGTCATGATATCGTGACATGTTGCTCCATCGAGGCCAAAAATGAAAAAGTGTCGCGATATCGCGACATGTTGCTCCATCGCGGCAGAAAAATGAAAAAGTGTCGCGATATCATGACATGTTGTTCCATCGTGGCCAAAAATGAAAAAGTGTCGCGATATCGCGACATGTTGCTCCATCGCGGCCAAAAATGAAAAAGTGTCGCGATATCGCGACATGTTGCTCCATCGCGACCAAAAGCAAAGGAAAAGCCAAAAATGAAAAAGTGTCGTGATATCGCGACATGTTGCTCCATCGTGGCCAAAATGCAAACAAACAGAGAAAGAAAAAGTGTCGCGATATCGCGACATGTTGCATTTTTGCGATTCAAAATGGGCAGACAAGCAGAGAAAGAAAAAGTGTCGTGATATCACGACATGTTGCATTTTCGCGGCTAAAAGCAACAAGAGACGAAAGGGGCCAAAAGTGTCGCGATATCGCGACATGTTCCATTTTCGTGATTCAGAGAAACAAAGGAGAGCAAGGACCCAAAAGTGTCGCGATATCGCAACATGTTCCATTTTCATGATTCAAAGCAACCAAGGAGAGCAAGGGGGCAAAAGTGTCACGATATCGTGACATGTTCCATTTTTGCCAAGGTAACGGACCTGCATAGTGACGTGGACATAAGGATAAAATCTAGTGAATAAGGCAAGCGTTACATAAGGAATATTTAATGATTTGAAATCATTTAAGATGGTCATTACACACGGAGGGAAATGGATGCAAAACCATGTGGAGAAATCACAGCGAAGGGCCACAAAATGGAAAGCAAAGCACACACATATAGGGAAGGTGAAATGAATAGTCAGGGAAGGTGAAATGAACAGCCATCGGAAAATGAAATGAACTGTTAGGGAAGGAGAAACAATGTTTTCACAAGTTTAAATACGCCATTCAAAGAGGCTAGAAGGAGGTGGAAAACTGCTATAAGTAGCGTTGCAGGTTTGAAGGCGATAAGGCCATTTTGGACCTAGTTGGGCTGTTTTTCTTTTGAAGACTAGTTTTTCTTCTTCATGACATGGGTTGGAGATTGCGACGAGCAGAGTTGTAGAATTGAAGGCGATGATGTTGTTCTGAACCTGTTTGAGTCATTTCTCTTCCATAGACTGGTTTGGGAAAACCAAAAATTCTGCTATTGTAAAATGACACATTTTTAATGCAAAAGTGTTCAGAAATTTGCATCTTGTGGGCAAGAAAGGAGATTTTCTTTGAATGCTATGGATTTAATGTTTATTCTTTCATCTTTTCAGATTTCAAATTTATAGATAATGTTGATGCCATTTCTTTGGGTTACATTAGGCAAATATTTGAAATCTAAATTTTATTTCGTGCCCTAGGAACCAGCACTTAGCTTATCTGAATTGTGCTTGTTTGCAGGTCCAATAGGTTAGGTTGCATGCACGGAAACCTCATGTCTTTGGTTTTTTGGAAATAGGATAGCATCATACTGAATGCATTTTAGTTTCAATTTTTGGATTTCATTTTCATTTTTCTACATTTTATATTTTTCCAGAAGTTTTAACTTTTCATGACATTAAAATAAAAAATATCAAAATCAATGAACAATCACTAAAGTTTCATGATGAAATAAACCAACATTACCCCTTGTTTACAGTTACTTGCAATCACTAAGGTGTTCCAAGCATTCAAATTGAATATATTATATTTGAGATTACTAATACACATATGCAAATGCTAATACAACGGAGACCTTGGAGAAGTTGTTTGTTTAACTTCTTTGCAAGAGAGGATTTGGAACCCAAATCCTAAAGGAGAGTGTACTTTCACAATCGGGTGAAAATACCACTCAATAGATTGGCGCTAGAAGGAGGTCCTGAAATGGTTTATTTCAATGTGATTTAAATGCTATAGGGATTTAAATTTTGAATAGTTCATGCCCTATTGATTATTATCTTTAGCCATATTTTAACAATACAATGTTGTAGTGTTAAAAGGAGGACATGAATTGATATGCATTTTTCTAACACTTTTGATTGTTCATACAGGAATAATGTGTTTTGATTTGATTTAAAAAAAAAAAAAAATTCTTGACTAACGAGGTTGTCTCTATGCAATTACTTTCACTTGACTTTAATGGATACACCTCTTGGTTGATGCTAATTTGTAAGGAATTATTTTGTCTAAAAATGTATTTTTTGTCGGTATTATGCTCTTCACCTGTGCATAATGCGATCTTGTGAATCAGAAAGCCTACAACACTAGGAGTATGCTCTTCACTTGCACATATGCGATCTGGTGAATCAAAAACTTACATTTTTAGAATACTGCTTTGTCAAGCATTCCTTCTTTCATGACTAATAGGTTTTGAAGTTATTCTTTGAATTTCATTAATTGCAAGATTTTCTATGTCGCAGGTTTTCTTTGAGGTACTGAGAGTTGTGTCAAGTTCTTATAGGGTTATCATCATCGATTTTGAATCAAATGGACCAACCTCCACCAACTCCTTGGTACGGAGCCCATAACATTCCTTTGAATATTGCAGGGGATATTCATGAGATCCCTAGGAATATAGAGAGATTTTTGCCCAAATACAAACCGGATTGCCCAAGGACCGCAGAAGAACATATTCAGGCCTATAGGGATGTTTTGATAAGATTGCAAGTTCAACATGAAGATGTGGCTTGCAGACTCTTCCCCATGAGCCTAGACCCAGTGGCCTACGAATGGTACATTTGCTTACCTACTGGTTCCATTACGTCATGGATGTAAATGGAGAATGCTTTTGTCAACCAATTCAGGTCACCATTAGATCCCACAATCATGTATAATCAGTTCATTACATGCAAAAGAGGCCAAAGTGAGCCAATTCGAACTTTTAATTAGATATTTTAGAAGTGCTATAATTAAACAATTCAACATTTTGCCATTGATCCCATAGTACCTTTGCAAATATATTTTGGGGCATTGGATCCTATGATGGCAATGTTTGCAAGGCGAAATCCTCAAGTTACAATGCTTGCTCTAGCCTACAATGAAGCTATGACCATTGAGCAACAAATGACACCACAGGGTTATGGGTTTTCCCAGATGCCTATGGTAGGACAATATGGTCCATATGGTCAAGCTCTTATGATGAATCAGATCATGGCACCACAAATATCAAGCATAAATGCTTTGCCTTATCAACAACCATATTCATCAACACCCGCTTACGCACCCAATCCAATTTCGATTCAATGTGTGAATCCCTACGCAAATCCAGTGGCTCAAAATCAAACTCAAATGTTAAGTCAAAATCTCACCAATTATGCAAATCCTATTGGAACTAGCAATAATATAGCTCAACCAAAAGAGATTTATTCAGAGGTTGAAGAACTCAAAAATATGGTTCATAAATTGAGTAATGATTTGGTTCAAAAATAGAAGTATGAATCCCATGCCCCTCACCAAAATCAAAATTTCAACAATAGAGGGAGACAGTGGAATACAAATCCAAACAATGGGGGTGTGCCTTCCCCTATTGCTAATCAGATAGATACTTCTACAAGACCAAGTCACTCTAGTTCCATTCTTAATTTTTTTTATTTAGCATGGGAAAACGAGTGTAGATTGCATGATACAAAGGAGCATAATGAAAGGAATTGTCCCAAAATTGCTATGTATACTCATTGTCTCCAAGCTCAAGTGGATGATTTGGAACTTGTGCCAAATAAGGGTCCACCCCAACATCAGCAAGGAGTGGACAACATTTTAGTGGTGGAAACTCTATATCGTCAAGAGAGTGATGACCAGGAAGATCCACACCTTCCAAGTTGTGATAAAACTAAATCATGGGTTACAAATTTGGATTATGATAGCTTTACCAATTTGAATTCAAGAAATAACCCACTTTTGAAAATAATTGGACCATCTATGGAAGGTGAAGGCGAATTGGATGAGAAATATGTTGATGAATCAGAGGATGAATTGGATGAGAAACATGTTGATGAATCAGAAGATGAAGAAGAAGTGCTCGAGTGTCATGACCTGAACTTGGAAGATGATTACTATGATTCATGGAAGAAATGGGAAGAGTATTATCAATATGAATCTTCTAACAAACTTATTGCATCAAAAAATATGCAGGATAACTCAATTGCTTCCTCGCATGAGGATACTATGAATCCTGTACAATTTGAGAAATTTTTGGAAGAGGAATTTGAATCTCATCAAATTTTGGAGCATGATAAGGATTCTACAACCATGAACCAAGAAAGAGAGTCACTTTATTTATATCCCTTTGAAGGAAAATAAATTGAAAATCTTGATCCACGTACTTGCGCTATGACGATTATGCCATTTCAGAAAGAGAAAATTACAAAACCTGAACCATTTGGGTTTGATATCACTGATGATCCAATTGAAAATCTCATGTTACCCAAGACAACCCAAATGACTGATCACAAAAATGCGTTAGATAGACAAGACTTATGGTTTGAAAGGGATGGACATATTTTCAATTGGGTACCTAAGTTTGGTGCCTTTGATAAACAGGTCATTGAGAAAGAACAAGTGCTACATGATGATGAAGGTCATGAGAGGGAAAAAGAATTTTCAAATTCTCTTCAGGTAAGGTCAAATGAAAGCATGCCAAAGGTAAAATCTCATATTTTTGGTTTCACCATGCAAAATTCGAAGGGAGGATTGCCTAATGAATGGTTTGATTCAAATATCATTAATGTTATGGCTTTATTGAAGGAAAACGAAAGCTTATTTCTACATCGTGAATCAAAGTTCGGAATGAACATCTTAAAGAATAGATATAAAGGAATTGAATATCAATCATTGTTTAATCAATTTGAAAATTTGAAACTCCACCATAGGATTATTAATGAAACTAAATAAAATTGGTATGGTGAGAGGGGCAAGTGCATATTTGTTTCTTTGTTTGGGTTGATCTTGTTTTTGTTGGATTCCTACAAAACTGGATATGTGTATCATGTCATATATCTTTTAAAGAATTCTAATCAGGTTTGGGATCCGGGGAAATGATAATCCAAATTTGTTTTGTTTTTGTACATTTGTATATACTTTTGGTTTTCGTGTTTTAGTTTTAGATTGGATCTCATTTTAGTTTTAAGTTTTGTGTGTTGGTCCTTTGGAAATTTTTGGTTTGTTAAGTTAGATCCTTATGAATGTTGACTAAGATTAGGATAATATGAAACATCGGAATTGTATTGCAGAAAGCTCCACGAATTTCACAATCACATTAAAGAATATCGTTTGGAACTTATGATGCAATAAGTTGTCAGTTTTATAAATTATGGCAAAGTAGGTGGTATACTCCATCCACATTTCAAAGGGAGCAATGCATTCATATCTCATGTACATTCTACATTGCATATACATTCCATCTCAGTTGCATCTTCATTTCATGTACAATCATTGAGAAGGTGTCGAATCCTCTTAGGATTATTACATAACATATATTAAAAGGATCCTAAGGTTGGGAACTGATGCTTGAACTATCTTGAGCCAAGCACGTTCTATGCATGTTAAAGAGAATCTTGAGCAAAATGGTCAAAACCATACTTGGAAGAAAAGGTGAGGCAAAAGGAGTATTTCGTGTCTGTCCTATTATGCAAAATAATCATTAAAACAATGGTTTTCACCACTACCATAGTGCTTAAAGCCTAAAATCAAAGTAAGGATAGGGTTAAATCCTCATCGAACTTAGGTTGAGGATCCAACTCCCCAAAGCTCTTATTTGACGTTCATGGAGTAGTAAGGATAGGGTCTAATTCTCATCTCGCTTAGGTTGAGAATCTGATTCCCCAAAGCTCTGATTTGACCTTCATGGAGTAGTAAGGATAGGGTCTAATTCTCATCTCGCTTAGGTTGAGAATCCGATTCCCTAAAGTTTCCATTTTTCTCACTCAAGAACTTGAAATTCAAAAGAAAATATTTTTCATTTCTTTATTAATACTGGACTGGAAGGATCATACTACATGTCCCTTGAAAGGATGGGTAGTCATCACCAAGGTCCAAGAATTCACAGTAAATTCAAGTCCTGGATTATGGGGTTAATCTCCATCGGGGCTATAGATGCCTGACTGGAAGTGGAGTATGCTCATGCATGGTAACATGTCTTGTCTAAAAGCAAGACCACTGACTGCTCAAACGGACAGGCTAGCCTGATAGTTTCATCCATAATAGGTTAAATCATTTTGTTCAAGATGAGGTAATGAATTCCAGACTAGAGTAGTAAGGATAGGGTTAAATTACCATCTCGCTTAGGTTGGGAATCCGATTCCCCAAAGCTCTGATTTCACTTACACCTGCACATGGGTTCAAGATGGTAGTGACACATAACCAACTTTGGGATCTAGTAAATTAATTCAGTATACATATTTTTGGTCCTAAGAGGGTTTGACAGTTTTAATATGTTGTTCATGATACTAGAAGGTCTGAGCTTTTGCAAAGTAGGTTGTTACATCTCTAACATAGTTGTCATACGTCAAATCCTACACAAATCATTCATAGCCTTGCATACGAATCATAAGTGAAGCTGACAATGGAAAGCTGAATGAATTTCAAATGATAGGGAATGAAGCACATTGCACACACCGAGCTGATGCTTAATAATTCTAATGTTTCATGTATTTCTCATCTAGTTTCATTCTTGGGATATTTGCTAACATTTGTATTTGAGTCTGTGTGTTTTCAGGTTGAGTTCTCATCAAAATGCTCAGGAGCATTTCCCAGCAGAGTTGCCATTTGTTGTGGCTGATCCACAACGTACCCCAAAATTGGGAACCCACATTTTTTTCATGTGTTCCAAGAAGACCGAAGTGGCCCATAGGCTAAAGATCAAGAAAAAAAGCAAAATATCACAAGGAGGAAAAGTGTCGCGATATCGTGACATGTTGCGCTATCGCGGCAAAAAAAGAAAAAGTGTCACGATATCGTGACATGTTGCTCCATCGCGGCCAAAAATGAAAAAGTGTCATGATATCGTGACATGTTGCTCCATCGCAGAAAAAAAATGAAAAAGTGTCGTGATATCGCGACATGTAGCTCCATCACAACCAAAAATGAAAAAGTTTCGCGATATCGCGACATGTTGCTCCATCGCGATAGAAAATGAAAAAGTGTCGCGATATCATGACATGTTGCTCCATCGCGGCCAAAAAATGAAAAAGTGTCACGATATCATGACATGTTGCTCCATCATGGCAGAAAATGAAAAAGTGTCACGATATCGCGACATGTTGCTCCATCGCGGCAGAAAAATGAAAAAGTGTCGCGATATCGTGACATGTTGCTCCATCGTGGACAAAAATGAAAAAGTGTCACGATATCGCGACATGTTGCTCCATTGCAGGCAGAAAAATGAAAAAGTGTCGCGATATCGCGACATGTTGCTTCATCGTGGACAAAAATGAAAAAGTGTTGCGATATCATGACATGTTGCTCCATCACGGCCAAAAATGAAAAAGTGTCGCGATATCGTGACATGTTGCTCCATCATGGCCAAAAGCCAAGGAAAAGCCAAAAATGAAAACGTGTCACGATATCGCGACACGTTTCTCCATTGCGGCCAAAAGGCAAACAAGAAAATAAAGAAAAAGTGTCATGATATCATGACATGTTGCATTTTTGTGATTCAAAATGGGCAGACAAGCAGAGAAATAAAAAGTGTCGCGATATCACAACATGTTGCATTTTCACGGCTAAAAGCAACAAGAGACGGAAGGGGCCAAAAGTGTCGCGATATCGCGACATGTTCCATTTTCGTGATTCAGAGCAACAAAGGAGAGCAAGGAGCCAAAAGTGTCATGATATTGCGACATGTTCCATTTTTGCGATTCAAAGCAACCAAGGAGAGCAAGGAGGCAAAAGTGTCACGATATCGTGACATGTTCCATTTTTTCCAAGGTAACGGACCTGCATAGTGACGTGGACATAAGGATAAAATACAATGAATAATTCAAGTGTTACATAATGAATATGTAATTATTTGAAATCATTTAATATGGTCATTACACACGGAGGGAAACAGATGCAAAACCATGTGGAGAAATTGCAACGAAGGGCCATAAAATGGAAAGCAAAGCACACGCATACAGGGAAGGTAAAATGAATAGTCAAGGAAGGTGAAACAAATAGCCATCAGCAAATGAAATGAACCATAAATGAAGGAGAAACGATGTTTTCACAAGTTTAAATATGCCATTCAAAGAGGCCAGAAGGAGGTGGAAAACTACTACAAGTAGCGTTGCAGGTTTGAAGGCGATAAGGCCATTCTAGACCTAGTTGGGCTGTTTTTCTTTTGAAGACTAGTTTTTCTTCTTCATGGACATGGGTTGGAGATTGTGGTGAGCAGAGTTGCAGAATTGAAGGCGATGATGCTATTCTGAACCTGTTTGAGTTGTTTCTCTTCCATGGAATGGTTTGGAAAAACCAAAAATTTTGCTATTGTAAAATGACACATTTTTAATGCAAAAGTGTTCAAAAATTTGCATCTTGTGGGTAAGAAAGAAGGATATTTTCTTTGCATGCTATGGATTTAATGTTTATTCTTTCATATTTTCAGATTTCAAATTTATAGATAATGTTGATGCCATTTCTTTGGGTTACATTAGGCGAATATTTGAAATCTGAATTTTATTTCGTACCCTAGGAACCAGCACTTAGCTTATCTAGATTGTGCTTGTTTGCAAGTCCAATAGGTTAGGTTGCATGCACGGAAACCTCATGTCTTTAGTTTTGTCAAAATAGGATAGCATCATACTGAATATATTTTAGTTTCAGTTTCTGCATTTCATTTTCATTTTTTTGCATTTTATATTTTTCCATAAGTTTTAACTTTTCAAGACATTAAAATAAAAAATATCAAAATCAATGAACAATCACTAAAGTTTCATGATGAAATAAACCAACATTTCCCCTTGTTTACAGTTACTTGCAATCACTAAGGTGTTCCAAGCATTCAAATTGAATATCTTATAATTGAGATTATTAAGACACATATGCAAATGCTAATACAATGGAGACCTTGGAGAAGTTGTTTGTTTAACTTCTTTGCAAGAGAGGATTTGGAACCCAAATCCTAAAGGAGAGTGTACTTTCAAAACTGGGTGAAAATACCACTCAACACTTTTATTTATGAAAATTGAAAAATAAGGATAGATGTACTTACATTGATAGCCTATGTTTAATTTAGATCCAATTTGTTGTTGTTTTTCCTTTTTGACCAAAGGTCATCCTAACTTGAGATGACTATAGAGCAGAGGCCATATCACCCTAAGATAGTGGTGTAGAATTACCTTTAGGATGTAAAAATTATCAAAAAAACATAAAAAATCTAAACAAGGTATTTTGCAATCCAATTGTGATCACCATCTGATAGCAGGAAAATCATACACTCATGCAATGAAAATAAGTGAAAGATAGTAAATGCAACAACAATGATAAAAAATATATATAAATATGGTACTATTTTATTAATGATATATATTCTTTCCAAAGAAGTTACAATGATATCCTCTCTGAGAGGATTTTCTACCAATTCGATGCAATGAATTATAACATAGAAATCTAGGTGCACTCTGCAAAATCTTCCTTGCTAACATGGTGTAAAGGTAGGTTTTTCATGACCACTACTTTTATAAGTTCCTTTGTGGTCTTTGTGAAACTATAATTTTCACACAAAGAAACTAAAAGATATTAATAGCACATGAAGATCCCAATGATATTGGACCCGTATTAAATGAAGTGAATACTAAAATAAAACTAAATCAAATGCATGAATAGAAATATAAACTATTGTAGAAAATAGGAAAAAGCAAACTTGAAACTATCATAATAAGAAAAATAGAAAAATAAGATATTTTCTAGAGGCCATCTTAGGGTAGGATGACCTTACCTATGGGTTGTCTTAGGTCAATACGATCATTGTACTATAATTGTGTTGCTTATCACTGAGATGGGGCAATATCTAGGATTGAATTGAGGTTTTATCAATGGATTGATGTGTCGTGAGAGTGGATTAATGGGTTGGGTCAGTCACCAAAGTAGAAGTGTTGATTTACATGAAAGGTGGAAGTACAACCTTCAATTCTTGTAGTAATCCAGTGGTATGGATTTTAGTTATGGGAGAGCTTTTGGGGATTGAGAATGGTGTAACGACCCCAGGAAGCACGCACCTCTACTCTACTTGCAATATTATACCAAAATGTAATGAAATACCATGAAATTCATAAAACATAGAAATAACAAAGAAAGATCATTTTAGTTATATTGAAACCTGGTTACATGTCGGTCCCTCTAAGGGGTACCCATTTCGATACAGTGAAATACAAGTGAATAAAATGTCCCCTTACAAAGGGGTGGTGCACCTTCGCAGGCTTCCCAGTTCCATACACAAATTTGTTTGAGGGCTCACAGATGTCTCCTTCTCCTTCTCTCATCCGGGAGGGATCCCGTACTCTTAATGTCTTGATCTGGTCTTGTAAACCTATAGATCTGCATACATGGAAATAATAAATCATGTTTAGTAGTACGGGCCACCTCTCTAAAAGAGGCTCTTATTAGCAAATATGATAATTTGGATAAATAAGCATAATGTGTATTGAAATTGTAGACACCAAATTATAGCCACTAATCCTCCATCCTAACCATTCCACCACCCACTTTTCCACCATACACCTTTCCCGCCAATTATTTGGCCCAATTCCACCTTTCCCAACTTCAAAAGGCCCACTTTAGCCCTTTCCCGCCATTTCCTAACCTAATTGAGATTATTTTAATATTATTTTATATTTAATATAATATTTTATATTATATTATAATATATTTATTATAAAATATATATTTATAAACTCAATTAACCACAATCGTCCGATCTCATCTAATCTCTACCGTCCATCTTCATTAATCCATGCCACTTCTAAAAAGTAATCTCAACCTTAGGGTCTAATTTAATCTTAGCTACACGATCAAAAGTGTAAGGCTAAAATCCTAAGAAAAACTTAGGTTGGATTATAAATAAGGGAATTTACAAATGCTCAAACCCTTGAACCCTGATATTAGAATTTGCATCTTGAGGAGATCATTGATGAAGCCCTAGCAAAGCAGAAAGAGATAGATCCCTAAAAATCCAAAGCCCTAGCTAGACAATAGGAATTCTATTGTTCTAGCCATCCCCCATATCCATACTTTCCACCTCTCCATCATCCATTGCCATCACTACCACTTTCATCCATCTGTTGCATTCATTGCATCCCCTAGATCTGCTTCTATATATTTTACCCTCATTGCAGGCACTCTCATGAGCTTGCAAATCATACTGTAGAGCTTGCCAAGTGCATGCCTACACCTGTTGCATTACAGGCTCACTCTAGAGCTTGTGAAGATCACACCAGAGCCTACCAAATGCATGTTTGACTCTATTGCAACCATAGAAATGTGAGTCAGAGCCTGTTGTGTCACACCATCTGCTGTCAAAACTGCAACAACAAAATGAGGAATCATCACAAGCTAGGTATATCTTTATTGGTTTTATTATGTTACATGATTTATAGATTTTGCATGCAATTTGATCCATTTTTAGCTAGGATTTAGTGATGTCTGAGGGTCTCACACTATGGAGCCCTCACAGGTGTTATTAATCCCTTTCTCTATTTTTGTGTATGCAGATCAACAGATTCTACATATTGCTGAACGATTGTTGAAGCTGGAGTGGTTTGAAATCGGATACTTGAAGCCCACTCATTTCATTGGAAGTGAGGACACACTATCTAAAGACACTTAATTATTGTATCTAGGGTTTCACAGAACCCTAGCATTTTGTAAATATTTATATCAAATACTCACTAAGTACATATTGTATCAAAAGGAGTTTATTGGCTCCCCCCACTTATTGAATAAATCTATCTATTTTGTGCAATCTTGTGTTTATTTAGGTCATTTAATTTATTTATTGTTTAAGTGTCATGTTTTTGTCTTCACAAATGGTGATCATGATGGGACCCCATAAGGGTTTCATTATTTAATAGATCTACCTTGCTAACTTAATTTTATTTATGTTTGTTACAAGAATTTTTAGAAGTGTAGAGGTCACCGATTTCATTGCTAGATTTTATGAACTAGTCTGCAACACCTTCAGAGATTCTGCAAGCATTCGACATTGTCTACAGATTACGAAGGCGTTCGACAACATCCATAGAGCGTTCAAAAGCATCTGTAGACAACCACAAACGCTTTATTGTGCCTACACAGGTGCCCAACCACACCTGGCATTAATTTGGAGTAGAGTTAAGGCTTCCAAGTAGACCCCATAACCATGGTTTACCATTTAGTGATTTACGTATTCTACTTTATGCTACTGTTTTCATTGTTTTTGGGTTTAACACTAAGTAATCTAGGAAAAAATCCTTAGCAAATTACATTTAGGGTTTGTGTGTGTTTAGTTACACAAAATTCATTTTTTGTTCTAAAGTTGTAGATCTAGGTGATTTTTTGCATTTGGAGTGCATATGAAACATAAAAGCATCCTAGATTTTGCATTTTAGGGTTAAATATCACTTGAATTTTGCATATCTAAATAGGAACATATTAATGCATAAGGTAATCCTACCCTAGCTGGCCCCTTTGGTAGAGAGGTGGACAAACCCTTCAGTTGCTCTTATGATTTTAATCACTTGTAGGTAGGGGATTTTAAGGGTGTACTTTGCGCTCTTTTGGTAAAATTTACGTCTTTGTGTTGGCTTTTGATTTAGATTAGTAAAGTTAGTAATATTTAATATTTTTTGCACACCATATAGAACAAGAGATCTAATAAAATTAATCACACACACTTGCACGGTTCACATTTTTAATAGTAGTGGCTAGATTTCATCACCAACCATTGCTTGAGATATGGTGACGGTGGCAGTGATTTACATCCACCAATATTTGCCCTAGAAACCATAGGACTACCCTCGAGCAAACTTTTTGGAGGTCATTACCAACAAGAATCTCGTTGCCCTGGCTAGCCTTAGTTTTTACCTTTGTTTTCTTTAAACAAGATTAAGTTACATCAAAACACACAATCCAACAATTCTAAAAAGAATCTCACATTAACGAGAGAAAATAATTAATGAACAAGGTATGCCACATATGGTGAAACCTAGGATTGATTGTTTTATTTACTTTAAATTTTGAAAAAGTTTTTTTTTAGTTTGTGTGATTTTGATAAACTTTGAATATTTGGTTTAATTACTTTATGGTACTAATGATACAACAAAAGAAAGTAATAAAGTGGTTTAATGGATAACACTTCCCATCCTCCTGCTACTTCGGTAGCCAACCTATATATCATGGTTCAGACTACTTCGTCTGGATTGTCATATCCATCCATATCTCAAGTAGGAACCCTTCCACATAATTTGGAAATAGTCACCACCCACATAGACATGGACAAATTGAGGGCCATCTACAAGTCCTCCAACTATGTCTTAGAGCCCCTTAGCCAAGAGGGATTTGAAGAACCCGAATTGGCTACCGCCCACCTTACCCAAGGATATCATAATTCAAGTTATGAATATGGTATGCCTTCTTCCATGAGCCAACTACAACAAAGCCCAAGTGTTCCAAACACTTACCTCACATCCACCTATTCCAATCCATTGTATGATGAGTATGTCAATGTTGCCTCACAAATCCCTAACCACCAAGTTTTCACATCAAGTGCAACTTGCACCATGCCCATGTCTTCTCATCCATCATCATCCACCCCTCCATAATCTCACTTAGCCACCATACCCATGTCTTCTCATATTACATCATCCAACCACAACCCCATACTTTGATACATGGTCAAATTAGGAACTTACAAACACATTAGGGCTCATAAATAGGTTTCTTTCACAATGAAAAAAAGGAAAACAACCGGTTAACACATACCCTATGACCCAAGTAGTTCCAAATCAACCTTCGTTCACCAATCAAAATCTGGCATGGGTTTCCCAACCTTCCATAGTGTCCATCCCTAATCCACCATCAATCCACACATCAACCACACCAATTACTATTGCCACCAACCAATGACACAACTCATTATTCCATCAACATCCTTATAAATCATCCCCATCCCTCAACCATCAATATTCGCCACACACCCATCCCAATTCATTTCACAATACCATGTTGGTCATACCCCAAAATCTATCGTCCAGCCCATCAACCAACCACCACACAATCCAAGGTCCTCACATTCCAATAGAAGATCCTATATTCTAGGAAATAAAAAATCAAATTGATCAGTTGATGCAAAATTCACCAGGAATAACGATCCAAAAGCTCACATTAAGCCAACTGATACATCAACCAATCCACCCTTCGATAGCATCACCACCATATCCGACAGATTTTACGGTACAAAATTTGACAAGTTTAGGGGAAATGAGGATCCTAAGGAGCATGTGAGCTCATTTGCCCATGTATATTTTTGAATTAGCAATGATAATGCTTTTATAATCCAAATATTTCCTCAAAAATTAGGGAAAGATGTCGTTGAATGGTACAATCAATTGCCTACACATAGTATTTATACATTTGATCAATTGATAGATCTATTCTTGGAATGCTTTGCCCTTAATATTAGAAAGAAGGTGTCCTTATCAGATATATATCATTTGAAACAATGGGATGAGGAACCTATCTATGATTTGGAAACCAGTGGAGTACTGTCATAAGCAATTTGCCATTCTCTCTCCCAATGGAAGAAATTATCAAACTTTATACCAAGAGTTGCTTAAAACCCATCTATTGGATGCTACATCTCAATACTTATACAAAGTTTGAGGAGGCTTTAGCATAAGCTAGTGTCATTGAGGAGATAAAAATCCAAGAGGATGTCACTAAGCCTAAGAAGAAAGAGTGGAAAAATAGAGGCCAATACCGAAATAATCAAACTGGCCAAACAAAATCAACACAAGCCTCAATTGCTAACACAACTAATTAATTCAATCAAGTGGTCATGAGCCAGCCTGTAATGGCTCAAAAACTAGTGCAACAACAAATTGCCTATCATGTGGTCCCATAAGTAACCGAAGCACCAACGGTACACAACATAGCACCAACTATGGAACAACCTACCCATCACCAATTCAATCGGCCCCAATGTCAATACACTCCTTTAGCGAAATCATATTCATCCATATTTTGAAGGTTGTATGAGACCAATAAATTAGCCTTTCCAAAAATTAGGCCCGATGATCCCACCAAAAGGTCTAAAAATTATAGAGAGCACTTGTTTTTCCCATACCATTGACAAAATGGGTATATGATCAATTCCTGCCATATGTTCAAAAACATAGTGGAAGACCTCATATACCTAGGGACCATTAATGTGGATAACCCCTTAGCTCCATAAAATTAAAATTTGGACATATATCAGACACATCTACCTAACCATGGGGAGGTCCAATATAATGTAGGAGGTAACAATCAAAAACCACCTCCTAATCAAGTAAATCATGTCCAAAAATACCAAAACTTTGTAGGAGCATTCCATGTGGTCACTAGATGACAAATGCAACATCAACAAAATCCTCAAAAACCTTCGAAACCACATGCCATACAAACATCACCAAATCCATATCCACAAATAAATCTATCCAGTCCATCCAATCAACCCATCCTTCATCCAATAAGGTCAGTGGTAACTTTAACTAGTTGGTTAACCACTAGTTTGAAAATGGCATCAACCAAGCTTTCTGTGTATGAGCTTATCCAACAATCCCCTAGGAATAGATAAGCTTTAATAGAAATACTCAAGTCAATTTAGTTAGAATACTAAGACTTTAATGCCTTCAACAACTTCGTAGGGAGTGTTAGAAAGTGCATGGAGCCATTAATTGACTTTAAGGTAAAATCAATGAATTCAGAATCAGTAGACCCTCCATTACACATAATGGCATTAATAGATAGAAATCCATTCAAAAGAGTACTAATTGATACTGGCTTGTCAATCAATATCATTAATACCATTGCTCTTATCCACCTCAAATTACCTCTATCCCACATTTCCAAATCATCATTCACCCTCAAATAATTTAACGATGCTTTGTGTACCACAGTTGGCATTATTGTTTTACCTATAGAAGTAGGGGCCAAAAAATTGCACATCATGTTTCATATCCTAGAAGGAGCCATGGCGTATAATATACTCCTTGGTGGACCTTGGATGAGGGAAATGAAATGTGTTCCTTCAATTCTACAACAATTCTTGAAATATGTTCATGATGGATAGGTCCATTGCATCCTTACAGATGTCAAACCTTTTAAGTATTGTAATTTCATTTCAAATCCTTATGAATCCATGTTACCTTCCACCCATTTATTCTTGGTTCCATATTCGAATCCATCTACATCATCATATAATTTACCTTATTCCAACCCATCTACATCCTCTTCTAAAGATCCTATCATAGAGGAGCTACCCATCACATCACCTCCTCAAACATCCATTTCTTCTTGTACATGTGGTCACTATCAGTCTACTATTAGCACATCGTACATCACATATATCCCTTATTCTGCAACCATTTCTTATGTTTCATCATTATCCCATCCTCCATATTCTAATTCTACACTACCATGCAATCCCACTCCATCGATCGATGTTTCACAAGTTGAACTCTCGGATTGTGAATTATTTAATTCACAACCCATAACAAATCCAAATCCATCTGAATCCCCACCATAAACCACACCAACCCAAATCAAAATCCACATCACCAATCTTGGTATAGGTGAATATGTGGTCCAATATGTCACCATCACACCCCTAGCCATTCCAACAACAAAATATTTTGGACGTCCCTGAGACCGTTCTTTATCCATAGCCATTGTTTACGACATGAATGCACCTCCAAATATTAACTTTGTTTATGGAGGGTTTGATTGATCAACTGGAGCAAAACCACCCAAAGAACCATAAGAGCCTAGGCATGCCAATATCCTTAACATAGAGGATTTTCCCATTCACTACTTTAACATGTTCAATTGGCAAGTCAAGGCCTTGGTTCCCATGAACAAGGGATGCATGATATTTTAGAGGTCCCATATAGAGGCACCCATGATCATTTTGGTTTAGGCTATACCTCATTATCTTCCATCACTTATCTTGAGCAAGCCTTTAAAAATCTTAGCCTCAATTATGAAGACCAACCCATACATCCATCACCCTCAACATCCTCGCTTGAATAATCCCTTCAAGAAATTTGCATCGACGAAGTAAATGAGGATGACCCCATCAACTCCTCATAGCCTGTCTTTGATTTGGACAATGAAAGTTATGAAGAATTTGAAGTCATGTCAAATGCTTCTGAAAATTTTGAAGAGGAATCACATCCCATTGTCCCCATCACCCAATAGGAAGAGTTTTACCTCCGAATGTTTTCAATCCGTCATCCCATATTTTGTATACTTCTTTCGTAAGGACAAGTGGACCCACTAGGAAATCCACCTTGAGACCCACACATAAGCCAAGAAATGTAACATATGTACATATTTCAAAAAGAAATAAAAAAAAATAAAAGAAATGTGTTCCTCATGTTAATGCCATGTCTATTACAGGGAGAACACCATTCGACATCGATTTAGCTCCAATCATTCCATACATTCATCCATCCAAGCCACCATTCCTTCCACTAAGTCAATATGAATCCTATTGACTTATTCACCCCGCTCCGTCATCCACATGATTTGGCTAACCCAATTCCAATTGACTTTATCCTTGTTGACTTGGATCAGATTTCTTCCCCACCCTCATTTTTGGAGCTCATCCTATCTGAGGAATCGTTAAGGGCTTCAGCCAACTAAATTCCTCCTTCACCGCCTCCATCAGCTTCCACCAATGGTCCCAAGGTTTCTCAAGTAGATTTAGGTAATGATAAGTAAGAAGAATTAAATGACACCCTAGACTACCCTGAATGACTCTCAGGCCTAGTACCTGTTGGCAATTTTGGGTACATTGGGTACATTGCCTTTGCTCAAGTGTTGATGTTGTCATTGATGTCAAGAAGTGGAAGGGTTTTTGTGAAAACCCAGGTAGACAAAATAAAAGGTTTTATTTTAAACCATGGTGTGCTTATGTGGAAAGGGCTTTTCTTAAAAACCAAGGTGGAATTTTGTTTCATCGAAAAAGGACCTCCAATGATGAAGATATTAAAGTTTAAAGTTAAGTTTAAATTAATGGATGGCCGACCTATGTGCAATTAATGGAAGTTGGCATATATATACATGTAAAGGTTTCAATTTATTAAATAAGCGGGGCATATTATATATCGTCGGAAAGCTTATTTCAAGGGCTATTTGAATAACTTATTTAGAAGGAGAATTAAGGTGTGTATAAAGAGGTATTTCTGATTTTGCAAAGGGGTTCCAAAAGTGAAGTTTGCCTTGTTCTTTTTCAAGAGGATTAATTTTTTTCATGAGGTGACAAGGTATGCATTATTATGATTTATTTTATTTTATGGTATAAGTGGTTTTGGGAGTGAAAAGGTTATGAAATGTTTTGATTTATTTTATTTTATGGTACAAGTGGTTTTAGGAGAGATAAGGAAGTTGTGCAATTAAAGGCCTTGGTGATGATTATTGAAAAGTGGAATAATGTTGATTATTTTGTGATCTACTAACCTTTGTGAAGATTAGCAAAAAAAAACTTTGTGATTGTGGTAGATTTCCAAAGGGGTTCCTTCACTTCAATAAGGTATGGGCACATTCTTCTTATGAGTATGATTGGTGTATGTTTTTCTGAAATAAGTTTGGAGTGAAAAGGGATTCTACTAGGTTTCCTTTGGTTGGGTGTAAATCCTATTTTCTGGTTTGTTGAAGACTACTTATGCATTGTTATCATTGATGAGAGTTTTGGTGAATGCATAATTCTGGTTTGAGATAGTGGAAGCATTGTGCACTAGGGTTTATTGTTGTGAGTCTTGATACTTGCTTTGAGTTGGTGAAACCCTTGGATGGTTGTGTTGAGGTTGATGGTTGAATTGCTTTCATAGAGGTTGTTAGATCAAGTTATTGCTTTTACTTGATTCATGAAATTGGGCTTACTCCATTGAGTTGATTTGAACAAGTTATTCTTTGCATTTGGTGATATTGTGTGGGTGGATGTTTTGTTCAAATATCTTTGGAGGGAAAAGGATTTCTACTTGTTTCCTTTTCTTGTGATGATTGGTTGAATGCTTCAAGGTTAATGTTGAGTTGAATGATGTTGGTTAAACCTTGTCTTTAAGCATTGTTGTTGAAGCCCTAATTGGTTGAGAAAAGATATTGGTTGTTGGAAAGAACATGAGTATCATTGTTATATGAGATATTGCATGGTTGGCAATTGTTGGGTTGTATTTCATGTTCTTGAGAAAAGCATACTACATCTATCTTATTCTTTTGAGATTTGAGATTGAGTTGAGATTGAGATTGGGAGTTAAGTATAGAACATATTGAGTCTCTAACAATTCTCTTTATGCTTCTATGAGGTTGATGAATCATATTGAGTCTCTAACAATTATCTTTATGCTTCTATGAGGTGGATGAATCACATTGGGTCTCTAACCATTCTCTTTGTGGGTTCATGCCAAGCAAGTGTTCTTGATAAACTTGTGAGCAGGTTTTGGACAGGTTCCATTGGGGACTTGTGAGCAGGTTTTGGACAGGTTCCATTGAGGACTTGTGAGCAGGTTTTGGATAGGTTCCTATGGGGACTTGTGAGAAGATTTGGACAGGTCTTAGTAGAGGACTTGTGAAGCTGAGGTTGATAGTTCTATCAGAGAACTTGAGGACAGAGGTGCATTGGTTCTATGAGAAGAACCTGAGGACATATTTGTGCCAAATTGAAGGACTGTGTTTGGTGCTGATCAAAGACAGAGGAAGAGGACATTTGTGCCAGACCAAAGTACTGTGTTTGGTGCTGATAAAAGACAGAGGACGAGGACATTTGTGCTATACCGAAGGACTATGTTTAGTGCAAATTCAAGGACCAGCTTTGAGGTGATAGAGTTGAGGATAGAGGTCTCCAACCAGAGCAGGGAAGACAGGTGTCTTCTATGGATAGAGTTCCATTTGCTAAGGGCAGCGGAGGTAGAGGTCTTCTAGAGGATCACCAGCCAGAGCAGAGGTAGGGGAAGGTATTTCCTTTGAGCAGAGGCTCATAAATTCAGATTGGGGGAAGGTTTCTCCTTTGAGCCGAGGCTCATAAACTTTGTAATTGGGAAGGTTTCCCAAAGAAATTTGAGATAACTTTTAGAGAAAAGTTTTGTGGACATAAATTGTTGTGTCACTTTGTGGATGGTTTTGTGCATTGCTTTGATATTGCTTTGGGTATATTGCTTTACTATTTTGAAGTATAAAGGAAAAAGTAAAAAGCGGTCTTATACTATTCACCCCCCCCTCTCAGTATAAGCTTGTGTTCTTCAATTGGTATCAGAGTAGGTGCCTTCGAAAAGTTTAATAGCTTGAAGGAAAAGCTAGTAAAGAACACAATGGATCATTCAAGTGGCAATGCAGCACCTATTCTTGATGGGTTAGATTTTGGTCTTTGGAGTGCAAGGATGAAGGTTCATCTAATGGCACTTGGGAATGAGGTTTGGGAAGTAATTGAAGATGAGTACACTATTCCTGAACATGGTCCTAATACTAAAGAAGAGAGGCTCCTACATCATAGCAATTCAAAAGCAATGAATGCAATCTTAAAAGGCTTACATAAAGCAGATCTCACCAAAGTGATTCACTGCAAGACAGCTAGTGAAATGTGGAAATAGTTGAAGGTGGTTCATACAGGTGATACAAATTTCAGAAAGGCCAAGTTGAGACACTTCAAAGGTATGTTTGAACAACTCAAGATGAATGATGATGAAAATATTAGTGACTACATGCTTCGTATGGATGAGGTTGTTAACTCCATGAAAGACTTAGGTTTTGAGCTTGCTGAAAATGATATTTGTGATAAGATTTTAAGATCTCTTCCTAATAGATTTAGTGAAAATATTTCTGCTATTGAGGAAGCTAAAGATTTGGATAAGTTGAAAAAATATGAGCTCCATAGTATACTTGCAGCATTTGAGTTAAGAACTCAAGTGAAGGTTGATGTCAAGAAGGAGGCAGCTTTCAAGACTACCAAGAATTCCAAAGGTAAACAACTTCAAGAGAGTGATGAGTCTTCTGATGATGAAGAGGCATATTACAACAAGAAAGGCAAGTTCTTTAGAAAGCACAAAAATATGAAAAATGTGAGATGTTTCAATTGTGGAAAGTTTGGTCATTATGCTACTAATTGTACTGTTGCCAAGGATGAAAGTGATGAAGATAAACAAGACTGTAAGAGCAAGGATTTTGAAAAGCACAAGCATCATAGGAAAAACAAAGATGAGCACATCAATCAAGGAAAGAGGTATTCTCACAAACACAAGAAGAGCTTCTACCTAGACAAAGCAAGTAAGTGTTCTAGTAGTGATAGTGAAAGTTCTTCAAGTGATAATGAAAATGAGATAGTGTTCATATCAGAAAAAGAGGAAGAACCAAAACATAGATTCATTATCATGAAATGTCTTAGATGTGGAAATTTTGGGCACCTTGAGGATGATTGCACAAATAATGAATTGGTTGTTAGTATGTATGAGGATACTTCAAAAATTGATAAGGAAGATGCATGTATGGTTTTTGAAAAGGGTAGCACCTCTAGTGATAAGAAATCTGAAAAAGGCCTTGATAATTCAAAGTGCAATCAAATAGAGGATCTTGAATGTGAACTTACAAATGCTCTTAGTGTTTTGAAAAAGGAAAGAAAGAAGAATGCTAGACTCAAGGATAAGTTAGATGAATGTTGTATGGAGAGAGATGAACTTATAGAAAGTCTTGATGTCTCTATGGCTAATGCACAAGAACTCAAGAATGAGTTAGAATCTAAGGTGCTTGAGTATAGTGAATTAGAACAGAAAATGGCTTCGTTGAAAGAGGAAAATAAAGAGTACAAGGATAAGCTGTACAAGTTTCAAGAAAGCTCCAAAAAGGTTAAGTCTCTCATCCAAAGTCAAAGAAATCCAACAGATAAAACAGGTCTTGGTTTTGTTAAGCCTCACAAGAAACAAGTTGGAGAGTCTAGTAAGAGATTCCAAAAGGAAGAGAGTTCTAATGAGGAAAGTATTTCAGATCATGAGTCCTTGAATGATAGATGCATAGAAACAGAAAACAGAATTCAGAATGAGAAGAAGGAGAAGTTTTCAGGACCTAAGAAGTCAAATAAAGGAAAGTTTCAAGGCAGATGTTTTGCTTGTCACAAGTTTGGTCACATGGTTGTACATTGCATGGCTCAAGTGAAGAAGGTAAATGACAATTTCAGAAGTGGTAATTTCTTTCATGGGTATTGCTACTCTTGCAATCAGTTTGGGCATAAAGCAATTTTTTGCAAGGCAAATATCAGAAACAGGTTTGGTCAGAACAGGTTTAGTCAGAACAGGTGGATTCAAAGAACAGGTATGCCTCAAAGAAATAACATTGTTACTTGTTATAAGTGCAACAATGAAGGTCACATAGTCAGACAGTGTAGAGCTGAAATTCCAGAATACAGGAATAGGAACAGTGGCATGATCAGGTCCAAGGATCAGAAAAATGACAGGAACAAGAATATGGAAAAAGAGTTCAAGAGAAGGCCCGACAAGGAAGTTATAGACGCTGATGATGATCAGTGCCTAATGGGAGTTTTACTCCCACTCCAAAATTAATCACCTCATCAGGAGGTGGGGGAGGGACTAAGCCAAGAGGCTCATTCTTAGTTTCGAGCCCCAAAGGTGGCCCTTTGCCATTGATGACAAAGGGGGAGAGATATGAGTAAGGGGGAGAGCTTCAAGTGAAGAGGAAAGCTTCAAGTCAGGGGGAGCAAAACTTCAAAGAGAGTGATTTCAGTTTTGGCTCTTGAAGATGTGTTTTTAGTAAAGGTTTGCCATCAATGACAAAGGGGGAGATTGTTGGCAATTTTGGGTACATTGGGTACATTGCCTTTGCTCAAGTGTTGATGTTGTCATTGATGTCAAGAAGTGGAAGGGTTTTTGTGAAAACCCAGGCAGACAAAATAAAAGGTTTTATTTTAAACCATGGTGTGCTTATGTGGAAAGGGCTTTTCTTAAAAACCAAGGTGGAATTTTGTTTCATCGAAAAAGGACCTCCGATGATGAAGATATTAAAGTTTAAAGTTAAGTTTAAATTAATGGATGGCCGACCTATGTGCAATTAATGGAAGTTGGCATATATATACATGTAAAGGTTTCAATTTATTAAAAAAGTGGGGCATATTATATATCGTCGGAAAGCTTATTTCAAGGGCTATTTGAATAACTTATTTAGAAGGAGAATTAAGGTGTGTATAAAGAGGTATTTCTGATTTTGCAAAGGGGTTCCAAAAGTGAAGTTTGCCTTGTTCTTTTTCAAGAGGATTAATTTTTTCATGAGGTGACAAGGTATGCATTATTATGATTTATTTTATTTTATGGTATAAGTGGTTTTGGGAGTGAAAAGGTTATGCAATGTTTTGATTTATTTTATTTTATGGTACAAGTGGTTTTAGGAGAGATAAGGAAGTTGTGCAATTAAAGGCCTTGGTGATGATTATTGAAAAGTGGAATAATGTTGATTATTTTGTGATCTACTAACCTTTGTGAAGATTAGCAAAAAAAAAAACTTTGTGATTGTGGTAGATTTCCAAAGGGGTTCCTTCACTTCAATAAGGTATGGGCACATTCTTCTTATGAGTATGATTGGTGTATGTTTTTCTGAAATAAGTTTGGAGTGAAAAGGGATTCTACTAGGTTTCCTTTGGTTGGGTGTAAATCCTATTTTCTGGTTTGTTGAAGACTACTTATGCATTGTTATCATTGATGAGAGTTTTGGTGAATGCATAATTCTGGTTTGAGATAGTGGAAGCATTGTGCACTAGGGTTTATTGTTGTGAGTCTTGATACTTGCTTTGAGTTGGTGAAACCCTTGGATGGCTGTGTTGAGGTTGATGGTTGAATTGCTTTCATAGAGGTTTTTAGATCAAGTTATTGCTTTTACTTGATTCATGAAATTGGGCTTACTCCATTGAGTTGATTTGAACAAGTTATTCTTTGCATTTGGTGATATTGTGTGGGTGGATGTTTTGTTCAAATATCTTTGGAGGGAAAAGGATTTCTACTTGTTTCCTTTTCTTGTGATGATTGGTTGAATGCTTCAAGGTTAATGTTGAGTTGAATGATGTTGGTTAAACCTTGTCTTTAAGCATTGTTGTTGAAGCCCTAATTGGTTGAGAAAAGATATTGGTTGTTGGAAAGAACATGAGTATCATTGTTATATGAGATATTGCATGGTTGGCAATTGTTGGGTTGTATTTCATGTTCTTGAGAAAAGCATACTACATCTATCTTATTCTTTTGAGATTTGAGATTGAGTTGAGATTGAGATTGGGAGTTAAGTATAGAACATATTGAGTCTCTAACAATTCTCTTTTTGTAACAATTCTCTTTATGCTTCTATGAGGTGGATGAATCACATTGGGTCTCTAACCATTCTCTTTGTGGGTTCATGCCAAGCAAGTGTTCTTGATAAACTTGTGAGCAGGTTTTGGACAGGTTCCATTGGGGACTTGTGAGCAGGTTTTGGATAGGTTCCATTGAGGACTTGTGAGCAGGTTTTGGATAGGTTCCTGTGGGGACTTGTGAGAAGATTTGGACAGGTCTTAGCAGAGGACTTGTGAAGCTGAGGTTGATAGTTCTATCAGAGAACTTGAGGGATGAGGTGCATTGGTTCTATGAGAAGAACCTGAGGACAGATTTGTGCTAGACCGAAGGACTGTGTTTGGTGCTGATCAAAGACAGAGGAAGAGGAAATTTGTGCCATACCGAAGGACTATGTTTGGTGCTGATCAAAGACAGAGGATGAGGACATTTGTGCTAGACCGAAGGACTGTGTTTAGTGCAAATTTGAGGACTAGCTTTGAGGTGATAGAGTTGAGGACAGAGGTCTCCAGCCAGAGCAGGGAAGACAAGTGTCTTCTATGGATAGAGTTCCATTTGCTAAGGGCAGCGGAGGCAGAGGTCTTCTAGAGGATCACCAGCTAGAGCAGAGGTAGGGGAAGGTATCTCCTTTGAGCAGAGGCTCATAAATTCAGATTGGGGGAAGGTTTCTCCTTTGAGTCGAGGCTCATAAACATTGTAATTGGGAAGGTTTCCCAAAGAAATTTGAGATAACTTTTAGAGAAAAGTTTTGTGGATGACCCATGTAAATTGTTGTGTCACTTTGTGGATGGTTTTGTGCATTGCTTTGATATTGCTTTGGGTATATTGCTTTACTGTTTTGAAGTATAAAGGAAAAAGTAAAAAGAGGTCTTATACTGTTCACCCCCCCTCTCAGTATAAGCTTGTGTTCTTCAGTACCCATTCGTAAGCTTAATGGAGTAATACGCATTTGCATTAATTTTCGATACCATTCTTAGCTCTTCCTCATCTATGGTGTCCTCTTCTATGCATGACTATATATATGCATATATATGTGGCTTTTTACCAAAAAAAAAAATCATTCACATAGGCATTCCCACATTGCATACATTCCATTTGCATTTACATTTAGGCATTTGACATGCATTTTTTATTTTTGCATTCATGCATTGTTGCATTCACATACATTAAATCATACATATTCCATTGCACTATACAATTTTAGTTTGCATATCACCACTCCATTGAATTAGGCATATACATTTGCATCCATCCCATCCTATGTTCAATATGACATAGTAATGATGATATGGCCATAAACAAAAAGTCAAGTTATAAAAATTGGGGGTAACTAGTTTGAAACAATCATGAAACTTTTGCAAAATACATAAGCCAACAATAACATATGCCAAAATCACAAAGCCCAGGTTTTCAGTTACTCAGCCATTTCTAGTGTAGCAAACCTCCAAATGGATGTTTGATTTTATTTAGGACCAACACATACTTTACATACTACTAAAGTCTTGAGCATTGCCAATTGATTTCAAATACAATCCTAAACAAGCCGCATTTCTCACATCTTAAGAATATTATGAGATAAGGGGGGCTAGTACCATCCTTGGGTAGTAACTCAAGATGAAAGGGAGATATCCCTCACTTGTCCCATCATGCAACATAGTCCAAAGCAAAAATAGTGGTTTTCACCACTATCGAAATTCCTCCCAACATAAACATAAAAACATATAATAGTAAGGATAGGGTCAAAATTCTCATCACACTTCAATTGAGAATCCCATTCCCCAAAGCTCTATAAAAATCAACAAAGTCAACACCTACACCCCTGATCCCTAAAAGCTATAAGGATCATACTATGTTTCCCTCAGAAAGTCATGTAGTCATCCCCAAGGCCCAAAATATCAATCCCATTTGACTATGGAGTGAATATCCACTAGGGCTATAGACACTTGAATGGTAGTGGAGTAAGGTCATGCGAGGTGACATGTCTCTCCTAAAAAAAGGGAGACCTTTGAATGCACATAAGGACAGGCTAGTCTCAGGTCATCTCCATAACTGGTCATGCCTAACTTACTCATAATGGGTTAATGAACCTCACGTGCACACACACTAGTACTTTATTGGATAGGGTCATTATCATGCTCAAGACTGGGTAATTTAACCTCACTCGCACACACATCTAGTCCTAAAGAAAATATTTGAATCTTTAAATCTTTGAAAATACTAGTATGTTTGAATCTTTGAAAATATTTCAGTATTTCATATCAACATCCATATCTTCTTCCATATCAAAATCCATATCTTCTTCCATATCAACATCCATATCTTCTTCCATATCAAAATTCATTTCTTCATTAAAAGTCAAGTTACAAAAATGCCAACAAATTAGGTACCCCCGATTGCCAAAAAATGGACAAAAAAAATGGCCAATAAAATTTTTGAACTATAAAAATATCATTCGAACACTATGCATTCCTCTCATATAAGTGCAAATTCATTATATGTTTACTTGCATTAATCATCCATAACACATGTCATTTAGTTGATCATCTACATAAACATCATTCATATAAATATCATTTAGCTTGCATTAATCATCCATATAGGCATTATGCATACACATCATGATTAGCCTATATTAAGCATCCATAAAATATTCAACACAAATTGCATAAAATATAAAAAGCATTCACACAAAATATGACACAAATATATAAAAGGCCATGTATATATATATAAATCACGTATACAATGAATGCCAAAAAGGCTACAAGGAAGCACGAAGGCTCATATACAAAATAGTGCATTTAAGAACTACGCTAATGTCCATGAGAGGACCCCTGAGATCTAGTAGGAGACCTCGACCTAGTACTCTACCTAGACTTAGTTTGCCTAGATGGCTCAGCCATAGAAGAATAAGAAGGATCCGATAATGTAATATGGCTTTGCATACACACATCCTCCAAGGAATGTGCATATGCATCACTAGCCCAAAGATGTCGTAAGTCCATATGATGTCGATGGTCCTTCACCAACATCTCTTCCTGAAGCTGTGTGACCGTAGCCTGATCACTAGCCACAGTTATCGCTTGCTCTGCCTCTAGGAGAGCTATAGTATCCTGCAACTCCATATGAGTCTTGAGCATAACTTTGCACTCCTCATGAAGTTTCTCCAACTCTACCTGTAACCTAGCCACCTCAGATATCTTACCCATACCCCCATAATCCTCCCTCTCCTCCTCAACCAACCCCATATCTGATGTCTACTGAGCCGATCCCCTTGACCGTATTCGACCCACATACCACTGAGCCCTCATCCTCTTTGGAGTCACCCCCGACCCTGCAGCTACCATATCATCACCCGTAATCTTTGGTACCCATACTGGTTGGGCACCAAACCACTCCACATACTTCGAAGTCACCCTGACATCATCTAAATTTGGGACCTCCATCTCCTCGTCATCCTTAATAACCACTCACCATGGCTCTACATATAGCAACATACCCTCATATCATTGGTGCCGATACAACACCAGGTCATCTAACACATCCTGAGGCAAGCCAAATTGCCTCAACACCCATGAGTACTAGAAGTAATCCACCTCCTCATACCTATCCCCAACCAACCACTGAGCCTACCTCACTCGATGCAACTTCTCCCCATCACCATCCCATAAATCTCTATGCCATGGCATCCAGGTCACGTCTACCTGAGTCAACCCTAACCATATATCTTGATACCATTGGCTAGTATGCACCTCTCGACTCAGTTGCACCTCCTCCACCACTGTCCATCACCTAGCATAAGGCTCCCACATTTGCTATGTTGGACACGACAACCCCTCGAGCTGACCCAAAAAAAAATACTCCTAATCCCAACACTATAAAAGAAAGCTGCATCCAATCCCCTTCCTCTCCCTTATAATCACCTCATATAACTTTTGGTAAAACTACACCAATAATGTATGTGCCCATGCATACTCTCAAGGATCCATCAACAGATCACTCATCAATCCCAATAGGTTCTAAGGGAACCTACAACCAATGCTATTAGGTAGCACTATGTTCGCTAATACGAACATGATCAAGGTTGGGAGTGCATCCAACTCCTTCGCCTTGTACATGCCAAATAGCATATACCCCCATATCTCATTTGGGCCTCCCACCATCATTCCCCAAACATCCACTCCATCTTCACCTTCTTTTCATGACCAACTACCACCCTCTCCCCTTCTACTGGAACCTTGAGAATGCGATATATATCCTCAAGTGTAATAGTAGCCTCCTCAGTCGATAGCTAGAATGTCCCCTTATTAGGGTCCATATCTCTATCAATGATGAGAGATATCCCTCATTTGCCCTCACCACATCAAGCCTAGCCATACCCTATGGGCCTACCCTACCCAAAAATACCCAATTATCAGCAGTCAAATTCTTCCTCATCCAAGGAATGAGAGGAGAAAATTGATGTCGAGGCCCTATGTCCCTCAACTACAACAAAAAATAATTTCATTAATACTATTACCCAAAAAAAAATGATAATAATAAAAACATGCACAAGAGATAAAGTGTTTTTAAACATTACCAGGATAAATGGTGCCTTAGCTCCACCAGAAGCATTCGATCCCTCTGTCACCATAGCTTCCATGAAATTTTTTTCACTAGCCTCACTAATCTCACACACCCACTCCACTCTTCAGACGTAGCTTCTCAAAGTCAGAAACACACAAGTGAGCCTTATGATTCACTTCGAAAGCTATTTATTGCTTTCCCTAGTGCATTTAGGTGCAGTTCTACACCTATGAATTCATAGGCTCTCCTAGGCACTTGCGGGCACACCCAAGCACATTTGCATGCCTACGGGACACCACAGGTGCAGCCGTGCACCTGAAAAGAAAATGGCACAAAGAAAAATACAATAAAAATAGTAGCTTACCTCCTCCAAATTTCATCCACACATCATGCACATCCTAAAATCAGGTTTTGTAAAAACAGAAATAGTTTTGCAAACATAATCTTCGAGAATAAACCAAATCTTCAAAATACGCTAATTAAGGCACAAAATGTAGTAAAACAATCAAAATTTTCAAAAAAATCACATCTGATCATTCTACGTTATATCATTCACCATCACATACAATTGTGCAAAAATCGAAGTTAAACGAACCTCGTATCTAGTAGGTTGTTCTATAAACTTGGCGATTGTAGCGATGGTCATCCATGCAATTTAGTAAGATGAATAATCTACAATAAGGACATTTGAAAATGATCATCATACATTATCACATCATCAAATATTACAATCACATTTGGCACCTCATATTTTTAGTACAACTTTGCCAAGAAAAATTTGCTCAAAGGCGGTCATTGATGACCTTTTTTGTAGGGCACGAAAACACGAATAATCAAAATTACAGACACTCCTTAATTTGACAACAGTCACCATACATGACATATTGGTAGGTTGATTGGTTCCATTATGAAATTTGTGAAGAAATTTCCATAATAACTATGCCACCCCTACGTTGACTTAGTCATCATGCATCTTCATAAATTGCATACTCAATGACGCCATTGCAACATCTTATTCAACAACATCAAATCATCCCAAATTTTGGTGCAACCACAATTTTATAATGATTTTCCATGATAGGATACATCTTACAATCACATGGTATTATACACCAACCTCTTTCCCACTGTTGGGGTATAAATGGTACCATATTTTACATCATTCATATCATCCACAATCACATGGTATTATACACCAACCTCTTTCCCACCGTTGGGGCATAAACGGTACCACATTTTACATCATTCATATCATCCAAAATCACATGGTATTATACACCAACCCATTTCCCACCATTGGGGCATAAACTGTATCACATTTTACATCATTCATATCATCCACAATCACATGGTATTATACACCAACCCCTTTCCCATCGTTGGGGCATAAACGGTATCACATTTCACATCATTCATATCATCCACAATTACATGGTGTTATACACCAACCCATTTCCCACCGTTGGGGCATAAATGGTATCAAATTTTACATCATTCATATCATCCACAATCACAGGGTATTATACACCAACCCCTTTCCCACTGTTGGGGCATAAACGATATCACATTTTACATCATTCATATTGTCCACAATCACATGGTATTATACACCAACCCCTTTCCCACCGTTGGGGCATAAATGGTATCACATTTTACATCATTCATATCATTCACAATCATATTGCATTTCACACCATTCATTCATCAATGTTACAAATTCAACACATCATGCATTATTAGCACAAAAAATATTTTTAATTGGCTTGTGAGATACATTCATAACTCATTCGCCAATTGATGGGGTAAGCTACAAAATTCCAAAAAAAATCTTTATTATTTTATCTTTAACATTAGTGCTCAAATCCAATGATAGAGAGAAGTTGCTTCTGTGCCCATAGCCCAAACAGGTGTCTCATATTTTTTCACCATATTGTGTTTCACGCAACATGGTACAAAAAGGAGCATTTTTAGACACCAAATTGCAGCCACTAATCCTCCATACTAACCATTCCACCACCCACTTTTCCACCATACACCTTTCCCACCAATTATTTGGTCCAATTCCACCTTTCTCGCCTTCAAAAGGCTCACTTTAGCCCTTTCCTGCCATTTCCTAACCCAATTGAGATTATTTTAATATTATTTTATATTTAATAAAATATTTTATATTATATTATAATATATTTATGTTAGGGTAAAATGAGGTAGTATATTGCATTATACTACATTAGTTAGATTATTACATCTACTTTGACTATTTACCATGTAGATATTTTTCTTCCTAAAATATCTACAGGTTAATTTATGTTTACCTTAGGTTAGAATATCCTATTCTAACTCTATCCTAACTTTACGCTATCCCCTATTCTAGGATACGCGTTAGTTAGCGTTAGATTAGCAATATGGTTCAAATACCTATTTTGTAATCTATATAAACCTAAAGCTATTCTAAAGCTAAGGTTAATGAGCATTAGATTATTTATTTGTTAATCTTACCTTCCGCCTAACATTGGCATCAGAGCCATACCCCGGAGTTAACCCGCAGCACTTCGTGGCACGCAATCCGAGGAGGTGACCCGTAATCTGGTTTCGGGCACGTTTCTCGAGGCGGCCCGTAGGCTGATCGACACGCTTCTCGAGGTGGCCCGTAGGAGTTAATCGGCCCGGTTCCCGAGGTGACCTGCACGCGGCCCGAGGCGATCTGCTGACGTGGTGGCACGTGGCCCGAGGTGGCACATGGCCCGAGGTGGTCCGATCTGCTGACGAGGCGGCACGCGGCCCGAGGCGGACCGATCTGGTGACGTGGCGGTCCGATCTGGCGTGGTGGCACGCGGCCCGAGGTGACCTGCGCGTGGCTGCAGCGATCGGCAAAAGAGATTCCTGCGCGTGGCTGATTGCCCGTAGGCAATCAAAGTATTAAGCGCGAGGTTTTGTTTTTAAATCTCGTGAATGCGCCCGCAGGGCGCATGTGGGATTTTTCCCACGAAAGTTTTTTAAAAAAATTTCGGCCAGCCAGTGCTTAATAAGCACGGGGCCAACCTTGGCTGACGGATCAGCCAAGGTAGCCCGACTGGCTAGCACAGCCAGCGCGAGGGCCATCCGCGCGGGGTCGGGAGATCAATCCCCCGCGACGCCAATTTTTTTTGGCGTCTTCCCACCGCGCGAAGGACGAAAGGGAAGGTTTTAACCTTCCCTTCTCGTCAAGTGGTGTGGACCGACTGGCAGGAGCGCCAGTCGGCCGATCTCCTGCCGCGGGGACGCAGGTTCGAACCCGCAGGTCAGGTAAAATTTTTTTTATTATTATTTTTTTTCTTGCATTTTTTTTAATTTTCTCTTAGTTTTTTAATTAATAATTTTTTTTTGTTATTTAAATCATTTTTTTTCAAAATTAAGTGATTTGTTTATCAAAAATTTGTTTATTAATTAAATTCTATTAAGTTAAAGATTAAAATGATGCATTGAAATAAAATTTTATTAAAAAAAAAAAAAAAGAGGGAAGGCAAAAGTTTTTTTTTGTATTGTTTTCTCCTAATCAAACTGAGGGAGACAAGAGACAATCCTTGAAACAAATTTCTTTTGCAGCTTTGAGACTTCTAATAAATTTTTAAATTCTCCAAAATTTTCTAATCAATTGTTTTGGGAGAACAAATTTTTTGTCTCATGAAGAAAAAGCTTTGGATCACAAAAGCCCTTCGTCGTCTAAGAGTTATTCGAAAGAGGAACGAACTTAGACGTCAGACGACAAGATCTCATTTTCGTCGTATGCTTAGAGAGCATAGAAGGAGCTTACCCCGTTTCAATACTTACACTGATCCTTGGAAGGGTTTGGATCGTAGTTATGGTCCCATGAGGATTAGAGAACCCTTTAATCCTGATGCACCTCCTATTTTTGAGTATTGAATAATTACGGGAGATAGAAAACCAAGTTGTGTGTCAACTGGTTCTGGAAGGTCTTTCAAATGCTTGTCGTGTGTCGACTTGTCTTGAAAGATATGCTCTAAATTCTACATTTTGTAAACATTAAGGGGGGATAGAATTTTTTTAAGAATTCTATAGTTTTCAAAATTGTAAAGATAAAGGGGGGGCTATTTCAGTTTCAAGAAAGGTGCATTCTCGATTTTACTCGACACCTTCTCTTCAAAATTGCTTGTACTAGGTGCATTTTCGGTGGAATCCGACACCTAGAGTGATAAAACTTTGGGTGCTCTTATGTTTTTTGATTATTGCACTAAAAACATTTTTTTTGCAATTACAAAGTCACAAATAAAACATTACAAGGAGCTTTTCACAAACACCCAAACTTCACTCAAACACCATGCTAAAACTTTGCATAGGTTTACACAAGTAATTTCTCCCCATCAAAAAGGTCAAAAATTTCAATCACCTTGATAAGACTCTCTTTTGTTTGGCTTAAATAAACCTCAAATTTTTTCATCTTTTTTCAAAGGTGTTAAAAGCAGGTGCCATTAAATATCTTAGAGAGCAAATATCAAAAGTTTGACAAAACACTCCCTTGTTTCATTTGCTCTATTTTGTTTGGCTCAATATTCCTCAAACTTTTCATCTCTTGCTAAGAGTGTTAAGGCAGGTGCCATTAAATATCTTATAGAAAGCAAATTGAACCAACTTCTCTATACCTTTTCTTAGGGTATAGTGCAAGATAGCATCATATTAGTCCTCTTCACAAATTTGAAACCTAAACCATGGCCATGATACACAAGTATCTCACTGAGAGCCAACTGCTCAAAGGTTCAAATTACTCAGCATGGAAGACTAAGATGAAGGCTATCTTAACTGTAGAGGACTTGTGGTCAATAGTAGATGGAACTGTCACTAGACCTCAATCTTCTGGACAAGATCAAATAGACTTTGATAAAAAGGATAAGAAACTTTCCTTAATGATCTTGCTTGCTATTACCGATGATATCCAACCTCATATCAGTGAAGCTACAACTGGTAAGGCAGCTTGGGATGCCTTAAGTACCATTTTTGAGGGCAAGAATCAATCAACGATTCTTAACCTTCAAACACAGCTTCATACATTACATATGAAATCAGGAGAAACAGTAGAGCTATTCCTCTGCAGAGTCGCAGAATTAAAAACAAAGCTGCAATCCTTAGGAGAAAAGTTGGAAGACCAAGTCTTAAACTCAATCATTTTGAGAGCTCTTCCTGACTCCTACAGAATGTTGATCACCTCCTTACCAGGTTTCTGGTAGGACAGTAACTTTTGTCGAGTTGGTAAATATGCTTCAAACAGAAGAGGCTACCCAACTCCAGAGAGATGAGGCATCAAACAATGCCCTTTTTTCACAACGACAAGGTGGTAAGAAAAAGTGGAATCAACAGAAGGGTTCTTCTTCTAGACAAGACAAGGGTAAAGCCAAAGAGGTTCCGAAGAAGAAACAACATTGTAAAATTTGTGACACTGACACTCATGAAACCAAACGATGTTGGTTTAAGAACAAACCGCCCAATGAACAAAGAAATAAGAAGGGCAAAGGCAAACCTAAGAACCAGAACAATCAGCAACAAGGTCACATAGCAGCTGAAGATTCTAGTTTCGATTCTGAACGAGCACACAAGGTGCTCATGACCCATACAGATTCTTCCCACAAGGATTCTTTGTGGTACATAGATTCAGGCGCTAGTAAACATATGACTGGCGATAAAACATGGTTTGCTACTTTTGAAGCTCGAGAAGGTAGACCGGTCACCATTGCTGATGATCAGACCTATAGAGTTCAGGGCGAAGGCAGTGTTTCAGTCTCCCTTCCAGATGGAGAATGTAATATTGAAAAAGTTCTTTATGTTCCAGGATTAAAAAATAATCTCTTGTCAGTTCCACAAATCCTGGACAATAACATGAATGTCAATTTTACTGTGGACAAAGACAAGAAACGTTGCTTCATCACCAAAAAGGGAAAACCGATAGCAACAAGTTCATACAAACATGGTTTGTTTGTCTTAGATGCACTTACCTCCACTCATATTGCACTTGCAGTGACCACAAAGGAGGCCACTTCTCTTTGGCATAAGAGATTTGGGCATTTGAGTTCGGGATATTTACTAGAGTCGAGTAAATATCAAATGGTGAAAGGACTTCCTCCCCTTTCATCTATTTTGCCAGTGTGCTCTGATTGCTTGTCAGGCAAGCAACATAGAGTACCTTTTGAACCTAGCTCTTTTCGAGCTAAGGCACCTTTGGAGTTAGTACACACAGATTTGTGTGGTCCTATGTCTACAAGTTGTGGAGGAAAACGGTATTTTCAATTGTTTGTTGACGATCATTCACGCAAAATGTGGGTCTTCTTCTTGCAGTTGAAGTCTGAAGCATTTTCCTATTTTCAGCATTTTAAATCTCTTGTTGAGAAGGAATCAGGATGCTTTATTAAGACCCTCCATTCAGATCGAGGGGGGAATACACTTCAAAAGAATTTTCCTCATTCTTACGAGACACATGGGATAAAAAGACGGTTAACAACAGACCTACACTCCTCAATCCAATGGGGTTGCTTAGAGAAGAAATCGGTCCATAATGGAAATGGTTCGATGTATGCTTAAGGGGGCCAACCTTGGGCAAACTTACTGGGCTGAAGCTGTTCAAACTGCGATATATATTCCGAATAGGGCTCCCACAAGGGCACTTGAAGGTATGACTCCTCAGGAATCATGGAGTGGTAGGAAACCCTCCATAACTCATCTAAGGGTATTTGGGTGTAAGGCATTTATGCATATACCTAAGGAGAAAAGAAAGAAATTAGATGAGAAATCTCTACCTTGTATATTTCTTGGTTATGATGAAATTTCAAAAGGCTATCGTTTGATAGACCCATATACCAAGAAAATATATATAAGTAGAGATGTAGTGTTTGATGAAGCTTTCACATCCAACACTACATCAGTATACCTAGATGATGAGGAGGAACAACAACCTCCTCCTCCTTCTTCTTCTTCTTCACAACAGAAGAAACCACCCAAATGGTATACAAGCACAATGAAGGACTCTAAACTCACTTCCCCTCCAGATCTTACTCTCAATCGTCCAAAGACAAGAAGCATGTCACAGAAAGACAAGGGTAAAGCATCCACTTCAGTTGATGATCTTTGTGCAGATTTTCAAGACCTTTATGTAGATAGAGAGTTACCAAGGGAAGATGAGATGGAGATAGATGAGGAGAGGGTTTACTTATCAGCATGTGATGAGAATGAACCTTCTACAGTTGATGAAGCACTTAGTCTGCCTCAGTGGAAGACAGCTATGGATGCAGAATATAACTCCCTCATTAAAAATAAAACATGGAAGCTAGTGAATTTGCCTAAAGGTAAGAAACCCATAGGTTGCAAATGGGTCTACAAAATCAAATATAAGGCAGATGGCACTATAGATAAGCATAAGGCCCGACTTGTGGCAAAGGGCTATGCTCAAAAGGAAGGACTGGACTATGAGGAAACCTTTGCTCCTACAGCAAGGATGACCACCATTCGAGTACTTTGTGCTATGGCAACACAATTCGGATGGAAGTTACATCAGATGGATGTAAAAAGTGCCTTTCTTAATGGTGACTTAAAAGAGGAAGTATTCATGACTCAACCTCCTGGATTTGCAGAGGAAGGCCATGAGCAACATGTTTGCAAATTGGTAAAATCATTATACGGGCTAAAACAAGCCCCAAGAGCATGGTACATAAAGATGGATAGTCACCTATTGCAACACGGATTTAAGAGAAGTCCATCAGACGCAAATCTCTATATCAAGAACACAGGTTCTGAGATAGTGATTCTTGTGTTATATGTAGATGATCTGATCATCACTGGCAATTCAGAGAATTTAATTAAAGCCGTGAAAGATGACTTGAAAAAGTCATTTGATATGACAGACCTAGGACTTCTCCACTACTGTCTTGGCCTTGAAATAGAACAAAAAAAGAATCATCTAAGGGTGACCCAGAAAAAGTATGCTAAGACTTTAGTAGAAAAATATCGTATGACTGATTGTAAACCCAAAGCAACACCGATGGAATCAGGGTTACAGTTATCACGATATGAAGACTCACCACAAGTAGATGGAACACTTTACAGACAAATGATTGGAAGCCTCATCTATCTGACTAATACTAGACCGGATATTACTTTTGCTGTAAACTATCTTTCTCGGTTCATGCAAGAACCAAAGGTCTCCCATTGGAAAGCAGCTAAAAGAGTCATACACTACATTCGGGGTAGTGCAGATTATGGTCTAGAGTATAAGAAGAATAACTCATTCTTCTTACAGAGTTACATCGACTACGACTATGCTTGGCTCCATAGATGACAGAAAATCAACTTCAGGCTATGTTTTTCATCTTGGATCCGGTCCTGTCTCATGGCATAGTAAAAAGCAACAGGTTGTTGCTTTATCTTCAACTGAGGCAGAATATCGCGCTGCACGTGGAGCTGTGTGTGAAGCGATATGGCTAAGTCGCATCTTGGCTACCATGGGCCTACCAAAGAATCTTCCTATTCACATGTTTTGCGACAACTCAGGTGTTTTGAACTTGGTCAAGAATCCAGTACATCATGAACGAACTAAACATATTGATACAGATTGTCATTTCATTCGTGATGAAGTTCCTAAACACAGAATTCAGCTCCAACACATTCCCACCGACGAACAGGTTGCAGACATTTTTACAAAGGCACTTGGACGTGTCAAATTTCAACTGTTTCGGAGTAAACTTTGTATATCAAAGTAATGTAATAAAGGGGGGATGTTAGGGTAAAATGAGGTAGTATATTGCATTATACTACATTAGTTAGATTATTACATCTACTTTGACTATTTACCATGTAGATATTTTTCTTCCTAAAATATCTACAGGTTAATTTATGTTTACCTTAGGTTAGAATATCCTATTCTAACTCTATCCTAACTTTACGCTATCCCCTATTCTAGGATACGCGTTAGTTAGCGTTAGATTAGCAATATGGTTCAAATACCTATTTTGTAATCTATATAAACCTAAAGCTATTCTAAAGCTAAGGTTAATGAGCATTAGATTATTTATTTGTTAATCTTACCTTCCGCCTAACAATTTATAAACTCAAATAACCATAGTCATTTGATCCCATCTAATCTCCACCGTCCATATTCATTAATCCATGCCACATCTAAAAAGTAGTCTCAACCTTAGGGTCTAATTTAATCTTAGCCACACGATCAAAAGTGTAAGGCTAAAACCCTAAGAAAATCCTAGGTTGGATTATAAATAATGGCATTTGCAAATGCTCAAACCCTAGAACCCTTATATTAGAATTTGCATCTTGAGGAGATCATTGGCGAAGCCCTAGTGAAGCAAAAAAAGATAGAGCCCTAAAAATCCAAATCCCTAGCTAGCCAATAGGACTTCTACTATTCTAGACATCCCCATATCCATCCTTTACACCTCTCATTCATCCATTGCCATCACTGCCACTTCTGTCCATCCGTTGCATTCGTCGCATCTCCTAGATATGCTTTTGCAGATTTTACCCTCACCATAGGTGCTCTCTTGAGCTTGCAAAGCTCGTTATAGAGCTTGATAAGTGCATACCTGTACCTTCTACATTGTAAGCTCACTCTAGAGCTTGTGAATATTGCACCAGAGTCTACCAAGTGTGTTTTCGAGATTGCTACAACCACAAAAATATGAATCAAAGCCTGCTGCATCACACCATCTACTATCAAAATAGGAACAATGAAATGAGGAATCATCACAAGAAAGGTATATCTTTATTATTTTTATTCTGTTACATGATTAGGGATACTTGCTCATGTTTTAGTGATGAAAATAACTGTTTATTTTGACTTTTTGTTTTTCCTTTTGAGCAAGGGATTTATGTAGTGATGATCATCACTATTTATTTGTACTTTTGAATTATTCTGAACTTTGAACTTTGATTTGTTTGGGGACTTTTGTAGTGATGATAATCACTTGTTTTTGAACTTTTGCTTTGTTTAGGATTTTTGCTTGTTTTGATCAAAGCAAGGGATTTCTTTGGGTAGGGGTGAACTTGTCCTTTTGCCAATTCTCAGCATTTTCGAACCGACCGCATAGGGGGATGAGCAAGATAAACCTTTTTCACCTTAGGATACCTAATACCGCTTCGTAGCGTTCATATTTCCCTTGTTTCAACTAGGATTTTAGTGTTTTGATTAGTGATAGGATTCTGAGATATACCAGGTACTATCAAAACTAAACCTCACCTATCAAAAGCTAAGACAACTTTCTACAAAGTTTGATAAAACCACTAGGTATGGCTGAGTGACCGAAAAACCCTAGTATATTCCTTATAGCAATAGGAGGGGTTGTGTTGAAAAACATAGTTACACACATGGGTGATGGATGGCGATGGATTTTGATGATGCATGATTGAGGTACAAACATGGTGTCATTTGTAAGATTGCAAACACAATTGTTTTTAATGCAGAAGCAATGGATGCAATGCCTATATGCAATGCAACTATATGAATGCAAATATGAAATGCAAATATTTTTGTATTTTTGATGTTTTCCATTGTTTATTGAACTTTGATTGTTTTGAATGTTTTTGAATTTTTTATTTTTGAATTGTTTTTGAACTTTGATTGTTTTGAATGTTTTTGAATTTTTTATTTTTGAATTGTTGACCAAAGGGCTTATGGTGTCGTTGGGGCCTTGTGTGATCTGACCAAATGGCGTGAAGATGCCTCTGGAGCCTTTTGGTGGTTTGACCAAATGGCTTGGAGATGCCTTTGGAGCCTTTTGATGGTTTGACCAAATGGACTTGAGATGCCTTTGGAGCCTTTTGATGATTTGACCAAATGGCTTGGAGATGCCTTTGGAGCCTTTTGATGATTTGACCAAATGGCTTGGAGATGCCTTTGGAGCTTTTTGATGATTTGACCAAATGGCTTTGAGATGCCTTTGGAGCCTTTTGATTATTTGACCAAACGACTTTGAGATGCCTTTGGAGCCTTTTGATGATTTGACCAAATGGCTTGGAGATGCCTTTGGAGCCTTTTGACAATCTATTTTTGATTTTAATGTTTTCCGATTTGTTTGGATTTTTATGATTTCTATTGTTTTTATAATTTTGAAATTTATGAATGTTTTTGATATTTTGTTGGTTTTATAGGGGGAAGGTATGATACCTTAGGTGCCCCCAGTGTGCATGTTGCCTACTGAAACATAGTCATCTTGCTTAGGAAGAGTGATAGAAATCAACTCTCCCAATTGGGGCATGGACCTCTATGGGGTGCCCCTGTCTTGGTGGGGAGAAATGAGTGAACCATCTTCATGGAGCTCATTTCATTCTAAAAGGTCTTGGACCACCTTCTAGAATGATTGGCAATTGTGGATGTCATGCCCCTGTATACGATGATACATACAAAAGAGGCTTTCATTAGTGGACCCATGCTTGGGCTCTCTTTGCTTGACCTCGGGCAACACAAATGCATTTGCCTTGTACAACTTTTGAAATAAAGTTGCAGTAGTCATTTCAAATGTGACCACTCATTGAGGTGGCTTGCTTAGCCTACGAGGTTGTGACTGACCTTGGGGTCTCAACTGGGATGATGTAGCCTCTATTTTGGTAGGTTGGGGTTCTATGGATGAACCATCTATGGGAAATGCCCCACTATCTATGATATATTGAACTACATGTCTGAATACTTGGCAATCACGAATGCCATGGCCCTGCACTCGATGATAGAGACAATAATGGTCCTCCCTATAACCCTTAGGTTTAGCTCTATTTGGGTCTAAAGGTTTTATGTCAGGTAAGGTGATGACCTTAACTTCCTATAACTTTTGAAAGATGTCTGACATAGACTCGTTTAAAGGAGTCCAAATGCGTTGCTATTGTTTTGAGCGTTTAGCATGCTCTGGTCTAGCTTGGTAACCAGATTGAGCCATAGGCATTTTGATTGTTGGCTTAGGGGGCTCCTCTTGATTTTTGGGTGCAAGGGGTGGATTACTGACTATGGTCACTTGTTGGTTGATAATTTGAAGTTGCTTTTTGTTGAGCATGTTGTGTACTATGGCTTTGAAACCTCGACATGATTGAATATCATGCCCATTTTGCCTATGATATAGACAGTGTGACTCTTCCTCATACCCTCGGGGTTTAGGATGATTTGCATCTAAAGGTTGCACCTCCGGTAGGGTGATGGCATTTGTGGCAATTAACCGATTGAAAATCGATAATGCAGGCTCAGGCAATGAGGGATGCTTGCTAGGTTGTTGAGGCGGTCGAGTTGGTGCTTGCTCTAGTTGAGGCTTTTCCTATGGATGCACAGGAGGTGGTTTGATCTCAGATGAGGGTGGCTTCCATAATTCTAGGCTCTCAAGCTGGTTCATGATAAAGTGCAATGCCTCATTTTGTTTATCCATTTGGGCCTCTATATTATAGAGGTGATTTTGCATATGCTCCAATACTGATAAGGCTCCCATGTGTATTTCTAGTGATTGGTTTGAAATACCATTGTCTACTGAAGGAGGCAAAAGAGCAGGTGCTAAAGATCTACCAGGTAACTCTAAGTCACTGATTTCCTTCATTTGAGTCGATGTGGAGGATTCATGATGACCCATTTTGATAGTGGCATCCACATGCTCATGTTTATGACTCAGTTCATGTTTCTATCTTACTTGGTGGTGTTGAACTATGTCAACTTTGGTACCTCTAGTCTGATGTGGGGGAAACACCTATTCTTGTTCTTGAGGAGGCATCATGAGAAGTGAGTCAGGGGTGACTAAAGCCAATGGTTTTGATCCCTTCAATGGGGAAGCAACATATGATTTCTCCACATCTTGTTTTATCTACTTTAGAGTCCCTTGGTCCTCTGCCTTGCTATTGACCATTGCCACAAACTCTTGAGAAGGCACTTTTTCTTGTGTCTCATCAACCTTCTTGTAATACTTGAATGGCTCAGGGTCATGGGGGACCACATACACTTGTCCTTGGTGTATGAATTTTATGTTTTGGTGCACTATGGAAGGTATGCATTCCATATCTCTCATCCATGGTCTACCTAGCAATATGTTATACTACCTCTCACCCCCCAGAATATGGCACAATGTAGGTATTGTCTTTACCCCAACCTGTATAGGTAGGATTACTGTGCCAATTGTTGAGGAAGTGGCATCATTGAAGGCTCTCAATGTGAATGTTGAGTCCGTAATGCTTGAAGATGGTAAATTTAAATGCTTCAAGGCTACAATTGTGATGATGTTGATAGATGACCCAGTGTCAATCAAGACTCTCTTGTATGGAATCTGATTGATGCTTGCTATGATGTGTAGCGGAGGATCAGATTCATCCTGAGAGATTGGCTTAATCTCCTATCTGTAAAAGGTAATCATAGGGTCCTTTTGTAAGTGAATTGAACTCATTGTTGGCATGGACCATGATAGATTATTAGCTTTAGTTGATCTCTTCGGTATGTGGGGCTGATCAAGGCATATTTTGCTTCCTATTGTAGTATTGATCATACCGATAAAACCCTCATTAGGTGGGGCTAAATGCACCTTGTTGACCTGCTCAACTTGATTGTTGTTGGCCCCATGATTGGGAAGATAATTTTTGAATATGTCGATGTTCTACAATTCATTCTTATCCAACATATTTTGCACTACATTCTTGAACGCAACACAATCCTGGATATCATGGCCATTTTTCCGATGATAAACACAATAGAGATCTTCCCTATACCCCTTAGATTTGGGGCAATTAGGATCCAGGATGCGCTCCTTAGGCAAGTTTAGAACCTTGGCCTCACAAAGGTGGTTGAAAATTGATGCCAAAGATTCAGGCAATGGCGTATAGTTGTGAGGGGGTTGTTTCTATTTGCCCCTACCTTGATTTTTGTTGTGTTGGTTGTAATGCATAGTAGGAGGTTGAGCCTGATAGTTTTCTTGTTGTTGGCTCTATGTTACTTTTGGAATGTTTAACACAATCTGGTTGACGTGCGTAGGTTCGGTCTATTGTGGTTGATGTTGCATGCTCTCATTCCATTCTTTCTCACTACGGAGCTTTAGGTCTCCTTCTTCCAACTTTATATCTTCAATAAGCTTGGCTTGAGCCAAGGCTTCTTCGAATGTATCATACTATTGTAGTTGTAATAGTAACGAGATGTGCTTGGTGCAACTTTTTGTGAACATTCGGATTAGCTCTTCGATCGGGATGGAAAATGATAACTTTGCCATGATTTTTCTCCATCTATCCCCATAATCCATGACTGGCTCATCATCATACTGCTTTAGGTTGGCCAGGTCTGAGAGATTCACCTTCTTCTTAGCACCAAAAGAGAAATGTTTTAAGAATGCATTCACTAGTTGTTCAAAACTGGATATGTTGTGCTTGGGCAGTTGGTTGAACCATTGAGTGGCAGCACCCAAAAATGTCATAATGAAGGTTCTTAACATAAGAGCATCATTGTCTTCAAGATGAAAACATGCATTGATGAAGTTGGTAACATGCTCTTGTGCATCCTCTTCACCCTTAAATTTTTCTAACCTAGGCATCTCAAAGTGCTTAGGATATGCGGGGCTAGGGACTGATGGGCACAATGGCTGGTTGTGTATTTTACTCAGTGTCGGTTGGTGCCCAACCGTATCTTGCTTCTCAAAGGATTTGATATTTTTAGTGAGTGCCTAGAATGCCTTTGAGGCAAGGAGTTCCTCTTCTTGCAGACCCACTCATGGTGGTAATGGAGGTAACCCTTTATCCACTTGACTTGTTCTATTCTCCTCCCTCCTAAGAGGGGATTCAGGATGTGTCTGATCTGGATCTACTATGTTTACCCTTTCCCCACCAAGTTGATTTTGTTCATGGTTTGAGTGGTGGTTTCATTGTGGGCTGATGTGAGTGTTCTCATCTTCTTGCCTAGTGCACCTTTCTTTTGGTGAGCCAACATGTTTATCTCTTTGGTGATCATTATCATTTGCTTGTAGGTTGATACGAGCTAGTTGCTCAGCTTGTTCTCTTAAACGTTGCTCATGTTGGTGCAAAAGCCTTTCTCTTTGTTTTTCATGCTCGAGAGCTTCCACTAGCTCTCGCTCTTTGTGCAATGCATTTTCTAACCATCGCACATGGTCAGATTGCATTGTTAGAGAAGGTTCATATCTATCTGATTTTGTTCATGTAGTTCTGATTCGTAGGTCCCTCAAAGAGGTTTCCACTATTTCTCTACTTTGGCTAGCTAGTGTAACTTGCTCTATGTATTTTGTATGTTGATAAGTGTCCCTATAGTCGGACGCTACATGTGAACTGCGGGGTTGCTTTGAAGCTTCCCTGGGTTGAGTGGTGCATTTAGAAGTTACGCTTTGTGAGCTTCCAGATGCAGAATGTTTTATGGCTATGGTTCTGGGAGTCGGCCTCGAATAAATTTGATCCAACTCCTCCAATTGATCTTGGAGCATTTGTTCTCTCTGAATTGCATGTGACCCATGTGACTGATTTGATCGGTTTGTTGTGTTGGGTCTATGACTCCGCAACTCTGTGTGAGGGTTCTTGTCTACTTTGAATTGTGCAACAAGGTTGGCAACTCTCTTCCCTCTATCTTACCCCTCATTGGGCTGATTTGAACTCTCAGTGTAATGATATGTGGTGGGTATGGAACCTGATTCCCTCTCTAGATTGAAGGTCTTGCTCACCATGGGAGGTCTCCCGACCATAATTTTTGTTATAAAATTTTTGACTTCCGAAAAAGGTTGTGGGTGTCATATATCAAAATGATCAGTGCGTCGCACTGATCACAATGAGCTATAACTCCAAAATTTGACTTTTGGGTCAAAATTTTGTATTTTTGAAATAATCGGCCAACCGGGGTCCGTGGGGAAATGCCCACTTTTAGGAATTTTTAGGAATTTTTGAACCGTGAAGAGTTAGGACTCAAAATTTCTGGGAGAGGTGCCCCAGGGGCTAACTAAGACAAAAAAATAAATTTGGTAGTTTTTGGAGTTGTCTAGCCCACTTTATGATTGTTTCAGTGCAGTTTTTCCCTATTTTCAGCTTCGAAAATAGAGTAAAAATAAAACCAAAATAACTTTTTTGTTATAGCTCCGATTTGCATGATTCTCGATCCGTTGGATGTAGAATAAAAAAGTAGATTTTTAATTTTTTTTTCAATAAATTTCCCTAAAAATTAGGGTTAGGGTTTGGTCCCAAATAACAAAGAAACACACAAAGCAGACAATATGATTATCTCTTTTATGGATTAAATGTGTGTCCTAAAACTGGTTTTAGTGTGTTTAGATTTTTTGTTGCTCTTGCTTTCTTGCTCTTGTTTTGGATTTAGAATGAGGGGACTCATCCATAGTGGAAACCAAGAACACCCATGCCAAACATGATTTTCTCAAAAAGAGACTAGGGTACACCGCTTAAATCCTAGTGGGGGGTTCGCCTAGCTCTTCCACTCTGAACCAATGGTTGTTCCAATAGTGGGAGATAGTTTGAACATGAGTAACTAGTACCACTATAAAAAAGTTCCCTATTCCATTCTAGGAAGATCTAGGGGGAAAGCCGGTGGAAGGAGATGAATGCCAACGTCACCGAACTGAATTGAGGGTTGGTGATGAAATCCAACTCCCCAATGTTTATTATGATACGTGCAAGTGTGTGGGGTTCTTTTTAGATTTAAAAATAGAAAGCAATGCATCAACCAACATTCATGACTACTTTCCTACAATGCCTAAAAAGAATGTTTATTCTCAGACCAATGCATCTATAACCAGTCTATATGATTTTAATGCATCCTCCTACTTTGTGATGAAAACAACCACTGATTGGGCCACATGCAAGCAAACCAAAATACAATGGCCTAGCACGCTAGAGACTAGGGCGGACCTTACAGGAAGAGGTCCACTATTCCTAGCAGCACCTAGAGGAAATCTAAAAGAAACCTAAGAAATGCAACATGCAGTTTTTATTTCCCTTTCATTCTTTAATTTCCCAATTTGAAATGTGTTTTAATGTTCGTTGTTTTTAAGAAACCAGATGCAGAAAAAAAATAAAAAAATACAGAAAAGGGGTACCAACCTCGAATCCTGCTCAGATGATAAAAATTTTCCCTCTTGCTGCACTTTTCTTTTGGTCATTGTTGATCAGAGCGGCTGATTTTTGGTCGTTGTCAACAGGAGCAGCTGAGTCTACGGGTCGCTGTAGACCAGAGCGGCCAAATCTGCACACAAAAACCCGAATCAGTAAATCGACAGAAAATAAAAACTTGGCGGGGGTCCCACCATGATCGCCATCTGTAGCGACCCCGGGAAGCACGCACCTCTACTCTACTTGCAATATTATACCGAAATGAAATGAAAGACCATGAAATGCATATAACACAAAAATAACAAAGAGAGATCCTTTTATTTATATTGAAACCCGGTTACATGTCGGTCCCTCTAAGGGATACCCATTTTGATACAGTGAAGTACAAGTGAATAAAATATCCCCTTGCAAAGGGGTGGTGCGCCTTCGCAGGCTTCCCGGTTCCATACATGAACTTGTTTGAGGGCTCACAGATGCCTCCTTCTCCTTCTCTCATCCAGGAGGGATCCCATGCTCCGAATGTCTTGATCTGGTCCTGTAAACCTGTAGATCTGCATACATGGAAACAACAAAGCACGCTTAGTAGTACGGGCCACCTCTCCGAAAGAGGCTCTTATTAGAAAATATGATAATCTAGATAAATAAGCATAATTTGTATTGAAATATACCAGATCTGGGCAATATGCATATGAAAATAAGAAATATTAATCTAAATGCAATGAAGGATTCAGATCTATGCTAAAGACATGTAAATGAAATAATAATAAATGCATATCTATTACTAAGAACAAAGGAACGACCATATTAAAACCTGGCTATGCTTATGGGTCATTGTCAAAGACAACGACCTCTAACTAATAGGTTACCTCAGGTCTTATGGGCTGTAATTAATCACTCCTTTGCTCGAATTGATGTTCAAGGGTCACCAGGTGTGTCTCCTACACTGATTGGTGGTTAAGAATGATGGGTTTGAATACTGATGCATGGACGTGGCTCAGCTAGACGGTGCTCCAATGCTCCTCAAAGGGGTATAGATTGGCTCTCCATGTTGATAGGGCTCCACTGCACACAATTTGAACTCTCTATATATCTGATTTGGTAAGGCTTCACTGCATAAGATTTGAACATTCATCTCCCCTTGGTGCTCTTAGGTTTGCACCTTATAATATTTTTGAAGCCCTAGGTCAATGTCCAAACCCTAGGACTAAATTTTGCATGCACACTGGATGTTAGCATGAGAAGTTTTATCTTTTTCTGCCCTTGAAGGCTAGTTAACTGATGTCTAAATCCAGACTTGAGTCTTTCATGTAGACTAGCTATGAGGAGGAATGCAAAGTTATCCTCGCTCGGCCTTATTGCATGCAAACTGCCACTTCTTCCTGAGATTAGGCTGTTTTGATGGCAAGTTGTATTTTAGGGTCTAGCCGCTGTCATCTGTAGTGGCTAGGAATTGGCCGCTCTAGCCTATAGAGGCCAAGATTGCTGGCCACTCTAGTCTACAACTGCTAGCTACAGCTACTAGCTGGCCACTCTAGTCTACAACTGCTAGCCTAAAATGGGCTAGAATGTCCTTTTTGAGTGGTTAGGACCACTGCTTATTCTTGGAAAGGTCCAATATTGGTCATATGGTGTGCGGATGTGCCCATATGAGTAGTCTCCTAAACATGACACATTTTAGGTGTCTACAAATGGCAAAAATTAATTTCTTAGGGTTGGTATGGATTTTGGTAGCACTTCATTGCACAAAATCATGATTTGGGGAGCTTATTAAAACTGAGGGGTGAGTGTTATTTTATAGACTTATCAAATGGAAGATTCAAAATAAAAAAGCACATTGCATGAGAAAGTGAAGAGGTAGTTCACATTAAAAAAATCAAATGCTTATCTCCAAAATGTCATTCAATTCATAACTACATTTTATTTTTATATTTTGGCTCATGCAAAGTGCTAAATCAGAGCGCAAGATCATGCATCGGGTTAAATGGTAGTTTCGGCTACCATCTATCCCTCTCTATTTTTAAATTTTGCTCTTTGATGCAACCATATTTAGGTGAGATGACCCCAATCTATGGGCCATCTTGGGGTGAGATGACCTTGGTTGCAAAGGAAAATATCTCTTTTTAAGTGGTGAAAACCATTGTTTTAGCCCGAAGGCTTCTCAAGTTGGGTCACATGGTCTAAAGGAGTCCATTTAGGTAGTCTCCTCAATATGACATATTTTAGGTGTCTACAATAATAGAATCATTCTTGAGTTAGCAATGGTGGTGCTTGAACAATGAGATTTAGGTGACCATGCTTATTACTAGATGAGTGGTAGTGACCTTAACCCATGGAGGTGTGGTAACTAAGCACCAAGGCTTTACACTAGAATAATCTACATAGACTAAATTATAGATAGGTTAGGGAATATGCATCCCCTTTAAGTGTTATGGGTCTTAAAGAATAATTCCTACACAATGGTAAAATTATCCTATGTCGACGAGGGTATGGGAAAGGTAGGGGGACCACTTTGGCATCCTTCTAAATGATGAGGTTTAGTAAGGTGAACCCAAAAAATATGGGATGTTTGCCACTCTTGTCCACTTGAGTGTCATCTACAGTGACATTGAACTCAAATGTGGTGAAGCCTTGTGAATGCTAAAAATAAAATTGGGACTCCTTTGTGATCCTTGCTTACAAAAAAATAGTCTCTCTCAGGTTGGTTTTGGTCGATTGTTACATTCTATTATGGGTAATTGTAGTTTGGTGGTTAAAATATATTTTAACTCAAAAAGAATCAAATCAACCACTATGTTGAGCACTTAATTTAGGCTATATTTCAATATTTTTTTATGATCTAGTAAGTTATGCAATGAAGGTATAACTTTTTATCCTTTCCTAGGTTTTTGTGATGTTTTTTTGGGAATGGAATGGCTCTCTATTCTTTGAGTCAATATAATTTTTTTTTGTAAAGATAATAAAGTGTGTCAATAATGGTAGTATGAATTTTCTTCTTAGTGATAGTAAGAAATCTATATTCCTCCATGTTTCTCTATGATGCAAATAAATATATATTTTCGAAAGGGATGACATCTATATTCCATTATAATAGAGGATGAAAAGATTAAAAAATTAGGATATAGATTTTATAAGAAACACACGTATAATATCCTAGAGTTTGAGGATGTGCTTTGAAGGATTTATCCAATTTAACTCCTGGAGATAAAGTTCATCATAGATCTTGTTCCTTGTACCTATCTAGCATCCAAGGTGTTATATTGGATTAGCACACTTGAAACATGTAAGTTGATATTGCAATTATAAAATATTTTTAATAATTGGTTGATCTACCTAAGTGTTTCTCCATAGGGATAAGTAGTTATATTTTTGAAGAATAAATAAATTTTTATGAGATTATGTATTGGTTATAGGAAATTGGAAATTAATAATTAATATGTTCTTCCTTAAATTGATGATTTGTTTGATCATATGAGGGGCCCAAAGTCTAATATATATTTGTTAATACCATCAAAACCAGATAATTGAGCATGATTTTCTAAATATTATAGTTCAAACTAGCTATGGGGTCTATGTGCTTAGTGTGGTACATTTTTATTTGCCTAATGCCTTGGTGGTCTCCATCACATTGATGAATCATGTATTTAGATACTATTTGGATAAAATTGTGTTGGTTTTCCTAGATGACATCTAAATGTATTCTTACACTCTAAGGAGCATGAATAAAAACTAAATTTGGTATTATAGTATCTACGATAGAATCAGCTATATTAAATTTTTTATAAATGTTTACTCTTTAAAACCTAGGTTAGATTCATAGTGGAGTGGCTAATATTAAATAATATTGTTGATATTTAGATTTTCATGGGTCTATCAAGTAATTATTGGAGTTTCGTGTTTGGTTTATCTATCATATATCATCCCATAAATTCCTTTTAAAGTAGATGAAATAAGTTTAAGTGGAATGGAAGACATAAAAAAATATTTAAAATGTTACAATAGTTGATTATTATTTGTTAATTCTAGCAATATTTTATATAAGGAATTCCTTTTATGTAATTATGATTTAGTGTAGGGACTTTATAGAGTCATTATGCAAAATGGATAAGTCATTTTCTATAAGAGTACAAATCTCAAGGACCATGAAATTAACTACCCTACCTATGATATGGAATTCATAATGATGGTATATTACCTTAAGATGAAATATAAATTTCATATAAGATGATGATTTGAGTTGAGGATAGATAATAATTGTACTAAATATCTTTTGAATAATCCCAAATTGAATGCTCATTGAAGGCATAGATGAAATTTCTTTGAAAACATGACTTTGATATTATTAACTTTTGATGATACAAGAGTAATCAATCACAAGATCTAAGCTATGTTGAGATAAAAAATAATGGAGTTATGGTACAATACTAAAATATGCTATAATTGGAAATGATAAGAATATTAAAATGCAGTATAATGGAGGAAATGGACACTCCAGTAACTAATGCTTATAGTACTACATTGTACTCCATCACTAATCTATATATACTACACTACATCAATGACTACTGCTATCTCACCTCTATATGTAATACACACTATGAGGCCCTTTATATAGGAATATGGGTTCCTTGGCCAACACTCTATCTTGATGTACAAGTGGACATCTTGCACATTGACACTTGTGCATTTATTACTTCTTCATCATGCAACTACTTTAATTTATTCTCAAGTAACTTCCTACTCTAGTTATGTACCAAGGGTGGTACATTTACATGACCCAAATAATGTAATATACTCTAACACCCCATTGTATTACATTATTTAGGTATTGAAGACTTTAGTCTTCAATATGGATCTTCTTCCTTTGAATAGTCTTTAGCTTGATTATGTTCTTGGTCTTCTTCAGCTTCAGTCTGACTGAGTAGAGCATAGTGTTGTTGTCCTCTTATCCTTTTTGTTTTGAATCTTCTATTTCCCTATATTTTATGATATTCAGGTTCTTTGGTTACTGCCATATGTTTCTCAAAAAAAAATTTAGTATTATGAAGTAGCGATAAAAATGGCTATGCCTAACAGATTGAATTGAAATGCATCTAATGTACTTATTGAATTAAAGCATGCAAAAGAAAGGCAATAAAGTAAGCTACTAAATTGACAAATATGTTAAATAAAAAGAGGGTTTATCCTTGTATTTGTTAATTCATCAACTCAGTAGTTACAATACATCCCCTTGAGGGCTTTTCAATGTGATACATTTCAATTTACAAAACTTGAGGGATCAAATCCCTTCATGAGCTTAATGGCATGCTTCCAGTGTTCTTCTCAAAAATCACAATATAGAGCTATCTTTGGGCCACATTTATTCAGCTCCTTAGCTCATCCCTCATTCATTGAATACCTATACCTACACACAAGAGATTGAAATATGATAATAACATATGCATTTTGTAATGAAAACCATAAAAAGTATGCATATATGACTATAAAAATTATTTGTGACTAATCTTAACTACTAAAAATGACTTGAAAACTTAATATGATGTTCATTATGTGATTTTGTAAATATATGAGCAAAAATAAAATTGAGATTGTGAGCACAACCTGTGGCCATTATTGGGAGGGACAACTAAGACTATAATCACAAAAATATTAATTGACCTATCAAAACTACTCAAAACTTCACCAAAATTTAATATGATGTTGATCTAATTCTCTATAATTAAACCACACAGAAATTAGATCAGAATTGTAGACCAATTCATGGCCATACCTAGGAGTTCCAACAAGGCCTGCTAACCGTCCCAGGGGGACATCCATAAAATAGGGTGATTTTTGCCACCAATTCCACTTGGATCTGGTCAATAATCCTCCTAGGGGTGTTGTAAAATTTTGGAAAATAATTCTCAAAATTTATTGATTTTGGAACAAATGAAAGTCTCCTAGAACACCCTAAAAATACCTTCGATTAAATAAGTTTCCAAGGCAAATAGGTGGGCAAAGGTTAAGGGTAAATATTGGCAGCACTTCATGGTCAATAATTGCAAAATCTTCTTTTTTGAATTGGGTGAAAAAACCTCAATTTATAGCCCAAGAGGTCATAGGGAGAAAAAGGGCAAGTGTGGGCATGCAAGGCAAGTGCTGCCACATGGCAATGCCTTTGCCATGTATAGGGTGGAAGAGGCTTCGAATTTGGGCCTACAATTTGCAAATCCTAATGGCCATGACAACCTCCCAATCTATCATGATTGATTAGGTGGGATAAATGGTAGAAATTAATTGTAATTTTTCCCACACTTTGAATTTTGAGGGGTTTGGTTCATGGCAATCCCACCCAGGGATGATAGCATGTGGCCATCCTTGGGTGGGATGGCCATGAACTGTGGTCATCTTAGGGTGGGACGATTATGGCTACATGCTCCAAAACCTTCTCAAAAGTTGTTGGAATCCCTAATTAACCCCTAAGGGTTGCCTAATGGGGCCATATGATGTTGATAAGAGTGGTGCATTAGAAATATTATCTGATTTACATGATTTTAGTGTCTACAAATGCCCCTTTTTGAGATGCACTATGTGCAACAAAGCGTTGAGCAAAAATAGATGACTAAATCATTAAATTATTGAGGTTATTTAGTAACCTAACCAACTTTAGATGCCTTAATTATGGAAAGAGCATACATTCTTGGAATCCTTGCTTTTGACATAGTTGAAGGATTGATTGTGGTATACCTTTCAACCGCATTGTAGTGACAGTTGTATGGGCTTAGGGTATACTTGGTATTGCTTCTGTGTTTCCTTGTAATACTTTTCTTGGGTAAATTAATGAGGCTTCAATGAGGCCAAGACTTTGTTTTATTGCATTTTCTAATTATTTTCCCCAATGTGGGCTTGAAAATTTGTCTTTGGCAATGATTTTGATTATGAAACTATTATTATGACTAACTCCTCAAGTGATGAGTCAATGAGGGCATGAACAATGATAAAGCGATGAGTCACTTGACCCATATGACTTTATTGGGATAACTTTCAGTTTTTCCCATTATAAGATGTATCAATTCTGCTAGGATTTTGATCATTTTGATGATATTTCATGAAGGCAAAAGACTAAATACCTCATTCCCATGGAGAGGTCCAGCCATAATGGTTATTGAGGAGTGAAGTAAATAATTTTCCAAGCATCCATGAATACTTTGAGTTCAATCTTGATCCTTTGTTAATTTTGTCAAGTTTGACTTATTTTTGGTGGGTTTTAGGCCTATTTTGTGAACTTTTTTAGTTGTTTTTGTAATATGTTTTGGTGTTTCAATTGTTTTTGAATTTTTGATTTTTCATGAGATTTCATAGAAGGAAAGAAATGAATACCTCATTCCCATGGAGCATTATAAATGCAATGGCCTTGTTTGGGATTGAAGTGAAGATATTTTAGTTTGACTATGAATAATTTGGTTCAAATAGCCTTATGGTAATTTACTCATCTTTCCGGATTGCATGGAGCGCAAGTCACTACAACTACAAAGTGTATAGGGTAAATAATTGGGTATGAGGTACACTTGAAATTTTGCTTTATCTCATTTTTTTATTGTTTTTATGATTTTAGGAGTGTGAGGTTTGAGGAACCACTTTATTGTATCCAATGGGTAGTTTTTGAATTACAATGTAGATTTTTACCGTTTACATATATATATGATATTTTTAACTGTCATCATGTGTATCTTTACTAATTTATGATATGTATACAATACTTATATTTTCTTTATGATATTTTTATGGATGCGTACCATGTATGCATGTATTGTAATGTGATGTGATTTGATGATATGTATATGTATGTATGCAAAATGGAATGGATGATTGAGTAATGTGTATGATGGATTATGATTCCTAGTTGACACATTATATACTAGCACCATAGACTATACATAATTCATCTATTCATTATTTTAATGTTGTCATGACACTATGTAATGGCTTGTAAAAATGTAAACTAAAAACCATGTGATAAAATGGTATGAGATGAAATGAATAATATAATGTTATATGATGTGTTTGGGATTTTTAGGAGACTCAAACACTGTATTTACCTAATAAAAAGTTGTATAATAACTATGTAATACTTTTTGGCAAAGTATAAATCTACTAAGATGACAAAGATATTCATTATCCCTGTGTGTGCATGTGATTTCATTATTATGATAACGCATAAAGATACCCCAGTGCCAAACAGGATTGATTCAACCCATTTGTACTAAATATCACCCTCTAAGTATCATTATCCTAAGTTTTGTACATAGTTGGATTAGACCACTAGGCAATATAGGCTACCAAAAGCTAGCTCATCCACATGCAAACATTGGTTTGTACAAAAGCAAGTCACTTATGTGATAGACATATCATCATGCATAAGGATACCACCATTGCTAGGAAGGCTTGATGCCACCCAACCTATAATGAGGATCACCTTATGGCTGTCCAATACTAAGAATTCTAGGGATTCAAGTTCAATAATCCCTTATTTTATTTTGATTTTGAATTGTGCTATGGAGTTGCTCATTTTTGTTTGGTGAGCAATGGATTTTGGTAGTGGTGAGAACCACTATTTATTTTACTTTTTGCTAATGGTGAAAACCACTTTATATTTTTGAATATTGCTAAGTGATAATAATCATTGTTGATTTTTTCTTTTGGATACTTACCCCAATTTTATGTGAATCAAGGGATTTTAATTGCTTTGGGTAAGGAGGAACTTGTCCTTTTGTCAATTCTTAGTATTTTTGAACCATTCGCATAGGGGGATGCATGAGATACACTTTTTGCATAGGGTAACCTAGACCACTTTGTAGGTTTCATCTTTCCTTGTGCTAAACTTGGATTTATTAATGTGAAACTTGTAGCGATCCCGAGAATGCACGCACCGGTCCCTTTTTCTAAAACCCTACTTGCAATGCTTATTTAAAATACCAAAGATAAAATGGAAAGACAAGAGGAAAAATCATATAACACGAAATAACAAAAGATGGATCTCTTTATTGATATTGAAGCTCGGTTACATGTCGGTCCCTCTTAGGGATACCCATTTTGATACTATAAATTACAAATAGGCAAGGAGTGCCCCTTCCACGAAGAGGTGGTGCACTTATAAAAGCTTCCCGGTTCCGCACATGAAAATGTATGAGGGCTTATAGATGCCTCCTTCTCCAAGTCTGTTTCCTAGAGGGATCCCTTTTGCTCTCGTATGTTGTAATCTTTGTTCGATGTACCTGTGGCCCTGCAAGCAATGAAACAACAACACACATTTAGGTGTCCGAGATTGCCTCCCCGGATGAGGTTGTTAGTAATCAAAGAATGTAATGGAAATATGATAAAACTATGCCATGAAATCATGTAAATCTATGCTAATGATATAAGAAAATAGAATAAAATATGCTATGTCTATCTAAGCTAAGCCTGCAGGCCACTTTCCAAGACAACGACCACTAAAGTAAACCTTGCCCTCTTTGCCCCAAAGCTATGGGTCAAAGACTTTAATCTAATGTTGAAATAGTAGGTGTTATGCTCTTCGATTCATCAAAGCTCCATCGTACATGTGATCTCAAAGAGAACTTTCTGAGTCTTGAAAGCTCTCCTCAAGAAGATGTCTAAAGATCTCTGGATATCTGATTCTCTATCTCTTGGTGCTCTTAGGCTTGCACATTTTATAGTGTGAAACCCTAGGTCTATGTCCAAGCCCTAGAAATGAATTTCTCATGCGTAGTGCAAGTTAGCATGAGAAGCTTTTGTCCATTGTCTATATTTGAAGGCCAGTTAACTAAATCTAATTGCCCACTTGAGTCTTCTATGCGAAATGGTCATTAGCATGAGAAGATTTTGTCCTTTGTTTATGCTTGGAGGTCAGTTAACTTAAGTCTAAATGCAAACTCAAGTCTCCTATGTGAACTGGTCATGAAAAGGAATGCAAAGTCACTCCCGCTCACCTTTATTGCATGCAGACTGCCACTTCCACCTGTGATTAGGCCTGTTTGTCGGCAAACCACTTCTTATGGCTTAGCCATTTCATCTATAGTGGCTAAGATCTAGCCGCTATCGTCTACAACGGCTAAGGTCTAGCCACTCTAGGCTTGAGCGGCTAGGATCTGGTCGCTCTTGGCTTGAGTGGCCAAGCTTGGATGGCTTGAAAAGGCCCCAAATGAGTGGTGAGAACCACTGTTGATGCTTGGAAAGTCCAATATTATGTCTTATGATCTTATGAGTGTGTCTATGTAAGTAGCTCCCCTAAGCATGACATGATTTAGGTGTCTACAGATACCCTTTTTGTGATGCGCTGTGTGGAAAACACAACGCTGAGCAAAAACGTAGACTGATCTGTTTGTAGGGTGTATGGTGATCAATGGTCTGATCAATATCGGATGGCCCAATCATGCAAGATGGCATGCATCCCTTGAATCATTGCCTCAATGTTCGGAGGACTTAGCTTAGTGGCTTTTGCATGTTAAATTGCACTCGTTCCTCAAACTCAATCGGGTAGCTTCAACTGCTACAACAATTCTGATCGGTAGGAGAGCTACAATTGAAGATGTCATGTCTGCTTACATTCCCAACAAACAAGGGAAATTTGTGATTGTTGTATGCAATGATTCAAAGGAAGAACATGATTTTGCTATGATCGAGTGATATTTTGTTGATTTTTGATTATGATTATGTTGAAGTTTTGAACTACCTCCTCACACAATGATTTGGTGAAGAAATGACAATGAATGAAGCGACAAGTCGCTTGACCAATATGACTAATCTGGTTCCTTTCTAGCATTTGCTGCTTTTAATGGGCCATCCCACATCCAAGTGTGATTCCAATTGCTTATGATAATCATCCATCCCTATCCCGAGGAGTGGTCCGACTATCAATAGCCTTCTTAGGGAGTTAGGATGAGTGATTCTGTTTATGTCTAGATTGTATCACTTTGACTTAATGTTTTTGATGTCATAGGGGAATTAGAATGACCCCTTCACACCCGTGGAGCAGTCCGACCATCTTGATCTTCTTTGGGTTTGAAGGGTGACATATCGTAATTCCAAAATGAGTTGTTTTTGCCCCAAGTGGCCTTATGGTTGCCTACTCATCTCATCAAAATACATGGAGTGCAAATCGCTGCAATCATCGAGTGGATAGAGTAGGTAACTATATACGAGGCCTACCTGAGATTGTGACTTTATGTGATTTTTTTGTTATTTTGAACATTCTGATGATCCTAAACCACCAAAGTGTGTTTATTTGTTGTTTTTGTGGGATCCCTCAAGGAGAAAATCCCTTATTTTGATCTGTGGATCTGGCCGCTATCAGGTCCAGTGGCCTCTGAGTTCTTGCCTATGGCCATTGTCGCCTTGAGCGGCCAAGAAGTTTGGGCCACTGACATCAGTGACGGCCAAGGCATAATTAAGGAAATATAAAAATTTGTTTTTCTAGGGTTTGACCTGTCATTTTCACTGTTGAAGATTCATTTTCAGACCTCTGGTGCAGCGGCGATGGTTGTGACTTCGAAACTTGTTGGTGCTGAAGACATGGCTGCGCGGGGTGAGACATCAGCTGCTGGAGGAGCCAGAGCTTCTCAGGTATTTCTCTCTTCAAAACCCTAGCTCTCTTTTCTTTGTCTAAGTAAAATTGAACTTCACTAAGTAATGAGCAAAATGAACCTTACTAAACCTATTGGCAATGAACAAACTCCGTAATTAGGCTTAGGTTCCCTTTTGCTATGGTGGGTTAGTCCCCAATTTTGCTATCTGTCAGTGGCTTCAACTTAGGGTTTTTCAAATTTTTTTAATTATTCACCTGTTGCCGCCATTTGGGTGTTCTCAAACTTAGCTTAGTTTTGATGCTTGGGTAGGAAATTTGCTTTCCAATTTGTTTGCTTTCCCTCCCTTTGTTATTTTGTTCGAGTTATTTTGTTAAATTTGTAATTTTTTTTGATTTTTTGGCCAAGGGTTCACGGGTTTGCCGTGTCGCCCCTTGGTCGTTGTCACTTAGAGCGGCTAGCTCTGAGCCGTTGTCGCTTAGAGCGGCCAAGCTTGAATCCCAATGGTCAAAAATTTGACCATTGGGCCTTGGTCGCTACTGCCTCCAGCGGCCAGGTTTCGGCCATTGTAGGTGACAACGGCTAAAGCTTAAGCCTTGTTTTTTTTGCATTTTTGTGTATTTTTATGATTTTTTTTTTTGAATTTTTGCTTTGCTTGATTAGGTGCAATTTATTCTTCCTTTGCTTAGATTTAGAGTAACTCATACTCTTTTGCACCATCTTCATGTTTATTGTGAATTATGCCTTAGATGCACTGTAGTTATGTTTTGTCTTTCTTCTGCTTTGTTTAGATCCTCACTGCTTGGGATCGGGACCCGAAGCTCTTGCTTGACTTGCTTCCTGGATTTGATGACACTGACTGGGAGTGGTTTAAGGCCCGTGGGCTATAGTACGTCATCAGGTTACCCCATATTATGGCCGACCAGGCTTATCTTACGGCTTTAGCCCACCGTTGGGACCCGTAGACCAACACCTTCCACCTTCCACCCGGTGAGATGACTATCACGTCGGAGGACATGTACAAGATCTTTCGGATCCCATTCGATGGGGTGCCCATTGTTTCATCGACCACTAATGATCAGGTGGTCATCTATGCTCGGGTGTTTGGAGCGCACTCTGCACAGGCCCTCCGAGAGACTAGGTCCGGAGGAGTATCTATCAAGGCTTGGTATGATGCTCATGTTTTCACAATGAGGCATGTCGTGTTGCTGATGGTGATCAACAACGTTCTTATCCTAGACTTCTCGAGTTTGAGGTTCCCTTGGAACCTCCTAGCGATGGTGCAGGACCTACTGGATAGCGAGGAGCCTATCATCTATGCATGGGGTAGATCACTATTGGCTCAGTGCTACGATGAGTTGTACCACATCCATCGATGGGGACGTGTCAGCATTACCTGCAGCTTGCTCCTACAGGTTTGGGGATGGGAGCACATTAAGGTAGATCACCCTAAGGGGCTCCTACCGAGATTACAACTATTGAGGCTCGGACATAGTGCTATGCTGCCAGATGGGCTCGAGAGCATGAGGAGCATAAGAGCCATACTTTTGTAGGGGAGCTATCCCACTATACTGATGCTTTCACCAGACTGTTGGTCCGGAGATGTCGTGTGGTGGCCTTACTATGAGTGTCCTACTTGGGATGATCCAGCTAGTTTTACTACCAAGACACGACGTGAGCGATGGCTCGTTGGTCGTAAGATTACCATTCGGGAGTATTTCTTCTACTCTCGAGTTCTTCGTTAGTATGGATTGCAGCAGGATGTGCCCTTGATACCATTTTTGTATCAGTGCCTCATAACAGAGAAGGACCTACCTCCATGATAGATCATAGAGCTTGCAGATGAGGAGGATGCCCCAGCCGTAGACCCTACAGTGGTTGGGGGAGTTACAGAGGCCTACTATCAGTGGTGGGGTGATCGGATGTGGCATGGCATCGGTAGCCTAGGGCACGAGGATGATGGCGGGGGTGATGGAGCAGATCCGGTAGGATGCAAGGTTCGAGCCAGGACCGAGGTATGGGGCCAACCAATAGAGCAGGTGGCAGTAGAGGATCCTGACGTTCCTGAGGAGGAGGAGGAGTTAGAGCCCGAGGAGAGAGACTCTCCTCTGAGAGTGCAATTGCATGAGGTCGAGGCTGAGATTTAGGCCACTAAGATCTAGGTACAGCGATGAGATGCTACGATTGAGCAGCTCACAACATAGATACAGGCTCTATAGGCTACTATTGGGGGTGGCGATGTCAGGATGCAGTTTGTTGTTCCTCCTTCTACACCACAGGAGGTTCCAATGGTAGGTTCAAGGGCAGATGTGGGATGGCTTCAGTCTTTGTTGGATGAGCATGAGGAGCAGATCTAGGGACTTACGGATCATGTCACCATCCTTCAGATGTAGCTCAAGAGGCATGGGCTTGTCCCTAAGGATCCAGCAGGTGCAGGTGGTTCACAGGTCAGTGGGTGCTCTACCTTGGGGTAGTCTTCCACCCATCCTAGCCAGAGGACCCAAGAATCGGATAGAGATACCGACAGGCTCACACCACTCGACTCGTGACACCGCCATAGGGGGAGGTGGCACCGGAGGAGGTGGTGCAGGGGGCTCAGGCCCGATATTTGATTGATGCTCTACTTGGTTCTTGATCCATTTTTGAGGTCGAATGACCTACATGACTATAGCCCACGGGTATTTTTGTATATCCATTGGACTTGACACACATACTTTTATGATAGATTTGCTTTTTATGACTCATTATGTGTATCGTTTATTGCTTATGTTTTTGTTATTATTTTGTTTTATGATATGATGCGATGATGGTATTATGATGATTTGATGAATATGCTAGATGATAGATGATATTTGAAGATGCTTAGATGGATGTGTAGATGCTTATATGATTTGATGATATGATGCGATGTATTTTGATGATGAATGATGAATTTATGATTGTATGTAAATGGATATTGCCTATATGTTTTATGATGTGGTTTATGGATGATTAATGACTTGTTTTTGTGGATGCAAATGTTATTGTTAAATGCATGTTTAATTTTTGCTTTAATTGTATGCATCTAACTTATGTGATGGAATGGTATAAATGAACTTGTATGCTCTAATCTCTTAAAACATACGAAATGCATATGACATTGACAATCTTAATGGGTGATACCACAGAAAGTAAAAAAATAATCATGAATTTAAATAATCACTCCTATCATAAGAATTGATTAAGTATTCATATATGAGATGTAATGGTGTGTAATGTATTTTCTTAATAAGTTTCTATAAATTAAAAGATATAAAGTAGTCAGTGGCCGTCTATATACTATTTCTAATATATATGCGGTATCTGTCCTACTATGTTGATACCCCCTAATTTATAGAATCTTATAAAGAAAGTGATGGTGTTAATGATGTTATGATTTGTTGCTATGTAAAAATTTTTGGGGCTTTTCGGAGATTCAAACACTCTAGTTCTCTATCAACAGTTGTCTACTTACCACTTAGACTTTTGAAAAGTAAGGCTTTTACCATGGACCTAGTTTTTCATGATCTTTGTGTGTGCATGTGATTGTTTATTTTGAGATAGAACTCAAACATTTCCTCCGATGTCAGGTGGGATTCTTTCAGCCCATTGCTAAGATCAGGGATCCTCAAGTGTTCATCTCATCCTTATGTTGGACTTAGTTGGACTATACCACTAGGCAATATTTGGTTATCTAAGCTAGCTCATCCACATTCAAACATTGGTCTACACAAATGCATGAAGCAATTGTAATAGACATATCGTCATGCGTAAGGATTTCTCCTTCCAGTTTTGTACAATGCTGAGAATTCCAGGGATTCAAGCTTTATTCCCTTCTTTGGCTTCTTTTTGACTTTGGATATTTGCTCATATGTAGTGATGAAAATCACTATTTATTTTGCTCATATGTAGTGATGAAAATCACTGTTTATTTTCTTTTTGAGTTTGATTTTTTTTTTGGATTTTTGATTTGTGTATCGGATTTTTGCTTTGAAATTTGGACTGTATGCTTGGCATTTTGAATATGTATTTTTCTTTGGATTTTTGCTTGTTTTTATTTAAGCAAGGGATTTGGATAGGGTAAAGCTTGTCCTTTTGCCAATTCTCAACACCTTTAAACCGGTTGCACAGGGGGATAAGCAAGGATAATCCTTTTCGCTTAAGGTAACCTAGACCGCTTTGCAGCTTTCATATTTTCCTTGTACCAGCTAGGATTTTAGTGTTTCAATTAGTGATGGGATCTTGAATATCCAAGGCTACACAGCTAGGCCTTACCTTCTACTAATCAAAGTTGTTTTCCTCAAAAGTTGATAAGATTACTAGGTGTGGTTGACTAACCGAAAAACCTTAGTATATTATGTATAGCAACAAATAATGGTTGTGTTGAAAAACACAATTACACACATGTGGATGGAGGTATGGATATGAATGACTTGTGCGAAAAACTGTGGTATCACTTTTAAGGCTCTCTTGACATATGCAATTGTAGTGGATATGAATATGTAATGCAATGATGTGGATGCAAGATGTGAGATGCAATTGTTTTTGTATTTTTGATTTTTATTTTACCCTTATTATGCCTTAATCTCTTAAAAAATTAAAAAAAAAGAAATGTTGTTTTTGTATTTTTGATTTTATTTGACCAAAGGGCTTATTATGCCTTTGGGGATTTTGTTGTTGATTTTGACCAAGCGGTATGGATCACCTTTGGAGCCTTTTTGATTGGATTTGACCAAGCGGTTTGAATTACCCTTGGAGCCTTTGAATTGATTGGATTTGACCAAGCGGTTTGGATTACCCTTGGAGCCTTTGGTTGATTTTGACCAAGCGGTATGAATTACCCTTGGAGCTTTTTGATTGTATTGGTTTTGACCAAGCGGTATGAATTACCCTTGGAGCCTTTTGAATTGATTTTTGACCAAGTGGTTTGATTTACCCTTGGAGCCTTTGAATTGATTTTTTGAATTTTATGTTTTTATGATTTGTTTGTGTTTTTGACATATTTGAATGTTTTTGTGTTTTTATGACATATTTGAATGTTTTTGTGTTTTTATGACATATTTGAATGTTTTTGTGTTTTATGACATATTTGAATTTTTTTGTTTTTATGACATATTTGAATGTTTTTGGTGTTTTATGACATATTTGAATGTTTTTGGTGTTTTATGACATATTTGAATGTTTTTGTGTTTATGTGTAAAATGCCTTTAAATGAATGATATTGAGAGGTTCAAGCTCTTCAACACCATATAATGATATAAGGCGATATGCTCCAGGCCCAACTCTCTGTGAAATCATATATGGACCTATCCAGTTTACCGTGAACTTATCTCGTAGATGCGGTGATAGATTTGAATTCTGCTAGTTTTCTTTGAGCACTAGATCTCCAACCTTGAATTCCCTTAGGTGGAATTTACTATTGTAAGCTCACACAAGGTGATCTTGGTAAACATGGAGATGCTCTAAAGCATTGAATCGACGTTCATCAAGAAGCATCAACTGATCAAGGTGGCCTTGCCATGCAACTTCATCATCTATGAAGTCCTTTAATGCTATGCGTAGAGTCGGGATTTCCAACTCTAGAGGCATGATGGCTTCAGTGCCATATACTAGTGAAAATGGTGTTGCCCTAGTGGGCATCCGTATACTAGTCTTGTATGCCCATAGTGCAAGAGGCAACTGCATGTGCCAATCCTTGTGATTTTCTTGCACTGTCTTCCTCAAAATGGAGACTATTGTTTTGTTTGAGGCTTCTGCTTTCCTGTTTGCTTGTGGATAATAAGGCATTGAAAAACTATGCTGAATGTGGTATTTGTTCATTAAAGCATGCACATTTTTGTTCTTGAAATATGGCCCATTATCTAATATTATCTTAGAAGGGACCCCAAAATGACTTATGATATTGTGGAGTATAAACTCCGCAATCCTTGGTCCAGTTGTTGATGTTAAGGGGATCACTTCTACCCATTTAGTGAAGTATTATGTGGCCGTTATGATGAATGTATGTCGGCCTAAGGATGGGGGTGAGATTTTCCCAATCAAGTCTAGTCCCCACTGTGAGAATGGCCATGCTTCCTGGATGGGGTGCAAAGCTTGCGATGGTAAGTGTGTTAGGTTCGCATGATGTTGGCACTTACTGCATTTCTTGACATACTCATAGCAGTCCTTTTCCATTGTGGGCCAATAGTAACCCATTCTCAAGATGTGCTTAACGATGGCCATGCCACTGAAATGGCCTCCACATGTTCTGTCGTGAGCTTGTGAAACTACCCAAGATGTTTCCTGGGGCTCAAGACAATGGAGTAATACTCCATCATATCCTCGTCTGTAGAGGATTCCTCCTAGAAAAATGTATCTTGTTGCTCTTTGTTTGAACGTTCACCTTTTAGTATGTGACAAACCTTGAGGTATTATTCCAAGCTTTAGGAAGTCCCATAGTTGGGAAAGCCAATCCTAATAGGCCACAACTTCTATAGAATAGACAACTTGCTCTTCTTGCATTTTTGAGGTAGTGAACATGGATTGAGGAACAACTCTATGGTATATGGTTGCACCACACTCTACAGGTCCTTGGGAGATCAAAGACCCCCAAGGTGTTGTTTGCAAGAAATATCTGGCTGCGAAGGACCAATCCTGATTTGGTTTGATGTTGATCATGTTGACTGATTCTTGATTGTCAAAAGCCTCATGGCGTATTGCTAAATGTGAAAGCACTTTTACATGAATGGTAGTAAAATCAATAGATGGATTCTGAGGGATTAAGGATCCCAAAGAGGCCATGGTGTCTACAAATCTATTTCGACATATGAGGGATTGCCTTGATGTCATACCATTCTAGTCGAGCTAAGTAGGTGTCAACAAGTTCCTTGTAAGTCTTTAGGAGTGGGCACCTGCATTGGAATAGTCCTTTGACCTGGTTTACTATGAGCAAGGAGTCACCAAAGATATTCAATCTTTTAATACCCATTGCTATGACTGTTTGGAGTCCCAAGATCAATGCTTCATATTCTGTATTGTTGTTTGTGCATGGGAAGTCTAGTTTGAATGATAAGGGCAATGGAGCGCCCTACGGTGTGATAAAGACAATTCCTACTTCGCCTCCTTGTTCACACTTCGAACTGTCGAAGAATAATGACATGTATTTTTCTTTCTTAGGTTCTTCAAGTTTTAGTGGATCTGATAATGCAAAGACCACATCATCAGGAAACTCTATGGTGAGAGGCTTGTTATCCTAAAGAGGTGCCTCTGCTAATTGATCTACTATGACTTGTCCCTTGATGGAATTTTGGCTTATGAACTCTAGATCAAATTCTGTCAATAGCATGATCCACTTTGCGATACGTGTATTGTGATATATCTTGCTCATCATGTACTACAAAGGATTTTGTTTTGATATGACATAGGTCATATGGCTCAACATGTAGTGTCACAACTTTCGAGTTGCAAAGACCACTGCTAAACACAACTTTTTGACATACGCATATCCTAGCTCATAGCTCACCAAGGTGCGACTAATGTAATATATGGCTTGCTCTTTGTCTTGTGTATTATTTTGGGCTAACATGGTGCCCAGTGCAAAATCATAGTCGATATATAGTAAAAATGGTATGTCTAGCCTTGGTGGAGCCAATACTAGTGGCATTGCTAGATAAGTTTTGATCTCTGCAAAGGCTTGATGGCATTCTTCGTCCCAATGAAAGGGGACTTCCTTGCATAGCAACCTGTTCATAGGTCTGCATTTGTTTGATAATTGCATGATGAATATTTTGATGGATGCTATCTTGCCTTGTAGGCTCCTCAACTCCCTAATGTTGGTAGGGGTGGCCATTTCTAGTATAGCCTTTACCTTTGTAGGATCTACTTTGATGCCTCTCTTGGATATGATGAATCCCAAAAGCTTGCTAGAAGTTACACCAAATACACACTTCTTAGGATTCAATCGGACATTGTGTTCTATGAGGTGATCGAAGACTTGTCTAAGGACTTCGGCATGCTCTTGCCACAACAAGGATTTGGCTAATAAGTCATCCATGTAATCTTCCAAGATCTTATGCATATAGTCATGGAATATGTATGTCATGGCCCACTGATATGTGGCACCAACATTTTTGAGACCGAATGGCATCACTTTGTAATAGAATGTTCCCCATGGAGTAATGAAAGCAATTTTATGTTGATATTTGGGCTTAATCCGAATTTGGTTGTATCTAGAAAAACCATCCATTAGGGAGAGAATTTCATGACCTACGGTTGCATCTACAAGAGCATCTATGTTTAGCAATGGGAATGAATCCTTTGGTGTTGCCCTATTTAAATCCATGAAATCCATGTAGATACAGAATTTTCCATGTTAGTAAGGGAAAGGTAAGATAAATGATTTTATAAATAAAATATGCATTAGATTGGAGCATATGTTACAACTAGCTTAAATAGGTTACAAAATAGGTTGTAAAACAATATTCCCCTAAACTAACGCTAACAGACGCATTATAGGATCTCTTACCCTAAACCTAGCTAACAACTAACCTACTAACCAACATAGTCAAAATGACTACAATGACTAACTAGTAAAAGAAATTTACTAGTGGTAAAAAGTAAGAATTTAATTTTTACCATGAGGTAAATCATATCTACCTAAATGAGATAATATTTATAGTTACTAACACAGTAACTCTAACATCCCCTCACATGGTATTCGGTTGCCTCATAGAGGGTGCTCCTGCCCTCATGTGTAGGGCAGACTAGTTGCCATGTGGCCTCCTACAGAGGGTGATACTACCCTCACATGGAGGTCAGTCATCACACATAGGGCACTCCTACCCACTCATGCAGGTCGACCTCTAATGGCCACGTCTAGTCGCCAAAGACTTAACTCCGGTCTTCAGATGGGTGGGCAGGTGTGAATGCCTATGACAGTGTTTGGAGGACCACCTATCCTCCCGTGACCACTTGGTGATGTGGGGTCTACCCCACGTAGGTCTACGGTCCCTCTCCCATGGCCACCTGGTGACATGGGCTCTGCCCCACATAGGTCTGTGGGCCTGTGGGCCCTGTTTGCCTTCCTGCTCGATGTTTGTGGGCCCAAGTTAGGTGAGGCAAAAAAAATCATCACCAACCTTAGGAAATGATTAAATAATGAAGTGCATAATAAATCAAACCAAACCCTATGCATCGCCTTCTCTAGTGGAACGAGATCTGCTCTCGTCTTCTCCACTTGGAACGAGTGCCTCCTCCCTGGCTCTGATGCCAATGTTAGTAAGGGAAAGGTAAGATAAATGATTTGATAAATAAAATATGCATTAGATTGGAGCATAGGTTACAACTAGCTTAAATAGGTTACAAAATAGGTTGTAAAACAATATTGCCCTAAACTAACGCTAACAAATGCATTATAGGATCTCTTACCCTAAAGCTAGCTAACAACTAACCTACTAACCAATGTAGTAAAAATGACTACAATGACTAACTAGTAAAAGAAATTTACTAGTGGTAAAAAGTAAGAATTTAATTTTTACTATGAGGTAAATTATATCTACCTAAATGAGGTAATATTTATAGTTACTAACATAGTAACTCTAACATTCCATTAGGTTTCCCTATGGGTAGCGTGTTTGATACCCACTCAAGGTAGTCGATAGGAACTGTGAATACTACATCTAGTATTTTTTGCAATTTGTTCTTCACCATAAAAGTGATGGTTACATGCATTTTACTCATTTTTTGCTTGACTAGCTTCTTCATGGGATCCAATGAAAGGTTGTGAATGACTAAATTTGGATCTATCCCTGGCTTGTCTTTGTAAGTCCAAGAAAAAATATTTTGCCTCTCCTTGAGGAGAGGAATTAGGATGGCTTGTTCCTCTGGAGATAGACTTTCTTCAAACTTTACTTTCCTTGGTTGGGTAGGATCATCATTTATGTCCACCTTGAAAGTTACTTCTATAGCCATATGTGACCCATCCTCTAGTTGATGAGGCATGGGTATCATATGAATGTCATCGATGGGATTCACAGGACCTACTGACTCAGGTTCCAAACCAACATGGAAGATGTCTTACATACAACTTGATGCAAAATGGAATGGCTGTAACATATCTTCATTGGGGAAGAGGTCTTCAGTCTCTATGGGTGAATTATCATGATCCCAATCAATAGCCTCTATGTCAAGATGCAATGATTTGGTAGGATCTGCTAGATTATGAAGTGGAGTGGTCAAATCAATGGAGATCATATTGATGGATGGGATGAAATCTCCAAGACCACATGGGTGCAATCTTGTCTTAGGGGTTTCCCTTCCATACTTGTGATGAGGTTTTGGAGGAATGAGAATTTCTAGATCTAGCCCATGAGCAGGGTGGACAATAGGATCGTTGGGCTCTAATTGCTCTTTAAATGTAGGTAGAGGGGGATTTACCATCCGATGAATGGCAGCTAGGTCAATAGGTCTCCCCAAAAATTAGATATGAGGGTCTATGGCACGAAGTGCTGCCTCTCTCTACTAGCTTGTTGACTTACCACAAGTGGTGATGTCCAAGATAAGCTATCTCGGTCTCATCCTCAAAGTCATCATAACTTATCCCAAAACTGTTAGCATTGGTATGTGGCCCTAAAATAAGGAGCTCATGTCTTGGCCCCAACTAGGCCATCTATGTTTCATATTCATATTATTCATCACTTATTAATAATATATTTGCATTTTTCTCTCACTCCAAAGTCAGGGGTTGATGGCTAAGGCCTAAGTAAGCTCTTTCTATTGAGTCTTATGATTCATAGTCACTTTAATATGATGTATATCCACTCTCATCGTGTATGGACCATGCGAATATTTGTAAATAGTGAGGCCCTTGATAGGCTAATCCAAGTTGTTTCTCATCATCACTTGCTTCATATCCATTATTCTCATCTCACAATTTGTATCCTGTTGGGGTGGAATCAATTGAGGTGTTTGGATGATAAGTTTTTGGAGGCGGTATGTTCATCGTGGCCACTTGTCTGTTGCTCAAATTTGCTATTCTTAGGGGGTGATAAGGAATGAAATCAATGTATTCTCCTAACCCTATGCTTAATATTTCTAATTCTGCTACAAGAGAGTCATCTTGACCTCTGCTATAATATCCTAAGCCAAATCTATCAGAGGGAAGCTGATATAGTGGCTCGTAAGGCCTCCTGTGCCCTTGCTCATATATGCCAAGGATATAACTATGCCAATGGCAACACTCAAAGTAGCTTAGAGAAAAATTAGGATTAAATAGGTAATGAACATTGACTGTTAATAATCCGTCACCATCCTCTTCTATATCTAAAGACTTATGAGTGCATTCCAGGCCAACATAGACAAAACTGGTTTGGTTGGGAGGGATTCCAAGTGGAACCACCATTCCTATTGGTGGCCTCAAGTCTTTAGGCCTCCCTATGTCTTGTGTAGACTCAATGATAGGTTTAAAGGTGATGTTATACACAAGGTACTCCCCTATTTTTGTGCTTTCCAAGTGTATTGATGCATACAATATGGATGACCCCACAGATGATACTGGTGAAGTAGGGTGATTATCATTATTTTCATCTTGATCTTGAGGATCTTCCTCTTCCATAGGACTTGGAATTTCAACAATGGCTATAGTTAGCACTTATTTTGGACTTTATTCCTTAACTAAGGGTAGCTTTAGCTTCTGATTGTCTTTTGGTTTTGAAGTTGATGGTACTTTAAAAGGATTGACTATCTTGAGTGCGCTAGGAGGTGTTGATGTGCATGGGTATTTTCTTGCCCCTTTGTCTTCATTATCCACTTGTGTGGTTGGGGATGAAGGGTCCATGTATAGGTGAGTAGAATGGATCATGAATTCTCCTAGAATTTCCACCTGATTAACATATTTAAAAGGCTCTTCATCAGCCAAAACCACATAGACTTTGTTTTCGTGCACATACTTGACACATTGGTGCAAGATCGAAGGCACACACTTCATGGCCCTTATCCAAGGGCACCCTAAGAGGATGTTATATTGCATAGATCCTTCCAAGACATGACACATCATGGGGATGGTCTTGTGCCCCACCTTGATGGGTAGGACTATCATTCCCACAGTATTGCATAAAGCATCATTAAATATCTCAATATGTAAGCTCTTGGAATGATATTGGTCTTGGGTTTTTTGAGGTGCTCTATTGCAATTTTTGTAACGATGTTAATCGATGAACCTGTATCAACCAAAACCCTCTTGAAAGGTAAGTCATTTATGGCCACTAAAATTTTTACCGGAGGGTCTATTAAGGCAGCAGAAACTATCTTAATCTCATGATCATAAAATCAGATTATAGGTTCCTGGCATTCTTGCACTTGTCCCACAAAGTGAGTGAATGCATTTGCATCTTGTGGTTGAAGCTCAATTTTTCTTAAAATATCCATTAGAGTCTCCCTATGATTTGGGGACTATTGTATGAGCTCATATATGGATAACTTAGCTAGAGTCATATGTAGGTTTTGCTCCAATCTACTTTGAATAGTTACCATAGGTCTTGTCGGTGGACCTAGAAGGTTGTCTTGCCTTTGCCTAGGGTTGTTGGGATGTTCATGGGAGCTGCAAGCATTTTTGGTTGACCATACCACCTAGTACTTGTTGCTATGTTAACAATCTCAACCATCCCAATGCATCCATGGGTAGGTATGTCATCTCGAACCTGATTGACTTGGACCCCTTGCTCTCGAGGGGCCTCATGATTGGGTAATGGGTTTCTGTATATGCCCATGTCTCTATTATCGAGAGCCAATGGGTTGTCAACTTTGAGTTCTCCTATCTCAATCATGTTTTGCACTTGATGCTTAAACCCAATGCAAGCCTCAATGTCATACCCCGATATCCTATGATAAGGGCAAAATTGATCTTCCCTATATCCTTTTGGCTTAGGATGATTGGTATCTATAAGAGGTATATCAGGAAATATGATCCTCCTGGCCTCGCTAAACTGATTGAATATTGATTGCATTGATTTTGTCAGAGACATTAAATAATGAGGTGGCTTGCATTCTTGGTTTCTTCCCTAATTGTTCTTTTGGTCGTAGTTAGATGGCAGGGGATGTGCTTGATAGTTCTATGGTTGTTGTACACCCCCATCCTTGGGTGTAGCCAATACGACTTGATTGACTAGAGCAAGGTTACCCTAATTTTGTTTGTACTTGTCATTCTTACCATTCTTGTTCCACTCCTTTTTGTTTTGGAGCTTAATTGTTCCCTAATCTACTTTTATCTCTTCAATGAGCTTGGCCTGTGTCAAAGCTTCCTCAAATGAAGGATACTGTTGGAGTTGTAGTAATAGGGAGATATATTTAGAACAAATTTTGATGAACATGCGAATGATCTCTTCTATGGTAATGGAGAATGATAAATTTACCATGACTTTTCTCCATCTATTTCCATAATCCATTACTGGCTCATCATCATATCATTTCAAGTTAGCCAGGTTTAAAAGGTTCACCTTCTTCTTAGCACCAAAGGAGAGAAACTTCAAGAATGTGTTTCCTAGTTGTTCAAAGTTGGTTATGCTATGCTTAGGTAGTTGGTTGAACCATTGAGTAGCAGCACCTAAAAATTTCATTATGAATTTTCTTAGCATGACAACGTCATTGTCTTCAATATGAAAATAGGTGTTGATAAAATTGGTGACATGCTCTTGTGCATCCTCTTTATATTTAAACTTCTCTAACCTAGACATATCAAAGTGCTTAGGATATGGAGGGCTAGGTATTGATGGAAACAATGGTTGATTGTGTATTTTTCTCAATGTTGGTGAGTTACCAGCTACCTCTTATTTCTCAAAGGTTTTCATCTTTTTAGCAAGCTCTTGAAATACCTTTGATGCATGAATTTCCTCGTCTTGTAATCCTATTCACATTGGAAATGGAGGTAACTCTCTATCCATTGGATTTGTTCTATTTTCCTCCCTCCTACAAGGGGACTCGGGATTGTGATCTTGGTTTGTTATGTTTTTCATTCCCCCATTAGTTGGATTTTAGTCATGATTTTATGGGAGGTTTCATTGTGGGTTATCTTGTCTAGTGTGCCTCTCCTTAGGTGAGTCAATGTGTCTTGTTATTTGGTGGTCACCACTATTTTTTGGTAAATTATTAAGAGCTAACCACTCATCTTGCTCTCTTAAAAGCTACTCATGTTGGCACAAGAGTCTTTCGCATTCGTTCAATTTGTGCTATCATAGAATACTCATGTTTATCTAACTTTGATCTTGTTGTCATGACTCCCAGATTTCTTGAGGGGGTTTCTATTGTATCTGTACTATTGCTAGTTAATGTGACATTTTTAGTGTATTGTTGAGTATCCCTATGATCAGACTCCATGCATCTTTTGTGGGGTCTCTCTGAGGTACCCATAGAATGGGAGGTATGTTTAAAAGTCATAGCTCATAAGCTTCTAGATGCAGATTTCTCAGTAGCTATAGTTCTTTGAGTTGGTTGAATAGGAAATAGATCCAATCCATCTAGCTATCTTGTTTTCCATGGTTGGTCCCATGGGGTGTCATTTAATCCTATGAGGTCATAGTATATGGGAATATTTCCTTTTATGTGAAGGTATTCTTTATGTGATTCACATGACTAGATGTAGCTCTAGTTTCCTACCCTTCAGTGGGCAGACCTGTTTCATATTTTTCTTGTGAGTATTGAGGTGTTCCAATTCTTTTTTACCTTCTTTATGAAGAGGGCTTGGTGGTAACATGTTTTCTCTATGTGGATGGAGATGTAGTAGTCTCGTCATCCCTATGTGAAGAATGAGTTTTAGAACCTTATTTATGTTCATGTGAGGAGGAAACCCTTGAAGCTTTCTCATGTCTTTGAGATGTTTCTATGTGCTTAGAGGAGGCCCTTGAGGTCTCCTCATGTCTCGTTGATGAGGATGGCTATGAAGCCTCTTTTTTTATGTGAATTTATTCCATGATGTTGTTCCTTACTTGGGGTTTCTCAAGGATATCCCCCAAGGGTCTATTTATCACCCCTTAGGCTCATGGAGCTATGTCTCACGGTCTTATGGGTAGGTCATTCAATTTTACTATGACTCCACCTATGAGCATGAATTGTTTTTGTCTCTCCATCGATATCAGACCAAGGGTGCTTACTTCTTATTTTGACCATGTTGTTTTTATGACTTGATGTTTTGAGTTGCAAATTAGGAATGACCACATAATACCAAACAAATTTTTATCTTGATTATCAATTTTAGTGTGCCCTAGAATGTTTTATGTGTTTTGATGTGTTGCTCTTTTGATTTCTTTGCTCTTTTTTGTGGATTAAGAATGAGAAGACTCATCCATAGTGATAATCAAGTACACTCATGCCAAACATGATTTTCTCAAAAGAAGCTAGGGTACACCACTGAATACCCAATGGAGGGTTTGCCTAGCTCTTCCACTCTAAACCAATGATTGTTCCAATAGTGGGAGACAATTTGAACACAAGTAACTTAGTGTCACTATAAGTAAGTTTCTCAATCCATTTTTAGGAAGCTCTAGGGGGAAAACCAGTGGAAGGAGATGAATTCCAATGTCATTGGACTGAATTGAATGTTGGTGATGAAATCCAATTCTCCAATGTTTTAAATGAGACATGCATGTGTGTTGTTCATTTTAAGCTTGTGTATCATATATTGCATCATATAGCAGTAATGAATCTTTCCTATATGCCTAAGTGCAAAAGTACATTTCAATATTTAGAAATATGCATGAACTACTATGATTTATATGAGCACACTTTATCTTATGTAGCTATGGCCTCTAGCAGGGTCTCAAAGCAAGCAAACAACACACAATGTTTAGCATGTTGGATTCTAGGGCAAACTTGACTAGGTGTAAGCTATTGTTCCTAGCAATGCCTAGTGGAAAATTTAAAAGAAGATTTAAGATATACAAAATGCTTAATTCTTTCTTCTTTTATTCTTTTAATTTCCAAACATAGATATACTTTAAGTTCTCTATTTTAAACACACAGAAGTAGACAAAAAGCTATAAAATATCAGATAAGCTATACCAACCTTTGATCCAGCTCAGAAAGTCAGTGTTTTGACCTCTGTTGCACTCTATTTTTGGCTACTATTGACTAGAACGGTTGATTCTTAGCTACTGTAGCTCAGTATGAATAAGCTCTATTAGCTACTGTAGCTCAGAGAAGCTATAAATTCACACAAAATTAAGTTAGTATTTTGGCAAAAAATGAAAAATTAGTGATGGTCCCACCATGATCACCATCTAGAGCGATCCCGGGAATGCATGCACCGGTCCCTTTTTCTAAAACCCTACTTGCAATGCTTATTTAAAATACCAAAGATAAAATGGAAAGACGAGTAAAAAATATATAACACAAAATAACAAAATAGGTAAGGAGTGCCCCTTCCATGAAGAGATGGTGCGCTTATAAAATCTTCTTGGTTCTACACATGGAAATGCATGAGGGCTTATAGATGCATCCTTCTCTAGGTTTGTTTCCTAGAGGGATCTATTTTGTTCTTGTATGTTGTAATATTCATTCGATGTACATATGGCCCTACAAGCAATGAAACAAAAACACACATTTAGATATCTAAAATTGCCTTGCCGAATGAGGTTGTTAGTAATCAAAGAATGTAACAAAAATATGATAAAATATACCATGAAATCATGTAAATCTATGCTAATGATATAAGGAAACAAAATAAAAGATGTTATTTCTATCTAAGCTAATCCTGCGGGCCACTATCCAAGATAGTGGCCTCTAAAGTAAACCTTTCCCTCTTCGCCCCAAATATATGGGTCAAATAATTTAATCTAATATTGAAATAGTAGGTGTTATGCTCTTCGATTCATCAAAGCTCTACCGTACATGTGATCTCAAAGAGAACTTTTTGAGTCTTGAAAGCTCTCCTCAAGAAGATGTCTAAAGATATCTAGATATATGATTCTATATCTCTTGGTGCTCTTAGGCTTGCACCTTTTATAGTGTGAAACCCTAGGTCTATGTCCAAGCCCTAGAAATGAATTTCTCATGCGTAGTGCAAGTTAGCATGAGAAGATTTTTTCCATTGTCTATATTTGAAGGTTAGTTAACTAAATATAACTATCCACTTGAGTCTTTTATGCAAACTGGTCGTTATCATGAGAAGCTTTTTTCCTTTGTTTATTCTTGGAGGTTAGTTAAGTCTAAATGCAAACTCAAGTCTCCTATGTGAACTGGTCATGAAAAGGAATGCAAAGTCACTCCCACTCACATTTATTGCATGCATACTGCCACTTCCACCTATGATTAGGCTTGTTTGTTGACAAACCACTTCTTATGGCTTAGCTACTATCATCTTCAGTGGCTAAGATCTAGTCATTGTCATCTATAGTGGCTAAGATCTGGCCGCTCTAGGCTTGAGTGGCTAGGATCTGGTTGCTCTTGGCTTGATCGGCCAAGCTTGGATGACTTGAAAAGGCCCCAAATGAGTGGTGATAACCACTATTGATGCTTGGAAAGTCCAATATTATGTCTTATGATCTTATGAGTGTTTCTATGTAAGTAGCTCCCCTAAGCATAACACGATTTAGGTGTCTACAAAACTATGTTGGGATTTTGATGTATACAAGGTATAATCTAAGTAGGATTCTACCTTCTAAAAATCATGATAGCTTTCTACAAAATCTCAAAAGAAAACTAGAGACGGTTGAGTGATTGAAAACCTTAAATATGCCTTATGAAAAATGGCTAAGTGAAGGGAAACAAAAACACAGTATAGAATATGGATGGAAATATAATGCAAATAAGTGGTAAAACTAACTTTTTGACAACCTTAATTTTGATAGATGTCTAGTGTACATACCTGGTTCTAGACATGTATGATCAACTCTAAAAAGTAAAAATGCAATGATAGGTATGCCTAATGCAACTAATGTTATAATGCAATGATATGAAATGCAATGTAATGCAATTTTTTTTATGTTTTTGATGATTTTATGTTGTTTTTTGTATTTTTGATATATATCTATATACATTTTGACCAATGGGATTATTGAATGCCATTGGGAATTTTAGGTGACTAAAGGGCTTATAGACACATTTGGGGCTTTTTGGGATGACCAAAGATCTTATATATGCCTTTGGAGCTTTTGGAGTGATCAAAGGGCTTATAGATGCCTTTGGGGATTTTTGGGATGACCAAAGGGCTTATAGACACCTTTGGGACTTTTAGGAAGACCAAAGGGATTATAGATACCTTTGGAGCATTTTAGGGTGACCTATATGATTGTAGACCACTTAGGAGAATTTTAGGGTGAGCTAGATGGTCGTAGACTTCCTAGGAGCATTTTAGGGTGATCTAGATGGTTGTATATCACCTAGGGGTATTTTAGGGTGACCTAAATGATCATAGACCACCTAGAGGTATTTTAGGGTGACCTAGATGGTCATAGACCACATAGGAATATTTTAGGATGACCTAGATGGTCATCGATCATCTAGGAGTATTTTAGAGTGACCTAGATGGTTGTAGACCACCTGGGATTGTTTTAGGGTGATATAGATGGTCATAGACCACCTAGGAATATTTTAGGGTGACCTAGATGGTCGTAGACCACTTGGGAGTGTTTTAGAGTGATATAGATGGTCGTAGACCTCCTAGAAGTATTTTAGGGTGACCTAGATGGTCATAGATCATTTAGAAGCATTTTACGATTACCTAGATAGTTGTAGACTACCTACAAGTATTTTAGGATGACCTAGATGGTCGTAGACCACCTAAAGGTATTTTATAGTGATCTAGATGGTGGTAGACCACCTAGCAATATTTTAGGTTGACCTAGATGGTCATAGACCACCTAGGAGAATTTTAGGGTGACCTGGATGATCGTAGATCACCTAGGACCATTTTAGGGTGACCTAGATAGTTGTAGACCGTTTAGGAGATTTTTAGGATGACCTAGATAGTCGTAGACTACCTAGGGGTATTTTAGGGTGACCTAGATGGTTGTAGAACACCTAGGAACATTTTAAAGTGACCTTTATGGTTGTAGAAAACCTAGGAGAATTTTAGGTAGGGCATGGACACCCTATTTATAGACCCCCTATCTATGGACCCCCTATCTATAGACCCCCTATCAATATTTTATCACTAGACTCACTAGGGTGGTTGTGGCAGATGATGAGCTTTCTCTTTAAGTGGTAAACACTATTGCCAAATAGGATGTTGCAATGGGAACATACGAAGATAGAAATCTTCTTCCTCATCCAAAGATATGACCTTCTCATATTCCTCATCTAAACTTGGGTAATTGATGGGATATATGCCATAGTATGATTCATCATTTGTTGTCCATTCATGAGGAGGAACTTGATCCTCTTACTCACTATCATATTGAAGGGTGTGTGAACTCTCTCCCACCTCGTTAGGTTGAGCAACATCACTGGATAAACCTTGATCTATCATGTTTATGGGAAAATAATATTCCAATGAGTGGATATTATGTGGATTGGCATAGGGATCACATGCAAGCTCATCCCTGTAATTCAGACATAGGCATTCTAGACTCTCTATTAGGACATCTAAAGATACTGTATAGGCATTATGTCCCAACCTATATTTAACATATGGTAACTGATATTGTGGTTGGTAGGAAACACGAGTACCTTGTTCATATAACCCTAGACCAAAACCATGCCAATTTTAGTGATGTAGATATCACATGGCGTAGTAAAAATCTGACATGTAATTTATATCCTCAAAGAAAGGTTTATCATCTTCTTCTTACTGAGGAACTAGAAATATTCCATACTCGATACCCCCATATATAAAATTTGTTTGGATGGGAAGTATGCCTAGGGGCATAATTCTACCTATGGGGAGATGAGGCCATCCCATATCTTGCACTATCTTGATGGAATAAAATGTTGTGATGTTCCTAACTAAATACTATCTTAACCCTATACAAGTTATCTATACTGTAACCTAAGATGATGAAGGTGGAGGAAATAGAAGCGAGGCTTGAGATGACTCAATGTGTACCTCCTAAGATGGTTCCTCATATGCTAGACTAGGAATCTCTTCTGTATAAATGGTGGAAATTATGGGAGGGATATCATCGATTGGCCTATTAGACATGTTACTCTATGGAGGATATGGTAATGATGAAGGCCTTTTTGAAGTTGAAAATGATGATGATGGCATTAATGAAGATGGTAATGGTGTAATGGAAGGCAATGGAGATAGAAGTGGATCCTGAATGGATGTGTTCAGTTGGAAGTCTGCATGAGTTGATGGAAGGGTTGAATCTGAGATTTTATACACCAGGTTGTAATACTTAAAGGGGTCAAGGTCTATAGAGACTACGTGTACCTACCCTTCATAAGTATACTTTAGGCATTGGTGAGCGATGGAAGGAACACACTTCATATCCCAAACATGACACAATGTTATTATAGTTTTACATCTCACCTGGATGGGTAGGACTATAGTTCTGACTATGGAGCATATCATATCATTGAATACTCAGAGGGTGTAGGTGTAAACCACAACATGAGATATTGGAAGTCCTAGTTATTTAAGAGCACTAGTGGTTATTATGTTGCTTTAAAAACTAGTGTCTATTAGAACTCTCTTATACGATATGTCATTCACACATGCAATGATGTGTAAAGGAGGGTCTACTGCATCACTTGCTATGGGTTTGAGTTCATGCTCATGGAACATGATCACTGGTTACTTATATTGTTTCACATGCCCCAAAAAATCAATAAATGAATTAGAATCCTAGGTTTGCAACTCTATCAACTTAATAATATCCATTAGAGCTTCTCCATGAGGTAGAGATTGTTGAGTGGGCTTGTATATGGATAATATAGTCGATGTTGTTCTTAAGATTTGTATAAGCTTAATTTTTATTATCACTACTAGCCTAGGTGAAAGGCTCTATAATAGAGGTGGTGGAGGTTATGATGTTGATGGAACATTGCTTGAAGTTATAGGTGGTGCAACCTAACTTGGGTAGCATCTATTCCTAGTCACAATACTAATCATCCCGACGTACCCTTGTAGAGGGGATATCGTCTTGACCTCATTTATTTTTTTAGAATGAGCTTCTTGTACCTTAGGAGTAGGTAATTGGTCTTTTAAAACACCCATTTGTTAATTATTTGGGGTGAGAGGATTATCCACTTGGAGTTCATTCCTCTCTATCATATCCTACACTAGGTTTTTGAAACCATAGCATGTAGGCAATTCAAGACCATTCTATCGATGATATGTACAAAATAGCTCTTATAGATGTCCCATAGGATTTTTATTACCTATATTTAGGTCTATAAGCTTGATTTATAGTAAATTAATAAATTTTGTAGCACCTAGATGATCGAATAGGGAGTCCATTGACTCAGCAAAGGGCGTATACTATCGCCTAGGGTGATGCAGTTTATTTTGGCCCTGATTCGCTTGAGTATTATTATTATAACTCGCAAGAGGAGGTTGGACCTAATAATTTGTCTTTTGAGGAGGCATCATTTGTGTAGGCCCTAGGACATTAATGGCCACTTGATTAACCATTGTCGACTTTGATGGCTCCAGATTGCTCTTTGGATTTTTAGTCCACTCTTTCTTGTGAGGTTTTTATATCTCACCATCTTGGATTTTGATCTCTTCTATTGTTCTAGCTTGTGCTAGAGCATCTTCAAGAGTGGGATATTTTTGGATTTGTAACAATAAAGATATTAGTTTTAAACAACTCTTTGAGAAAATCCAAGTCAACTCAGACACTGGTAATAGGTAAGGTAGATTTTCTAGAAGCATTCACCACATGTTTCCATAGTCAGTGATAGACTCATCGTCATATTGTTTTAACCTTGTAAGATCAGTTAAGGTTTCCTTTCTATTGGTATTGAAGGCAAAACATTCCAATAATGCATCTGCAAACTATTTAAAGGTATAGACATTATGCCTTGGAAGTTGATTAAACCACTCAACAGTTGGGCCAAAGAGGGTAATTAAAAATGTTCTTAGGAGTAATGCATCATTCTCCTATATTCTAAAGCATTGGTTTATGAACCTGGTGATGTGCTCTTGAGCATCTTCTTCCCCTTTAAATTTTTCCAATTTGGGTATTTTAAAATGCTCAGGGTATGTAGGGGAAGGTATAGATGGATGTAGTGGTTTAATATGCAACTGGCACAAGGTGGGCTTTTGAAGCCTAGTCCCAACTATATTACTCTCTATAGTTTCTAAGCATTCAAGCAATGCTTGATACACATTAGAAGATTTAATCTCCTCTTCTTTATTTTATCCTCATGAAGGGGGGTAAGGAATGTTAAGCCTATCTTGAGGTGGTTGATTTTCATCCCCCATACCTCCAAAAGGTGCTTCTAGGTATTCCTAATTTTGTTAAAAATTTTCATAAGCCCCATAAGGTGTTTTTGGAATGGACCTACAAGGAGAAACTAATGTCTTTTGAAGGTGATCTATATTAGGTCTAGTAGGTAAGTTTTGATCAAGCCTAGGAAGTCGAGGCAGTAGCATTTGATTAGGCCTAGGAAACCTATTTTAATGGAAAGTGGGCTACCTCTACCGAGCCTCCTGTCTATGTGTGCTTGGAGTAGGAACTCCATCATGCAAAGTCTCTTGAATCTGTTGTTCAAGTATTTGTCTTTCTAATTGTTGTCACTACTCTAGGAGATCCAAGCATTGTTTATTAGACTAAATTTAATTAAACTTAGCTTGACAATCAGTATACATTTTGACTAGTTTATTAATTTAATCAACTATATTAGGTCTATGTGCCTTATCATTATTGCCCTGATACCTATCATGTTTAGGAGGATTTGTGAGGTCTATTATGGATTTCCCTTGATTGAGGGAAGTTCCATTTACTTGAGGATCAATCCTAAACATATGTTCTTGGTATTATACTAGCATAGAGGTACATTGTGCTTGCATGGAATGATGCAACCGAGGAGAATCAAGATTTTTCCTAGATATTCCTTCATAAATAAGGAATTCTAGGGTAAAATTAGCTCACCCAATATGATGAGTATCATACTCATCTTGATATGTGCATTTTTGAGAAAAGTGATTTGAGAGCATAATATGATCATTGAACCCTACCCTTTGTGTATAGTCTTGATCCTACACATAAGTATGCAAAGTATACCTAGCAGAAACATGAATGCATGGTATTGATCTATGTATAAGTACCTCATTGCATAGTTGTCTTTCTTGAAAGAAGGTATTGGAAGTATCCATACTTGGGAAGTAATTTCCCAGAGTGGGACTGTGACCTATAGGGGTTCCTTGCAAGTTAGGTCCCCTCTTTGACAATATAGGACTTGGGAGAGTAGGTGGCTACCAAGAAGGTATAACCATGTCCTTGGGGTCAAATTGGAGATGATCCATGTCTCCTTGCCTACTCCCCATAGTGTCAACCCTTAAGTGGGCTTGGCTATGAGTATATATCATAACTATTTCTTATAATATCTATGTGATTATCTCCTTTACAAGTTTTATAGATTCAAACACACAAAAATACAAACACAAAAGAATACAAATTATTATCTTTTTTAAATATTATGTGTTCCTAAACTGTTTGATGTGTTTGTAATTTATTGCTTTTGTAAAGAATCTTTCACATGTTTGAATGTTGTTGATGTAATTCTCAATTATTAAATGGATTTAACCTATACACTCACATCTCAACAATAAGTAATAAAATTTTGGTCATTTTAACCCACCAAAGTATGGACATGAAGCCCATACCTAATCAAGGAGTATAGGTCCTACCAGTCCTCACCCATATTGACGGTGGGTAGCGATACACCCTCCGAAGAGGAGTTCATGTAATTTATATGGATAATATGGTTCTTGGATCTAATATTGGCTAAAAATAGAGTTCATAGTATTTGAGCTGATGGATGGAGATGAAAAACACCATCATTGAACTCTATCAGTGGTTGGGGACAAATTCCAACTCACTAACATTTAAAAGAGACGTGGTGTGTGTAGTTCCTTTTATTATTAAATGAAAGTAAACAAAATAGCACTCGATTAATTTTCACTAAATGCATAAAAAGCATTTTAATTTTATATTTTGATGCATAAATAAGTAAGGAACCTACAAAAATTTAGTCTATATGAAAACCTAACCCTTAGGCAGGTCACACAAAGGAAAACCACTTAGATTGCATGTCTAAAGTTGTTCATTTTCCTATTTTTATTCAGTTTGTTAATGTGGAATTGAAATGGGAAATATAACCTTAAACCACACACAAAAGACATGAAAACTCAAATTTATCCTTTTTTTAACAACCTAGATGCAAATTGACAGTTTAGGAGCTTACCTTGTCTATTTTGAAAGTTGCTATTTCTAGAAATTTTTGTAGAAAACCCCTGGTTTTTTGGCCATCCCTAGGTGGGACAAATGCAAATTTAGGGGCTTTCCCTATGTGGGATGGTTTTTGTGGATATCCCTGGCATTTCAAATTAGGAATTTAGGGGTTGTTTCAGCTCAAAATGACTAGAACCTGCAACATCCAAAATGCAAAAACAAGGCAAAAATTAGCAAAAATGGAAAAAAGAGGGCAAGGGACAAGAGTCCCACTGTGATCACCACTAAATTAGTGATAACAATGGATACGCCTAACATATTTAATTTAAATTCATCTAATTTACTTATTGAATTAAAGCATGCAAAAGAAATATGATAAATTAAGTGACTAAAATGACAAATATGTTTAAGTAAAAGAAGGGGGTTCTCCTTGTATTTATTAATTTATAAAATAAGAAATTACAATACATCCCATTGAGGGCTTTTTAGTGTGATACATTTCAATGTACAAAACTTGAGAGATCAAATCCCTTCATGATCTTAATGGCATGCTTCCAGTGTTATTCTCGCAACCCACAATATAGAGTTATCTTTGGTCTACATTTATTCAGCTCCTTAGCTCCTCCCTCATGCGTGGAATGGTTGTACCTACACACAAGATATTAAAAAATGTTAATAGCATATACATTTAGTGATGAAAACCATAAAAAGTATGCATCTATGAATATGAAAATTATTTGTGACTAATATAAACTACTCAAAATGACTTGAAAACTTAATATGATGTTCATTATGTGATTTTGTAAATATCTGAGAAAAAATTAAATTGATATTATGAGGACAACCTGTGGTCATTCTTAGGAGGGATAACTAAGACTATAATCACAAAAACACTAATTTACCTATCAAAACTACTCAAAACTTCACCAAATTTGAATATGATGTTAATTTAATGCTCTAGAATTGAATCACATAAAAATTAGATTAGAATAGTGGGCCAATTAATGGCTATCCTTAGGAGTTCCAACAAGACTTTCTAACCATACCAAGTGGGAATTACCACAAAAAATGATGGATTTTGCCACCAATTCCACTTGGATCTAGACAATAATCCTCTTAGGGGTCTTGTCATCAAATTTGGAAAAGTAAATCTCAAAATTGATTGGTTTTGGAAAAAATGAACATCTCCTAGAACACTTGGAAAACACATTCGATTAAAGAGGTTTCCAAGGTAAATAGGTGGACAAATATTGAGGGCAAATATTGGCAGCACTTCATGGTCAATAATTGCAAAATATTATTTTTTTGAATTGGTTGAAAACACCTCAATTTATAGCCCAAGAGGGCACAGGGAGCAAAGGGGTAAGTTTGGGCATGCGAGGCAAGTGCCGCCACTTGGCAATGCATTTGCCATGCATAGGGTGGAAGAGGCTTCCCATTTGGACCTCCAATTTGTAGACCCTAATGTCCATGACAAATTCCCAATCTGTCATGATTGATTGGGTGGGATAAATGGTATAAATTGATTTCCATTTGTCTTGCCCTTTGACTTTTGAGGGGTTTGGGTCATGGTTGTTCCACCTAAGGATGGTTGCATGTGGTCATCCCTGGATTGGACAACCATGAACTATGACCATCCTGGGGTGGGATGGTCATGGATACATGCCCCAAAATATTCTAAAAGTGGGGTAAACCTTCCCAAAAGTGGTTGCAAGCCCTAATTAACCCCTGAGGGTTGCCCAATGGGGCCATATGATATCGATAAGAGTGGTGCATTAGTAGTCTTATCTGATTTACATGATTTTAGTGTATACATATTATCTTGAAAGACAATAATTTATTATGAGTTCTCTAGAAGTATAGGGTATATTTATTTCTATGGATTGATCCTATAGCCTCTATCTCATTTTTATTCATGATGAGGCACATATTAGCTCCATTTATATATCTGAAATCAACTCTTCTATTGCTCTCTACTAACTTGCTTACTGAGATAAGATTGAATGTTAATCCAGGTACATACATTACTTTTTATAGTAAAAAGTTTGGAAATGATTTATTAGGTGTTACACACCCATATCCATGTATAAAGTAAGTTTTGCTATCTGCAATTCTCAATCTGTAACCATTAGAAATTTCAAGATAGTCAAACCATTGTAGATTTCTTGTCATGTGATGGCTAGCTCCTGAGTCAGTATACCAACTGTTCTTTTGCTTTGTAGGATTGTTCATGTTGGGACTAATTTTGCATTTTTGACATGATGTATTGTGTGTACCATGTTCTTGCATTCTTTTATGATAGTATGATCTCCTTTCCATAGCACCTTTACCTTATGACTCCCTAGTGCTTTTAGGCTAGATAATTTTGATATATAGTATTCTTTTTGCTTCTCTAGTATTTTAATTTGTATAATACTTTATCTATCTTGAGTATATGATCCAATTTGATAAAACCTTTTATGTTTTGCAGAATTCCTTATTTATCCCTAGTTTTTATGTTATGTTATAAGTGCTTTTGGAAGTAGTAGTTCAATCTTTAGTTGATTTTGTAATATTTTGTAATCAACTTCTATTTATACTTATTTCTCCTATTGAACTTATGCACTTATCAATTTTTAAGTTCCTTTAGGTTGGATTATTTTTTTCCCTCTAATTAATTCCAACTCTATATGATGTTTTAATGAACTTCTTTCTCCTACCTTCAATAATTTAATATTTAATTTTCTAATTCCAAAATATTACAATTTGATGTAGCATACCTCATAACTCATTATTTTTGGAATATTATAAAACAATAGCAATAATAGTATTTGCAAAATATTTAATAAGACCTTGTTGGTTAATCCAAGGGATAGATCATATTATTGAATTTGAGAGCAAAACATTTTTTGTAGGACTGCCCAAACTGTTGAACTTATTTTGGCCATATTTCACTCATCCATAGTTGAATTGAGCTAAAATTTTGAGGGTAGATGCCTGAAAAAACCTAGAATGTCTCCACCAATTGTAATATAATTTGGAGAAATAAAAATCCTAGAACATACCTATGTGTGAACAATAATTCTGGTAAATTATTATGCAAGGGTTTTATTTGGGTTGAGTGCAAGCAGCTCCAGAGGTTGTTTTTCAGGGCCTTCAGGCCCTGGTGGCCAACATTATTGTGGTTTTTTCTCAATATAGTAGCAAGATATGTTGTAGAAGATCCAATATGGTTTATAAAATTATATTTCAATAGATCACGTAGTTAAATTGATTTACAATGGCTTCCAATTTGTTGCACAAAATAAAATTAAAAAGCATACCTTTACTCGATGTCTAGGGCATGGATTAAAGAGATAATGAAACAAGTTTCAATTAGTTGATCAAAAAATGGTTTAGATCTCAAGCGAATATGGTGCTAAGGTGCACCCCAAAAATAATTTATAATGGAAACCCCTTTCAAGGGAAAATATTTCCAAGACTCATCCCCAAAAATAAATTTTAGGGATGTCTTCTTGGGTGGATAGCCTTAGCCCAATGTTAACATTAATATTAGGGCTTCCCATAAACCTCTAAGAATGCCTAATATTGATATTAGGAAAACTAAATCAGGGTGTCTTAGAGCAGCTTATGGAACTCCTATTGTTAAGCTTGATATACGTGACATTCAAACTAGCATTGAAGATCTAGAAAAAAGAGGACTAATTTGTCATTTCTTGGGTTTTCATTTGAGCCTATCTATTTTCAAATTATGGGCTACAAAAAGCTAGAAAAATGAAGGTGAATTACAAATATTTATTTATCCAAATGGTTATTTTTTTGTTTTATTTTCTAATAATGAATATAGAGAGAAAATATTTCAAGAGGATCATTGGTTCTTTGGAAGGGTAGGGATTTTTATGAAGCCCTGACATACTAAATTTAAGGCCAAAGAAGATATGCCTTCCATAGGTCCTGTGTGGATTAGATTCTTTGGACTCCCAATTAAATTATGGAATTCAACTATTTTTTCTTCAATTTGAAACTCTTTGGGAACTTTTATGATGACTGCTAATTGTGCTAAAAAAAATTAACATATTATTTACACTCAAATTTGTGTTTTAATGGATTTTGACAAACCCCTACCTAAAAATATCACATTACAACTTGGGGAGGACACTTGGAAGCAAGTAGTGGACTATGAGAACATTCCTTTTTTTGTAGAATTTACCATAAATTTGGTCTTTTGGCTAGTGTTTTCCCAAATAAAATTCTATATCAAAAGAAAGAAGATACAAATTCAACAAGTTTCCAAATGCCTAAGAAGAAGAAAACTTAGAAAAAATTAGTTATGAAGGATCAATCAAAGTTATCAGCTAATATGTTTGAAATTATTTCCACAAATGATGCCCTAGGTGAGGAAGAGTAAATAATGAAAACATAAATCTTAGAAACATAATTTAGATATGAAAGGAATAACTCAGAGATAAACCAACAAATCAAAAGTTTTCAACAAAAAAATGAGAGAAAATATACACAAGAAAAACAATATTTTAAAAGTTGAGACTTCAAATAATATAGGTCCCAAGATAGACTCTGTTGAACATTCCAACAACACTTTGGCTTTTACATGCATTCTTCAAATTTAGAAGACATCTCAGATTCAATTGGAGTAAGTCAAGAAATAGAAAAAATAAAATTGAAGATGGATTCTAATAAAAAGGAAGGTTGCAAGACCAATAAATATCATATGGCAAAAGAAGGTGAAAAGCTTGTAGAGGAAGGTAATATTAATTATCTTACCAACTATTTGAGCCTTGGAATTAATGAATATCATCACTTGGAATATTAAAGGAATCAAAGGGAGTCTTTCAAAACAATATGAAATTAGAAGAATGATTCAGATAAACCATCCACATCTTGTTTTTCTTCAAGAAACAAAGATATCAATAGAGGAAATAGATTCAATTGCTAGTAAAATTTGGCTAGCTAGAAAAGTTGTTTCTCTTAGTTCCCAAGGGACTTTTGGTGGCATTGCTTACCATTGGGACACAAAAGAGATAGTTATCCACCATATGGTTGGAAGCTAGGTTATTTTAGCTATAGCTATTCAAAGTAGACATTCCAACCAAATTATAGTTTGCATAAATATTTATGCTCTAACTTATTTGGAGGAAAAGAGAAGACAGTGGAAGGATATAACTTATATTATCTCTCATTTTCCTAAAGCTTGGATCTTGATAGGAGGAGATTTCAATACCATCCTCTCTCTAGATGAGAAAATAGGGGGAAATAAAAATTTGGATAGGAGCACTGACCTCATGAATGAATATATTGTAAACCTTCATCTTGTGGACATCCAACTAGATAATGGCCTTATGAATTGGTCTAACAGAAGGCAAGGCTTAACTTGTATCATGGAGATATTGGATAGGTTCCTTATTATGGAAAAATGAAGCTAAGCCATAAATTAATCAAGGAGGACTTAAATAATTCTAAATTACAAATTATAACCTAGAGATTACACGATGAGGCTTACTCCATAATACATGTGATAAGAAGAAAGCCATTTATTCATGAAATAGAAGACACCTAGACTTAGAACAAATTAACATGAGCAAGTAAAGAAACTCACATGTACAAGGAAACTAATGAACCCTAATACTAAGTCTAAATACACAAACCTAAAGTCTAATGAAAAATAAAAATCATACCTCATAATTCATCCCAATAAAAGAAGTGTTGGATTCTAATGCTTTTAAAAAAGAGGGAAAATCCTGGGATATTTGGTGAGTAGAGAACCAATGAGCCTGATGTGGAAATTTGCCATTATGGGCCATAAGATATGAATTAGTAGTAACCTAGTGAGTCTACTGAGTCTTCGTATAAAAGTGTGTATTGGCGTTGAGCAGAATATGTGCATCAGGAACCACATCAATAGGATGACTGATAGCTAGAGCAGATTCCAAGGTGGAATCATAGTATGGTTTTAGGAGATCCACATTAATGATGTTATGAATGCCAATATGAGCTGGAAGATCCAGGTGAAAGGTATTCTTAGAAATCTACTAAATAATTGTATATATCCCATAATGAAGAGGTTTGTTCTTGCTATGTGTGTTATACCTAAAATATCATTTATCCAAATAAAACCATACTTTGTCAACAACATGAAAGTGATGAGGAGTGTGGTGTCTATCCATATATTGTTTCTATTTTTGCTAATTCTTCTAAATAATCTAAACCATTTTGGATTGAAGGCTCTATAAATTCTGAATAAAAGAGTTAGCCTTATATTTCTCCTTTTAAATGTGCATGGTAGCTAGAGAGGGCAAAGACAAAGGCAAATCATATAGAGCCAAAGTTTGGAATCCAAAATATATCTCAAATGGAGAGTGCTCGGTGGAACTGTGAATGAATTTGTTGTAGGCATATTCGATGTGAGTGAGGCTCAAATCCCACTTGGTAGGAGTGGAATGGTGGTAGATCCTCAAACTCTATACAAGAGTATGATTAACTACCTCTGTCTACCCATCGGACTGAGGGTGATAAGCAGTAGAGAAGTTAAGGGATACTCCCAAGATCTTCCAAAGAGATCTCCAAAAGTGACCCACAAAATGTGAGTCATGATCAGAAACAATGCTGGTAGGAAGACCAAATGAGTACCACATAGTCTCAAAGAATATTTGGGCCAAATCCCATGCAGAACTCATCTTGCTACATGGAATGAACTTGGCCATATTACTGAATCTATCCACAATCATGAAGACACAATTGTACTATCTGACTATCATTGAAAAATTGCTCAATAGGTCCATGGAAATACTCTCTCAAGGACAAGAGGGAATGGGTAAAGGCATGCTCATACCGAATTTCCTATTAGTGTATTTGGAACGGTCATACACAACACATTGTCACAAGAATTGAAGAACATATCACTGCATGTGAGGCTAAAAGAAGAACCACTGAAGGTGATGAAGAGTTTTTTGCTTGCCAAAATATCCTCCATAAAGTGTAGAATGAGCCTCTTTCAAGAGAGACTCCCTGTTCTCATGAGGGACACAAAGTTTATCCATTTTGTACAACATGCCATCCTTGATGTGAAATTCTTGAAGAGCTCTCAAATTGGAAGATGAAGGATGTGATGGTTGCTAAAACAATTTTCCAAAATCATGATCCAAAGGATACTGTGTGGGCCAAGTTTGTAAGCCAACATGGATGTGGTCACAACAATCAAAGTAAGGGCTAAAGGAGGATGACTCAAAAAATATGTAACTGCATTATTCTATCCTTTATTGTACTTAACAAAAAAAAATAATTGTTGCAAATATGATGTCCACTTCATGTGTGTAGCCTCTTCAATTTTGGTTTGAGATTGAAGAAACTTAAGTGGCATATGATCTATGTGGACCGTTGTTTATTTTTCTAGAAGATAGCGCCTCCAATACTTGATGGTCTAAACCAAATAATATAACTTCTTATCATAGGTAGAATAGTTTTTCTTGGCCTCAAAAATATTTCAAAATGATAGGCCACCAAGTGGCCATTCTTCTTGAGCACGACTCCAAGTGCAAACTATGAAGCATCTATTTTAATCTCAAATGGTTGAGTAAGATCTAATAGAACAAGAATAGATGTTCAACACAATTTGCATTTCAATGTATTAAAGGCCTTTTATTGATCCTTTTTCCACTTAAACTTAATTATGATCTTTGTCAAATGATGCAAAGGAGTGGCAATAGTGGAATATCCTGTTATGAACTTGCGAAAGAAGTTGGCAAGTCCAAGAAAATTTATTAAATCTATGATAGTATTAGGAGCTGTCCATTTGAGAATTACTTCAATTTTAGTAGGATCCACTTGAATGTATTTCTCACTGATTACAAAACAAATATAGGCAATGGAAGTTTACCCAAAAGAACACTTAGGAAGATTGGCATACAATTGATTTTTCTAAAGAATTTGAAGAACAGATTCTAAGTTCTCTAAATGACTTCTCCATGTAGGAGAGAATACAAGAATATCATAAAGATAGATGATTAAAAATTTATCCAAAAAATCTCTAAATACTTCATTCATCATCTGCATGAATATGGCAGGTGCATTTGTAAGACCAAAGAGCATGAAAATCCACTCAAAGAGCCATATTTTGGTCTTGAATGTTGTTTTCCAAGTATCCTCAGCCTAAATTCTGACCTAATGATAGCCACTTTTGAGATCTATCTTGGAGAAAAAATTATCTCTTTGAAGCTAATCCAAGAGATCGTCAATTCGTGGAAGTGGATATCTATTTTTTATTATTATTTTGTTAAGTGCCCTGAAATCAATGCATAGCCTCCATGTACCATATTTCTTCAATACAAGCAATATAAGTGAAGCACAAGGAGAAGTGCTAGGTTTTATGAAACTTTTAGCTAAAAAATCATGAATTTATCTTTTAATTCTTCCATTTGCACTATTGATTGTCTATACATTGAAGTATTGGGAAGAAGGGTAGTAGGAACAATCTCAATGTTATGATTAACATGTCTTTTAGGTGGAAGGCTTGATGGTTCTTTGAAAACACCAGAATATGATTGAAGCAATGAAATAACTAAATAATACCTATCTTGTGAATTCTTAGGTGCTTTATTCCATTCATTAAGTGGTCTAATGAATATGAGTGCTAGTTCCTTTGCTTCATTAATAGCTTTATGTGCTTATCTATAACTTAACATCATATTTTGTGGTGTTTCTTATGTACTTCTAATTATGTAAGACATATTGTCTTTATGCAAAGTGTATGTGTTGTTATACCCATAATGTATAGACCTCCTATCATATTAATAGGGTCTTCCAAGCAACAAACCACAACAATCCATTAGAGTTACATCACACACAACTGTGTCCATAAAAGTAGGACTGAAATCAAAAATCACCATGCATGTGTGTGTGATATAGGATGAAATACCATTATCCTTCCACCCTAAAGGATAATTATGTTTATGGGGATCCATCAAAAACTTTATTTTTTAAACAACGAACCTCGCAATTAGATTTTTCTATGAGCCACTATCAATTATACAATCAACCATGAAGGTGTCACTTAGGTGAGTCATGGTCACAAAAAAGTTCTCATGATTACCTTGAGAAGTATTCATAAGGGTTACTTTGTTCAACCTTGCTAATTACTTGTATGCATTTCATTCCCCTGTAGCCTCAATAGGACCATCTTGTGTATCCTCATATGAAGGCTTTACAACTAGGGATTTGTTCTTCAAAATTTTTAATTTAAAACATTGATATTTTTGATGACCCTTCTTCTTAAAAAAATTACATTCTATAAGGATTTTAGAATAACCTTTTTAAGAAGAAGAATAAGGGAAAGAGGAATAAAAGGGACAAGGAAAAGAGGAAGAAGACTTTTTGGCCTTGGATTGCTGATTAGAAGTCTTTTGATTTACTCCAAACAATGAAGAGTGAGACCCACACGATGATTCTCGCAACTCCTCCTTCACAAGAATGGCTTGATTGAAATCCATGTCAATGCTCACAATGGTTATGTACTTCAAATTCCTATAAAGGGGTTATTGCAACCCACTTTTAAATTTGGTCACAAGTTGGATGGTGGAATCTTGCACTAAATTCAAAATTCTCAATTTGTTAAATTGCAACACATAATCATGAACACTCATATGAGAATTTTTATGAAAATGAAGCCATATTATCTCAAGGTATTCAACATAGTTTGAAGGGTAAAAAATAATCTTCAAAACACATTGCAACTCATCCCATGATTCAATCAGATTTTGAGTCTGTTGATGATCAATGATGAGGATATTAGCAATGCCATATAATTTGAGCTTGGCAAAAGTGACTTGTTAGTCCTTCACCAATTTTGTGTAATCGAACCAACTGCTCATATGTAGAATCCAACTATTGATCACCTTAGGATATTGGTAGCCATCATAAAGTGGAACATCACATTATGGCTAAATATCTTGGGACATGACCTTTTCAGCCAAAACACTTACAAGTTGTGTAAGTTGGGCTATTTTATCGGTAAATTCGGTAGGCATTTGACCTCAAGCATGTGCCAACAATAAAAGGGATTACAAAAGGATTACAAAAGTGCAAAAATTCCTAAATAATTACAAAAACAATTTTACAAAATTGGAATAAGGTAAAATAAAAAGTGCACTTAGCCCCTTTTAACAAAATGAAGTAACCTAGTGTGTTGCAAAGAAATGCCAAAAAATAAATTTTGGACCAATGATGCAAAATTTGGTGGGTAAAACATTTTTTTTACTTACCAAAATATTTTGGCACGAAGGTGCAACAACTTTTTTTTATCAAGTGTGTCAACCAAAATATGGCACCCAACTATGAATAAAGGTACCTCCACCATGTAGCAGGTGCACACGCTCATAGCCAATGTGCGTTGGCTAATTCAACAATGGTGAATTGGCCCTTAGAACACCTATTAAGCCTTGCCCACAAGATATGTGGGACAAACATCCACTATCACAAAATATAAAATGATAGACCCAGTTCTTGATGCAAGGCATTGAAAAAAAATAGCTGGCCAGAAATAAATGCAATTCGTAGATGCATCTTTGGGATATGTGCATTTTGTCATCTCATGGTATAGAAACTCTATATGGTATGTCGATATATCGGTGGTTTCAAGAAATTCATCATATCGATAATAATAATTCTTGATCGGTGTGAACAATACAATGGCTATAATGTGATTTGCATGGGTTTTTAGCATCAATCCCTTGACTTTCTTCCACCAAGCTATGTTTGCTTCAGTGTAGTATGTGCACTAATATTTCTTAGTTGTATCTCCTTCTGTAGGAATAGTAATTATTCCCTTATGTACTTGTAATTAACATGTGCGATTGTGCATAAATTGATGAACCTGCTTCCCACCCCTTAAACAAATGGAATCATGACCAAGGCAGAATGTAGATAAGGTAGCTCTTGGCAAGGACATCAAAAATTCTTTTCAAGTGGTGTTAGGGCCAATTTTGTCTCTGGAATGTGTGTTTTACTTGCTGTAAGGTAGGAGTGCTCACAAATTATCGCAATAGCTATGGAAAACATGGAAGACAAACAAAATCGGTACCTAGACGGGCATCAAATTCAAGAGTTCAATAGTAATGAACGCGATATTCAAATTTAGATTACATATACTAAAGGTAGAACAAATTGAATTTGGTAGATCATGTGGCCAATAGGTGCATCATAATTTATCGTGTTAGGTAAATGTAAAAATATTCTATAGTAGACAAAGCTACATCAGTGAGGCTGACATCAATTGGTGGCCCGAAGAGCATTTGTCAAAAAGACTATTGGGCATGAGCTTCACAAACAAGCACACATTATCACTTCAAATGTTGTCAAAATATGGACAACAAATTGGTAGAAAAACAAATTTGTCACCACCAAAACTTATCGCTCTGCCAAAATATAAAAAAAAATGTTGAATGCAACAACAAAAAATTATTGTTTAAAACAAAAATTATGTAGCAAATTTTTAGCAAAGAGTTGAAGAGTTTCAAAAAGGATGCAATTGGTCAAACCAAGACTATGGAGATCGAAAATGACCCAAAACCTCTAAAATGTTCCTGCTCTGATACCAAACTATTATGGCAAAAAAAGGTTGAGCCATAAATTAATCAAGGAGGAATTAAATATGTCCAAATTAGAAGTTGTAACCCAGGGATTACGTGATGAGGCTTACTCCATAATACAAGTGATGTGAAGAAAACCATTTATTCGCAAAATAGAAGACATATAGACTTAGACCAAACCAACATGAGTGAGTTAAGCAACTCACATGTACAAGGTAGCTAATGAACCCTAATATTAAGTATAAATACACAAACCTAAGGTCTAATGAAAAATAAAAATCATGCCTCATCATTCCTTCTCTCGAACCATTTCTTAATCCATGGTCACATTCCTAAAGTGAATACTCTTAACAATGTTGGTTCATATCACTAGCCAGTCATGGTGTAAAATTGGAAAACCAATGCGAGTTTCTCTCCTTTTCAATTTTAGTTAATGTGTCTTAGATATAATTCCTTTAGACATCAAGTTCAACAATGGTGGAAGGAAGGTAAACCAAGATATGATACTAAGATGTTTTGTTTTTCCAAAATATTGCAATATATTAAATTAAAAATAAAGACTTGGAACTGGAAGGAGTTTGGGGATGTTCAACAAAAAACATGAAGTTATTGCTCAACTTGAAAATTTGAATAAGAAAATCCATTTAGATGGCCTCAAAGAGAGTAAAAGGACAAATTAAATTAGACTCATAGATTAGTTAGAGGAATGGGAAAAAAAAGAACTCTTATGGAAGAAAAAATATAGAATTAAATGGCTCAAAGAAGGATATCAAAACACAAATTTCTTCCACAAATATCTTCTAGATCAAATATATCATAACTTTATTTCTTCCCTAAATTCAAATTGAAGAACACAAGCTTATACTGATAGGGGGGTGAACAGTATAAGATAAAACTTACTTTTATTTCTAAAGCAGTATCATCCTATATTATCAATTTTAATAATGAAACAATGCACACATCATCACACACAAAATATACATATTTAACGTGGTTCACCCAATGTGGGCTATGTCCACAGAGAAAATATTTCTTATAAATTTTCTCAACAAATTTCTTGGGAACCAATTCCCTATTACAATATTTATGGGCACCAATCCAAATGAGATACAAATCCCCTATGCTCAAGTTCGTGGAACTCTATCCATAGGAGACACAAATTCCCTTTTATCTAGTTTTTGGACCTCTATCCATAGGAGACACCAATCCCATTTACTTTGGATCATGGACCTCTATCCACAAGAGACACCAATCCCCTTTGATCTGGTTCTCTCCAAAGCCTACTCAAATTTTCTCCAATATTACCTAGAAGGCTTACTTAAATCTACTTCAAAACCTACTCTCAACTCTGATCAAATCCACTCCAAGCCTACACACAAGGATTGCACAAATATTCTCCAAAACATACTCTCAACTCTACTCAAGTCTACTCCAATACTACACACAAGGCTTCCTCAAATCTACTTCAAAACTTGATCTCAAATTTGATCCAAATTCTGCTCAAAACAACTCACAAAACCTTCTCAACTCTACTCACAATTATGCTTAAAATAGTTCACAATTCCTGCTCAATTCTTCTCATAATTCTTCTCAAAATAGATCACAAAACCTGCTCATATCTTCTCATAATTTTTCTCAAAATAGCTCACACAATGTGCTCAATTCTTCTCAAAATACTTTCTTTCAACTAACACAAATTATACATATTCTACCCATAATTCTTGCATCTTCATATAGAAAAATATCAGCAATACAAGTACTCAAAATGATCTTTCATATTAATTAAGTCTGTCACTTTCACATGTCTCACTTATACTAAAGGTAACTCTAGTCTAGCTATTGGCAATGTAATTTATGTTTTTCTTCCCTTTTGGAGATAGCTAAAAATATCCAAATCTTTCAATTGATTCCTTTAGTTAATATGCACATAAATCTCTTCCTTCTATTATTTCGTAATGCAAACCCTATATTTTTTCTAAAGCAATTCTCTTTTATTATCACTTGTACTTTTGAAACATTAAACTCATATTTCAAATTCATACAACTAATATTCTCTTATATCTCCCACTTAATAGAATCAACAAATCATAATCATATCACATAGAGATATTTCACAATGCTTTCATGGTTGCCCACATAAAACACTTTGTCTTTGGATTTCTATTTTCACACCTTGCCCAAAAATATTATGCACTTATTATATTGTTCTTACAAAAAGAAACTTCCATTCATAAAATTTTTAGTGCATTAATAATTTCTCACTTCCTATGTTTTTCCTTTTGAAGGGAAACTTTCATACATAAATTTTCATAAATAAAACTTTCATTCCTAGGTATAAACAAAACATACTTATCACTTCAAAATATTTTTGTTGGCACTCAAACTTTAACCCCACTATCTCATCCACAACTTTTATTGGCTAGCCATGAACCAACCAAGATACACCATTGTATGGAAGGTGGTTCCATGCTTTTAGTCTTGATGATGTTGCCCTATAATTCAAAACATACTAGGTGCACATCAAACTCAAAGGTTTCAGCTCTGCTTCATATCTCATGCATCCAATGCTTGGGATTCTCACACTACTATCTCCTCTGTTTGCTTTAGGGTTTAGTTTGAATGTTACACAACTACCACCTCCAGTACCTTGTAATTCACTAGATTAGGGTTTCAATTTGTTACAATTAAATCCTACGCCTTGGTATCCTACTTTGTCTTTCTACAAGCACCAACACTTCCTCACAATGTCAATAATCATAAAGCAAATGAACAAACTAGCATAATACCTTTATATTTGGCATTGTGCAAGTCTCTCAAATCAAGTCAGAACACAACCAATTATTTCTCTCCACAACATCGTGAATATATCTCCACTACCACCACCATATCCTTTACCTTCTGTGTACTTCAATTATGCCTTGATCTCTATTTATATTAATATTTTAAATGCCAATCTTGTGAATGTAATGTGATGCCTCTTTCTCCTTTGAGCAGCCTATAATGAACAAAATATTACTACTAATAAATATTCTTTTGGTTTCTTCTTAGGGATAAAAATCTATTTTTGTATCTAGTATATTTGAAGGCTTTACACTTTCTTTTTTCTATTTATCTTACAAAATCTACCACGTTCTAGTTTTTCCAAATACAAATATTCTTAGCTTGATTTTACTCCAACATGATGATTACACAATGACACTGAGAGGGGGGGTGAATCAGTGTAGCTATTAATTTTTATATCTACAACATTTAATATGAAATAAAGAGAACTTGACAAGAAAACCGAAAAACAACTGAACAAGAGAGCACACCACAACACTCAATATACCGAGGTTCACCAATTTGGCTACTCCTCAAAAAATGACTGCTTGGACTCCAATCCAAATCCAGTCTTTGCAAAATATCAATTTTACAAATACTTTACCAGCATCAACTGGAAGGAGCACCAACCCCTGTAATTTTCTGCTGCAATAGATGGAGCACCAACTCCTAGTACCAAGCACCAACTTGGACTGCAATTCTGATCAATTTAGAATGACATAAAAATGTCTTCACTTCATGCACGACCACTGGCTAGTGCCGTAATTAACCCAACTCTACACACTCTCACGGCTCTGCTTATTTTTCTCTTGATTCTTTTCTAACCCTCCTTTTACAGCAATTTCTCTCTAACGACACAACATCTTCTCTGTACGATTATTCTTTTATAACCTTTCAATCCTGCATGCAATCGAATCATATACCCAACTGTTCGAATTCTTTTCTCCTGCAAATAAGTGGCTGTTCGAAAATGACTGTTCGAAACCCTGCAATACGGCGTTTCGATTTCTTGTAGTATGGCTGTTTTGAATGCTGCAAACATATCTTCTCGAAAAGCATATCTTGATCCTTCATATTCGGCTCTTTGAATACAAGCAAAATGTCTGTTCGATTCCATGAGTGCGACCGTTCGAAAGCTGTAAAAAAAACTTTTCGAAAACCTTTCGATACTTTATATTTGATTCTTCGAATACATGCAAACGGTCGTTCGAATGCATGACTGACACTTGTCAATGCATAACTGCAGATCTGACATCAGTTACATTTTATGTAACTGGCTGCATGATGTCTTTTATGACACGCGTCACCATGCCTACTTTTTTGGCTTTTACCTGCCAACCTGTCGCCTGTCGCGATATCGCGACATTTTTAACTTATGTTGACGTCACCCTGAAGGTTGTCGCGATATCACGACCAATTTGGCCTTGAAAGCCTTTTCGCTGCTCCTGTCATGAAATCGTGACACTTTTCAACTTTGCTGACGTCATCATCCTTCTTGTCGCGAAATCGTGACGTTTTCGACTCTTGCTGACGTCATCATCCTGCTTGTCGTGAAATCGTGACGTTTTCGACTCTTGCTGACGTCATCATCCTGCTTGTCGTGAAATCGTGACACTTTCGGCTTCCGTACACTCTTCTTTGCCAACTCCAGTGAAAATGGAACATGTCGCGAAATCGTGACACTTTGCTTCATGCAATGGCGAAATTTTTACATCTTTGTGCCTTGTGTTTTCACCTTGCCTCTTTTCATGAAATTTTGACTTGTAATATCATTGCTGCATCTTTCAGTTCTACACTTTTGACTAGTAGCGAAATCGCTACACCTTAGTTTCCCTTTGTTTCAACATGTAGCGCCATCGCTACACCTTCTTCTTGTGAATTTTTACTTGTGTCGAAATCGCTGCAACTTAGTTTTCTTAACTTTCGATTTGTAGCGAAATCGCTACACCTTTGTTTCCATACATTTCCAGCTGTGCTTTGAAATGCGAAACTTCAACATGTATGGAAATCTCTACTCTCTTCATTGCAAGCTCCTTTCCTCCATTTATGTCGCGAAATCGTGACACATTTTCTCTCTCCTCAACGAAAACTCGACATGTCGCGACATCGCGACATTTTGCACATTTTCTCTCTCCTACTTTTTGTCGCGAGATCGCGACACATTTTCTCTCTCCTCAGAGAAAACTCGACATGTCGCGAAATCGCGACATTTTGGCGTGCATTTTCTCTCTCCTACTTTTTGTCGCGAGATCGCGACACATTTTCTCTCTCCTCAGCGAAAACTCGACATGTCGCGAAATCGTGACATTTTGGCGTGCATTTTCTCTCTCCTACTTTTTGTCGCGAGATCGCGACACATTTTCTCTCTCCTCAGCGAAAACTCGACATGTCACGAAATCGCGACATTTTGGCATGCATTTTCTCTCTCCTACTTTTTGTCGCGAGATCGCGACACATTTTCTCTCTCCTCAGTGAAAACTCGACATGTCGCGAAATCGTGACATTTTGGCGTGCATTTTCTCTCTCCTCTTTTGTCCGTGACATTTTGGCTGCATTTTCTCTCTCCTGCTTTTTGTCGCGAAATCGTGACAGAAAACATGTCGCGATATCGCGACAGGTTTTCTTCCTTGTCTCTTTACGCCAATTTCTGAATCGGGTCACCTCTGTTTTGCTTGAAACTTTCGCACTTGATCGGTGACCTCCGAGCTGCATCAACTGCATCAATGCATGTACGTGTTGACAACAATGACAATACTTTCTCAATGCTTTTGCTGCACCTTGCTCAACAATCTCCCCCTTTGGAATTGTTGGCAACACACTGCAACCTTGCTCAACTTCTTCTCCCCCTTTGCCAATAATACCAAAGGGCTGCTGCAGACTCCCCCTGAGTCTCTGTACACCATTCTCAGGAAAATATCGTTATAGTTAGCAAAAATCATAAATATAAGCAAAACTATAAGTATAGGCATGCATGCACCCATTGAGAATGTGATCCCTAATGATAGTCAGTTCTTGGGAATTGTGACCACTCCCAACTTATTCCTAAGGTACTCAAAAACATCCTTGGGCAATGGTTTTGTGAATATATCAACTACTTGCTCTGTAGTTGGAACAAAATCCAACTTGACCTCTCCTTCTGCAACTTTATCCTTCAAGAAATGATATCGGATTGCAATGTGTTTGGTTCTTGAATGCATAACTGGATTCTTGGATATGTTGATAGCACTAGTGTTATCACATTTTATTGATATTGGCTCGTTGAAGTGGATACCAAGATCTTTTAAAGTTTGTCTCATCCATAATATCATGTATACGACAAGTTGTGGCTGCAATGTATTCTGCCTCTACGAGTGGATAGAGAGACCGATTCTTGTTTCTTCCTTGTGCCATGCTACCGACTTGTCTCCAAGATAAAATGCTCCTCCACTTGTACTCTTCCGGTCATCAATGCACCCTGCCCAATCTGCATCGAGAATATGCAATCAAAGTGAAGTCTTTGCCTTTTGGGTACCACAACCCATAATCCATGGTACCTTTGAGGTACCTGAAGATCCTTTTTACAGCTGTGACATGAGTTTCTTTGGGACTTGCCTGAAATCTAGCAACCATGCATACTTCCTGTAGTATATCTGGTCTAGTAGCTGTTAAATACAGCAGGCTTCCAATCATAGACCTGTACATTGTTTGATCCACATCTGGAGATTTATCATCCTTGCTCAACTTGCAGCCTGTTGTCATGGGAGTGCTGACCGGTTTATTGTCTTCCATTGTGAACTTTTTCAGCATTTCTTTTACATATTTAACTTGAGAAATAAAAATGCCTTTTTCATTTTGATTGACCTGCAGTCCTAAGAAATAAGAAAGTTCACCAATCATTGACATCTCAAATTCTTTTTTCATTTTAATTGATATGTCTTTGCAGTATTCATCCATGCTGCTGCCAAATATTATGTCATCTACATAAACAACAAGAACAATAAGATGACCCTTCTCTGTTTTGACATATAAGTTGCTATCCACCAAACCTTTCTTAAACCCTTGTTTAATTAGATAATTATCCAGCCTTGCATACCATGCTCTGGGTGCCTGTTTTAATCCATATAAAGCTTTCTTTAACCTGCAAACAAAATCTGGATTGTCACCAAGTTGGAAACCATCTGGTTGTTCAATGTAAACCTCTTCTTCCAGTTTTCCATTCAAAAATGCTGATTTTACATCCATTTGATATACTTTGAAGTTTTTATGAGCTGCTAATGCCGAAACATTCCGATTGCCTCTAGTCTGGCTACCGGTGCAAAAGTTTCTTCAAAATCAATGCCTTCAACCTGAGCATAGCCTTTACATACCAATCTTGCCTTATTTCTGACAACCTGCCCATCTTCATTCAATTTATTTCTAAAAACCCATTTAGTGCCAATTATGTTTTTATTTGTTGGTCTAGGTACTAATTCCCAGGTATTGTTTTTCTCTATCCGATCTAGTTCTTCATTGATTGCCTTCATCCAACTTTCATCAGTGCTTGCTTCAACAACATTTTTAGGTTCAATACTAGATAACAGAGAATAGTTCCTCACTGTTGTTCTTCTTGTCTGAATACCATCTGTGGGATCCCCAATAATCTGTTCACTTGGATGATTTTTTTGCCAGTTGCCTGTTTTAAATTTCCTGTTTTCTTCTTCTTCAGATTCAGTTTTTACACCATCTGGATCAATTTTTTGATTCTTCTCTGTTTCTTTTTCATCATCACCTTCAATGACTTCTTCATACATAGGGTAGTTTTCTTGATAAGTAGTTTCTTGTTCTCTACCTTCATCAACTTTCACATCAGCACTTTCAACAATTTTCTTCAACCTCTTGTTGTAACATGTGTAGGCCTTGCTTTTTGTTGAGTAACCAAGAAAGATACCTTCATCCAGCTCTATCTTCAAATTTACCGAGGTTATCTTCGGTCCGTTTTATGTAGCACTTGCTGCCAAATACTTTGAAATGTCTTGTTGTTGCCTTTATGCCAAACCACAACTCATAAGGTGTTTTGCTTTCATGTGGTCTCAGCATGCACCTGTTTTGAATGTAAACTGCAGTATGGACTGCCTCTTTCCAAAATCTATCAGCTATTTTGTTTTCTGCCAGCATTGTCCTTGCCATTTCCTGCCTTTGTTCTATTCTTCCTTTCTACAACACCATTCTGTTGAGGTGTCCTAGCTGCTAAAAATTGTCTTCTTATCCCATGTTTTTGACAGTATTCTGCAAATTCTTCGGAGATAAACTCTCCTCCCCTGTCTGATCTTAGGCATTTAATTCTTTTTCCTGATTGATTCTCAACAAGATTTTTGAAGGTTTTAAACATCTCAAAGGCTTCGACTTGAGTTTCAGAAATAGTACCCATGTCATTCTTGAGTAGTCATCTATACACAACATAAAATATTTGTGTCCATTTATGCTTTCAGTTCTCATGGGTCCACATAGATCGGTGTGAATTAGTTCTAATGGCTTGCTAGTGAAGTATTCTTTTGCTTTGAAAGTGGCTCTGGTTTGTTTTCCCTTTTGGCATGACTCACAGATGTTATTTACAGGTTTGCCAATGTTTGGTATATCTCTAACTGCTCTTTTTGAATTGATTTTTGCCAGATTGTCAAAACTAATATGCCCAAGCCTCTTGTGCCATAGCCAGTTTTCATCTTCCTGTCCCATCAAGCATGTTCCTTCTACAGTTTCTGAAAGTGTATACAGATTTCTTGAAGTTCTCAGTCCAGTGGCTATTAACTTTCCATTTTTTGTCTTTCTTACTTCACAGCCCTCCTTCTTGAAGATTACATCATGACCTCTGTCACATATTTGACTTACACTTAGCAAGTTATGCTTCAGGCCAATTACAAACAAGACTTCTTTTGATTTTATATTGCCATCACTGATCTTGAATGATCCCTTTCCAACAATCTTTGCTCCATCATTATTTCCAAATTTCACAGAACCACCTTCATAATTCTGTAAATTCTCAAACTTTTGCTTGTCACCTGTCATGTAGTTGGAACAACCATCTGTCAAGTATCCAAGGTGCTGATTTGTTCCGAGCTTTAAAAGCGATCTGGACAATCAAAGATTCCTTTTCTTTCCATTCCGGTTTGATAGCAGATTTTGCTACTTGTTTTGCCTTTGTCCTTTCATTAGCATGTGCCTATTTTTCAGGAAATTTCTGGTTTTGTTTCAACCCACTTGGCTGAGATTTTCTACCCTGATAATTATTTGATGCAAAAGTGCTTCTACAGTTTCTAGCAATATGTCCAAAATTATGACAATTATAACATTCAACTGCATAATTCATTAAGGGAGAAAAAACATTTTTGCTGGTAAAATTCCTTTGAGATACATTATGCCTGCAATCTGAAATCTTATGGCCATAAGCATTGCATTTAAAACAATAACCAGAAAATGCATGATTAAACCTGGGTGCCGGTCTTTGCCAGTTTGAAGTAGGAGCCATGACTCTTCTCCTCCTTGGATGTGTGACTTTTGTGAATCCATCTTTGTCAGTATTCTTCTTGAATCTGGCATTATTGTTTTCTTTTGCATGATTTAGTTTTTCTGGTTCAACCCTGATCTTTTCTTCTTTCTTTATGGGTTCTATATTCAAGTTCTTTGAATCCTTTGAAGATTCTCCTTCATCAAAGCCTAAACCAAATTTGATGCCAGAAGGCCTTTGGTTATTTAACATTTTATCCAGCTTTACAGTACTTTCTTCAAACTTATGAAAACAGTTCAATTTTCTATTCATCTCCTCTAACTGCATCCTTAACTTAACAATGTCTTCCTCTAGCTTGATGCATTCAACTGTCTTTACAGTTAATTGTTCATCAAGAACTTCAGACATTTTCTTGAATTCCTCTGTCTGTATTTTTAGATTGTTTATTATGTCTGTGGTATTCTCTAATTTCTTTGAAAAATTTTTATTCTTCTTCCTTTCGCACTCAACTCTTCAAGTGCGGCAACCAATTCTCCTTCCAAATACACTTCGGCTTCATCCTTGGAATTTTCATCACCTTCCTGATTTTCCTCTGTTCTTTCTTCTTCAAGTGCCATGAGCAGAGCTTCACCTCCTTCTTCTTCGGACTCCTCATCTGTGCTTTCTTCGAAACTGCTGACATTCTTGGTTATGAAGCTTTTCTTCTTGAAGTTGTTCTTTCTGAAATTTTGTTTCTTCTTCCAGTCACTTTTTTCTTGGTGTGAACCTTCACCATTTTTGGTTCTCTCCTGCATTGGACATTTGGCTGCAAAATGACCGACTCCTCCACAATTGAAGCATTTAAAAGGTAGCTTCCCTCTATATTTTCCTTTTCCTTTTGTGAGTTTTCGAACAAAATTGGCTTCTGTTTCATCCAGTGTTCCTTCATCCTCAGATTCATGTTCAGCTTTTACATTCTTGTGTGCTTTAAAAGCTGCTTCTCTGTCTGTAGACTTGGTTTGTCCTATTCTCATTTCATATGCTGTCAGGGAACCATGCAACTCATCCATGCTGAAGTTGTTTAGATCTTTTGCCTCTTCTATTGCAGAGACTTTGGAGTTAAATATTTTGTGAAGTGTTCTGAGAACCTTTTTCACAACAACTGCATCATCAATTTCTTCACCGAGTCCTCTGATTGCATTAATAATTCCGTTGACTCTCAGCATATAAGTCTCTATGTTTTCATCTTCATTCATTTGCAGTGCTTCGAACTGTGCTCGATGAGTTTGTAGTTTTGCTTCCTTAATCTTACTGTCTCCTTCATGGATGCTCTTCAGTTTATCCCACATGTCTTTTGCTGATTTACAACTCATGACTCTTATCGGTTCACTGTCAACAAGCCCACACATTATGGCATTCTTAGCTTTGGAGTTGTTTTCAAATTTCTTTTTCTCAGCAGTATCTGTTGGAGGGGTAGTGGGTGTTGTGTATCCACTATCTACAGAATCCCAAATATCGTATCCCAATGCACTCAGATATGTTTGCATTCTGAGTTTCCAGAAGGTGTAATTTGTTCCATCAAATAAGGGAGCTTTGTTGGATGAAAATCCTTCACCGCTTGCCATTGTTTCTTCCAAGATCTCCTTAGCTGATTAAGCTTGTACAAGGAACCGGCTCTGATACCAATTGATGATTACACAATGACACTTGAGAGGGGGGTGAATCAGTGTAGCTATTAATTTTTATATCTACAGCATTTAATATGAAATAAAGAGAACTTGACAACTAGAAAAACAACTTGAACAAGAGAGCACACCACAACACTCAATATACCGAGGTTCACCAATTTGGCTACTCCTCAAAAATTGAGCTGCTTGGACTCCAATCCAAATCCAGTCTTTGCAAAATATCAATTTTACAAATACTTTACCAGCATCAACTGGAAGGAGCACCAACCCCTGTAATTTTCTGCTGCAACGAGATGGAGCACCAACTCCTAGTACCAAGCACCAACTTGGACTGCAAATCTGATCAATTTAGAATGACATAAAAATGTCTTCACTTCATGCACGACCACTGGTAGTTGCAATTAACCCAACTCTACACACTCTCACGGCTCTGCTTATTTTTCTCTTGATTCTTTTCTAACCCTCCTTTTACAGCAATTTCTCTCTAACAGCAGCAACATCTTCTCTGTACGATTATTCTTTTATAACCTTTCAATCCTGCATGCAATCGAATCATATACCCAACTGTTCGAATTCTTTTCTCCTGCAAATAAGTGGCTGTTCGAAAATGACTATTCGAAACCCTGCAATACGGCGTTTCGATTTCTTGTAGTATGGCTATTTTGAATGCTGCAAACATATCTTCTCGAAAAGCATATCTTGATCCTTCATATTCGGCTCTTTGAATACAAGCAAAATGTCTGTTCGATTCCATGAGTGCGACCGTTCGAAAGCTGTAAAAAAACTTTTCGAAAACCTTTCGATACTTTATATTTGATTCTTCGAATACATGCAAACGGCTGTTCGAATGCATGACTGACACTTGTCAATCTGTAACTACAGATCTGACATCAGTTACATTTTATGTAACTGGCTGCATGATGTCTTTTATGACACGCGTCACCATGCCTGCTTTTTTGGCTTTTACCTGCCAACCTGTCGCCTGTCGCGATATCGTGACATTTTTAACTTATGTTGACGTCACCCTGAAGGTTGTCGCGATATCGCGACCAATTTGGCCTTGAAAGCCTTTTCGCTGCTCCTGTCGCGAAATCGTGACACTTTTCAACTTTGCTGACGTCATCATCCTTCTTGTCGTGAAATCGTGATGTTTTCGACTCTTGCTGACGTCATCATCCTGCTTGTCGAAAATCGTGACGTTTTCGACTCTTGCTGACGTCATCATCCTGCTTGTGAAATCGTGACACTTCCAGCTTTCGTACACTCTTCTTTGCCAACTCCAGCGAAAATGGAACATGTCACGAAATCGTGACACTTTGCTTCATGCAATGGCAAAATTTTTACATCTTTGTGCCTTGTGTTTTCACCTTGCCTCTTTTCATGAAATTTTGACTTGTAATATCATTGCTGCATCTTTCAGTTCTACACTTTTGACTAGTAGCGCCATCGCTACACCTTAGTTTCCCTTTGTTTCAACATGTAGCGCCATCGCTACACCTTCTTCTTGTGAATTTTTACTTGTGTCGAAATCGCTGCAACTTAGTTTTCTTAACTTTCGATTTGTAGCGAAATCGCTACACCTTTGTTTCCATACATTTCCAGCTGTGCTTTGAAATGCGAAACTTCAACATGTATGGAAATCTCTACTCTCTTCATTGCAAGCTCCTTTCCTCCATTTATGTCGCGAAATCGCGACACATTTTCTCTCTCCTCAGCGAAAACTCGACATGTCGCGACATCGCGACATTTTGGCGTGCATTTTCTCTCTCCTACTTTTTGTCGCGAGATCGCGACACATTTTCTCTCTCCTCAGCGAAAACTCGACATGTCGCGAAATCGCGACATTTTGGCGTGCATTTTCTCTCTCCTGCTTTTTGTCGCGAGATCGCGACACATTTTCTCTCTCCTCAGCGAAAACTCGACATGTCGCGAAATCGCGACATTTTGGCGTGCATTTTCTCTCTCCTACTTTTTGTCGCGAGATCGCGACACATTTTCTCTCTCCTCAGTGAAAACTCGACATGTCGCGAAATCGCGACATTTTGGCGTGCATTTTCTCTCTCCTACTTTTTGTCGCGAGATCGCGACATTTTGGCGTGCATTTTCTCTCTCCTGCTTTTTGTCGCGAAATCGCGACAGAAAACATGTCGCGATATCGCGACAGTTTTCTTCCTTGTCTCTTTCTGCCAATTTCTGAATCTGGGTCACCTCTGTTTTGCTTGAAACTTTATGCACTTGATCTGACTGACCTCTGAACTGCATCAACTGCATCAATCTGTCTGTGTTGACAACAATGACAATACTTTCTCAATGCTTTTGCTGCACCTTGCTCAACACAACAAAGCTTCTATTTCAATGCACACTACATCACTCTTTTGAATTCACTCACTCTCCACAAGCGAAGGCACAATTGCCATGCATGGATGCTGCTCCCACTTAGATATACAATACATTTATAGTGCTCAATTAAATGCAAATATCTTAATGCTCAATGAATAGCACCCTCACACACTCAATACGAATGATAGCTCTCTCTATGCTCAACGAATGACAACCCTACATCAACGCTCAAAGAATGACATCTCTCTCTCAACACTCAATGAATGGTAGCTCTCTCTACGCTCATGAATGACAACTCTCTCTCAAGTTCACTCCCTCTTTTGAACATAGATGAAGGCTTGCGAACGAATGCTCCTTTTTCTTCGAAGGCAATACGAATGCGCTATCACTCCAAAATCACTCCACCATAATGTTAGAACCATATATATATATGAAACATAAATTTTTGAATCTTAAACATAAATTTGGCCCTTTCATTTTTTTAATTATATTTAAATCCTTGGATTTAAATATATCCCACTTTTAAACCTTTACCTTAATATTTAAATATTTAATTTAAATATTAAAGTCATCACCATTTTAATTGCTCAAGTACTTTAATTTCTCAAGTACCATAATATAGACCTTTCACAATTTCATCCTTGAATACTCTTTTGCCTTTGACATTATTGACAACTTGCAATTCCCTTCTTGAATATATTTTTGCCTTTGACATCAATGAAAACTTAATATTTCCAACAATCTCCCCCTTTTTCATTGATGGCAACCCTACACAAAATTTCTTCTACTGCAATTGGATTTCCAAACTACTCCCTTTGACTAAAACTTCTCCCCCTTACTAAATTCTCTTCCCCTTTGACATCAATGGCAAAGGGCTCCTTTGGGGCTAAAAATAAAACACTTAGCTCAGCCCCCTCACCACCTCCTTTTCTTGAGGTGATTAATTTTGAGATGGGAGTGAAGCTACTCCCAACTTACAATGCTCTTCTTCTTTTTCAATATTTTTCCAAACTTTTGAAGTCATACCTCTTTGAAAATTTTGAGCATCCTTTTTCTTGCTTGTCTTTGAAAGTTCCAAAAATTTTGTTCTACACCACTTTTCTCTATGCCCAAAATTATTGCATTTGTAACACCTGATGTTGTAGTCCTTGAAAGGTGCAAATGAATTCTTGGTGAAGCTATAATCATTCTTACCATAAACACTGCAATGTATAGTTTTATGACCAAAATTATTGCAATTGAAACACATGATGTTGTAGTCCTTGGAAAGTGCAAGTGACTTGAAATTTCTCTTGTTGAAGCCATGATCATTTTTATCATGAACCCTTGCAATGTATAGCTTTATGACCAAAATGATTACATGAGAAAAAATAACCTTGGAAGAAATATTCATCTTGCCTTGATCTCATGGTTCTTTCTTTGCTTTTCTTGTGATGGTCCTTGTTCCTTGATGATTCTTTGTTTGCTTCCTCTTTGATACTACCACTTCTCAACTTATCAGTATAGGTCTTAGGCTCTTCTTCAAATACCTTCTTTGATGCTTCTATTTCTTTTGATCTTGACTCCTCTTCTTGTACCTCTTGACCTTCCTCATAACCAAGTCCAGTATTCATAAATGGAGATCTCTGTGTTTTTATAATATCATCCAAATATTTTGAGCTTTTCCTAAACTGATATATCTTATTATTGAATTTCTCAAGTCCTTTCCTTAGAATGTCAACTTCATGTTCTAGTCTTTCACATTCTAGTTATTTTGCCTTTAACTGTTTAGCCATACCTTCTTCAACTTTCTTTGCCTCTTCAACCTTAACTTTTAAGTCTATGAGATCTTGTAGGAGCTTCATCTTTGTTTCCTCATCCTCTTGAACTTGAGCCTTCAATTTTGAATTCTTCTTTCTAACCCTTTTCAATTCTCCAAGAGTAGCACTAAGTTCCTCCTCTATGTTAACCATGGTTTCTTCTTCATTTTTTGAATCTTTCTATTTTTATAGGTCTTTAATAACAAGAGCATCTTCTTTCTCTTCTTCTTGGTCTTTGACAATAGGAGCATCTTCATTCTCTTCTATGGCCAAAAATAGAATTTCTTCTTTTTCATTATCGAAGAAGCTTTCATCACTTTCACTTGAAGTACTACTTTCTTCTTCAGCATAAAAACTCTTCTTGTGCCTTTGAAAAATCCTCTTCTCATGCTTGCCTTGACCATGCCTATTTTTCTTTTCATAATAAAACTTTCTTTCCTTATTTTTCTTGTAATTATTTTCTTCTTCACTACTACTACCTTCATTTTGTGGATAATTAGCTGCATAGTGACCAATGTTACCACAACTAAAACATTTCACAGTTTGCATATTTTTGTGCTTTCTTGGACCCTTCTTATTTCTTCTCACAAAGTTAGCCTCTTCTTCACTACTTGATTTATCACTTGATTCTTGTTCTTTATTATTTTCCTTCTTTGAAGCTTTGAATGTTGCCTCTCTTTTTTATGTTTGTTCTTTTTCTATCCTCATCTCATAGGTTGTGATAATTCCATGTAGCTCATCCATGCTTAAAGTTTTGAGATCCTTCATATCTTCTATTGTTGAAACCTTTGCATCATACCTCATAGGGAGTGACCTCAATATTTTTTGAACAATAGTAGATTCCTCAATATTTTCTCCAAGTCCATGAATAGTGTTGACAACCTCATCAACACGAAGTAGATACATAGCAATATCTTCATCATATTTCATCTTCAAGTCTTCAAAATTCCTTCTGTGTGTTTGAAGTTTTGCCATTTTGACCTTGTCATCTCCTTCATATGTTCTCTGTAACTTATCCCATATTTCCTTTGCTGAGGTACATTGCATGACCTTCACAAATTTTGATTCACATAACCCACTCAAAATTGCATTCATTACCTTGGCATTATCTTCATATGGTTTCTTACCACTTGCATTTGTAGGAGGATTTGTAGATGGTGTGAATCCATTTTCAATAGATTGCCATGTATCATATCCATGTGCCATCAAATAAGTCTTCATCCTCACACTCCAGAAATCATAGTTAGTCCCATAAAACAATGGAGCCTTATTTGATGAAAACCCTTCCTTATGAGCCATGTGTGTTCTTGTAAGATCTTCCTTCAAGCTATTAAGATTTCATGAAGGAACCTGCTCTGATACCAATTGAAGAACACAAGCTTATACTGAGAGAGGGGGTGAACAATATAAGATCAAAACTTTTACTTTTCTTTCCAAATAAGTATCATCCAATATTATCAATTGCAATAATTAAATAATGCATATATCATCACACACAAAATAGACACATATTTAATGTGGTTCACCCAATGTGGGCTACATCCATGGAGAAAATATTTCTTATAAATTTTCTCAACAAATCTCTTGGGAACCAATTCCTTATTACAATGTTTATGGGCACCAACCCAAAGGAGACACCAATCCCCTATGCTCAAGTTTGCAGACCTCTATCCATAGGAGACACCAATCCCCTTTGCTCTAGTTCATGGACCTCTATCCACAGGAGACACCAATATCCTCTTCTCTAGTTTGTGGACCTCTATCCATAGGAGACACCAATCCCATATGCTCTATTTCACTCCAAAGCCTACTCAATTTTTCTCCAAGCTCACCTAGAAGGCTTGCTTAAATCTTCTTCAAAACCTGATCTCAAATCTTCTCAAATCCACTCCAAGCCTACACACAAGGCTTTCTCAAATCTACTCCAAAACCTGCTCTCAACTCTTCTCAAATCTACTCCAAGCCTACACACAAGGCTTGCTCAAATTCTTGCTCCAAAACCTGCTCTCAAATTTACTCATATTTTTTCTCAAAACAGCTCATAAAACCTGCTCAAATCTACTCACAATTCTGCCCAAAATAGTTCACAAAATTTTCTCAATTCTACTCATAATTCTACTCAAAATAGCTCACAAAACCTGATCAAATTCACTCACAAATTTTCTCAAAAAAACTCACAAAACCTACTCAATTATGCTCAAAATGCTTTCTTTCAACTAACACAAATCAGACATATTCTACCCAGAATTCTTGCATCTTCATATAGAAAAATATCAGCAATACAAGTACTCAAAATGATCTTTCACATTCATTAAGTCTGTCACTTTCACATGTCTCACTTATACTAAAGGTAGCTCTAGTCTAGCTCTTGGCAATGTAATTTATGTTTTTCTTCCCTTTTGGAGATAGCTGAAAATATCCAATTCTTTCAATTGATTCCTTTAGTGAATATGCACATAAATCTCTTCCTTCTATTCTTTCACAATGCAAACCCTTGATTTGTTCTAAAGCAATCCTCTTTTATTCTCACTTGTACTTTTGAAACATTAAACTCATATTTCAAATTCATACAACTAATATTCTCTTATATCTCCCACTTAATAGAATCAACAAATCATAATCATATCACATAGAGATATTTCACAATGCTTTCATGGCTGCCCACATAAAACACTTTGTCTTTGGATTTCTATTTTCACACCTTGCCCAAAAATATTATGCACTTATTCTCTTGTTCTTACAAAAAGAAACTTCCATTCATAAAAACCTTAGTGCATTAATAATTTCTCACTTTCCTATGTTTTGCCTTTTGAAGGGAAACTTTCATACATAAATTTTCATCAATAAAAATTTCATTCCCAGGTATAAACAAAATATACTTATCTCTTCAAAATATTTTTGTTGGCGCTCAAACTTGAACCCCAGTCTCTCATCCACAACTCTTATTGGCTAGCCATGAACCAACCAAGCTACACCACCGGATGGAAGGTGGTTCCATGCCTTTAGTCTTGAAGATGTTGATGTTTCCCTATAATCCAAAATGTACTTGGGTGCACATCAAACTCAAACATTTCAGCTCTGCTTTATCTCTCATGCATCCAATACTTGGGCTTCTCACACTGCTATCTCTTCTGTTTGTTTTAGGGTTTAGTTTGAATGTTACACAACTGCCACCTCCACTACCTTGGAATTCATTGGATTAGGGTTTTTATCTATTGCAATTAAATATTATGCCTTGGTATCCTACTTTGTCTTTCTACAAGCACCAACACTTCCTCACAACATCAATAATCATAAAACAAATGAACAAACTAGCATAATACCTTTATATTTATCACTATGCAAGTCTCTCAAATAAAGTTAGAACACAACTAATTATTTATCTTCATGGCATCATGAATATATCTCCACTACCACCATCATCTTCTTTACCTTCTACATACTTCAATTATGCCCTGACCTCTCTTTATATTCATATTCAAAATTCCAATCTTGTGAATGTAATGTGATGAATCTTTATCCTTTGCGTAGCCCGAAACTAACATGATCTTACTACTAATAAATCTTCTTTTGGTTTCTTCTCAAGGACAATAATATGCTTTTATATCTGGTATATTTGAAGGCTTTATACTTGCTTTGTTGCTCTTTGTCTTGTAGAATCTATTATGTTCTATTTTTTCAGATACAAACATTCTTAGCTTGATTTTACTCCAACAAAGCTTCTATTTCAACGCACACTGCAACACTCTTTTGAAGTCACTCACTCTCCACAAGCGAAGGCACAATTTCCATGCACGAATGCTACTCCTACTCATATAGACAACACATTCATAGTGCTCAATGAAAGGCATCTCTCTCAATGCTCAATGAACAACACCCTCACACACTCAATACAAATGACAACTCTCTATACGCTCAACGAATGAAAACTCTCCCTCAATGCTCAACGAATGGTAACTCTCTCAGTGCTCAATGAATGATATCTCCCTCTCAACACTCAATGAATGACAACTCTCTCTGTGCTCAAGAATGATAACTCTCTCTCAATTTCACTCCCTATTTTGAATGCAGATGAAGGCTTGCAAATGAATGCTCCTTTTTTTTTCAAAGGCAATATGAATGCGCTTTCACTTCAAAATCAATCTACCATAATGTTAGAACTATATATATATATAACTTAATTTTTTAATATTAAACATAATTTTGACCCCTTCATTAATTTAATTAATATTAAATACCTTGGATTTAAATATATCCCACTTTTAAACCTTTACCTTAATATTTAAATATTTAATTTAAATATTAAAGTCATCACCATTTTAATTGCTCAAGTACTTTAATTTCTCAAGTACCATAATATAGACCTTTCACAATTTCATCCTTGAATACTCTTTTGCCTTTGACATTATTGACAACTTGCAATTCCCTTCTTGAATATATTTTTGCCTTTGACATCAATGACAACTTAATATTTCCAACACAAATTTTGGAGATGTTGTCTACACTTGAGATGGCATGAACTCTATTGTTGTGAATTAATTTTCCAATATTTTTGCTGCTACTCCTCTTGACTCAACTTCTCAACAAAATTTTTATTCAAGTGATCCCTTCTCTTATCATTTTTGAGGAGAACTCTATTTTGACTACTCCTGATACTATTAATGATCTTCAACAAGTGGTTTTTAAAATGAAAAAATGGAAAACCCCATGTCTTGATGGTTTTCCATTGAGTTCAACCAAGATTTATGGGATATCCTTCATGCTAATTTATTAGAGGTGGTGGAAGAAGCCAAGAAATCCAAATAAATTTTTAAGTTTAATAATAAAACTTATATAAATATTGTCCTAAAATCTTAATAGGCTTATCATATCTCAGCTTTTAGACCTATGATTTATGTAATTTTCTTCTCAAAATCATTACTAAGATCATGGCAGAAAGGTTGAAGCCTATTTTGCATTAGATTATTTCTCATGAACAAGGAGGTTATGTGAAAGGGTTTTAAATAGTATATGAGATAGTATTTGCTCAGGAAGCCATCCATTCCATGGAAATGTAAAAATATCCTTCTATGTTCATTTGTTTAGACTTATCAAAAGCTTATGAAAGTGTGTATTGACACTTCCTTATCAAAGTTTTGAGGCAATTTGGTTTCTTTCAATATAGGATGGACTGGATTATGGGTTGTATATCTTTAGTATCCTACTCAGTTCTTATCGATGGTAGGTCTTCACAACTATTCCCAGCTTCTAGAGGTATTAGGCAAGGTGACACTCTCTCCCCTTATTTTTTCATCATTCTTGTTGAATGATTGGGTAGGACTATAACCAAAAATAGAGACAAGAAAATCCTTAAGGGAGTTACCATTGCTCATGGAGCTAGGCCTATATCTCACTCTAATATGTTAGGTAAAGCTACGGTTAAGGAAGCTTCTAAAATTAAGTAAATTATTAGCTATTTTTATAAGGCTACTAGGCAATTGATCAATGAATATAAGTCTAAAGTCAATTTCTTTCACTGCTACACCAGAAAAGAGTCCATGGTCTTAGATAAATTAATATATAAGAATACCTCCCTTCCAACACTTATTTAGGCATCTCTATCAATACTCAAAGACAAAAAAATAAATATTGGAATTGGTTGTTGGATAGAGTTAAGAATAAAATTGGAAAGTGGACCAATAGGTGGCTTTCTTTTGGGTGCAGAATTACCTTGGTAAAATTTTCCCTTCAAGCTATACATATTTATGTTTCTACCATGTTGAATATATCAAAGGTCATTCTTTGATAAGTGGATCAAATTAATCATTGATTCCTCTAGAGTGGTACTAAGGAGAAAATAAAATGGGCCTTTGTGAATTAGGACACTTTATGTCTTCATAAGAATGAAGGGGGGTTAATATTTTGGTCTGTTATTAATAACAATAAAGCTTTAGCTACTAATTGTATTGGAGGATTTTACATAACCCTAATGCTCTTTGGGCTAATAATATTTGTGATAAATATGTTGAGAACAAAAGTTCTGAATACCTTGTTCACTATCAATTGCTTACCAAAGGTTCTCCCATTTTAGTAGTTCTGAATACTGGTGAGGATTTGATAAAGAAAAATATATTTTGGATAATTCATAATGGTCAAAAGGTAAATTTTTGGATAGATTCTTGGGATGGTCACCAGCCTTTGATAACTTAGTTTCATTATTGGAGGCCTTGGATGGAGGAGCTTCACTGAGCTAATTGGATAAAGGTGGCTAATTACTATCAATACCATACTAGTAATTCAGAGGTTGGTATATATTGGATCCCTATTGAGGACTAGCCTATTCAAATTCCAAAAATACAAATACAAGACATCCAATACATCCTACATATGTGATCTATCTCTTTGTCCCATGATAAAGATTGTTTTGGATGGAACAACACTACTAAGGGTGAGTATTCAGTTGCTCAAGATTATTTGGCCTTATGCCACAATAATCCCAACCAATATTATGACATATTTTCTTAGTTATGGTCTCAAAATATCTAGCCTAAGGTGATATTATTTACTTGGATTTTATTGCATCGTAGGGTACTAACTGGTGATTATGGAAAATTCAATACCGATGGAGCCTCTAGGGGGAACCCTGGAAAATATAGTACAGGAGGAATTGGTAGACTTTCAGATGGCTCCCTGGTATTCAATTTTGCTGAGAATTTGGGTATCCTTTCCAATAACCTTGCTGAGGGGTATGGTATCCTCAAAGGCCTTCAAGAGGCTACTAATGTTGGATGGAAAAAGGTGTTGGTTGAATCTAACTCTCAACTCATGATTAATCTTCTGAAGACTCTTAAGAATCATAATATTGGTTGGAGAATAAAAAGAATTTCTAAGAAGATTCAATTAATCTAGATGGGCTTTTTGAAAGTTGATTACAGTCATGTGGTTAGAGAAAAAAATAGGAGTGCTAATGCTTTAGCTAATTGGACATTGGACAAAGATGATCTTACTTGCTACGACCACCCTCCCAGATGGTAGGATTCACAAATAAGGGAAGCTCTACTTTTTATCCTTTCTTTGGATGGCTCGAATACTAAAGGTACCTAGTTCCTTTTTACTTTGTTTTTGTTTCTCTTTGATTTGGTCAAGGTATTTTAGCTTCCTAGCTCAGACATATCTTTCTTATGTTTCCTCTATTGAATCTTGCCTTAAAAGTCTTTTGGCCTAGAAAGGTCATAGTTGTGTTTTATTTTTTTGTTTTCCCTATTTTAGTTTTTTGAGGGGTGTGTGTGTGTGTGTGTTTGTACTATTTTATCTTTGTGTTGTTTTTTTGTGTTTTTTTTATCTTTTATGTTTTTTCTTTTTTTTTGTGTTTTTGTTGTTTTTCATGTTTCTATTTTTTGTGTTTTGTATTTTTTGGTTTTTATGAAGTGTTTGTGTGTTGTTTTGTTGTTTTTATGGTTTTCTTATGTGTTATGTGTTTTTTTATTATTTTTTATTTTATTTTATTTTTATGTATTTATTTATTTATTTATTTTTATTTTTTTGTTGTTTATATGCTTTTATGTTGTTTTTTGTTTATTTTGTGGTTTTTTTGTGTTGTTTTTGTTTGTTTGTTTGTTTATCTTCTTTTTTTTTATGTTGTGTTTTTTGTGTTTGTTTGTGTTTTTTTATCATTTTTGTTGTTGTTTTAGGCATGCTCATTGAGTGTGTTGAATGGGAAATGCCAGGTGTGAGCCTTGGGCATTTTTGGTGGAATAGATATTCTTGCCTCCTTGGGACTTACCCAAAGTGGCATCCCATTTGGGGTGTTTTTCATAAATAATATATATATATGTTATAATTACTAAGGTGGTCAGCCTTATATATCCTACTTGATTTCCAAATATCTATTAATTATTTCTTCTTTGTTATGATTTCTTTCTTGCTTTTTAATAATCAACCAATATACATTATAACTCCAATAATTTAAAGAAAGTAAATTTAATATTGACCTTAGAAAGGTTTGTTTCTCTATTTATCCTCGAGTAGCTCCACATACTTTTATGGTTGGGTGAATATTCCTTTCAACTCTTCATTCAATGCTACTTTGATCTTGTTGTCCAAAGAGGGGCCTATGTGCTCTTTCTATGAATTCTACACCTGCCAATGCTATTCTGACTTGGTATTTCCTTCAACAGGCACTGACAACCATGAGCATCTAATGCTCTTATTCACTACTGATGTTTATGATATTTTGAATCTAAATATTCTCTCTTATTTTATGTAATATTTGTTCTACTTCATTGTAGGTTTTGTTTTAATTTGTTATAGGTTTTGTTCTATGATCCTCTTAGAACTTTGGAACTTTAATAACTATGAGTTCTTCTTGATGACTTCCAAATGGTATGTGTACCTTTATTATTGTTTAAAATTGTTCTAACACTTTCTTTAAGTAGTTTCCAAGTGTATTTATGAGCTCTAATGCGCATGATACTTATTTGAGTAATGCTTGGGCTTGTCTAACACCTCCAAGTGCCTTATGAGTTCTGATTGATGTTGTAACACTCCAAAGATACTATGAATATTTTCTTCAAGTGGCTTATGTTCTCCTTCTAACATTTGGGTGTTTCCTTGCTCAAAGAATGAGCACTTCATGTCAAATATGACAAGTGATAATTTGCATATATTTTCCCTCCAATGTCTTTCTTCTTCTATAAACTTATTCTTGCTAATGTATGTCTATCTGGTTCTTGTTCTTCACCTTTTATTGAAATTAGGATCTTGGAGTTGGTTTTATTGTGGTCGAATGGTTGATATGAGTGCTCCTACTCTATGGATATATTCTTTAGGATAGATTTTAGGTATAGCTCCTTTCGCATGGTTGTATGCACTATCCTATTTGTACTTTCAATATGCTGGTTTGAATGCTCCTTTGCAATGTAGAATAAATGATGGCTAATGTAGATGGAAAATGGCCTTTTTTTATATTCGATGTTTTAGGTTACTTGTTGGATAATCCTACTTTAATGGTTGTAAGGGTGCCTTTATACACCATATTAAGAGCTTTCTGTTAGATCTTCTTTCTTTCTTAGATTGAGCCCTTCCTCTAACCACTATGATAGATATTTTTGGCATTGATGTGTCCTTGAGATACTCGATACTTGTCCTTTCTTGCTACATAGAATGGTGCAAGATACTAATGTAATTATATTTACAATAGTTAGAATAAAATACTTTGATTTTGCACCTTTACTTGAGATCTCAATTTTTTTTTTTTAAGCTTCTTTTCCATTGGTTATGATGATGGATCCTTTGTACTATTTTTTATAGGTAGGGAATTATTTGATGTTTTCTTGTTTGCTAGACAATTCTCTCCTTTGCTTGGTTAATATGGTAATGAATACAAGCTAATAATCATGTAGATAGTAAATTGTTGAAAGAATGATTTTTGCACTACCTTTAGTGCACCTTACACCTGAGACTCTCCAAGTCTCGATTTGTAACTTATTTCATTGCTTTAATGACTGCCTTCTTCTTATCCACTCCTTGGAGGAATTTTGATCTACTTTATGGATTCTATAGGCCACAATAGATTGCAAATATTGAGTACTAACTAGTGTCTTTAGACACTTTGATATTTGCATATTTTTTGATCTTTTGGTTTTCTCCTAAATCTAGTAATGAATGCATATAATGATCTTTAATAGTAAACAAGTTAACCAATCTAGAACAGTGCAATAGTAGTATTACCTTATTAATCCTTCAATGCACTAATAACTCTTAAAGAATGCACTTAATAATATCTACAACTTTGAAATAAGAATAATATCTTCTAAATAATACTTTCTCTAAAAGCAATCTAAAAATTACACTACAATAAATATTGTAGGATGTAGTATTTTCTTAGATAGACAATAGTCAAATGATATTTTTATTTCTATCAAAATATATCCAAATCCTATTTTATTGTGCAGGTGATAACCTTAAAATAAATTTCCTTCTACACACCTTAATACTATATACTGCAACCTTCTTTTTGCAACTTTTGAATTCTAATAATGGTGCTTTAATGGAATTGGATAATAACCCTAATCAAAGTTCAACTAATGAACTTATTTGCACCCAAGTTGCTTACCTTTACTGATTTGTAGATGAAGGATTGTGAGGTGATTCGATTCATCTTAGTGCTACCTTGACATTGGATGGATTCGTAGCTTTGCTTAACTATTTAAAACAACTCTTCTATCTTCATTAATCTATAGCTCTCTAATGCTTTTAACTTACTGCTTGATTCTATACTAGATTAATTGATTAACCTTTAGGACGATCTCTACAACTCTAAATTTTTGTAGCTAATACTGCTATCCTAAAAGCTACCCTTTTTGATAGACAATATATCTTCTATAATGCGCCTTATTAACTCTGAAAGGCAATCTCTAAATCTCTTGGATTTTTTGGGATTCTTCTATCTGTGTTCTTTAAATTCCTTGTCAAATTTTGACTTCAAACAGGGTCTTCCTCTCAAGATTTTGATAGTCTTGAGGTCTTCACAAATCTTCCTTGGAATTTGGAAAACTACTTTCCAAAACATTTCTCCTTTGGTCTTGTTGTTGGATAGCGACAATTATCCAAAATATTCTGCTATCATGAGCTTCTTCTTAAAGATAAATTTCTCCAATGAGTTCTTCTAGGAAATCCTTTGATGGCTTCAACAAACTTTACAATACGGCTCTCCAATACTTCTTCTTGTTTCTCCTTGAGACCTCTCCAAGGTATTCTATCTTGTAGTTCTTTTGGTCTTCTTGATGAGACTTTTTTTCAACATTCTGCTATGGAAGTGTTGGTGATGGGATCACCTTCTTAGATATCTAGATTCTGCTACTTCTAGAATCATATATTGGACTTTGATCATCCTTCTTCAATATTCCTTCTTCTAGAATTTTTTCAATGAGACTTTTTATGAGTCTCTTCTGCTTTTTTTGGAACAGATCTTAAATCTTCTATTTCCAATGGGGTCTTTTATTAGACCTTTTTAACTTCACTAGTTATTCTTGAAACTAGTGGTATGAGTTCTATGTTGAGTCCTAGTCTTCACAGTATTGTGGAAAGACTCTAGCTAATCTGCAATTCATAGTCTTCAATGGATATCACCAATATCCTATCTTCTATTTCTCATAGACTCTTCTCTAGAGTCTTTTTTGGAATAATGATTTTGTGGTCTTTTCTTCTAGATCAAGGCTTCTATGGCCTTTTATTCTAGATCAAGTCTCTTATGGTATTTTCTTTTATATTAAGACTTCTATGGCCTTTTTCCTTCTACAATGTGTAGGTCTGTATTAAGACTTTCCTCAGGTTCCTAAAATCTCCTCTTTTGCTTTAGGTTATAGAAATGAGACATTCTAACAAATAATATTGAGATAGTAGCATTTGCATGTAGTTGCACACAATGGCGGATCCGATTTGTAAATATGTAGTGGGTTTATACCAATAGTAGTAATAGTGGTCCTTCTCACTTTCCTATCACTCAACTTGGTAGAATGAATGTTGAGTCCTAGTCTTCATGAGTTTTCTTGTAACTCTATGGGAAGACTCTAGCAAAATACAATCTTATAAATTTTGGTATTGAGATTTACTTATCTCCTCTCTTGTGAATCTCCCTATTCTTATTGATCTACCATAGCTCTGATACTACTGTTAAATTTTTATGATATGAGAGTAATCAATCACAAGATCTAAGCTATGCTAAGAGAAGAAGTAATGAAGTTCTGGTACAATACTGAAATATGCTATAACTAGAAATGATAAGAATATTACAATGCAGTATAATGAATGAAATGGACACTGTAGTAATTGATGCTTATAGTACTACATTGTACTCCATCACTAATATATATCTACTACACTACAATAGTAACTACTGCTATCTCACCTCTATATCTAACACACACTATGAGGCCCTTTAAATAGGAAGATTGATTCTTTGGCCAACACTCTATCTTGATGTACAAGTGGACACCTTGCACATATACAAATTGCACATTGACACTTGTGCATTTATTACTTATTCATAAAGCAACTAATTTACTTTACTCTCAAGTAATTTCCTACTCTAGTTATGTACCAAGGGTGGTATGTTTACATGACCCAAATGATATAATATACACTAACAGATATTATGTACATTAAAGACAAATAGAACAAGTGGTGGATGTACTTGGTGGAAGAAGATGTGTAAATAAAAATACATGTTTATATGGATTTGAGGATCCACATCCTTTAATAGTTTACCAATCATAACTAGTGTCAGTAGTTACATCAGATGATGATCTCCAATAGGATGGGTGGTAGCAAGAAAATAGAGTAGAGGTTTGTGAATAATGTATTACTTTACTTCCATTTGTTTTCTTAGTAATGTGAAGGATTTGGTTATGATATAGGGGACAAGAGTTCATATTCAAATCACCTAAGAATTAATAATATGCATGTAGAACTAAGACAACCATACTTTCAACATAGCATTATATGTGATACTACTACATATGTCTCTAGTTGCCTAAAGTGTTATATGGTGAAGGAAAAGCACCAACATCCTACCAAATTACTGTATCCATGTGATATTCCCATGTGAAAGTGGGATGTATACTCTATTGATTTCATTGTTGGATTACCCATGCTCACTTATTACTATGATGCCATTATGGTAGTAGTGGATAATTTAAATAAGGTAGTTCCTTTTTCCCAACTAGAACCATGTGTAATACCTTAAATATTTTATGGGTTTATATTAATGAAATTATGAAGCTACATGGGATTGAAGAAATATCATTTTTTATAGGGATTATCAGTTCACTTTTACATTTGAAATCATAATTTTAATATTGGTTGGACATCAAAATTGATTTTAGTATATCCTATTACCCTAAAATAGATGGAAAAATAGAGAGGATCAATCAAGTTTTGTAGGAAGTAATAAAGATGTATGAGATATAATACCATAGCTAATAGGAGTATTTATACTTGGTAGATTCTGATGAAAAATTTAAATTTCATACTTCTAAAAATATGGCTACTTATGAAGCCCTTTATATTTGATCATGTTAGAATTCTTTGAGTTGATGCCAATCAAAGGAAAGAGTAGTGATTAACCTAGATATACTAAGATATATGAATGTTCAAGTGTCTTTTATTAGGAAATATCTTCAAGAGGATCATAACCATTAGAATATGTTGGTGGAATCTAAGTGTATAGATTAGAGCTACATGGTGAGATAGGTTCTTCATCATAGTAATATCCAATAAGATCATTGTTTTCTATGACAAGGGTTCTAAGTTGGATTCTCATTTTATTGGGAATTTTTATATTTTGGAAGGGATTGGTATAGTGACCTATATATTAGCCTTACTACCCATTGTAGAACAAATTCATGATGTGCTCTATTTTTCTATTTTCTAAATATATATCTAAAACCCATCTTACATTTTGGATTTGATTAGAATGTAGGTAACCCTAAAAGATACATATTAGTTATTTTGAGGTGTTGAACCATTGAACCTAATAGTTAAGGAGATATATGGTAGATCAGGTTATAATTCATTGGGTTTGTTATAAGAGACTATCCCACTTGTGAGGACACAAATTTTATCAAAGAGATATATCTCTACCTTCTTGGGGAAAATTCTATGAGGAATTTTTGTAAGGGGGAAAGGATGTCATGCTCTAATTTTTTCCACCCTTACATAATGGATATATCCTTTTGATTTTGTAATTATATACTCATTAGACCTTTATATAGTTATGATATGATCATTTACATTTCCTTAATTTAGACATTGTATAAATATCATGATGTATGGACTTTTCTCTATATTATGAATTTATTGAACATATTTTACATTCTTTAATATTTAAGAAAAATAAAATAGCAGTGTTTATTTATATTTCATGGTGTATTTTATTCAATTGAAAGAACTATAATATGATTATTTCTTAAATTGATTTTATTTTAATATTTTATTAAGATGTATAATTAGTTGATGGTACTAATTAATTGTGAATATGGTCTAGTTATCAATATAGTGCCCTTAAGAAACCTACTTATATTTCAAAGTGAATTTATTAAGGTGAGGGTTGTAGAGATGAATGAGATCCACTTCCTTTTTTAAAGATAGATCTAAAGGAACACATTTCAAGTCCCCATTAGAGGAGTCTATATTTTAGTTATGGTATCTTTGTATAGCAATTAAAGAAAAATAAAGAGGGGCTTATTCTAGACTAGCCTAGAGAAAGAAGAGGAACTATTATAAGAGTAAACGAAGAACTATAGTATTGGAAGGAAGCTCCAATAATTATACCATAATTAGGTTGTTTTAAGGTAATGTCTCAAACCCATTTGTTTTTTTGGGTATGCTAATTTATGTGGTAACTATTATGGATGGAAAGATAAAATAAAATATAAAGGGTTTTAATTTTGTATTTTCTCTTTTTATGCATAAATTATATTGTATATTAATATACCTATGTATAGTAATTGAGATATTATTATACACTTCTACATGTAGTATACTTAGTATTTAGTACTTGTATATGTTTATATTTAAGGTAATAAATAGGGTGTAAGGTCAATTGGGATTAATATCTTAATGTTTGATTTTAAGCCTTACTACCACAATATTAAAGGTAAAAATATCAATATAATGAGTAGAAATAATAATATATGAGAAAATTAATATGTATATCAAGGACTATATAATACTAAAAATAAAATTCAATTATATAATCAAATATGAATGTAAATGGTCTAAGTCATTCATAAACTATGCATGAAGAAAACTTGCAATATTAATTGCTCAAAAATCTATATACGAGCTTTATTCACTTTTCTTCCTCTTATAATTTGATAATAAGATATTTAGATTACATTTTTATGTAGCATTGTCCCTATATAGCCATAGTAATGTGAATCTTCTAGTAATTGACTATTCCTCCATATGACAAGTCCCATGACCTTTGGCTTATCATCTTGCCACTTGCATACTAGACTCTTCACTTTCTTACATGTACACTTGAGTCTATAACACTTGCACACTTATAAAAGACTCTTGCACTCCTAATATAAGACACTTGTGCACATCCTCATAATACATATTTGCACACTTACATACAAGACACTTGTGCACATTCTATCAATCTACACTTACACTCTAACTTACATGACACTTGTGCATTTCCTACACATTGCATTCTTACAGGACACTTGTGCATTTCCTATACATTACATTCTTACATGAAACTTGTGAATTTCCTACACCTTGACACTTATATAAAAAAGAAAATATAAATCACACATCTAAACTAAAGAGTCAACCCTATTCTATTACATATTTACAATTGTACCATGAAGGTACCACGGGGGTATATTAGCATGTACCAAATAATGTAATATTCCTCAACACTCCCCTGTATAACATTATTTGGTTATTGAAGACTTTAATCTTCAATCTTGGTATTCATCTTAAAATTCTTTCAAATATTTATATGAATATTTAGTGTACGAATCTTCTTTGGTTTTTGATTGATATCTTCTTTTATCCTTTTGTGCTTTCCTCTATTCTTCTTTTTTCCTCTTCTTTGCTTCATCTTCAATTATGATGTGCTTGATGGTATGCTTTCTAAAAACTAGGTCGATAAATCATCACAATAATACATTGTGGATTTTAATGGCTCCTCATTAAAGTTGTCATAGGCTTCATTGAAATTATGAGTCATTATTACCATCTTTCTTTTCTTGAAATATTCCAAAGGTAAGTAATGATAGATATATCATTAAAAATTATTTCGAGGAAAGTATAATGGTGTTTTTTGAGTTCCACCATGTTCTAATTTTTCATTAAGATAACTTATAAGTTTTGTGAACTTTTCATCTTTTGCATATTTGATAAATAAGAATAGTTTTTTTACTTTAAACGCTTGATATTATTGTAAAGGAAAATCAAGAAACACCAATACACAAGATAAAATAACAATAAACATAGTAATACATAAATATTACACAAGATAGATAAACTCTTTATTAATGTGGGTGGATCTCAAAATGATACAATCAATGTACCCCAAATGTGGGGTTTTACAATGCTTTTTGTGTGATACAATTTTTACAATTGCTAGGGTTCTCCAAAACCCTAGCTCAAAATAATAGTTGGTGTCTTCACACTTGTATTTGATCCAAACAAGGTTGTGGGTGGGCTTGTGTATCCTAAAAGGGCTACCCTAGCTTCAACAGATTTCAAAAATATAATCCTTATACTTGCAAACAACAAAAAACACAAAGAGTCAGTAATACCTATGAGGGCTCCACTACGTGAGACCCTTAGAAGAATAAAAAATACTGCTAAAGCCTATATGTTTCAGAATAAAATTTGTAAACAGAACATAAGTGTAGCACCCTAAAATTGGCGCAGTAAAACCTTAAATAATTACAATTACTCTAGTAAATATTCAAATTCAAATTTTAACCCCCAAAACCGCTCCCAAACCACCGTTTAACCCGTTTCCTCCTTTCCCGTGCCATTTTTAGAGTTTGTTTTGACCGTTTGACGATATCGTCGCCGATCAGACGATATCGCCTCAGATCGGACGATTTCGTCTGGACTAGGACGTCCAGACGATCTTGTCCCAAAACTAATTTTTCTCAATTAGCCTCTGTTCCAACGGCGTCTCTAATCCGGGCAGAAGCGTGTCTGCGCCGTTAGAGACCCTCCCCATTGGAGATCTCCCAAATTGGGATGATCTCCAACCTCCTAACCTCCCTCCTAAGCCTATTTAAACTTAGGCCCTCCCCTTAACCTACCCCTGGCTGATATTTCCTGTAACTTGACTTTATACGCACTAAGACATCCTAAATTACTATTTGCACTAGTCCTATCCAAATTTTGTTGCAGGAACCTTAGTATTTTTCAGCCGGAGCAAGCTCAGTTCGTCGTGGACGATCCTGTTCAATTCGAGACGATTTCGTACCAATCCGAGATGATTTCGACTGCAATCAACATTGGGGGCAATCAGTGCCCAGAGTTTGCATTTCTTCATCCTTTTATTTTATACATTGTTCTGCATTTAGTTAAATCTAAGTTTATTCCTTATTACTTTGCATCTTGGAGTTCACCCATGTAGCTTTAAATGCATAATAAAGTCACCAATTGTCATCAAATCATTGTAGTGCACTCGTATTTTGCTTATTATCATCATTTTAATGTTATTATTGTTATTCTACATCATTGCCCTCTATTAGAATAGTTGCATTTTTTGTATTTTGTGTCTACTTCTCTGATTGTAGGTCTCTGACGAATTCGTCTGACGAATTCGTCAAATCTCAGACGATCTTGTCTGATAGCAGATGATCCTGTCAAATCAGAGGTGATCCTGACTGCTTCAAGAATCAGAATCTTCATCAGACATCCGGATCAGGTATGGCTTTTTAATCTTGCTTACTTTCTCTATTTTTTGTTCTAATTTGTTTTTTTGTATTCATTTAATCTGCATTTTCATAATAGAACAACTTAGATTCATTTGGCCAAACCTAGGACTCGAATGTTTAAAGATAAAACTGAACACATTAAACACATTCCCAACCTAGGCATGGAAACTGCCATTCAAACGTTTCCTGGTGAACCCACCATCCGTCAAAAAATCACCATAATACACCTCCCCCGAGAGGCGGGACCTTCGCAAGGCCTCTCAGTCCGAGGTACCACGCCATCCTTTTCCCATCCTCCTTTCGGGCACGGATCCTATAGCCTGAAGGTAAGGATGCAAAAAATTTGGAGCGATACATTTTGGTGAACCCGACGTGAATGCATTTAAAACCTTTTGAAAACAAAACAAAAAAAAAAAAAAACAAAAAAAACATAGATGCATTTAAAATCATTTAAAACTAATAAGTTGCATATCATGTTTAGATGGTAGCTCCTAAGAAAATATTAGCAGTTACTATAAATGTTGAAAACCAATTAGTAGCCATAGAAATCAATTATGTGCTTAGTGTGCCTGAAACAGATAGAAATCAACTTTTGTGGGACGAACTTGATAGAAGACTAGGTGTCATTTCATCTAGGTCAACAAAACTTAAACAAATCAAAAGGCTTGTCCTAGATAGAATCCTGGATCCTCATCAACTTGTCTTTTATCATGAACTTCAGAGAGCCTGCCATAGATGGTTAGCTTATAGGAGAGCTCTTGTGTCTTCAAAATTTTTCACCTTCGAGGAATACCTCGAGAACGCAGCCATTATACACCAGTTCCTAGGTCATGTAGAAGACCAAGAGGTCATTCTTACGGATAGGGAAATATGGAATAGAGTTCCTCGAGCTATGTTATATCGAGAGTATTGCCATGAGCTTTACTTCTATCAACCAGAATCTGAGACAGATAATATCACTATAGCCCTTTTCATTAAATTCTTGAAAGAAAATTTTCAATTTGAAGAAGAACACTTCATGACTCCTGAAGAACTTGAGCCCATTAATGATATTTATAAATTATTTATAGAAAACTAGATCATTGCTTTCATTATTATTATTTCTTGCATTTATTGTGTTGTTTGTTATCTTTACAATATTATTACAAAAACAAGAAAAACTAAAAAAAACATAACAAAAACCAAAACATTTCATTTTAAATATTGTAGTAGGTATATAATTAATATATACCTCTTAAGCTTATAGCATATATATATATATATATATATATATATATATATATATATATATATATATATATATATATTTGCTGAAATCTAAGTTAAGCACAATGCCTAAACTTAGGAATGGTAAACAAACTGAAGGAGAAGAAGAAGATTGGTTAGAAGATAAAACTAGAAACCCAAATGTCCTTCCTGAGGATCCAATTTCGGAAGGAGAAACTCTAGATCAACCAGAAGATGACCTAGGTGAAGACAATGAACAAGAAGAAAATGTTAAAGAGGATGGATCCTCATCCCCTAGAGTAGCTCCAGATGGAACTATTGCTTTTGATAACTTAGATCATTTCTGGAAATTTTTCAATAATAACATTGGCGCTCTTAATATGGCAGTCCGTATTGATAAAGGGCAAATTAGTGACACTCAAGCAGCCATGGAACATATGTTTGATGTGCACACTAATCCCTTGTCTTTTATTGATCAAGAAAGTGATAAGGCTGGACCATCCAATAGAGATATGGTCACTATGATTCAAAACATGCCAAAACAACAGGTTACCCAACCTCCTAAGGAACCCGTTATTGAGCCTAAAATCATTCCCACACAAAAGAAAACTTCCTTCACTGCTTTACTTCGCCAAACTATTGATCAATATGCTTCAAGTAAACAAAAACCTAAAATGAAGCCAAACACCAATTTTCAACAATCTGGGATACAACATAATACAACTTCAAAATTTCTTCATAACACCTTTCCTACCAACAATTTACACAATAGCAATATAGCATCTAATATGCATGTCCCTCCATATGTTCACAAATCTCATATTAATGCCCTACCGGACCAATATGGTGGGCAAACTAGTAATCTGGAAGCCATGGTGAAGCAGTTAGCTTCCCGCATGGACCAGATAGATCCCTACCGTCCCTCGTACAATTATCGAGAGATATGTAGTCAACCTTTGGATCCCATAGTTGTAGCACAACCGTACCCTAAGCATTTTCCCATGCCCATCCTGCCTATATATAAAGGAACCGAAGATCCCATAGAGCATCTTCGCATGTTTAGGATAGCATGTCATGATATATCACATGATGACTTGCTATTACTAAAAATGTTCCCGAAAAGTTTAGGTGGAATGGCATTAGAGTGGTACTATCAATTACCCACTCATTCTTTGAGAAACTTTGAAGAAACAGCTGAATCTTTTGTCCATCAATTTAGTGCCTACATCGAGAGGCATGTCACCATTAAAGATTTATACAACTTAAAACAAGACAAAGATGAATGTTTTGCTGATTTCTTAGCTAGATGGAGGCAGTTGATAGGAAAACTGCACTTTGTGCTACCTTATAGGGAAATGTTGGACATTTTTATCAATAATTTGCAAGAACAAATATCTTATGAGTTATCAACTGCTACTTTAACTACCTTCGATCAAGCTATAGATTTAGCTCGAAGAGTAGAAGATGCCCTCATTAGGAGAGGCCAACTTAGGAAGAAGGATGATGAGAAAACATCCAGAAATCAATATAAAAACAAACAAGTCGTAGGTGACGGAGTCACTGACAGCAGAAATGTTGCTAATATCAATGCAACGAAGACAACAAAAAAATTTATATTGAAACCTCCTGATAAACCTCCTCGAGAATTTACTAGATTGAATCAACCATTATCAACTATTTTACCTCAATTACTCGAAAGAGGTTTGATTCAATTACCAGCTATCCGAGAACCTGATCCAACCATACCCGGATACAGAGCTGACTTACACTGTGATTTCCATAGAGGACCTGGACACTCTACCAACGCTTGTAAAAGGTTGAAACATAAAATACAAGATCTGATTGATAATAATGAAATGGAGGTGCAAGCCTTCCAACCTAAACAAAATGCTCCTAATAACGCTCAAAAGAACATTCCCCAAAATCAAAATCAAAATGCTAATCAATCATTAGACATATTTCAACATCCTTTACCAAGACATGGTAAAGAGGTGGCCAATCAAATCGAACATCATAATGTTCCCCCTCCTACCCGATATGTAGGAACTATTAGCGGACAATTACCTGTTCAGGATCCTCAAACATTTGACACAACCTTATCCCTGGTCACGACCAGGCCCCTACATAATTTTCAAACTCCAGATCCTAGTGATATAGAATCAGATATTAAAAGTGAAATAGACATCACCTCAAACCAATCGAATAGTTCTAAAAATGAATCAGATCCTATTCAACCCATCACAGATGCTATGGTTCCAGAAGAACCATTTCCTAGAAGAGTTACTACTCGACCCTCTTCTAATCAATTCCTCCCTAATGAACAAGCCATAAACGCTCAACCGAGACCAGTTCAACGTCTTCAATATAACATTGTAGGTACCATTGGAGTCGTTACCCGACAACAGGCTCAAAATTCTCAACAAGAACCAAACCAGAATGATGGATCAGCTCCATTTGTTTTGAAAAATCCCAATAAAGGGAATCATGCTTCCAATGTTCAACCTAAACCCCCTTACAATATTAATGAGCAATTATCCAATACTACAACAGAATTTCCCTTTTGGATTTATTAAGATCTTCTCCTACCCATAGGGATGAGTTGATGCTTACATTAAGCCAAATGATGGTACCTCAAAATATTCAACCTGAAGCCATGGCCAATACTATCATCACTCGAGAAGTCGATTGTATTGACTTCCGGGATAAAGATATCCCACAACACAGTTTACATAAGGATAATCCCTTATATATTACTGCTCTAATTGGAGATGTAGCTATTAAAAGAGTCCTGATTGATAATGGTTCATCTCTAAACATTTGTACTTTTGACTTCTACCAACGATTTGGCTTTAGAAGTGATGAAATGAAGAAAATTGACATGATCATAAAAGCTTTCAATGACGAAACACAAGAAACGTGTGGAGTTATTACCATCCCATTGCAAGTTGGTCCTAGAACCTTAGATACGACCGTGTTTATTGTACATTGCCCCGCATCGTACAATATACTCTTGGGTCATCCTTGGATCAATGCAATGCGGGCTGTCCCATCAACTTTACACCAATGTGTTAAATTCGAATTTAAAAATCAGTTGGTCACTATCCATGGTGATCCTAGACCCTTTGATATGTGTGCTTTGGCAGAACCTGTTGGAGTGCAATTTTGCCCTGCTCTGTCATCCACACATCCTAATTCTTATTTTTCATCTAAAACTATGAAACACACACCCATAGCTTCACCTATTTCTCCTCCATTCATTTCACCCTCATATATAGATCAACAATCTTCTAAACAAACCACTCTAGAACCTCAAAAAGATCTTCAATCCACAACCAATCCTTCATGTTCTATCCCTATAATTTCAAAACCTATAGACCCATTCATTAACACTTCCACATTATCAACATCTATCATACCTTCCACATCTAAAGATATAGGGAATGATCCTTCTACATCTTATGCCCTTTCCGATGAACTTTTACCAGATTTATCCACAATCTTAATATCAGAAAAAACAAATGCTTTCATGCAAGATTCAATTCTTTTAAATAACTTGCCGCCATCTCCTCGTACTTTGGGCCTCCCACAACCCATGGGAAGTACTTACCAAGTCGGGAGTTGTGCCTTCATTTATAAAGGATATGATTTGGGAAGAATACCTCGAAATATCAAAACTCATCATGATGGATATGCTCGGTGTTATTTTACTAATGAGTATATTAAAGCTAAACCCATAATGCTTAAAATGGGATATAAAGGGAAAGGCTTGGGACCTTTCCAAAATGGCATGAAAGAACCTTTCGAGGTAGAACCGTGGCCTGCCCGCTGTGGTGTGGGCCTATTTCCTAGTAAGGGTCAACCCTTCCCTTTTGAAGATGATGATCAACTCATATGTTATCAAGATTATTTGGATAGGCGTGATGATTTGCCTCTAAAAAATCAGCCATTTACATGTAACATGCTATCCATAGCTTACCCTGAAATGATTGCTGAATCCGATGATGAGTTGGAAGGAGATATCTTCCACGATGTCTCCGTTGAAGAAATTTTACACAATGGATTTTATTTTGATGGTTCTATACCAACTATAGCCCAGCTTGAGGCCACTAATCCTCAAGATGAATTATCCAACTTAACCTTAAAATAATTACAAGAATTGGGCGTCTCACCCGCCCCACCTAATTTTGAAAGAGATCTACACATGGAAGTCGAAAACGTCATTAAAGTTAACATTGGAACCGAGGATAATCCTCACATAATCAATATTGGGTCAGAATTAAGTCAAGAAAAACAAGAGCAATACATTGCATTCCTTAAAGAATATGAAGATGTCTTCGCTTGGACATACGAAGATATGCCAAGTCCGGACCCTTCCGTAGTCATGCATCATCTAGTAGTCCATCCGGATGCTAAACCTGTTAAACAAAAACTTAGAAAAATGCATCCCAAAGTGGCCCTGCTAGTCAAAGGGGAGTTAGAAAAACTCTTGAATGTTGTTTTTATACAAGCTATTGATTATGCTGAATGGATCTCAAATGTAGTTCCAGTCACCAAGAAAGAAGCCACCAAAGTTAGGGTTTGCATAGATTTTAGAGATATTAACGCTGCATGCCCTAAAGATGATTTTCCTCTTCCAAACATGGATCAAATCATTGACTTTACTGCCGGGAGTGGGATGATGTCCTTAATGGATGGATTCTCCGGTTATAATCAGATCAGGATAGCTCCTGAAGATCAGGCTAAAACAGCCTTTATTACCCCTTGGGGTACCTTTTGTTGGAAAGTGATGCCATTCGGCTTAAAGAACGCAGGTGCAACCTATCAACGAGCTATGACTTATATTTTTCATGATATGATGCATGATATCCTACATGATTATGTAGATGATATTATAGCTCGCTCTATTAATGAAGATAATCATTTAGATGATTTGAGAAAAGTTTTTAATCGATTAAGAGAATATCTTATTCGATTAAATCCAGCCAAATGCATATTCGGAGTTAAGTCCGGTAAACTATTAGGGGTTATAGTTTCTTTACGTGGTATCAAAATTGACCCTCTCAAGATTGTGGCTATCACTGATATGCCCGCACCTACCAATATATCTGAATTACGAAGTTTACAAGGTAAGCTTCAAGCTATCCGTCGCTTCATCGATAAGTTGGCGGACAAAACCGGTCCCTTTCTTAAGCTCCTTAAGAAGGATGTCCCTTTTAATTGGGATGACGAATGTAAAGAAGCTTTTGAACTTCTCAAACAATACCTCCTTACCCCACCTGTGCTTTCTCCACCTAGACCTGATCGCCCATTTCTCCTGTATATTTCAGCTTCAGATTTTGCCTTAGGAGCTATGTTAGCTCAGCTTGATGATGAGAAGAGAGAACGTGCTAATTATTATATTAGCCGAACCTTCATCAGTTATGAAACCCGCTACACAACGTTAGAAAAACTATGTCTAGCAGTCATATTTTCTATGCAAAAATTATGCCATTATATGCTCAGTCAGAAAACTTATGTCATTGCTAAATATGATCCCTTGAGGTATCTCATGAGTCGACCTTATTTATCGGGTCGTACAGCCAAGTGGGTTCTCGCTCTAAGCGAGTTTGACCTCACATTCATAGGACAGAAGTCTGTTAAGGGTCAAATCATAGCAGATCAATTAGCTGCTGCACCCTTAGAGTCTACCCATCCCCTCATCATTGAGTTTCCTGATGAATGCCTTCAATTAGAGGCAGACCATATTGAACAATGGTCCTTATACTTTGATGGAGCCCGATGCATGAGTGGGGCTGGTGCGGGTATTATTTTAATATCCCCACAAAAACATCTTATTCCTCTGTCCTTCAAATTAACATTTGCTTGCACCAACAATACTGCTGAATATGAAGCTCTAATCCTCGGATTACGAGCTGCCTTGGCGCTAAAAATTAAACATCTGTTAGTTTTTGGTGATTCTCAACTTGTCATAAACCAAATTAATGAAGTTTATCAGACCAGAGATGATAAACTGTGCCCATATAAAGCCTATGTTTTACAATTAATGTCTCTATTTGATCAAGTTACCTTGGAAGCTATTCCTCGAACTTGCAACCGTGCAGCTGATGCTATGGCCATAACTGCATCTCTCCTACCCTTGGAGTTAGATGACGAATATGCCACTATCATTATTCGTCGACTCTAGGAACCCGCTTCAAATAAGTCATGCTTAGAACCTTTGGATGTGTTTCTAATCAATGAAACTACTCCTGAACCTTGGTATACAGATATATTTGATTTTCTTCAAAATGGGACTTTCCCTCCCAATTCTAATAGAAACCAACGTCGGTTATTACGTAGACGAGCAAGTCGATTTGTAATAATTGGCAATACTTTATATAGGAGATCTTTTGAAGGTATCCTATTAAGATGTTTGAATTTAGAAGAATCCAAATCAGCCTTGAGTGAAGCCCACGATGGATCTTGTGGAGGACACTTCAGTGGTAGTGTCATTGCTAAAAAGCTCCTTAGGATAGGATACTTTTGGCCTACCATGGAGAATGATGCACATGAGTATGTGCGCCATTGCGACAAGTGCCAGAAACATGCTGACCTTGTCCATGCGCCTGCACAAGAGCTGCAGGCTATTTCATCTCCTTGGCCCTTTTCAAAATGGGGCTTAGACATTATTGGCAAAATTAATCCTGTGTCATCTGATGGACACAAATTCATCATAACCGCCATCGAGTATTTCACGAAGTGGGTTGAAGCTATGCCTTTAGCTTCCTGCACTGGCACACAAGTCTCTAAATTTATTTTTAATCAAATCATTTGTAGGTTCGGAATTCTTGCAAATCTCATCTCTGATAATGGAACTTGTTTCAAAAATAAAGATGTCAAGAAATTATGCCAAAAATATAAGATTCAACATCGCTGGTCCACTCCCTATTATCCTCAGGGTAATGGTCAAGCAGAAGCATCTAACAAAACCTTAATCAAAATTCTCAAAATATTGGTCAATAAATCTGGCCATGACTGGCACATTCAGTTATATCCAACCTTGTGGGCCTATCGAACTAGTGTTCGAACCCCCACTGGAACTTCACCTTTTGTTTTGGTTTATGGTGCTGAAGCCATTTTTCCCTTTGAATTAGAAGTTCCTTCTTTGGCTCTACTACTTCAAGATACCGAAGTAGGAGATGAATATCGAGTTGGCAGACTCAATCACTGGAACTCCTAGATGAAAAATGCATCAATGCTTTGGAGCATCTCCGTGCCTACCAAAACAAGCTTAAAAGATCATATGCTAAAAAGTTCGTCATCGATCCTTTGAGATCGGCGACCTTGTTTTAAAAGAAAATAAAAAAATACTAATGCAACTAAAGACCTTAAAGGTAAATTTGAGCCCAACTGGCTTGGACCATACATTATCACTACTAAATTTGAATCAAGAGCATATAAATTATCTACCTTAGATGGTAAAGAACTTAAAGAACCCATGAACATTTTGCATCTTAAACGTTACTATGCGTAACAAAAATTAGTCATTTCATCATTTGTACATATTTTGCATGTTGTCTTATTTTAAAAATATATCAAACTGTTTACACAAAAACAAAAACAAACAAAAATAATAAAAATAAAAACAGCAATATTCTTGACTCTTTCGAAACCAAAACAAAATAAAGAAGAAAGAGAGAGTCAACATTCTCAAACTTCTCAAAAAGTATTTGTATATATTTCTTCTTACAAATGTTGCAGTTATATATTTCAAATTATTTTGGATAAATTAGCATTTATTTGGAATCCCTCACTTTCACAAACACAAAATAAATATCTTGATTTTTATCTGGCATGATTACTAATCTCTCTTATATCAAAGTCCACAAAATTCAATTAAATAAAGTTTGAGCACAGAGAATTGATCTTGTTATTTACTTAAACCAAGCACATCCTTTCACAATAAAATGATTATATTTGTAATATCCATGCTATGCTACATAGTAGAAGTGGTTTCTTGAGCGAAAAGTTTCCCCTGCTATCCTATCATGCACATGGTCTAGAATCTTTGAGAATTGGCAAAAGGACAAGCTCACCCCTACCCGGAATAAAAATCCCTTGCTCTACAGCTAATCCGAGCAAGTATCCCTAGCATAGGAAGAAAAGCAAAGTTCAAGAAAAAAAAAAAAAAGAGAAAAAGAAAAATGTTATTTTATATCATTACAACAATGTTTCAAGCATTATCTCAAAAATCAAGCAAAAATACAAAAGAAAAGCAAAAAAAAAAGAAAGCAAAAGCAAAAGCAATAAAATCCCTCTCCCTACCCTTTGAAAAGAAAAGAAGGGTTGATGAGCTTGAATCCCTGGAATTCTCAATTATTCGAAAACTGTGAGGTAAGCCCCATAACAGGTGGTTTGTGCCCAACCTGCTTGGCCTTGGGTAACTCCTAGCGTGGCGATATGTCTGTCACATTAGCGACCTTCTTTTGTACAGACCTATGTCTGCTTATGGATTAGCTAGCTCTTGATAATCCGACTTACATAGTAGTCTGGTATGGTTATATGCATCTAAATCATGGTTAATGAACACTTATTTGGTTCATTCAAATCACTTGTATCATATTATCTTGCTCAAAATCGGTAAATGAACAATGCAATTGCACACACATTTTGTATTTGAGAGATTTTGTGTATCATTATGATAAATCAAGATTGGAAATGAACTCACATATGCACATGGGATTCCTTATAAATCTAACTTTTGTCTTTAAGATACTTTGAAATATTTCTGCAAATTGTTTGGAATAAATTCATTTTCTTCTTTAAAGTACAGTTGTTTAGTATAAAGACAACTACATGCATAATCAAAAATCAAAATTTCTTTCAAACCATACAATAAAAACACATATTTATATATTGTCGACTTTCGTGACGATGGTATAGTTCCAAAACTAAAATTGGAATTTTATGACTAGCGCAAGTCCTCATCTTCATATTTTCTGTTTATTTTTCAAAAATTAAAAATCAACCATGCAATAAAACAATCTATTTTCTTCTTTGATTTTCGCGATGATGGTATAAGTCTATACCTAAATATTCTATGCCTAGCGCAAACCATTGTATCAATTTTTATTCCCCATTTATTTAAAAATCATAAAAACCATATGACTTAAATCATTATGTTATACAATTATGCTTTAAAACAAACAAACACCTATCACTATTTCATGTCATTATGTCAATATGCAAATTTGCAACGATGGTATAATTTCTAAGGAATTATTCAAAATTTTATCACACTTAGGAATTTATGCCTAGCAAAAATCATTTTAAAATATTTCATGCATAATATTTTCATGAAAAGTCTGAAAAACAAATCATCATCATCATCATTTGCATCATCACACCAAAGTCTTAAGACAGTCTCTTAAGCACCCTTTTACTTTTAGCAATATTTCTATACTGGGATTAGCTTGACGACCGAGTGAGCGGCGACTCCATGAAATGGTCTATAATAGCGACAATGTCCTTTGAAATTATTGTTAAAAGTCCCTTTTATTTTTTATCAAATTATCATCACCAACAACCAATTTGTTACATCAGATTATTTCATTTAAATTTTTAAAGCATGACATTTCAACCATAATATTTTCCAACGACATAATTACATGAATCATCAAATCAATCACACTTCAAACATTAAAGCATCATAAAAACATATAAACAAGTCATATCATCATAAGACAAGTCATATGATCAAAAAATATCTCATCTATATATATATCAAATATATGTACATCATCTCAAAAATAGATTGGTATGCCACAATCTACATCTTGGCATACTCAATCCTCTCAATCATATATCCTCTGTGCAGTAGCCTAGCCTCGAGAACCCCTCGAGCTCTCAGCCTCATCTCCTCCCTCGCCCTGAGGTGGACGAGGTGGCCCCATCACAGTATGTGTGGTACTATGAGTCCTAGTCGTCGATCGAGATGAAGTCCTCGATGACCCAATCCTGATCGGGTCAGCAATGTCGGTTGGTAGCTGTACCCTCTGACCCTCTGGCACCATCTGGAAGTAGATACCCTGGTAGAACATGGTCTGAGCAATCGACCATGCCAGCTCCTGAGTGCTCGCTCCTCCGCTCCATGCTCTGAGGCGTGCAACCTCATCTCTGAGCTATGTAGCCTCCGCTCGATGTCGTGCAGCCTCCTCCTGCAAAGTCTGCACCTGTGCCTGGAGACAGACAGTCTCCACCCGGAGAGTAGCCATCTCACTACTCTCTCCTATGTCCACACCCTTGCCCTTATCAGGCGATGGTGGTCTCTCTCTCTATGGAGAAGGGGGTCTCTCCTCCCTCCTCTCCCACTGCCATGGCCTCTACGGAGCCTGTGGCCTCCTCTGCTCTCTCCCTCGTGACCCTGTGCTGCCTCAATGGCTGCCTGGCGTCGCCTCCCCATCCGATGCACAACTACATGAATCGGACCCTGAGCCCTCGTCATCCGAGGAGGGCGGATGCCTGTGTACCAGGCATCATAGCCGTCGGCTACCCCAACGTCGTCCCCATCCACTGGCTGAATGGGGGCATCATCTGTATCCTGACTCTAGAATCGTTGCATATCTAGAGCCCCGCTAACTGTAGTGTTATCCCGGATAGTCCGAGAAAACTCGTAGTCTCTCAGAGATGGGATCCCCTGCTGTAGACCGAACTGCCTCAAAACTCGGTCATACCGATGGAGCTCCACCTCTCCCCTCTCCATCCTCAGCTAGACTCGCCTGATGCGAGCCAGCTCCTGTCCATCCTCGGCCCACCCTGGATGATCTCTCCAAGGCCTCCAGGTGATCTGGTCGGAGACGAGGTCGTCTAGTAGTCTCCGGGACACTGGTAGATCTATCCGCGTTGTGCCCCTCTTCGGAGCCACCAGTAGAAAACTTGGGGCCTCTCCCCATCAATCCCTATCAGTGGGAGCCCTACCGGCCTTCGCACCGCAATGTGCTCCCAGCACCAAACCTGTAGTAGTGATGTCATAACCAGACATCGGCCGCCCTTGTATACGACCCCATGCAGGATCCTATACAACCGATAGAGTACAAAGCTCCCCCAAGAAAATCTGTATCCATGGTCTCTCATGTCGTAGACCACATCTGTTAGTACCCATGGTACCCTGCATCCACTCTGGTGGCACAGCAGAAGTCCACCTACCACCCCAACCAAAACCTGTGTGAGTCTAGATGCCCCAGGCATCTGGCGTAGTGACTCGATATTCACTCCGCCCTTCTCCAGGGTGAAGCTCGGATCGCCACACAGTCGCATCATCGCGTGGCCCTGATTGGCCATGGGAGTGATCAACCATCCTTGTATGGGGATCCTCAAAATCCTCCATACATCCTCCAGTGTGGGAGTCATCTCCCTTGTCGATAACCAAAAATAGGAAGAACCCGGATACCACCTCTCTGCTAGGGCTGTCAATAGCCCCATATCTGTAGAAACTTGTGGCATCTCTGCCACATGCTGCAAGCCGACCTGAGCCAGCTGATCTCGCTCTGCCTAAGACAGGGCGGCCAAGTCATCCCTTAGTCCGCCATATTTCCATTCTCTGCTCTTTAGTAATCCTCTCTGCAACATAAACAAAATCAACAATAAAAATCATTAATAAATCATTAATTAAAAATGCAAGTTAAAATAAGTTCAATTTCATAAATGATGATATCGTCCACAATTGGACGATATCGTCCCCAATTTGAGCAAATTCGTCTCCGATTTCGCCAGCCGAAATCGTCCCCTTTTTGATGAAATCGTCCCCATTTCATCGATTTCGCCTCTAGACGAAATCGGCGATATCGAGACGATTTCGACGAAATCGAGACGATTTCGTCTCGACGATGTTGACGGCCCAAAAATGGCCGTGATGCTCAAAAATCAATCAAATCTAATCTAAAAAGCATAAAATTCTAAGTTAAGCATTCTAAATTCAGTTTAGATCCTTACCCGTAGCCCGCACCGGACCTCTGTTGATCTATGCGCTGTCTCGACCATCTTGTCTCCAGAGCTCTAAAAACTAGGAAAATGAATAGTAACAATGAATTAGGGTTTTACCCTATTTTTCTTAATTTTATTCAAAAACAATTAAAAACATTTTTAAAATTTTGCTTTTTCATGTTTTTACCTCAAACGTTCGATTTGGGTAAAAACACGGAGGGGGCACCATAGTAAGTTGTCGTACGATTCGACCTAGAATCGTCGCCTAAAAATGGGAATAATTTTTGCTTTCTCATAGATCGAGAAGAACTCATCTTTAACGCATTTTCTTCGAAAAATTCGCTAAAGAGGGGGCAAAATGTAGCACCCTAAAATTGGCGCAGTAAAACCTTAAATAATTACAATTACTCTAGTAAATATTCAAATTCAAATTTTAACCCCCAAAACCGCTCCCAAACCGCCGTTTAACCCGTTTCCTCCTTTCCCGTGCCATTTTTAGAGTTTGTTTTGACCGTTTGACGATATCGTCGCCGATCAGACGATATCGCCTCAGATCGGACGATTTCGTCTGGACTAGGACGTCCAGACGATCTTGTCCCAAAACTAATTTTTCTCAATTAGCCTCTGTTCCAACGGCGTCTCTAATCCGGGCAGAAGTGTGTCTGCGCCGTTAGAGACCCTCCCCATTGGAGATCTCCCAAATTGGGATGATCTCCAACCTCCTAACCTCCCTCCTAAGCCTATTTAAACTTAGGCCCTCCCCTTAACCTACCCCTGGCTGATATTTCCTGTAACTTGACTTTATACGCATTAAAACATCCCAAATTACTATCTGCACTAGTCCTATCCAAATTTTGTTGCAGGAACCTTAGTATTTTTCAGCCGGAGCAAGCTCAGTTCGTCGTGGACGATCCTGTTCAATTCGAGACGATTTCGTACCAATGCGAGACGATTTCGACTGCAGTCAACATTGGGGGCAATCAGTGCCCAAAGTTTGCATTTCTTCATCCTTTTATTTTATACATTGTTCTGCATTTAGTTAAATCTAAGTTTATTCCTTATTACTTTGCATCTTGGAGTTCACCCATGTAGCTTTAAATGCATAATAAAGTCACCAATTATCATCAAATCATTGTATGCTGCACTCGTATTTTGCTTATTATCATCATTTTAATGTTATTATTGTTATTCTACATCATTGCCCTCTATTAGAATAGTTGCATTTTTTGTATTTTGTGTCTACTTCTCTGATTGTAGGTCTCTGACGAATTCGTCTGACGAATTCGTCAAATCTCAGACGATCTTGTCTGATAGCAGATGATCCTGTCAAATTAGAGGCGATCCTGACTGCTTCAAGAATCAGAATCTTCATCAGACATCCGGATCAGGTATGGCTTTTTAATCTTGCTTACTTTCTCTATTTTTTGTTCTAATTTGTTTTTCTGTATTCATTTAATCTGCATTTTCATAATAGAACAACTTAGATTCATTTGGCCAAACCTAGGACTCGAATGTTTAAAGATAAAACTGAACACATTAAACACATTCCCAACCTAGGCGTGGAAACTGCCATTCAAACGTTTCCTGGTGAACCCACCATCCATCGAAAAATCACCATAATACACCTCCCCCGAGAGGCGGGACCTTCGCAAGGCCTCTCAATCCGAGGTACCGCGCCATCCTTTTCCCATCCTCCTTTCGGGCACGGATCCTATAGCCTGAAGGTAAGGATGCAAAAAATTTGGAGCGATACAATAAGAATGTAAAATAAATGCACATAAAACTATTTACCTTATCACTTGAGATTTTATGTTTTTGCTTCAATCAATGATGGTCGTGAGGATCCCCAAACGACACCTGAGGGTTAGGGAATTGTAGATCTGCTACAAGAAATACCCAAAGGCATTTTGTGATGGCATAAGATGCACCAAGGTATTCTATGATGGTGGTGGATGTACAAGGGCATTCTATGATGACAAAAAATACACCAGGGTATTTAGGGTTTGAGGAGAATGTCATAGAACCAGATCTGGTTTTACGCAGGTTATGTAGTGGTTGGATGCAAACGATGCGAGGATGATTATGGAGGGTAAGAGTATTAGTGGGTTGGCTAGGACAGAAGGGCTTGAAGATTTATCAAGCACCTAGGGGAATAGAACTTCTAAGAATTATTTGCTAATGTTCATCGACATAATTCAACCTTATAAGAATCAGGGACCAAGGATTAAGAGAGAGCTTAGGGTTTTGATTCATAAAAATGACTCATCTTTTATAATCTTCCCTTGAACATATTAGGGTTTCAATGACATAAAATGAGTTGCCGATATTAAAACATGAGGAAGGGTTGGGATTAAATCAAGGTAAGTGGCATGTATTAAGGTGGATGGATGGTTGAGTTTTAAATGTGATGGATGGCTAGGATTAGTTTATATAAATACATATATATTTATTAAATATATAAATATAATATTAAAAATATTACTATTTAAATATATATAAATAATGGATGGATTATGATTGGAGACATGGATGGATGACAAGTGGCTAGACTTTGGTGTCTACAAATGCTCCTTTTTGTACCGCATTGCATGAAACACAATGTGGTACAAAAATACAAGACACCTAGTTTGGCCTGATGAAGAAGCAACTTTCTTTCATTGGAATGCAAATATGATCTTGAAGATAAAATAGTTTGTGTAGCTTACCCCCTTAATTTGTAAATGAGTGAAGAATGAGACTCACAAGCCAATTGATAGAATTATTCCGTGAATGGTGTAAGTGCAAATTTATGGTGTAAATGTGAGTGAATGATGTAAATGCAGATGATATGAATGATGTAAATGGATACCATTTTTACCCAATGGAGAAAGGGGTTTTTTCAAGTGTAGATGTCATGATCATATAAGATGTATCCTATTATGGGAAATCAAAATCAAATGTGGTTGCCCCAAGTTTGGGGTGATTCCATGCTAGTGAAGAAAGTGTCTATTGGCATCATTGAAATACAAAGATGCACATGCATAAAAACTAGAAAATAGTATGACCTCGGAACCACTCATGATTACAGCTAATTCCCACATGGAATTCCTAAATGGCTACTCAATCACTTTACTCGGCATGTATCCTCGGAAACTAGTGTAATTGAAAAGGAAATGATAAAATTTATCCGTGTTGGGAACCTATGGAAAAGGACATCAATGACAACTATTGAGCAATTCGTTCTTGGCATAGTCTCACTCAAAGGATGAGGGACCAAAATTGTTATTTTTTTTAATAAGGAGATATTGGATGGTGTAGATGGCCAAGTTTCCTTATGGGGATTTACTCATCTTACCGAATTGCATGGACAACCAATCACTGTAATTGCCAAGGAAATAGATTAGAATACTAGATACGAGGTTCACTTGAAATTGTAGGTAAACTTAGAAAATGTTTAAATGTAAATGCAATTGTTGATGGATTTGATGGTGTTGAAATGCAAATGTTGAATGAAGGTGTAATGATGAATGAAATTTATAATGTTGAATGTAGATGTATGGATAATGCAATGAATGATTCTATTTTTTCCCCAACATATGAACATGTTTTTGACAATAGAAAATGCAAATACTATGAAAAGTGCAATGATTGATTCTATTTTTTCCCCAATAGAAGAGGTTTGTGAAAATACGGATGATTGATTATGTTTTTGCCCGAACAAAAAAGTCTTTTTGACATGTGTGATGATTAATTCTATTTTTTCCCTAACAAAAAAGGGGTTTTGTAAAAATGTAAGTGTCCTTATGGTGATCTATCCATCCTATCAAATTGCATGGATAACCAGTCATTGCAATCGCCAGGTGACTAGGATAAACCACTAAATACAAGGTTCACTTGTACTTGCAAATGTACTTGGTAAATGCTAAATGAAGGTGAAATGATGAATGAAATTGATGATGCTGAATGCAAATGTATGGATAATGCAAGGAATGATTCTATTTTTTGCCCCAACAGATGACATGGTTTTTGATATGGGAAAATGCAATGATTGTGAAAAGTGCAATGATTGATTCTATTTTTACCACAACAGAAGAAGGGGTTTTTGACATGAAAAAAATGCAATGACTATGAAAAGTGCAATGATTGGTTCTATTTTTACCCCAATAGAAAAGAGTTTTGTGATTGGGAAAGATGCAATGAAAGCTAATGGCGCAATGATAGATTCTATTTTTACCCCAACAAAGAAGTGGTTTTTAAAAATGTAAGTGATTGAGTCTATTTTTTCCCCAACAAAAAAGGGGTTTTTAAAAATGCAAGTGATTGATTCTATTTTTGCCCCAACAGAGAAGGGGTTTTTGAAAATGCAGATGATTTATTCTATTTTTTCCCCAACATAAAAAGGGATTGTGTGAAAATGTAATATGATTGATTTTGTTTTTGCCCCAACTAAAAAGAGGTTTGTGAAAATGCAAATGATATATTATGTTTGTACCCCAACAGATGGAGTTTTGTGAAAATGCAAATGATTGAGTCTATTTTTACCCAATAGATGAAGGTTTTTTTGACATTTTTAAAATGATTGATTCTATTTTTACCCTAACAGATGAAGGGGTTTTTTAAAATGCAGATGATTGAGTCTATTTTGTCCCCAACAGAAAAAGGGGTTTGGGACAATGTAAGTGATTGAGTCTATTTATACCCCAATAGATGAAGATGTTTTTGACATGTGAATGATCAATTCTATTTTTACCCTAATAGAAAAGGAATTTTTGATATGTGTATGATTGATTCTATTTTTTCCCTAACAAAAAAGTTTTTTTTTTTTTAAATGCAAGTGATTGATTCTGTTTTTGCCCCAACAGATGAAGGGATTTTGTAAAAATGCAAATTATTGAGTCTATTTTTTCCCCAAAATATGAAGGGGTTTATGGATATGCAAGTGATTGAGTCTATTTTTACCCCAACAAAAAATATTTTTGTGAAAATATAAATTATTGATTTTGTTTGTGCCCCAACAGATGAAGGGGTTTTGTGAAAATGCAAATGATTGAGTCTATTTTTTCCCCAACAGATGAAGGGGTTTTTGACATGTGTATGATTGATTCTATTTTTTCCCTAATAGATGAAGGGGTTTTTGACTTGTTGATGATGTAATGTGTATGTGACCAAAGGATTTTGGTTCCTTTGGAGCCTTTTGAATTTTATGTGTGTATGCAAGGCAAAGGAATCAACCTTTGATAAAAGGATGCAGCCTTTTGAACCTAACAATTGACTTGTTGATGATGTGATGTGATTGTGACCAAAGGAGTTTGATTCCTTTAGAGCCTTTTAAATTGAAATGTGACCAAGGGAGTTAGGCCCTTTTGACATTTTTGACTTGGATGTGTGTTTGTGAGGCAAAGAGCTCAACCTTTGATAAAAAGACACAACCTTTTGAACCTAGCAATTGAATTGTTTATTATGTGAATGTGATTGAATGATTGAATTATTTGTTGAATTGGTGGGAAAGGTGTGATACCTTGATTACCCTAATTTGTGTTCTTGTTTATTTTATTGGGAGAAGGTGTGATACCTTGAACACCCCCAAGTTGTGTGCTTGTTTGTTTTATTGGGGGAAGGTGTGATACCTTGAACACCCCTAAGTTGTGTGCTTGTTTTTTATTGGGGGAAGGTGTGATACCTTGAACACCCCCAAGTTGTGCTATTGTATAGAAATTTCTAGCGATATTTGCATATGCAAATTATATATATGGAATTTTCTTTTGTGTGGATTCTTTTGTTTGAATGCATGTGTATATGTGTGATGGATGATAATGCAATGATAATGTGTATGAATTCAAATGAATTAATGCTCTAATGATCATTCATAGTTTATATTTTTCTTGACCATGTTATAGCATTGTTGTTTAATCAGGGGCACCAAAATGATGGCATGTGACATGGATGACTCATTTAATGATATGAATGTTGATATAGAATATATGGAAGAATATATGGTGTTGATATGGAAAACTGATTGTTATGTAGAGACTCATACCTACTAGTGATATCTGACAAACTCACTAAATTTTGTCTAATTTCTCTAAGACCAAATGTGTGTGCAGTGAATTCATTTACCGAATCATGAGTAGGGTAATGACTCGAGGTAATCCAAAACCAATGTGTGGGAAAGTGAGTTCATTAACCCATATTAAGTAAATTTGAGATGAAACCTATTATGGTGAAGACCAAGAAGCTAGTTTGTCCTTATGTGTGGTTAGAGGTCTCTTCAAAAGATATGTGTCACCACACATGAGCATACTCCACTACTAGTCAAGTGTCTACAGCCTCAATGGAGATTGACTTCATAGTCCAAAAATTTGATCTCTAAGCTTTGGAGATTCAAACTACCTAACAATTTGACTATAAATGTAGTTATATCCTTACAACTTGAGGATCTATTATGTGTGATGTGTAAAATATTTATAGTTTTTGGGATTTTCCCTACTTTTTCTTTTATTTTGAAATTGTGATAGCAGTGAAAACCACTATTTTTTATTTGTGGACTATGCAACTAATGGGACAAGCAAGGAATACCTTTTTCACTTCAAGGTTCAACCCAAACATGGTGTTATCCCTCTTTGACACAAGATATTTTTAAAATGTATTGATTGTGTTTGGTTCAAGAGTGTTAGAGTCAATTCCTAAGTCTCAAAATTGTCTTAGTGAAAATGTTTCTTGGTCCTAAATAAAACTCGACATGTATTGAAGGTTGCTAGAAACACTAGGAGTGGCTAAGTGACCAAAAACACCTAGGGATTATGGAAATGTGGATTTGAAAATGAAAAATTGACTTTATGGAATAATGCAATGAAATGGATAGTTTTGAAGGTGCCCCTGATTAAGGCAACAAAATTGTATTGGACCAATTATTGTCTAAACTGAATAAATGACCCCCTAATATGAAATGTAATGTATGAAGATGGTGTGAATGTAATGTGTGAAATGCAATTTATGAAATGTAATATGTAAAATGTGATGTATAAAATGCAATGTTTTGCAAAGTAATATTGTGCACTACAATATGTAAAATGTAATGTATGAAATGCAATGTGTGAAATGCAATATTATGTAGTGCAATATGTAAAATGTAGTGTGTGAAATGCAATGTGTGAAATACAGTGTTGTGCAGTGTAATGTGTATAATATAATGTGTGAAATGCAATGTTGTGTAGTTTAATATGTAAAATGTAATGTATGAAATGCAATATTTTTTTTGTGTATTAGCAACGTATATATACATTTATATAAATCACAGTAAGCATGGAACGCTTTCAAGTGTTGTGCAGTGTAATGTGTATAATATAATGTGTGAAATGCAATGTTGTGTAGTTTAATATGTAAAATGTAATGTATGAAATGCAATATTTTTTTTGTGTATTAGCAACGTATATATACATTTATATAAATCACAGTAAGCATGGAACGCTTTCAAGTGTATGATGTTCAATGGCTTGGGTTCTTCTACTCCCCCTATCCTGATAAGCTTAGGTGCTTCTTGAATCTTGTGAACTCAGATAGCAGAAAGCAACGTGTATAGATGCAAATGATAAAATTATGCATATGAAATGCCAATATTTTTATTTTTCTTCTATTTTTTTTGAACTAAAATGTGACCAAAGGAGTTTGGTTCCTTTCGAGCCTTTTGAATTATATGTGACCAAAGGAGTTTGGTTATTTTAGAGACTTTAATATGTGAACAAAGGGATTTTGTACCTTTGGAGCCTTTTAAAATTGAGATGTGACCAAATATATTTTAATTCCTTTGGAGCTTTAAGATGTGACCAAAGGGATTTGGTACCTTTGGAGCTTTTTGAAATTGAGATGTGACCAAAGGGATTTGGTACCTTTGGAGCTTTTTGAAATTGATATGTGACCAAAGGGATTTGGTACCTTTGGAGATTTTTGAAATTGAGATGTGACCAAAGGTGTTAGGTGCCTTTGGATATTTTTGAAATTGAGATGTGACCAAAGGGATTTGGTACCTTTGGAGCTTTTTAAAATTGAGATGTGACCAAAGGGATTTGGTACCTTTGGAGCTTTTTGAAATTGACATGTGACCAAAGGGATTTAGTACCTTTGGAGATTTTTTTTGAATTTTATGTGACCAAAGGAGTTTGGTTCCTTTGGAGCTTTTTGAAATTGATATGTGACAAAATGTGTTAAGTGCCTTTGGAGCCTTTTGGAATTGAAATGTGACCAAAGGTATTTGGTACCTTTGGAGCTTTCTAGAATTGATATTTGACCAAAGAGATTTTGGTTCATGTTGGTTTCCAATCCAGCACCATGCATTGGGGGAGGCGAACGGGTCAGCACCAAGCATATAATGATCGCCAAAGTAGGAGGATGGGGTGGACGATCTCTATAGAAGGTCGATTATTGTAAGGGGTGGTTCAAACTAGTCTACACTACAAAAGGAAAAGAGAAAAGGAAAAAATAGAAAGAAAAATAAATAAAATGCTATAGCCAAACTCACAAATATGGGTACAGACACATCAATTTCTATGCAGATGTAATACCCCATATGAAACACAGAAACCTACACTCAATCACCCAATAGTGTCCTTGTCCTAGCTCTCTTATCCGTGGTGGGCAAAATGTGAACTCCAACATTGACGAGCGGGTGAATAAGATCCTAGATTCAGAATCAAAGCACTCCTTCTCGGGTGGCATTAACAAAAGAAAACCTCCAACCCATATAATGGATACACTCCCCCTTAGTCACTTAGGCACACCCCAAGGAATCTAGATAGTAGAATAACCAAGATGACTTAAGTAGCTAAGAAGTAGGATATTCATTCATTCAATCCAATAACAAGAAAACATAGTTAGAGACCGAATAATGCAAAATTTGTATTTATAGAGGGGAAAACTTACATAATAATTATAAATACTAAATATCAACCCTTTTAAATGTCTAGCATTCCACTATTTATAATTACATTTACACTAGCTTCAAAATCTGGACATTAATGGTGGAAGGTGGGAAGATGGCTTTTGCAGTTGACAAGCACCGCCCTGGTACACTGCTACACTTGGAAGCACTGATCTTATAGAAGGTGGCACATGCTTCTAGATCAATATGGGCTCTTGGATATTCTACCTATCTCATTATTTTTTAGCTACCATGTCCTCCTCCTTAACTGGTGATCTCTTGATCAGTTGGCATGTGACAGACACAGAGGTCCTCAGTAGCACCATACCAAAAATCTATCACCTCAATGTACTTTACCAGGTAATTAGGTTACTGGATGGGCCATTTCTCAGATTGGGGGTCCTTCTTTCCACCCAAAGGGGTTTGGTAGGGATTTATTTTTCTAGTTTGTTCCCGTTCCCAAGGTGGGTGGGGTTTTTTCTTGACTTTAACGATGGGGTCAGCCTATTATTCCACCCTTCTTGGCTATTTTGGAACATCCACTCATGGGGTTAGGCAAGTTTTTTTAGGTATGTCCAGCCTATATTATTGGGATAAAAATTTTCCCATACTATGGTCCACTCTAATTTTTTTCTACCATCCACCTAGTACCTTGGTCTGCCCATGACTATTGTTACCGCCACTTTATCCCTTCCAATTTTCTAGTAATCCATTCAAAATCTGGCTAACATAAAAAAAGGATGGGTGAAGAAGCATAAAATTCCACCCACACTCTTGGTGAATTTTATGGGTTTTTACTTAGTAAAAAAATGAACCTAGCAAGCATTTGGTCAATAAAGCACTTACGAAGGATAAAGGGATGAATAGAAAAGGTATACATAAAACGATTTGGAGAGAGGAGAACCATGGGGACATCAATATCAAAAAGGAAAAGAAATAAACAACACACAAAGGAGAGGAGAGGAGAAATGGGAAAGAAGTCCTACAGGGTGAGAATGAGAAAATAAAAGAGAGAGGGAATGATGAGGTGGGGTGATCGTAATATGATTGGAGATGAAGGTAATAATCAGAACAACAACACACACACACAAAGAATATAACAAGGGGAAATAACAATAGGGGGTCCAATACATGGCAAGACCCTAGAATAAGAGAAGCAAAACTATTGGATGAATGATATATACTCATAGATCAGTAGACTACATGTCATAATTCATCCAATATTACAAAATACCATTGACTCGTAAACATAATCCATTGTATCCTGAAGCTGATTCAAGGATAGATAGGTTTTTGAAAACAATGATCCTTTAGTTTGGTTCCATTTGGAAATCTACCCGTTCTTGATTCGATTTTCCACTCGATAGGATTTTATAGGATCAACCTTCTCTAAAAACATACCATGAGTTTTCTAAGTTGCATTTACTCTCTTCAAGGCCTATATATAGGAGAGGGGTGGTGGAATGGACATTATTTTTAGGTAGTTTTCTAAAATATGGATTTCCAACTTGTATCATCATTGGTCTCTAGCTTTTGCATGATGCAATCATGTGCCTTTTAGGCCTTACCCTTTACCCATTGGACTATGGAGTCACAGAGGAAAGAATTAGAAAGGATGGTCAGTGCTTTTAAAAATTGAAATACTTAATTTAAGTCCTTTTCCTTTTAGCTAGGACACCCCTGTGCCAGGGTTATGCATAGTGGTGAATATTCACCAAGTGGACGAATATTAGGATTTTCAAAATTGGAAATTGGTGAATATGAGGCCCCTCAACGTCGGCCCATTCGCCTAAATTTTTTAGGACCAATTTTTTCTTAGTGTCAATTCGCCACAATATATATCCAAACATAGGCATATTTGTACTTGTTGGAAATATATTTTCAATCTTGATCTAATGGTGGTATTTTTAGGAAGTTATAAGATGATTTAATAGGTCAAAAATGGCCCCAAATATGACCTTACATTTTAGGGCTTCAAATACCCCAAATTTTGGTGTGAAGATGCTCAATTTGATTTGCTTAGGATTATCCATGATTCACCTTGATTTTGATTAGGATTAACCATTTTTTTACAAGTACATTTTGAGTCCAACCCCTTATGCATAACCCTACCTTGTGCCCTTTTATTTAGTTGTCATATTTTGTACACAAAAATATGGTATGGATGGCATATCACAACCATTGATTTTCTCTAGAACTTTATCTAGTGAATCTACAATAACCCAACCATATTGTGCTAAACTTGAGGTACCTTTTATAGTCCAATAAACATAGATAACCCTTCCAAGTCATGTAGTACCTATGACTTAATAGATCATCATCCATACCAGTACTTATACAATCAATGATCATGATGGCCATGAATTTTACCATGTGGGATCCTTCTTTTTGTACTGGCTTGCTTGGTAACAGGCTCCCATGTTGCCAATTTTTTAGATTCACCTATTGTGAAATCCCATCTTCGTATTTTTTCCACCTTGACACATTTTATTATGCAAGCCTCATTTATTGGGCCTACTACTTATGGGACCTCCTTTAGAACTACGGGTTGATTAATTATGCCATCATGCATATGACTTGGCCCTTACTCATTGCACTTTGAGACACAATAAGGGTGCAAAAATGCACCCTCATCATGAGTGGTGTTCCCCTTTAGCTCTAGATCCTCCACTTCTTGGGGTAGGGTGCAAGCGCTAGAGGTATCACTTTTTGAGTTAATGATTGTACTTCTCCCACCTGAACTCGATGTGGAACCCACCCCTTGCATACCATCAGTCTATATCCTTGGCTCTTCCATAGCATGATATGGGATCCAATGTAGATACTACACAAAATGACATGGAGTAGTGGTGGATAGAAATAAGGAAGGTAGGATGGAGTCCCCTGAAGATGTCATTCCTACTTGGAGAAAGAGTCGCTCTACCCGTATAGCATCTTGTAAGGCTTGGGGGAATCTCCTTTCCCTAGTTTGTAATAGGAGGAGGCCTATATTGAATCTCAAAGCTTGAATGTAGTATAGTAAAGCCTAGGCATGTGATGGTTGAAACTCATGAGGAATCTATTTCTAACTCCTCTCAAATTGAATGTTGAAATCGATGAGAGACTCAATAGGATCTCTCTTGATGTACTGGAGGTGCATCAAGAGTTGGAAGGAGTTTATGGAGCCATAAAATATGTCGATGAGAGCTCTTTCCAGGTCTACCCATGATCTGATAGTCCTTCACCCAAGGGTACGATACCAAAATAGCACCCTTCTAGAAAATGACTAGAAGTCTAATCATGACATCCTTGTGATTAATGCCATGGAGGGGCACCAATGAGATGACATCTTCAACATGCTCCTGAGAAATTCCAAAGCTACCATCATATTTGGTCAGGGTATTCAGGGTGCCCTTGGGAATTTCATGTGAGTAGTGGAGGTTCAATGGACCAGGGTCATTCCATTGGGAAAATAATAGCTAAGCCATTAATACATCAGTATTCAGATGTCTTGATTGCATTTTTAGAGTTGGAGTCACTAGTTGAACATACTATCTCTGCTTGTGAGGTCAAGGCTACTCACCATACCTTGAGTCCTCCATGATGTTTGGATTTTTAGCCTGAGTAGGAAATTTGATATCATGATCTAGATGTGCCACTCAATCATAGTCACCAGGTGACTTTGAGATGATTTGGGTAAATTATAGAGTCACTAAAATCTAATTTCCTAAAACGAGGGACTCAATTGTCCCTAGTAGAGTCACAAAAAACTATTGGTTGCCAATCTAGTACCACACGTAGGGTGAGTCAGATGGATCAAAACCAAGCATAAAACAACCACCACATCGAGAGGATGGGGTAGATGATCTTTGGAGAAGGTTGGTTCCTATAAGGGGTGGTTCCAACTACTCTACACCACAAAAGAGAAAGGGAAAATAAAAAATGGAAAGAAAAATAAATAAAATGTCGTAGCCAAAATCACAATGACGGGTATAGCCAGATAAAGACCTATGCAGATGAAATACCCCATCTAAAACATAGAACCCTACATTCAATTGCCCAATAATGCCATTGTTGTATCTCTCTTATAATTTATGGGTGGAAGTTGAACTCCAACCCCGATGAGCGGGTGCATGATATCTAGTATGTAGAATAAAAGCACTCCCACTTGGGCAGCGTTAACAAAAGAAAACCTCCAACTAATATAATGGACACACTCCCCTTAGTCACTTAGGCACAACCCAAGGAATACAGATAGAAGAATAACCAGGATGACTTAAGTAGCTAAGAAGTAGGATATTCATTCATTCAATCCAATAATAAGAAAACATATTTAGAGACTGAATACTGTAGAATTTGTATAGAGAGAAAACCTTACATAAGAATTGTTAAGTCTAAAGATCCACCCTTTGGAATGTCTACCATTCCACTATTTATAATTACATTTACACTAGCTTCAAAATCTGGACATTAATGGCATAATATGGGAAGATGGCTTCTGTAGCTGATGAGCACCACCCTGGTACACTGCTACACTTGGATGCACCAATATTCTAGAATGTGGAAAGTGCTTCTGGATCAATCTAGGCTCTTGGATCTTCTGCCCAGCTCATTATTGTTCAACTACCATGTCCTCCTCCTCGACTAGTGATCCCTTGATCATTTGGCATGTGACAGACACCAGAGGTCCTCGGGAGCATTTTGCTAGAAATCTATCATCTCAATGTACTTTACCAAGTACTTAGGTTACTAGGTAGGCCATTTATCAGATGGTGGGTTCTTCTTTCTACCCAAATGGGTTCAAAAGAGATTTTTTTTTCTAGGTTGTTCCCCTAACTAAGGTGGATGAGGTTTTTTCTTGACTGCAAGGGTGGGGTCGACCTATTCTTTCGCCCTTACTAGCTATTTTGGAACATCCACCCTTGGGGTTGGGTGGGTTTTTTTAGGTATGTTCCACCCAGAATCTTGGGAGAAAATTTTGCCCATGCTATGGTTAACTCTATTTTTGTTATGCCACCCACCTAATACCTTGGTCTATCCATGATTTTTATTATCGTTGCTGGATCCCTTTTGCTTGTCAAGTATTCCATTCAAAATATGGTTGACATAAAAAAGGGTGGGTGAAGAAGCACAAAATTCCACCCATAGTTTCTTTGGAGTTTTTTTTGAATTGTATGTGACCAAAGAAGTTTGGTTCCTTTAAAGCCTTTTGAATTGTATGTGACCAAAGGAGTTTGGGTCCTTTGGATCCTTTAAGATGTGACCAAAGGGATTTGGTACCTTTGGATATTTTTGAAATTGAGATGTGACAAAGGGATTTGGTACCTTTGGAGATTTTTAAAAATGATAAGTGACCAAAGGTGTTAGGGTCCTTTAGATATTTTTGAAATTGAAATGTGACCAAAGGGATTTGGTACCTTTGGAGATTTTTGAAATTGAGATATGACCAAAGGTGTTAAGTGCCTTTGGAGCTTTTTGAAATTGAGATGTGACCAAAGGTGTTAGGTGCCTTTGGAGCTTTTTGAAATTGAGATGTGACCAAAGGGATTAGGTACCTTTGGATATTTTTGAAATTGAGATGTGACCAAAGGGATTAGGTACCTTTGGAGATTTTTGAAATTGAGATGTGACCAAAGGAATTTTGGTTCCTTTGGAGCTTTTTGAAATTGAGATGTGACCAAAGAGATTTTGAATCCTTTGGAGCTTGAATTGAGATGTGACCAAAGGGATTACGTACCTTTGGAGTTTTTGTTTTTATGGGGAAGGTGCTATACCTTAAGCATCCCCAATTTTCTTTATGATTGATGGTGTGAGTGATTGGGAGGATACGATATCCTGAGAACCCCCAGTATACTTGATGATTGATTATGCGAGTGACTAGGAGGATGTGATATCTTGATAATCCCTAGTATACTTGATGATTGATGATGTAAGTGACTGGGAGGATGTGATATCCTAAGAATCCCTAGTATGTCTGATGATTGATTTGGTATCAATGTATTGATCAAATGGGTTGAACAAACCATTTGTGGAAAAGACTTTCCTATAAATAAGATCTTGGATAATATTTTTAAAGGCATGGAAATTGTTTGTGTCATGACCCACTTGTTGATGATAGGGACATTACAAGTGCTTCTTATAACCTTTTCCATATGGCTTTTTAGGATCTCTTGGTTTTATTTTTGGAAGTGAAATCTCTTGTGCTTCATAAAGCCTTCAAAAAATAGTTGCATAAGATTTTGAAAGGATCATGTAGTTGTGAGGGGGCTTTGTAAGATAATTGGTATGTTTATCCAATTGTCTTGTATTTTGAATTTGTGGTACAGGTATCGTATCCTGATATGTGGATTGTGGAACTAGATGTTGCAACTACTATGGTTACTTACATGGATGATGATGAAATTGATGATGACTCAAATGCAACTCAATGTTAGTGAATCGAGTTAAAATTTTTTGAAAAATTAAAGTGTGTTGAAAGTATGATTGTAAGCCCTAGTTTATTTTTTGAGTGTATTGAGGTAGGGTGGATGGATTTATGAATGGATGATATTGAGTGTGTTTTTGGTGGTGTGATGAATTGGGGGGAATGGGTATGGTGACTTGGGAAGATGGTGGTACCCAGGTTTGATTGGGTATGAAGTATACTTGCTAGTTAGGAATGGAGTGGGATTTAAATTCTAACACTAGGGTTTGTTGTTGAGGGTTAGAACGAGTATCTTATTGACTTATAAGCAATTGGTTGAGATTTTTCCATGCTTTTTGTATGGAAATTTTGAAAACAGGTTGTGTGGAATTGGAAGGAGTGGAGGTGAGTTGTGTATGTTAGCAATGTGGGTTGAAATTGATGGATGATAGGTTGTGAAAGGTATTGCAACTAAATGTGGAATTATGGATGAAATGGTAGATGTAATCTATGAAGAAACATTGACTTGTTCTTCATAGAGGGGATTAGAATGGGTAGTGGTGTAAGTGGCTGATATGGAAGTGTTTTAGCTATGTTGTGGTGAAAAAGTGTAATGAGATGGTGCAAATGCTACCTCAAAAAGAGGGCTGGTGAAGACATGGTTGTGATTGTTGAGTTGTGAATAAGCATTTTCCTATTGGAAAGAAGAAACTTGCATGGATGGAATATGAAGTGGTTTGGAGACAGGATTGGCGAGGTTAGGAGTGGAGCACTCCATGGATGTGGTGGGTGCCTGACTCATGTTGTTGGTTCGATTTTTGATCAGTACTTTGAACTATGAACATGCATGGATTGGTGAATGTGGGTGATGTGTGTGGTGTGCGAAATGGAAATGAAAATGAAATCACTCAGAATAAAAAAATAAAATATGCACTAAGTTTTTCAACAAAATTTTTATTTTTTTATCTCTTTTATGTTTTTGTTTTGTTTTTGTGAGGTTTGTGTGTTGTGAATGTTCTAATCTGAATTATACAAGGTAAAATCTATGGCTGGATAGAAAATGGAATTCTTCCTGGTGATGAAATCCATAATTTTTTTTCATGGGTGTCTATGGTTGCTAAGGGCAGAGATTGAAGGATGGAGATGAAGCCCACCATCACCAAATCTCAAATAATGGTTGGTGATTAAAACTAACTCACTACTATTTATTGTGATGTGTGCGATGTGTGTGATTCATTTTCAAATATGTGTTATCTATTGTGTTCACTCAATGTTAAAAACATACCTATTTCACAATCCTAAATTAGAAGCCAAAAACATTAATACCAAGTTCTTCAAAAGAAATTAGGGTACACTGCTTAAGTCCCACTTTGAATCATCATGTGATTCCAATAGTGGAGGATTCATCTAATTCTTCCACCTTGAATCACCAAATGTGGGAGTATACTTAAGTATTATGATCTTGTTCCAAACTAGAAAAGTTAAAATGGAAATTTTTAACCTTATTATGCAACTATTTTATGCTTTTGTAATTTCACATGAAAATAGTATGCAAAAATAATGCATACATACATCAAACAACAACATAAATCTAAAATAAATATGATCTAGAATGAATGCATAAATAAAATTCTACTATAAATACAATGTGTATGATAGATGTGAATACCTAAAATGCAAACAAATGTAACTACTTTTAATAGAAATTAAATTATTTTCATTTTGTTAATTTTACTATAAAAAGTAGGAAAAATGAAGCAGAAATGGATTAGGGTTTGAAGTAGGCTTATGAGGAAGCCTACGTATTCCTTCCCCCCTCTGCAAAACACCCCTAAGAGCCACTAAAACACACCGGGGCATCTCCTGAATGCACCAGGGCATCCATCGAGCACTACAAGACATATGTACAATCTTTGATCAACTTCTACAATCTCTAGAAACCCCAATTTTTTGCGAAAATGAAAACAAAAATATAAAGTTAGCGATAAGGTAAATTAACATAGAGAACTCTTTGGGGGTCCCACTGTGATCGTCTTTTTATAAACTGAAATCAAGCAACACCAATACACAAGATAAAATGACAATAAGCACAGTAATACACAAATATTGCACAAGATAGATAAACTCTTTATTAATGCGTGTGGATCTCAAAATGATACAGTCAATGTACCCCAAATGTTGAATTTTATAATGCTTTTTGTGTGATACAATTTTTATAATTGCTAGGGTTCTTCGAAATCCTAACTCAAAATAATAGTTGGTGTCTTTGTGCTTGTCTTCAATCCAAACAAGGTTGTGGGTGGGCTTTTGTATCCTAAAAGTGTCACCCTAGCTTCAATAGCTTTCAGAAATATAATCCTTATACTTGCAAACAACAAACAACACAAAGAGTCAGTAATACTTGCAAGGGCTCCACTGCATGATACCCTTAGAAGAATAAAAATTACTAAACCCTAGATGTTGTAGAATAAAAGTTGTAAACAAAACATAAGAATGTAAAATAAATGCACATAAAACTATTTACCTTGTCACTTGAGAATGTAAAATGAATGCACATAAAACTATTTACCTTATCATTTGAGATAATCTATTTTTGCTTCAATTAGTGATGGTCGTGAGGACGCTCGAACGGTGCTCGAGGTTTATGAAACTGTAGATCTACTATGGGAAATACCCAAAGGTATTATGTGATGGTGATAGATGCACCAGGGAATTCTATGATTGTGATGGATGCACCAAGGCATTCTGTGATGATATCAGATACACCAGAGCATTCAGGGGCTGGGGAGAATATCATAGAACCAAATATGGTTCTACACAGGTTATGCAACGATGGATGCAAATTATACGAGTGTGATGATGGAGGGCAAGAGTAATAGTGGGTTGGCTAGGGCTGAAGGGCATGAATATTTCTCAAGCACCTAGGGGAACAGACCTTCTGAGAATTATTTGTGAATTTTTGTTGACAAAATTAAACCTTAGAAGAATTAGGGACCAAGGATTAAGGGAGAGATTAGGGTTTTGATTCATCAAAATGAATCGTCTTTTATAATATTCCCTTGAACATGTTAGAGTTTTGATGACACAAAATGAGTAGTCAATATTAAAACATGAGGAAAGGGTGGGTATTAAATCTGGGTAAGTGGCATGGATTAAGGTGGATAGATGGTTGAGATTAAAACATGGTAGATGGACTATTCCACCTTGATTTGTAACATCTATGATATCTACATTGAATCTAAACCTTTCAAAATTTGCATGTGACTTGAATTGCATGTTAGAAAAATATGAGATAATTCTTACAATCAAGCATTATTCTAGATGTAATTCTTTACCAGCTTGATGCCATTTCAAATGAATTCTCAAATATTCTATTGCAATTTCTTTAATATTCTCACTACTATGCTTAATTAATTATTTTGGTACAATTAGGGTTTAACTTCTTTTGTTACTCTTGACTATTGTTGTTGCTAAAGTGATTGAGAGTTATTCCTTCAGAAGATTATTCATAGTTTCCCTAATGCTTATTGTTCTATGGATAATGCTCCATTCTCTATTTCTTGGATACTACTTCATTTGTTGTTCCTTGTTCCCTAGACACTACTCCATTCACTGTTCTTCAAACACTACTCTGTTGTTCCTTTGAATGTTGGTCATTCTATTCTAAAATGGATGTTCAAAAACTATTGCTTAGGCTCACATTTGCTTCTTTATCTATTGCATGAGTGCTTAGGTTGCTTCAATATTAGGTGTATACCTTTCCTTTTGAAGAGAAATAACTCTCCAAAAAATGAAATCTAAAAGAGTAGTAAGTTTAGGTTTGAGGTGTACCAAACCCCATAAGGTGGGTGAAGGTCCAAGGTTAAAATCTCAAGATTCACCATATTGAATGCTTGTCTCTTTCCTGGTGCTTTCAATGGCATAAAATGTGTAAAATGATTATGGCATGGTTGTTATAGGGGCAGACTGCATGGAGTACTATGTGGTAGCTTTTAGGACGAACACCACAAACTACTATGGTGGCCATAAAATATGGACAATATGCCCTAATCATTGTGGTGACCAATTCTACCATGTAAAAAAAAAATAGTAAGTGTAGAATCAAAGGAAAAATAGAGAAGAAGAAATATATTACACAAGAATTTATTCTAAGAAACCCTTTCGAGAAAAAACCCAGCAAGAATATTTCAATGTTATGCATAAGGGATCAGACCAAAAATGTATTTATAAAAATTTGATGAATCAGTTTTGAAATCCAAGCGAATAGTGTCCAAACACATGTATAAGGTTCACTATTATTAGGGGTAATTTTGAAAATTTAAACTTAAAATGGTTAAATTATTATAAAATTGGGGTGAATCGACCCAAAAAAAATTTGCACCCAAATTTTTTGGCTAATGGGCCCTGGTCAAGGGTCCCAAATATTAGCCAATTCCAAATTTAAAAATCCTAATTTTAGCTAATTTGATGATAAATAGCCGCTATGCATAACCCTGGAATATTTTATTATTGTATAAACTTGATCATATCCAATACAATAATATCCTTATCCATGTTTCACTTGCTTTCACTTGCGATTATATTGCTTGCGCATTTCACACTCTTACAAACCATCATTCAAGTGTTGTTTTATATACCAACAACACAAGAAGGGGAATTACAATACCATGGGTAAAAATCCATGGGTTGACTATACATTAATCCAAAACTACCCATATGGGTCTAAAAATAGCTTAAACCCCCAAAAAAATTTCTTGGGAGCTACCACCCTTGGATCCCTAAATAGGGATTGTTGCCCCCATACCCTTGCTTAGGGCTTGACTCGACCCCAAACCCCAAAAAGTATAGAGATAGAGTGTTCATTCCTCTTAGATTTAACCCCAATTTAATAGCATGGAAAATATTCAACATAATTCTAACATCTTTATGGGTGCAAGAGAATTCTTCTCCTTTGTGAGAGCTATTAGAGCACGTCATTCTCAAGTGATCTCTCTACTTCTTGACTGTTATTAGAACACTTAACTTTCTCTTAATCTGGAACTTCACCTTAGTGCCTAAAAAATTGTATCATAGTGCTTCTCAAGCTATAAAAGCCATAGTTACTCAATGTTGTAGATTTATTCCCTAGTGTATTGAGCTCTACACTCAATGGGCTAAACTTCCTTGCATATGCTCCTTTGATCATGTTACTCTGAAGCAGATTATGTAGCACAAAATGAACAATCCACTAGTATTTTTCTTTGATCATGTCAGCTAAACCAATCCTTTCATTACTTTAATCCAAAAGAGGAGATATAAAAGAAAGAGGCCCTTTTATAATTTCAAAATTTCCCTCAAATACCATGTTTTCCCCTTTTCCCACCTAAACAATGCATTTGAAATTTGAATTTTGAAGGCAAACTTCCCAGGGTCATAACTTCGCACTCGTTGCTCCGATTGACTGCCACGAGATCTTTTCAGAAAGGGCACGAGATGAACTAAATAGGGAAAGACTTAGTTAATTCATGTGGCTATTTTAAATTTCTCAAATTCATCCTCTAAGACCCTTACAATTCACTTGCAAGTTTGGGTATCTAGATTTTTACTATTTTTGATAGGGTTTTGCCATAAAACATACGTATCTCCTAAACCATTCAAGTTATTGGGGTGATTATTTCACCAATGGATCTAATTTTCTATCCCCTAGATAACTAAATAAACTTAGCAAATAATTACATCAAATATAAATTTTGGGTGATGCAAGATCACTCTTACACCACTAGATGCTCCTACATCAGACACCTAGGGTAAATTGAGAAGTGACCTTCACTTCTCTGATGTTGGAGGAAAACCAAGGTGGTAAACCTCTATTTTGGACAACCAAGTTGAATCTTCTATAGGCCTACCCTTCCAATTGACCAAATATTCTTCATACTTCTTGTATCTTGTGATTTTTTCGATGTGGGTATCCATAATCTATTCTATCTCTTTTATAGATGCCAGAATACTCCACAATTCTGTGATTGGTCCATAATTATTGTCACCTTCATGATACTTTGCCAAATCATAAATATTGAACATAGGTGATATGTTCAGCCTACTGGGCAATTCTATCTCATATGCATTTCCTAAATCCTGTCTATTTGTGATTTTGCATGGTCCAAACTTCTTCATTTTTAGCTTGTTATAAGTTTTAATAGGAGACCTTTATTTTCTCAGGTGAACCATAACTTTATCTCCCACTTGGAATTCCTTAAATCACCACTTATGGTCTGCCTTTGTCTTGGACAGAGTGTTCATTTTATGAATATGCTTCTTTACTTCCTCATGCAAACTCTTCAGGTTCTCTGCAAAGTTCTCCATCTCAACACTACTCTTTTCCCCTCTGTCCATATTTCTTAACTTAGAATAATTTATTGGGCTACTCCCATATACAATCTAGAGTGGGGACTTATTAGTATTCTTGTTGATAGAATTATTGTATACAAATTAGGCCTATGGCAAAACCAAATCCCATCCCTTGGGCTTATCTCCTACTAAGCATCTCAGTAGATTACCCAAACTCCTATTCACCACCTCTATTTGTCCATTAGTATGCGGGTGGTATGCAAAACTAAATTTCAAATATATATTCAACTTCTTCCAAAAGTTTCTCTAGAAATACCCAATAAAATTGGTATCTCTTTTGGAAACTATACTCTTTGGTAGACCATGAAGTCGTACCACCTCTTTAAAAAAAACCTGCAACATGAACTACATCATTAGTTTTCTGGTAGAGAATGAAATATGCCATCTTTGAAAACCTGTCAACCACCACAAATATGGAGTCATTACCCCTCTATGTACTTGGTAAGCCAAGAACAAAATCCATATTGATGTCCTCCTATGGTTTCTCTGGTACAGGTAATGGTTGATATAATCTAATGTTTTGTCTCACACCCTTGGCCATATGGCATACTCTACAACTTTGTACAAATATATTCACATCTTACTACAACTATGGACAATAGTAGTTCTAACTAATGAGGGCAATGGTTTTATCTCAATCAAAGTGTCCAGCCAACCCTCCACTATGCTTCTCCTTGACCAGATTCTCCCTCATCGAACTCCTTGGAATGCACAACTAGTTCCTTCTAAAAAATATTCCATCTTGGATTAAGAAATACAACCACTTAGTTCTACTAAAGGTAACTAGTGCTAAACAAGCTCTCCAAGACTCTACAAAATCTAGGTCTTTAGGGTACAACTCTTAAGTTCGTCAAACCCTAAAACTTCCACCTTCATTTCTTTCAACAAACACTACCTTCTACTTAAGGCATCTGCACATTTGTTTGAATTTCCACTGCTATGCTTCAACACAAAGTTATAACTCTGTAGAAACTCAACTAATTTTAAATGCCTTTGATTCAATTTCCTTTGACTATTAATATACTGCAAGGCCTGATAATCAATATACAAAAAAAACTCTTTTGGCAGCAAATAGTGACTCTATTTCTTCAAAGCTTTAACTATAGCATAAAACTCCTGATCATATACAAAATACTTCTTCCTAGAATCAATAAGCTTCTCACCAAAATAGGCAACAGTTTTACCTTCTTGACTCAACACAGCTCCTATGGCACTACCACTGGCATCACAATCTACCTGAAATACCTTATTGAAATCTTGAAGTGCTAAAAAAAGTTGGTCTGTGACCTTTTTCAACATATCAAATCTCTTATCTTCTCCTAAGGTCCACTTAAATTATTTATTATCCCATATCATTGTTTATGTTAGGGGTGCACAAATACTGCTAAAATTTCTAATAATTTTTTTGTAAAAACTTGCTAGACCATGAAATGATCTTACCTCAGTTATGCTCCTTGTGTTAGGTCATTCAATGATAGCCCTCACCTTTTCTAGATCTATTTTTAGACCTTGAGATGAGATGATGAATCCCGGATACACCAACTCCTTCATGAAACTAGACTTCTTCAAATTAATTAGCAACTGCTCCTCCCTCAACTTCTCAAAAACTCTTTTGATATGCATTAGGTGCTCTTCTAGGGTATTTATAAATATTAAAATGTCATCCAAATAGACAATGATAAATCTTCCTAAAAACTCCTTCAATACCTCATTCATAAGCTGCATGAATGTTTTGGGTGCATTGGTTAGCCCAAATGGCATGACCAACCACTCGTACAGACCCTCTCTGGTTTTGAAGGTTGTATTCCACTCATATCCTTATTTGATACGGATCTAATGATACCCACTCTTTAGATAAATATTAGTGAAGTACTAGGCTCCACTCAAACAGTCCATTATATCATCCATCCTTGGCAGTGGAAATTGGTATTTGATGGTGATCTTGTTAATAGCTCGAGAGTATGTACACATTATCCACTCTCCATATCTATTTGGTTATAGTACTGTAGGTACTGCACATGGGCTTAAGCTCTCCCGAATCAGTTCCTTATTTAGTAGTTCTTGGACTTTCCTGTTTAGCCCTCACTTTCTACAGGAGTCATTCTATGGGCTGCCTTAATAGGCAAACTAGCTCTTGGTACCAAATCTATTTGGTGACTGATCTTCCTCACTAGTGACAAACCCTCAGGAACATTCTCTAATATAATATTTGGAAATTATTCTAATAGACCTGATACTTCTACTAAGACATCCTTACATTGCTCTTCTTTAACTCTAGGAATTAATGCATAGGACATATGCTCATGTTTTAGACCATCCAAAAACTTCCTACCATAAACTAAATAGATTCTAGAACTACTACATACCTTTTCATCTGCCTCCTTTAGGGGATTTAGCTTATGGTGCACTCCATATTTTTTTAGGGAGTATGTGTTGGCATGTCCATCATGTATTGCACATCGATAAAACTACCATGGCCTTCCCAACAACAAATGGCAAGCATCCATAGGCAGGATGTCACACAAGACCTCATCATGGTAATTCCCAATATTAAATTTTACCAAGAATTGCTCACTGACCAAAGCCCTATGGTCCTTCTACAACCATGCAATTTGATATGGATGTGGGTGTCTCTTCCTCTCTAACTGCAACTTGGTAACCATTCCTTCTGAAACTAGGTTATCTATGATACCATTATCTATGATAACATTATAGACCTTACCTGCACATTTACACCTTGTGCAAAATAAGCTCTTCCTCTAATTTGGATCTCTCTCCTCATTCAACAAGGCTCTCCTTGTGATTAGAAATTATCCTCTTTCTGCTTCTTCAGAGTGCTCAGATTCAAAACCTTCATCTACAATAACAACTTTGGCATTACCTTCGGGTCTCTTATTTGTCCTCTCTTGGTGTTGTGGATACTTTTATGCTCAATGTCCTTCTTCCCCACAGTTGAAACAAGTTCCACAAAATCCTCCTCTTTTAGGTCCTTGTCTAGACCTTACTCTTCCTCTCTGGTAACCATTATTCTAACCACAAGGGCGGTAAGCATTATCCCATTTTTGGTACTGAATACCTCTAGCTTCTTCATTCTTCTTTTGATATTCATTTTTCCCTCCATTTGTTCTCCCACCAGTTCTTCCACCATGATATCCTCCTCCTTGCTTGATCTCAAATCTTTTGTTTATATTCTCTTCAACACTCAAGGCAAACTAGTAAGCATCCTCTATGGTGGTCATCCTGACCAGACTTAACTCAATACTTGCTTTTAACCCATTAATATAATGGGCTACCTTCTCCTTGTTGGCCTTAGAATGGTATGTTCTGATTAAAATTTTAAAGAACTCCTTTGTGTATTCTTTGACAGACTTACTTGACTATCTCAAACCCTACATTTTCTTCAGCAAATCCAACTCATAATCGGTTGGAATGAACTGTCTCTTCAACTTCTCCACCATCTGCTCCCACCTTGTTATCCTTTATTTTTCTCTTTTGTTTTTATCTATATGCAGTCCCTTCCACCATATTCTAGCATGACCCTTCAACTTGGTCTTAGAAAATCTAACCCTCTCAGGATCTTCTACCTCCTCATACTTGAAATATTCCTCCATATCATTGATCTAGTCGATCAACTCTTCTGTGTTAATATTTTTAGAATATGAAGAAACATCAAACTTCGACCTCTTCCCAATCTGGAATATGGCTTTATACAATCTTTATTGTGTGGGATCTACTACCTCTTATTCTTCCTCAAACTAGGCCTCTTCTTCCTTAGGTTCATATTCACTCCCATCTTCTCTTCTGGGCTCAAACCCTCTATGAAACTTCTCTTACAGAGCTTTAAATTACCTTTGCAAGGCTCTAAAATCCTCTTATGGCATCATAGCATTTCTCCCACTATCATGATTTCTTCATGGAGGTATTTTTACTCTCATTTCTCATAGACCCTAACCAAAAATCCTGGTGTAAACTACCTCATGTCCGGTGATCTGTTTAGACACTTAGGAACTCCTACTCTAATACCACTTGAAGCATATCATGTAGCATGAAATGAACAATCCATAAGTTTTTTTCCTTTGATCATGTCAGCTAAACCAATCCTTTCATTAATTTCATCCAAAAGAGGAGATATAAAAGAAAGAGCCCCTTTTACAATTTTGAAATTTCCCTCAAATACCCTGTTTTCCCCTTTTCCCACCTAAACAATGCATTTAAAATTTGAATTTTGGAGGTAAACTTCCCAGGGTCATAACTTCGTGCTCATTGCTCCGTTTGACTGCCACGAGACCTTTTCAAAAAGTGCACGAGATGAAATAAATGGGATAAGACTTATGAAAGTCCTAAATTTATTTTAAATTTCTCAAATTCATCCTCTAAGACCCTCAAAATTCACCTGCAAGTTCAAGTATCTAGATTTTTACTATTTTTGTCAGGTTTTTGCCATAAAACGTACATATATCCCAAAACGTTCAGGGTATTGGGGTGATTATTTCACCAATGACTCTAATTTTCTATCCCCTAGAAAACTAAATACACTTAGCAAATAATTACATCAAATATAAATTTTGGGTGATGCAAGATCACTCTTACACCACTGGATTCTCCTGCATTATACTCTGAATGTTATTTTCCAATATATCAATGGGCTAATCTTCCTTTATTATGCTCCTTTGATAACGTTGCTCCAAGTGTTCTTTTCCATTATATCAATTTTCTTTCAACATTCACTTGTTGCTTGAATGTCTCTTTAATTCAATTATTCCACTTTTTATCATGTTAAAATGCTTTGAATTTTTTTGTGATGTTTTGAATGCTTCAGTATGAACTACTATTGTGATGCTTGGTGTCTTTCAAGCTCTTGTTTCTTCTTCACTAAAATATTCTTCTTATGCTTGGTCTTATCCAAGCTCTAGTGCTTCTCTGAAATACTTCTATTATGCTTAGTCTCTTCCAATATTTTTTGCTTTTATACTAAAATATTCTTCTCTTATGCTTGGTCTCTTCCAAGCTTTGTTGTTTCTATAATGAGATATTCTCATCTTATGCTTGAATTATTCCAATATTTGATTCTTCTTTCACCCAGTTAGAAATTTATTAGGCTTGAGTGATTATTCTCTTATGCTTGAGCTTTATCAGGCTTGAGTGATTCTATTTTAATCTTGAAATGCAACCAAGCCTCTTTCTTCTTTTCCCTTAACTTCAATATTTATTGTAACTTTTCCTAGTCTATGCTTTTAGTTGCAAAATAATCTTCAATATTAGTAGAAAGTAACATATAATTTGTATCAATTTATAACTTAAAAATCCCATCTATATTGGTTTCTCTTATAATTTGATAATAAGATATTCGAATTACATTCTTATGGATCATTATCTCCAGAATATAGACCTAGTAATGTGACTCTCCAAGTACTTGACTATTCCTCTCTATATGACAAGTTCCATGACCTTTGGCTTCTCATATTTCCACTTCCATGCTAGGATATTCACTATCTTACTTGCACACTTGAGTCTATGACACACACTTCTACAAGACTCTTGCACTCCTAATATAAGACACTTGTGCACATCCTCACATTACATATTTGTACACTTACATACAAGACACTTGTGCACATTCTCTAAATTTACACTTGCGCTATAACTTACATCACACTTGTGTATTTTTTGCACATTGACACTTATATAAAAGGTAAATATAAATCACACATCTAAACTAAAGACTTGACACTAATATATTAAGTATTTACAATTGTACCATGAAGGTACGATTGGGGTACATTATCATATACCAAATAATGTAATATTTCTCAACATTGTAACGACCCTACTAGGTAGGTTTTGTTATTGATACTTAATTTATGTATTTATTTGTGGATGTCTAATGTATAATCTCATTTTATGTTATCAAGATGTGTTGATATTTGAAATTTATACTTTTATTATACTACTTTTAGAATATGGTACTACTGATAAAAATTGTGGATGCAAGACTAGGTACTATCATAGGTGTATTGGTATGGGACAACCAACAGAGCTAAGAAAAAGAGAAATTATGGATGACATTCTCATTGAAAACTCAAGGGTAAAAAGAAACCCTTCATATAGGTGCATTGCATATGTGTATTTTTATTTGGATGCACCATTGGGCAAGGAGGTTGCTAATAAGAAAAAGAGCCATCCTTAGTAGGTGGGTGATAGAATCATAGTTATTGTAAAATCTCCTACTTAAGGAAAAATAAAACTTTGTTGTGCATATTGGTGATTTGCATTAGGATTGCATTCATGTTTGAGGTATGAATATTGTTTGGTTAGTATTAATAATGAGGTATTATTAATACTTGGATTATTAAATATCGATGTTAATGGTTAATATTAACATTCAATGTTGATTAGAACTACTTAATAAGTAGTTAATTTTAATTATTATATTACCTAGGAGGTAATAATATTATTGAATGAGCTAAGGTTATGGGTTGCTAATATTTAATAGGCTTATATTAAATTTTAATTATATAATTAAAAACAAGGTGGTAAAATATTATGCAACACATTATTGGGAGGCGTTATTATTTTTATGTTACAAAAAGTCATGTATGAAATACCACACTCAAGATTATTTGAGGGTTGCTTTGCTATGTGTTGAAACAAAATAAACTAGAAAAAAGAGCATACAAGATGAGGATCTAGGAGCTAAAATTCAAATAAAGAAGACCTTTTGGAATTAGCATTGTGGAGGTAAATATCTCTATGGTTTATTGAGTGATTGATTTGCTACATAGATGCTTGATTTTCGTTCTCTGCTCTATTGATCGTGCTATATATATTGATGGTTTTAGCTCTATCAGAGGTTTGGTTCTTAGCTCTCTTTCATGTAACCAACCTTGTTGATCTCATTTGGTATCACTTTTACTTAGCTTGATTTTTCATGATCGCTATGTAAAGGACTTTTAGCTTTCATGAGAGTCTATATTCCTTTGCTGGGGGGTGAACCATGTTTCTAATTTTTATGTATTGGACTTATCTTAGTGTAGTCGCTTGGGAAGAACCCATATATTCTGTAGTGGATCCCATTTGATGGGGAGTGTTCTATTTTTGCCTATTTGGATGATAACCATAGACCTTTAAGAACCTTTTGTTTATTTGTTGATTGTTTCTCATTGGTTTTGTTGCATCTGCATTGGTCTATGTTCCTCAACATCTGTCTAAGATAACTTTGGGATATAGTAGTGTTTTGGTTTGTAAGATAGTATAGGTTCATATTTTTAAGGTCCGTACTCATTCTAAGATAATGTTTGATCTCCGGTTTGTTTAGTTGAATTCTTGTTATTCTATCTCCACCGTGGAGGTATAGGTGGGTTCTTCATTGATGGCATCTTGGGGTTTGTAGTGGCCATTCATCTTAGAGTAATGTTTTGTTTAACTCTATTTTTATTTGCTTGTAGGTAGCATGTGATCGCAAGATATGGTTTTATTCTTTAATACTTAGCTATATACTTTGGAAGTAAGTTAAGTAGGGTTATTAATATCATTTGTTATTATGATGTGTTTCAAGTTAGTAATCAATAGCTATTTTGGTTGAATGGAAAAATACATATTATTATTATTATTATTATTATTATCATATTAATATTTATTGAGTGGTATATTATTGTTAATCAATATTAAGATTTGGAATGTGTTTTGGAAGCTAAAATCATGTTATATGAATTTGAGCTTTTATATTATGATTGAAATGTTGGAGTTAATTTATGATATTTTAGTTCATTGTTTAATGAGTTTTACTAATGATTAGGCATGATATTGAAAATTATTATTATAATGAAATCTATTAGAACTTATGAGTTTTGATAGTTCTAGTATGTATGGAAATGGAGTTTGATTTTTTGAGAAAAACTTAGAGAAAAGTAAATCTTGTTTTAATTATGGATTTGAATTATAAATGGGAGGGATTGAATAATAGTTCATATATGCATGAAGGTTGTTACAATTAGATGAAGGATATTTTTATGAATGTTTAATAATGGTTCTTGAGGCTTGAGTAGATAAAGGAATCCATTATGGGGAGAAGTATGAGATTCTCTCCTTGTTTGTATGGAAATATTTTGCATAAATGCATGTTGCATGCTTGTTTTTTCTGCTTAGTGCATGTTAGGCTTGCATAAGCAACTCATGAGCTATCATAATACCTAATATTCTATTTGAGTTTATGGGAAGAATTTTTCAAGCAGAGTACCTTGAAAGAAAATGCGAAAATATGGATCCTCTAAATTTTGTGTTGTAATAATGTTATTAAAGAAGAGCTTATTCTAGAAGAGTATTGTATTGTATTGGGTAAAAGTTTTGATGAAGAAAGGATGTATTGTAATATACCTATTATAGTATTGCAAGACTTGATTAAGAATAAAATATTATATGTTGATATTCTTTTATGTAAGTTCTTGGAGTAATTTGACTATGTGAAAAATGAAGAATTATGTTCAATGCATGGATTATGAATTATGATGCTTGATGATGTGTTATTCTTCATGGTAATTATGAAAATGCTATTATTGCTCGGAGAATATTTTAGTCTTTACAAGTGTTATGATGCATTTGATTATGTTAAATTATAGCACTTTATTTTGAAGCATTTGATTACTTCATTTTATTTTGGGAGAGATGTTTCTTTCTTTAAAATGATTAGACTCTTGGGGTTGTTTACATTTTTCTTGGGTGTGAAACTAGAGCCATATTAGAAACCTTGAGTAAAGAAGAAAACCCAATATTGAGAGGAGTTGTGGTGATGCAATAACCAAGTATATATATGGAAGGAGTTACAGTGATGTAATAACCAGATATTTGTGAATGAAACATCTTGAACGGTGAGGCTCAGGTGTATCTAAAGTGATGAGGCTTTGGAAATGTCCTAAGTGGTGATGTTGGGATGTGTACAAAGAGGTGAGGATTTTTAAATCATTCATAAGGTAATAGTGGTGGCACCTTTAATGATGAGTATAGGGTGACCATGATCATTATCAGGTTAGTGGTAATGGCCTTAGTTAACCTATGGAGGTGTGGTAACTAAGAACTAAGGCATTACGCTAGAATAATCCTACATAGATGGACTTATGTAGGGTTAGGGAAAAATAATTTTCCTTTAAGTATTATGGGCTTTAAAGGATAAGTCTTATATCATGGTCAAGTTGTCCTATACTAGTGAGGGTATAGAAAATGTGGGGGGACCACTATTGACATCCTTACTAAACGTTGAGGTTTAGAAAAGCAAACCCCAAAAATATGATATGTTGGCCATTCCTATCCAATTGAGTGTCATCCATAGTGACATTAAAATCAAAATATGGTTAAGCATTAAGTATTGGAAAATATTAGGACTTCTTTGTGAACATTACTTGTGGAAAAAATATATCTCTCTCTCTTGGTTTGGTTTGGTGGGCTGTTACAAACACTTAAAAGATAAGATATATATTTCATGACTTAGTATTATGCATGTGTTCATATTGTTGTTTAAAGGTTTAATATGGTTTATATGCCTTCTAGTGTACAATATTTAGTATATATTTTGGAATGAATATGCATTATAAAAAAATTACCTTCTTGTTATAAAGAGTAACTCTTGTAGTATCCCATATTCTAATTATATATTTATTATTGGAAAAAAAGGTAGAAAGGGCCTCTATGTGATAATATTTTCTATTATGGTGGAATGAGTCATTGTTTGTTTGTAATATGATGTTCCATATAAATTTGGAGGTAATCCCTTTTAGTTTTGAGATACATAGAATGATAAAAAAGGTGGATCCCTTGCCAAGGCTCAATAAATCTATCATTTTGTTTCTATTTCTCCATAAAAGTGTTTAATACTAAAGCTATGTAGTGCATCACCATAGAAACTAATCTAACCAATATAAGTCACTTTCTAGATTTACATTATCTTATATAATATCAATGACCATGGATATATTTATTTTAAGAATGTATCCCACTTTTCAACATAGAAGTGATAACCTTTGTATGCAAAGGAAGATCAATGGAGCTAGTTTGAAATCCTTATGTGAGGAACATAAGGAAGGAAGGAGCTATGAAACAGTTACCAGTTTGAAAAATATCACCCACTTTAGAAGTCTAGTATGTGTCTAAAGGATAGATCCTACTCTAAAATGCTCAATGTTTGTTAAATTCTAGTTACAGATAGTGAATGAATTTTATTTTTATACATAAAAATATTGGGTATGCTAGTTATTTTTGTTACTATTAGGTAAAGAATAATTTCAAGAGGCTCATCACAATAAATATGCTGATAAATTGGATGGTATCAATAATAGAACCAAAAACCTAAGCTTTCAACACTCAAAACATATTTTCCTATGCTTTTCTTATTCAATGGTATTTTACATTGATGTAAAACTTATATATAATGGTTTCAAACTAGAAAAAAATAACTATGCATGAAAAAACTATACATAATGGTACAAATAATGACACTACAATGCTAATATAAGAAATCTAACAAAAATACTTTATTATATAATAATTTTATAGAATACAATAATGTGCTCATCAAATTGGCTTAAGTAAGTGGAATTAGACATATTGTTAAATATACTTCTCCCTAAGCTAGCTCAAAAAAATATCTTACCTAGACAATCCCTTGGATACTCTATGTTACAAAACTTTATTTTCATTAACAAAAATATCCAATCATTATCCACGATAAAAATTCATATGGGAAATTTACCTAGATTATCTCATAGGTCCCTTATCCAAGATCAAATATTAATCACAATATTAAAGCATTCAAATCACTATCCAGTATCAATGAATCACATTCATAAAATAACAATAATATTTCTCAATAATCGAACTCACAATATTATTCATAAATCATTAAATATGTCAAGAAAATTGTTACAAAATTTGATGTTCAATTACAATGCATAGAACTTTATATCCATTAAATAACCTTACAATATGACTCTTCAATACTCAAATATTGATCTCCTCAAGCATCTAGGAGATGCATCCTTTCCTATTCCTCACTAATGACAAAAATTGTATGACTCTTCACTTTACATGTTGCCACATATCATATGACTCTTCAATTTCATATTTGAAACCTAAATCCTATGACTCTTGTCTTACTAACTTGACACTTTGCACACTCTCACACTTTACACACTTTCACATTTGCACACTTTTGTTACATAACACTTAGACTCTTATCACACATTTACACATACACTAGACAAAATATAACTCACACTTCCTAATATAAGTTTTAAAAATGTACCACATAATACAAAAATTGTACCAAATAATGTAGTATCTCTAACTACCCTTCATATTACATTACTTGGTTTGAAAATTTTCAATCTTCAATCTCTAGTTCTTGTTAACTTTCTTCGGCTTCTATTATTCTTCTTATGTTTATTTGCTTTATGCTTATTTTTATTTGTCTTAGTTTCTTCCTATTTCTATGATTTATTTCATATTCATGTTACATTTCTCAATGGATGATCACAATAATGACTCATATCCTTCTTCATTATTGATTTTACTGTTTTATAATTTGTTGTCTAATATAAATTATGGACATTGAATTAGTAAGTCATAATGATAATATACTCTAAAAAATGGAATTAAATGATTCCAAATTGAATTAAATGTATGTTGAATGCATGAACATATTATTTTGTTCATTCTTTGTACATTATTTATTTGCACTCAAATAATTTGTATCACATCTAACACTTTCATTTCAGGTTTTTCTTCTTGTCTTTGATCTTGATAGATAGAAAAAATAAGTAATTCCATGTACATTATTATGCCTACTTTGGTAGGTAATATAATAACACTTTGATAATTCCACCATGCTTAAAATATTTTATCATGAATATAGTTGTCAAATGTCATAAAAAAATTATTTCTATCATATTTAAGAAATAAATACAATCTCTTCTTCAAGGTGATGGAATATCTTTTTATTCATAAAAATTATCCATATATATATTTTTCCAACATTTCTTCAAAATCTTCTGGAAATAATTTTCTTTTGAAGAGGTTGAAAAGTGGGGGCATATCAGGGGCCACCCTTCCCATGAATTAAACTTGGGTCTTAATGACTTGTGTATCCATTAAGAGAGCCCAATGACATTTTCCATTGTGGTGTCCCTGTTGGGAAAAATTATTTTTTTCAATGAGTTTACATAGGTTATTCTGAGGGGTCTAGATCCCCTCATATTGAGTGGGTTTTGAACCTTGGACCTCTCAAAGAGAGGCCAAATCCCTTACCACTGTATTAAGCTTACAAATTTTGAAAATGTATTTTTAATATTTCTTCCATGATGAATTTCACAAGTCAATTCTCTCTCAATATTTTTAGATTTTCTTTGTTGTTGAATTCCTTATTTCTCCAAAAATATTTTTTTAGTCAATTCCTCTAATGTAAAATACCTTATGTCTCCCAAATTAATTTTTTAATTTATTCAATTAACTTCAATATTCAAGCAATAAATTTTAATTCTTTCTTCTTTGTTCCAAAATTTAATTTTTCAAATTTCAAATTTCTTTATCAATATTTACATTTTTCAATCTCGAAATTAATAATCAATCAACTTTTCAATTTCAATCATTCAATCAATTTCAAATTCACTCCTTTTATCTCCCAATTTCAATTTCAAATTATTTTTAATATTCACTTATATCTCCCAAATTATCAATTTTTAATTTCACAAACAATCAACTAATCAAATTTCATTCATTCATTTTCTCCTTTATCATTCATCATTCTATTATCAAATTCAATTTTATCTTCTTGTTTCTCCAAATTCAATTATTTTTCATTATTTTTGCTTTAAATTCCACTTTTAGTTCCAATTTTATATTTATTCCCTTATAACTCCCATTCATCAATTCCTCCTTTACTTATTCCTTTTTTCACCAATGTTTAACCTTATAAAAAATTAAATTCCAAATTGCCTTTTAAAAAACTTATAACTCCAACTAAAAAATAGGTACCCAAAACTAATGAAATGTGCCCTTCTAAAAAAATTGAATAAAGTAAATTATTTACCCTACTCTTCCACCATGTCTATCACTTCATGCATAAATTTGAAACTAGGGCATTTAATATCATTACGCTATGATATTTTGCAGTGAACATTACAAATTTGATTGCCTCAAATATTCCTAAATTGAGATCCTCTTTTGATCACAAATTATTCGTATATTGTAGATGTCTCATGCTCTTTATATCCTTCATTCTCTTTGCTTTACTATCTCTACTTTAGGCACTTTGTTCATTAGGATCTCGCTTCACTTCATAGTATTTCTAAAGGATTTTGTTTTAGACTTTTTACAACACAAATGATTGGATCTAGACTTCTTCATGCATAGGCTTTTAGCTTCAAAGAATATCAGCTCCTCTTCATTTTATAGGCTTCAATATTCTTTCAGCTTCACAAAATATGGTTTTATCTTGACTTCACAGACATCAATTTCCTTTTTTCTTCATAGGCATCAATCTCCTTTTGGCTCATAGGCATAAATATCCTTTTGGATCATAGGTAACAATATCCTTTTGGATTCATAGATAAAAATATCCTTTTGGCTTCATAAATTTGTAGTCTATGCCACTATCATTAATCTTCTAACTTGTCTAGCTTCTTTCTCATCTAGTTTCTAGTGTCTAGCTCTAGCATAAATTCTACTCACATCCTTATTTAATCAACAAAATGTCCTCCTCATATATTACTTAATATATCCACTCAATATGACCAAAGTGTGGCTCTAATACCATTGTTGGGAATTTACCCAGATAATCTCATAGGTCCCTTATCCAATATTAAATATAAATCACAATATTAAAGCATTCAAACCACTGGCAAATATAAATGAATCACATTAATAGAATAAAAACAATATTTCTCAATAATCAAACTCATAATATCATTCATAAGTCATCAAATATGTTAAGAAAGTTGTTACAAACATTGATATTGAATTACAATGCATGGAGCTTTATCTCCATTAAAGAACCTTATAATATGACTCTTTAATACTCAATTATTTCTCTCCTTAAACATCTGAGAGATGCATCCTTTCCTATTCCTCACATATGAAAAAACTCTCATGACTCTTCACTTTACATCTTACTACATATAATGTGACTCTTCACTTTACATCTTACTACATATAATGTGACTCTTCACTTGCATATTTGATACCTAACTCCTATAACTCTTGACTTACTAACTTGGCATTATACACACTCTTACACTTTGCACACTTGAACACTTTATTATATAGCACTTGGACTCTAATCATACATTTACACATATATTAGATAAAATTTTACTCATAGTCTCTAGTCTACTATTTACAAATATACTACATACCACCAAAATGTTATCAAAAAATAAAATATCTCTAACAATCCATATAATGAGATAGAGATAGATAATACCCTTAGGAAAAGGAAACACCAATAATAGTCCTTAAAAAATGGAAACTCCACAAGATCTCCCAATATGAGAGCACCACTTATAGAGGCAAAGTATCATAAGTCACTTCATGGGAAAATATGATTACAAGTAATACTTTATATGAATGTTCTCCATGATGATTACAATGATATTATATCTTCTTCACATACCCACATTCTAATTCTACTTTGGGAAGCTGACTACTAAACCCTCATCCCACTCATTATTATATTATAATATAATAATATAATAATATAATAAACCTTGGATTATGTGTGGCCCATGCCAACCCTTATACAATACAATATCATATCCCCATACATATATTTCTAGGTACCATAACACTCTCTTCACAATGTGTTACACTCTCGTGTTGGATAATATCTAATTATTCTTCAATCGTGTGCTTGGATTAGCTTTATTAACATACTTTGTACTTACTTCAATTTTATCCTAAATAGATAAAGGTATCCCTTATCTAAAGGCTCATGGCAGCTAGTTATTGCATCCATATGAATATCTAGATGCTAAGATATAGACAAAATATTATGTGGCTTCTATACATTCTTTTACGATCTATTTATTAGAACTTACGCTTTGGATATTTTTTAATAGATTTACTTGATATTTCTCTAAATTAACTTAGAACTTACAAAATCTATAACTAGTATGTTTTTTTATGGATTTTTTTGGATAATTTTTCATGATATATTCAAAAATTTTAATTCATAAATAACTTTTCAAATTCATTTACCAAAAATATGCATAAATTATGAACAAAATAGTATATTTTCCAAAAAAATTATATAATACTACTAAATTTAGTCATTTTTATTTAAATATTTCCATATAACACATATGCTTTACATTATTTCAAATGAAAATATTTGCCTCTCATTTTATACTAGTAAAAAGGTCATCCCTTAAAATTTTTCCTTTATATTAAATTTATATATAATATTAAGAAACATTCTATCTAAGATCGAATTTGATGACATCATTCTTATTGACAACATATTAGTATTATTTAATAGGTTATATGTGGCCTTTATTGGAGGTCATTCCCATCAAAATACCAAAATATTACATTTTCTGTAAAATATATTTAAATCATAGTTTTTTCATTTCTTTTTCTCTTAAATATATTCTTCAACTTCCTCGAAGTGTTGTGTCCACAATCAGCTCCTTGACATCATTTGGATTAATACATAAAATCTCACTTGGGTAGTTACCTTCTAAAATTGAATTTCATTGGGATGAAGATCAATACCATAATTCACTAATTTATCTGCTACTCGATTTCCTTCTCTATAAATATGATCACATTTCCAAGAGATTACCTCTAGTAATAGATGATGAACATTATCCGCCCATGTAGAGGAGTTGGAGAGCAAGTGGGTAGTTAAACCTCTCTAGTTGCTGAGAGGCCCAGGTTCAAATCTCTCGCTCACATGTTGCGGATATGTTATGTAATGGTTCCCTCGTGGTCATAGTCTGTTTACCCCTTGTGGCCACCACCAAAAAAAAAAAAATAGATGATGAACATCAACAATAATATAAATTTTTATCCCGTCTCCACATCCATTTTTGTTAATAGAATTGATGATTATTTTGTGATTCCCCCTTAACTGAAATATATTTTCATCCTTTTTTGTTGTAATTTTAATCCCTATTAGAAGTGCCCTAGCCTCTACATAGTTGCTAGTTGAAATTCCATATGATTCTGAATAAGTGAGGAGAATTTTGCCTTCACTATTTTTAAAAACACCACCTCCACTACTTTTTTCTAGATTTTCTTTAGAAGGACCATCAAAATTAATTTTGTTAAACCCAATTTTTGGATATTTTCATTTTACCATAGACCGAAGTAAATCCTTTGTTTTAATTATGTTTTCATAGATGGATCTTCCATGTATGTTCAAATCCTATAGCCAAGTTATTAGCACCTATTTTTTTACAATTGAGACTTCCCATGATGAGCACCATATTTGTAGGAATTCTGCAAGAAAGGCACTAATACGGTTCCAAACTTGGGCATGATTTTGATATTTATTTTTAAAAATTATGTTATTCCTTTCAAGTTATAAATTCCAAAAAATAATGGGATGGCCAATCCTCCAAAGAATACATAATTCTTTAACTTTGAAATAATTTATCCAGAATTTTATCAACTCTTTCAATGTTGATGGAGCTACCCATTATAATTTCATATATTTTTTAAAATAACCCTCAAATGGTGTGAGCAAATGGTAATGAAGAAGTATATCGTCCGACGTTTCTAAATAATTCTCACACAATGCACATCTAAAGGGTCCATAATATACTCTTCTTTATAGACTCTCTCCCGTAAGAATATTTTTTGAGTTGCTAACCAAAGAAATGTTGAGGCCTTAGGGGGATCATATAATGACCAAATATTCTTCCAAAGAATATCTTTGGGAGAAGGAAATTTTGATTGTTCTAAATCATCATATCCCAACTTGATCGAGTATTCACCATCCTTTGATAAATTCTAAACCAACTTATCCTTTCATGTAAAAATTGGCAAATAAAACTCTCAAAGCATCTTTTGAAGTTTATATGTAATTTATTTAAGTTCCTCTCCTTCAACCAGGTTATTAAAAGAAATCCGGAGTTTTTTTCTCATAATATTATAATATTTGACCTTGGGACATTTACATGTTAGGCATTCTTGAGCCAATGGTTTCCATCTTGAGTTAGAGATAAGAGGACAAGGTTTCAACCAAGCATCAGACCAAAATTTGCATAACTCACCTCATTGACTAGACATCTAATATATTTATTTATCAATTGTAAACTCTCTGATATGAAGTTCCATGTTGATGATACTTTGGGTAGAGTTATTTTCCTAAAGAATTTTATTGTATCAAGATAACCTATATAAATTTTAAGTAATATTTTACCCAATTCTTTCATTGATCTCTAAATAGTCTCCACTCAAGCTTTGCTCCTAATGCCAAATTCGTAAGTCTGCAATTATACAATACTGTTCCTAAAAAATTCTTTCCTTTTCAAACCCTATCCCACTTACAAAGAGAAAACCTAAATTTTACCTCACAACTTTTCCATATAAAGTCTCTTTGAATTTTATCAATTTCTGATGCAATACCTATTGACAATTTTGAAAGTGACATCATATAAATAGGAATGTATTACAAAGTAGCCTTTATGAGTTGTAGCCTTCCTGCCATGATTAAGAACTTACCTTTCCAACCTACCAATAAATATTTCATTCTATCCAAAAAATATATCCAAAACCCTTTTTATTTCCTTTATTAGACAAAGGAATACCCAAGTAGATTGATGAAAAAATTTCAATTTTAAACCCTAAAATGTTCACAATAATTTGTTGTAAATCTAGGGCAACATTAATGAAATTAATATTGGATTTTGGAGTATTTACCAGTTGTCCAGTAGCCTTCTCATAGCATGATAATATTTATTTAAACTCCATGGCATCATTCACTAAGGGATGGCCCAAAAGAAAAGTATCATCAAAAAATTGAAGATGAGATTCAAAGGGACCATTTTTTGTAACTTAAATACACTTGATTTTTCCTTCCATTTTTGCCTTTGAAAAGGCTCTCCCTAATACTTTTGCCATAATAATGAATAGATAAGGGTAAAGAGGATCACCTTGATATAGTCTACAAGATGAATTGAAGTACTCAATAGGAGAACCATTGATCAAAATAGAAAATTTTGTAGTGCTATAACAACATTTAATCCACTTACACCAACTATAGCCAAAGCTAAAATTTCTATGAATAACATGTAGAAAATCCTAGGAAACCTTGTCATATGCTTTGTGTTGGAAATTAAGCCAGTTAAAAGGAGTAAAAAACTTCTTTGCAATGGTAAGCTTTGGATCTTACCCTTTTACCTCCTTGGATGGCAACTAACTGGGCAGGTAGTTTGACTTGGACGATAGTTGACTGGGCAAATTGGACGGCATGGACAAAAATGTGGACAACACCAAATTCCCTTTCTCCTTTCCTCCTTATTCTTATTATTTTCCTAAATTCTCCTATATTTCGTAAGGTTGTTTAATCAACCACTTTTTAAACTTTGTAATTCTTATGTTTCCAAGGTTGAATATAATATTTCTGCATTTTCCTATTGCTCCTAATTCTCACGTTCCCACATTTGGTATCAAAGCTGAAGCTGAAGAGGGCACTAGAACCAAGGTCAATGGAGGAACCAGGCCTGAGGATCGAGGTGGAGGAACCAGGTAGCATGAGCATCCAAGCGAGGTCGAGTGGGGCTCGTAACACGTAATCTGAGGCAAGGAAGGCCCGTGATTCATGAACCGAGGTGAGGTCTGGAGTAGGCCCGTATAGTAAGCACTTAAGAAGGAGCAACTCAAAATAACCAACTAGAGAGCGCCACGTGGTGAGAAGAGAACAAGGCTTACACAAACTGGACGACTCAGAACTAATGTAGACCAATTACATGGTAAAAGTACCGATTACGTGGAAGGAGGACAAGCAACGTGGCACCAGACGATAGGCTCAAAGGAAGCAATGTGGCAAGGAGTGATTGCTCGAGAAGGAGGTAAAAGGGCGATCACTAATTACCCAAAGGCAATCGAGTGAGTATTCACTCTCTGAAGGTTTTAAACACCTTCATCGCCCTCTACATGGTCGATGTGGGATAAAAATCCCAAAAAAAAAATTAATTAAAGCACGGTCGAAAGAAGTATAAGGCAAGCTTTCCTTGCCTTATCGTCGAACCGTGTATCTCAACTGGATCATGGAGCCAGCCATAAGGTGTCTGCCTTCCTGCAGGTTGCGGGTTTGAAACCCAGTGACAGTGAAAGTTTGAAATTTTTTTATTTTTGTTGAAATCGGATCCGAAATAGAATATACTTGTAATATTGCCCTTGGGTTCTCATCGGCAGTGGTAGCCAAGTTGGTTAGGATGAATTCTTGCATGAAATAGATCACGGGTTCAATTCCTGTGAAGGATAAATTTGTTATATAAAGTTTTTTTTATATATTATTATTAAAATTAATTATATTATATTTAGTATATTAACTATAATTGCTTTTCTAAAGTTTTTTTAAAGCAATTATTTTTTAATTTATTAAACAGTAATATATATTTTTTAATATATATCATATAAGAAAGAAAGGCATTGTCTAGGAGATAATTATTGTAATCGAAGGATAAAATTTTCACTTGATTCAAGGAATCATAAACTGTAGAACTTTTGTGTAATAAGCCTAAGAGGCTTAGTTTTTTTTTGTAAAAGAGACAAAAGATCCAAATTGCAAAATTGTAAAGAGGCATTGATGATAAGATCAAATGGTTGTTATCATGCCTTATGTGCAATTCTAGCAAGAGAAGGTGCAAAGAGGTTTGATGAAAAAGTAAGAGGTTATGGGCTCAACATTGTGTTTAGCCAACTTCAAAATGCAGTGATAGCACATCAAAGGCATCCTAACTTAGGGTATGAGGTAGACTTTGAAGATAACTCATTCATGAGTCAATTTGAACAATTGGAATCCGTACAAGCTGCACCACAAGAATCAGAGTATACACACTATATTATTTTAGTGGAAATCTTAGAACCAGAATCATCAAAAATAATATTGATAAGTGACGACGAAGAAGAAGTAGCAGATAATTTTATGAATAAAGAGATAGCATCCCCACATCAAGAGGAATAAACAGTGAATGATAGAGTAGAAAAAGTCATATTTGACTTAAGTTTGTAATCTCTTATTTCTTCATTCTTCTTCTTTCCTTATTTCAAATAGCAAACTACTTTATTGTAACCGTAAAATAAAGATATTTTTTTGGTAACTATGGCCTCACACAATAGCTTACCTATACCAGAATTTAACGGTTATGACTATGAGTATTGGTCTATAAATATGAAGACCTTGCTCATAGGAAGAGGTTTGTGGAACATAATAGAAGAGGGCTATACAGAACCCTCATAATGGACAAAACTAAGTGCCGCAGACAAGAAAACATGAAAATAAGAGAAAAAGAGCAACTCTTCTACTCTTTCTCATCTCCAAGCTGCATTGGAGAAAAACATATTTCCTAGAATCGCCGCTTGTACAACTACCCAAGCTACATGGAAAGCATTGAGTGATGGATTCCAAGGTAGTAATCAAGTGAAGAAGGTAAGGATTCAAACACTGAAGAGAGATTTTGAAAATATTTGAATGAAATATGATGAAAAAGTCGGTGATTATTGTGTTAGAGTAAAAGCAATTATGGATAAAATGGTTACACTAGGCGAAAAAATTACGCCTGAGATAATTGTAACAAAAATTTTGTGAACACTTACACATAAATGGAACCATATTGCCATAATTATAGAAGAATCCAAAGATATTTCCCTTTTAACATTTGATGCATTAATCAGATCGTTAATGTCACATGAAGAGAGGTTTCCTGAAACTCCTTCAACCAACTACGGAGGTGATGATAAGACCTTCACTTACAATGAAAACAATGGAAGAGGGTGGGTAAGAGTTTAAGGTAGAGGCAAGCAAAGAGGTAGAGGCATAAGCAACTACAGAGGAGACAATCAAAACATAGGAGGCAACCAGAATAAAGGAGGCAATTCCAACAGAGGATGCAACAATAATAGAGGAGACAATTCTGACATAGGAGGCAACTCATACAGAGGAGGCAATCAACAAAGAGGTGGAAATAAAAATCAAAGAGGAAATCAAGGACAAAGTGGAAATCAAGGGTGAGGAAGTGACAAGTCAAAATCAGCTTGTTTCAACTGTGGCAAGGTAGGTCACTTCGCTCGTGACTGCTAGTCAAAATATTCACAAGGCAACAGTAGTCAATATGATAATTATGGAGAAGAAGATGATACCTCTAATATTTTCCTTTCATATGGACAATCAGAACACAATCTAAATGACTCATGGATTATGGATACTAGTTTTTTAAACCACATGAGTGGCAAAGAACATTTATTTGCTACTCTAGATTCCACTTATAAATCCTAAATCAAATTAGTGGATGATAATACATTGCAAGTAGAGCATGTTGGAGCCATGGAGGTTCCAACAAAATAAGTACTAAAGAAAGTGCATGACATCTATTACACTCCAAAGCTCCAACACAATCTACTAAGCATTGGACAAATGATGGAAAATAATTATAAGCTTGTATTTGATGAAGGACAATGTATCATTTTTGATAAAAATAATTGTAATTATGTCATCACACATGTCCCCATGACCAAGAATAGGTTATTCCCTCTCAAATTTGATGAGCCAGGAGGATCTCAAATTGCAAATGTAGCTATAACAAATCCAAGTGTGCTTTGGCACTTGCGATATGGTCACCTTAATTACGCTAGCTTGAAACTTCTCACTTCTCAAGATATGGTGATAGGACTTCCCAAAATCAACGAACAAAATGAGGTATGTGAAGGATGTGCTTTGGGAAAGCACTCAAGGTCAAATTTTCCAAAAGGACAAGCGTGGAGAGCCAGCTATCCACTTCAGTTAGTACTTTCAGACATTTGTGGACCAATGCAAACACAGATTCTCAAAAACTATTCTTATTTTCTCACTTTCATAGATGACTTCTCTAGAATGTGTTAGATTTATTTTTTGAAACATAAATATGAAGCTTTTGATTGCTTCATATATTTTTAAAATAATTTAGAGAATCAAAGTGGGAATTATGTAAAATGTCTTAGGACATATCGAGGAGGTGAATACTCCTCAAAAGCATTCTTGAAATATTGTAAAGCAAGTGGGATTAAAAGGCAATTCACCACTGCTTATACCCTACAAAAAAATGGTGTGGTCGAGAGAAAGAACTGCACCATAGTTGAAATGGCAAGATCGATGCTTTAGACTAAGCATCTAACTCATATGTACTGGGCAAAGGCTATAAGAACCAGTGTATATATTCTAAATAGAAGTCCTACTTCTAGTTTAGATGTTGTCACTCCTTATGAGGGGTGGTACGAAAAGAAACCTAATGTAAAGCACTTCAAATTCTTTGGTTCTTTAGCATATGCACACATTCCTGATGAGAAAAGGAAGAAGCTTGATCCAAAGAGTCAAGCTTGTATATTTGTAGGGTATTGTGAGTCTACAAAGGCATATAGACTCTACAATCCCAAGACTCATAAAGTTATACTCTCAAGGGATGTAATTTTTTATGAAGGGGGAGAATGGGTTCATCAAAGAATTTTTGTTGATGATGAGTCCCAAGATTTAAGTTCTTCACAAGTACAGCAGGTGTCTCCAAAAAAAATCAAAGGCATGCCACCCCATCCAAGCCCAAGCAGGAGTACTACATCAAGTACTTCAACTACCACTCCAAGTCCTTCTCCATAGATATCAGTAAGTTCTTCATCGATGGACATTGACAGAGACTCTCCATAAAGAGGCAAAATAACATTACAACATCATCCATCTTTTCAAATATTGGATCAGAATTTCTAGAGAAGATTCACTAGAATCCAAGCTAGTGAAATGAATGCAGTTTTACAACAACTTGAAAATTTGCAATTGTATGGGGATGATAACTCCCATGATCCTAGGGGAGATGTAGTAAATTATGCTTTATTGGCTAGTACACAGCTAGAACCAGCTAGCTATGAGAATGCTTGTACTCAAAATGTATGGCAAGAAGCCATGAAAGAGGAAATAACCTCTATAAAAAATAATGATACATGGGAGCTAGTAAATCTACCCAAAGGAAAAAATGTGTTGGATGTAGGTCTATAAGACCAAGTACAATGTTGATGGAAGCATTGAGAGGCATAAGGCGAGACTAGTAGCAAAATATTTTACTTAGAAATTTGGCATTGACTATGAGGAAACCTTTGCTCCTGTTGCACGAAAAGAAACAATTAGATTAGTTATTTCCTTAGCAACCCATAAAGGATGGAATGTTCAACACATGGATGTGAAAAGTGCTTTTCTAAATGATTACTTAACAGAAGAGGTTTATGTTCAAAAACCTCAAGGTTTTCAATAACAGGGAAAGGAGAACCTTGTTTACAAATTGAAGAAAGCACTTTATGGCCTCAAGCAAGCACCAAGAGCTTGGTACTCACGCATTGATGGCTATTTCAGTGAGTATGGATTCATGAGACTACCTAAATCATGGAGTAGATATTCTCATAGTTTTTTTATATATGGATGATCTAATATTTATGGGGTAGTAACAATAAAATGAATATGGAGTTCAAAAACTCCATGATGAAATAGTTCAAGATGAAAGATATTGGTTTAATGTGATACTTCCTAGGGATGGAAGTGCATCAATCAAATAAAGGGATCTTCATATGTCAACACAAGTATGCTCGAGACATGATCAAGAAATTTGCCATGGAGTAGTGCAAATAAATTGCAACTCCAACTGGACATGGGATCCAATTGAGCAAGGACGATGGAGCATCAAAGTTTGACATGACCACTTACAGAAGCATGGTTGGGAGTCTGATGTTTCTCACCAACACAAGGCCCGATATTCAATATGTTGTGTCTCTAGTTTCAAGGTTTATGGCTAGTCCATCTAAGATGCATCTACAAGCAACTAAAATAATCTTAAGATATGTAAAAGGTACATTAGATTTTGGAATCCATTACCAAAAATGTAATTCTATGAAATTAGTTGGCTTTAGTGACAATGATTGGGGCAGCAATATAGATCACAGGAAATCTACATCAAAAAATTATTTTAGTCTAGGATTAGGACTAATTACATGGAGTTCCAAGAAACAAACTGTTGTAACATTGTCATCGACTGAGGTTGAGTATATAGCCATCACACATGCTAGTACTCAAGCCCTATGGTTGAGAAAAGTTCTTGAAGAGATTGGATAAATTCAAAGTGGTCCAAATCGACTGTATTGTGATAACATAAGTATCATTCAGTTGGCATAAAATCCAGTCCACCATAGCATATCAAAGCATTTCGATATGAATTATCACTTCATTCGAGATATGGTGGAAAAACAGATAGTTGAGCTTCAATATTATAGCACTTTGGATAATATTGCAGACATCTTCATCAAATGTATAGCTAAAGCTCAATATATAAAGCTGAGAAATTGTATAGTCAATCCTCTCAACTTTAAGGGGGAGAATGTTGGAAATTAAGCCAGTTAAAAGGAGTAAAAAATTTGTTTGCAATGATAAGCTTTGGATATTACCATTTTACCTCCTTGGATGGTAGGTGACTGGGCATGTAGTTTGACTTGGATGGAAGCTGACTAGGTAGATTGGATGGCATGGGCGACAAGGCAAAAAACACCAAATTCCCTTTCTCCTTTCCTCCCTATTCTTCTTCTTTTCCTAACTTCTCCTAGATTCCCTAAGGTTTTTTAATCAATAACTATTTAAACTTTGTAATTCTTATGTTTTCAAGGTTGAATATAATATTTCTGCATTTTCCTATTGCTCCTAATTCTCACATACCCACACTTTGTTCATATCATATTTCAAAAGCATACCCGATTTTTTCATGGAATGAATAGAATGTATGGTCTCTTGTGAAATAATTATAGCATCAAGATTTTTTTTACCATGAACAAAGCCACCTTGTTCCTCTAAGACACCCTAGAATGCCCTTCAACCTGTTTGCCTTAATATTTGAAATGATCTTATAAATCATATTACAAAGGCTTATTGGATAAAAATTATCAAAATATTTTGTCACCTTTCCTAGGAACGAAGGTAATAAAAGTAGCATTGATATCACTTATTGTAGCCTTTCTTTTTTGGGCCTCTTCAACTGCATCTAACATATCACTTTTTAATAAATCCCCAAAAAATGAAATAAAATTGTAGGAAATTCATCAAGGTTAGGTGCCTTGTTAATATGGAAAGAGAAAACTACTTCATAGATCTCCTCCATAGATATCTTCTTCATAAAGCTTTCATTTTATCCCTAAGTGATAATTGATGGAATATTTTACAAAAAAAAATGTGTGCCTCCTTATCTTGCTTAGAATCTGATAAAATATTTTTCAAATAATTAATTGATTTCTTCCTTATATCTTCTTCATCCTCAATGTTTCTTCCATTTGGAGTTATAATATTTTTGGTATGACGAATAGAAAGATTTGTTTATTTTGCAACATGAAAAATTTGGTATTTCTATCTCATTCCTTAAGCCATTTCTTTCTAAATTTTTGAAACCAATATGACTCCTCCTTTTTCAATGCATTATGATAATAAAAAAGTAATTATTTTTTGTTCGCATAAGAATCCTGATCCATTTGATTAATTTTTACTAGCTGTTGTAAATTTTTGAGCTTGGATTCAATTTATTTTTTCTTTAAAAATGTTACCAAAATATTTGGCATTCTATATCTTCATTTTCTCCTTTAAATATTTCAATTTTGAATAAACTTGTACATACATGATCCTTCAAATTTTGATTTATCCCACCATAACATAACCATATGGAAAAAATTAGGGTCTCGGAGCCACATATACTGGAAGCAAAAAGGATTTGGATGACCATTATTAAATAAATCACAAGTCAAAAGAATGGGTTTATAATCTAATCCTGCTCACAATAAAATATATAAATAGATTGTATACTTTGTTTACAACCATTTATTGGATAACAAGAATCTATCTAGTCTTTTTGCTATATTATTTTGCTAATGCATCAAATATCCCATGTATATTGAAAGCTTGAGGGACTAACATCCCAAAGGTCATTTGAATTGACATATGAAACAAAATATTGCATTGATTTAGAACATCGTAGAATGCCACCTTTATTTTCCAAAGGAGATAGAACATTATTAAAATCACCCCCAAGAATCCATAGATCACAATGAATCATCATTATATTTGACAAAAATATACTAAGGTTCTTCCAACATCTTTCATGAGTAACTATAGTTGGAGCATATACATTTATAACCCCAACTTTGATGTTTTCCTCTTTTTTACAAAATAATATAGCAACCCAGTTACTTTTTGATTCTAATAGTTGTCCATCCCAATTACATTTATCCCATATTATTGAAATACCACTTGAAGATTTTGTAGAAAAAATTGTTAAACAATCAACTATCTCCCAAATCTTCTTAAAAGCATCCTTACATTCCTCACTACTTAATTTTTTTCTTGTATTAAAATAACCTCAAGGCTATAACAACCTATTAATTCCTTAATAAATCCTTATTTAGGGGTTTTATTCATACCCCTAATATTCCATGATATCATTTTCATCATCAACACTTTTTATTTTTATTAGTGGGCTTAGCCCCACTTCTTGGTAACATCTATGATATTTTTATTTGTCTTCCCAGATCAATATCCTTTTGAGTTTCTTTTTCTCTTTGTTCCTAATATGATGGCCCTCCTCTCCTTCTTCCATTCCTACCAACACTCTCATCTTCGTAAATCTCTTCCACTTTTTCATATTGTTCAAAATGAGGCTTATCTTCTAAATATTTATGTTACCCTAAAGATTTGAAAGTGCAAGGAATAGCCTCATTAGCATTTTCTTCTTAATGTTTCCCTGGAAACTCTAAATTGCATAGATGATCCTTCATAGTCATCACATTTTATGTTGGCCTAAAAACCCTAAATTTCCTTGGATATCCTCCATATGATTTTATTTATTATATTGCTCTTGAAATCCTAAAGTGCAATGAATACACTTTGTACTAATTTTATTTTTATTGTAAGGAGAATATTTTAAGCTACTTGAGGATAATAAAGGTTATTTACCTAGATTAAAATTTACCTCCTTCACCTCATCTGCTTTAAAATTTGTCTCCCCATATTTCTTTGTTTTAAAAATTTCCTTCCCTTCTTCCTTAACACCTTTAGCTCTTGTGCATTTTACTTCCTCATCCCCCATATCATTTTTTTCTAATGGTTGATTCAAATGAACTATAATGGCCTTTGTCATCTGATGATGTAGAGGGATTTGTCTAATCACTTTCTTAGGAGTGGAAAATACTTGATTTGACCTAGCTTCTCTTGTGATATGGTCTCCCTAGGCTACCCTCATGCCCAAAAAATTCCATCTCTTCCTCCATTTTCACTTTGCAGTCTCTTGCCATGTGCCTAGTTTCATGATATTTGTGACATCGGAATGCAATGTTTTCATAATCCACTTGTTGATCCCATTCTCTTGACTAAAAATTAATATTATTCAACTGCGGTAAAGGTTTAGAAATATCCATGGCAACACATATTTGAGTGTATACGACATGCCTTATTTCCTTAGTAGTTGGTCTCTTTTGGATAAATTCACCTAGATTATTACTAATATTCTGCAAAACCTCCTTATTGATGAGTTGATAAGGAAGTACAAAAAACCTAATCCATATCATAAGCCTTTTAATAGTTTATGTGTCCAAAAAAAAATTCTCACTGCAAGGTCTTAAATATAATGCATTTGTGCCCCTAAACCACATGCTTCCATCCATTATTTTATCCTTTATTTTTGAACTCAAGAAAATAATGAGGAAAAATCCTTTTGGAAGAAAATTCATGTAATTATTTGAATCAGTCTCCACTTCAACTTAATCAAATTTTGAATATTAGAAAATCCTCGCCAATATCCATGAAACTTATATTTAACCTTTTGATTTTAAGAATCATTATGTCATGCTCAATCATCTCAACCTTATAATCACTTCTAGTATAGAATCTACTACCTGGTCTGGGTTTGCCATAGATTATCTCTTCTTCTTATTGCTAGGTAGGGCATCCAAACTTCTAACTTGGCCATTCATACTTTTAATAAGAACTTTCACAAATGAATTTATTTCCATGTTACCTAGATTTTCTTCAAATTCATCCTTTAAATTCTCCTAATATTTGGAACAAGAAGTGGCACTTATTTCTTGATCACACTTTTCTTTCTACTTTTTGCTTTCCTCCTCACTCCTCCTCACTTACTTTTGGCTGCACTCACTCTTGGCTCACACTCGCACTCACTTTTGACTATGTTGATAACATAATAATTATTCTTTACATATACCTTTATAATTTATGTATACTTATCTCTAGGATTAAGATGTGATTGGACACAACCTCACCATGTTACTTTCATTTATGATGGTCACTTTGGATGATGATGGTTTCCATTAACAAACTCTTTTCCTTATTAAAATTACATATCATACTAAAATAATACAATGTAAAATGCATTAACCATTGCCTTTTTGTTGAATCTAGAATAAAAACATAATAAACAAGAAAATAATTGTTTAATATAGTTTGTATTTTCTTGTTATAATACCTTTTTTTATTATCAATATGTATAGTAGCCTAAGTGGTATTGATTTTTTGAGTGAAGAAGCTCTCTCTCTCTCTCTCTCTATATATATATATATATATATATATATAAGAAGCATATAACTTGAATGTAACATATAATATTTTTTATGCCATGGAAATAAGTTTGGTGTAAATAATTTCCAAAAACAAATTTTAAATGTGACTAGTTACATATAGGATTTTAACTTGAAATAATAATTCTTCCAAGGCTCCTCAATTTGCTACTTTTGTTTGAATGTTAAAGAATCAATAGATTGTCTTCTTTTGAAAGGCATCTTTCCTAGGGAAGGCCAACATTTCTTCCATTGGTTGAGGGTCACATTAAACAACCTTATTTAAAACTTTAAGATATTAAGGGTCACTTTTAGATTAATAAGCTCAATTCATCCTTATTTAAGGTTGATTTCTTATAGAAATCCTCTACTAACATCCACACTATCATCACTAAACCAAGGAGATTGAGAGAAAGAAAGGTATGGTATTAGATATTGCATATATTTTAAATTTATTGGGTCTTTGGCCTAAATAAATATTGAATTAGATTAAGGCTATGATATGCTATTTAAACCAAGAAATTTGACTCAAATTTATAAGTCTATCTTGGGTTCCATTTGGTCCAACATTTATTTTAAAAGGAGCATAAATATTATTTATAAGACTTTGAACATCTACTTAAATCGAGGTGATACTTATGAATGATTAAAATCCCCTTAGATAGGACTTGCAAAATCATCTTAGCAAATGCATAAAAAATATTTTAAAGAAAATGCATGGAATGAACCATTATCCAATAAGAATGGAAGATTAAATAAAATAGATAGATACATTCTTGATAACATAGAGTCTCCCACCTATAGATGTAATTACTTTAAACATCAATCAAGTTACTAAATACAATATTAGATTCTTAAGGAGGAGATGAATACTTTGGAATCATAAGAGAAAAATAATTATGGTCTATTCAAAATGTTGTTATCTCATCTAATAAACAACCTAAAGCCATAACTTTGGATAAGTCAGGATGTCATTGTTTTTTAGTAAGTGTGACTCAAAGGGGTTGCTCCCAACAAGCATAAACCACCTCGTTATTGTTGACCCAACATGATGGGACCATTGGTCTCTTGAGATTCATACTAGTCGTAGTCGTTGGTTTGACATACACTCAAAGGATTCAGATCACACTACTACCTTTACAAACAAACATGTCCCAATATTTAAACCTAGGTCTCTTCTTGGTAAGTGCCTAACAACTACCAATAACCCTTAAGGGCACATTCACCATGTCATTGTTGCTCTGACATAAATATAGTAAGAGAAGAACATACGTAGTATTGATAGTTATATATATATATATGATGATCTTAAAAGAAAATGAAATAATGAATCATGATCTTAACATAGAAAGAAACCAAAAAAATATATAAATATACTTCAAAGTAATAAATTAATTTGAAACCTTAGTTTATCTTCCTTTTAACATCTTTCATTTTAAAATAAATAATAATAATAATAATAATGGTGGTGGTAGATATATTTCTCCATATCATCACTAAATACTATAATTCAATTTATTCCTCACATGCATCACTCTCCCAAAGATTACGAGAAGATCGTCTTTCATGCTTTCTACTTGGCACAAATTAAATTTGTCATCTCATAACATAGTATTAAAAGATATATTTCTCCATATCATCACTAAATACTATAATTCAATTTAATCCTCACATGCATCACTCTCTCAAAGATTACGAGAAGATCGTCTTTCATGCTTTCTACTTGGCACAAATTAAATTTGTCATCTCATAACATAGTATTAAAAGTATATATTACTAATCCAACACTGCTGCATACTTTTTTTTTTAAGAAAGTAATACAGCTTAACTTTTTTCTTATAATACCTAGAGAAAGGCTAGCCTAATAAAATTATTAATACAATTTAGGTCTTCGTATTTTTACAAAATTATTGTTTTACAGTAGATTTTTGTTTCACTTTAATAACTAGTTCTTCTATAAGATTATGTGATTTATTGGGATCTATAATCTGAAGCAGAATTATAAGGCCAATGTAAATTCAAATGATCTATAATTTTAAGCAGAATTATGGGGCCAATCTAAATTCAAATGTTTATAAGTTGGAACAGTAGTTTTAACCTTTAAAAGGTTAAGAAACCTTAAAAGATTATCTTTTCACCTTAAATCTAACCATAATCCACTCGCTTAAAAGACTATATCTTTTCACCTTTAACCTGGTAGTTAGAATTCTAACATATCTACTGTTAAACCCATTATAAAATTTACTCAAATATATCAATCCTATTTCGATATGATACATGCAGGATTATATATAACTAATTGAAAAAATCACAACAAACTGTCACTGAAATTTGAAACCATTTGCAGACTATCATCAAAGAAATAACATATACACCATCTTATACATCATATACAAATTACTATACCGTCTTTCAAAACAAAATTTTATTGGGAAAAATATAAATAGTAAAAAAACTTTCAAAAATAGAACATAAACAAACAAATAATAAAACTTTCAAAAATTACACGATCCAAAAGTATTTCTTCTTTCCCCTGGCTTTCTGGCCATTCTGGTATGCATTCTTGGTCTGCTTGTTCTGACAAGATTTGGCCGTCTGAATCACTCGACGAGGAAATGGGTTAAAACAGGCACAGCTTATGTAACACATCTTCGATTCAACATTAGCACTTGCAGACTTCCAACAATTCTTCTCGATAGGCAAAAACCATTAATGGAGAAGAAATCTTGCCGGCTCATTAGAATTAAATGGTGCATGTGTTTTGTATTGTTAGCATGTTTATATAGGCCGGCTTTTTTTTTTTTTTTTTTTTGGTAGCTCCTTCTCGTCTTACTGGCAGAGGTCTGCTTTCTTGTTTTTTTGTTTTGGCAGCTTCTTCTCGTCTTTGGCAGAGGAAATTCAATGAAAGATACAAAGTCATTTATCAATTAAGAATTCTGCTGTCTTGATTACGTGTGGCTTTTAGATCCAGTCTAATAAGGGTTTTATAGTGCTTAACTTTTTAAGTTAAATGGATTGACATAGGTTTTAGTCCACAGGAAGAAGAAAGATAGTTTACCGTGAATAGAATAGAAAGCTTTTAAATTTTATAAACGGTTTTATAAGATAAAGAGTTTATAAAGAATCAAGGTTATTAACTAAAAAAAATATAATATAAATTTTATTGTAAGTTTTAGTTTATAAATAAATAAATTTATTAATTAATAATGTTAAATGTTATTAGGTCAATTATAATATTAGGATTAGATCCTTAGATTGGTTGTGGTGATATGCACATATTATCAGATAATATAATTCATACACTTAGAGCACAAGGGATTGGAAACCTTGCCAAAGCAACTAACCCATAATCTTCTACAAATTGGAGTCATGGATGGAAAGAAGCAACATTGTTAGGGCTTCAAGACCAAGAGGTACACTAGTGGGAAGAAAATGTGGGGAGACTCAAAACTGGATATATTAAGTTGTGAGAGGAAACAGATCAATTGGTTTGGGCAAAGAATGGAGCTAGGTGGGAGTACACTCCAAAGTTGGGGTATAAGATTCTATTGGAAGATAGCAATTACAATCCAACATGGTGGTGGAAGACATTTTGGATTCTTGGAAACAAAAAGCTCCATTGAAGACAAGACTATTCATGTGGTTTGCCGTGAAAAATAAGTTTCTAACTTGGGAGGTTTTACAGAAGAAGAATTGGAATGGTCTAGGAAGGTGTCATTTATGTAAGTCAAACAATTAAACAATTGATCATTTACTGGTTGTTTGCTCCTTTAAAGAAAGGTTATAGCACATTTAAAGCTTCCTATAGGATGGCAAGAAGATTCCTTAGGAAAGTGCTTAAAATATTGGTTTATAAATAGGTCTTACAAAGGTTTTATAGCTCTCCCATTGTTAATGTTTTGGGGAGTATGGTTAACTAGGAATGCAATAATTTTTTTCTCCTCCTAAATCATTGGAAGTTTAAAAAATTGTAAGGTTTTTGCAACAACAAAGGTAAACAGGCAAATCATCCCTCCAAATATTGATAAATCAAGGGCTTAGGTTTTTTTGATGGGGCTAGACAAGGGTCCTTGCAGTTTGTGAAGTTCAAGGCTGAATTGGGAGAAGGTTCTAATAATTATTGCTAAAATTATGGCCCTCAAATTGTTGGTTTGGTTGGTAGAATAAAAAAGAATACAAAAAATTCAAATTTACGGAGACTAGAGTTTGTATTTGGATAACCATATATTGGGGTAAATAATATCTATCTCATATGACCTATGGTCTCATGGACATTAAAAACTACTTTACCATTTACCATTTTACTATGGTGTTACTTCATAGAGACTAGTAGATGAACCAATTAATTTTAACATTGATTATAAAATTGCAATATTTTTTTTATTGGTTGAAAGAAAGGGTTTCAAAAGGATCCTCGAATATTTTAAAATATGAAACAACAAAAAATATTGTCTCTTGAATACTATCTCTAGGATACAAATAGAGAACTGCTAACACAAGGAGACAACCTTCGCAGGACCTACAACAAAAGAGACATGAAATTTGAAAATGATTTCTTGCCTAAATCAGGAAAACCAATGAGCAACAACATAGCTCTAAAAATTGAAGAGAGATTTCCTACCCAAGGAAACCTTCGCTTGTAGCACAAAAAAATAAAGGAGGTTTACCACCTAGGGAAGCCTTCACCTGCAGTGCAAAACTTAGAAAGAGGTTTCTCACCCAAGGAAACCTTCGCCAACAAGCTAGACCAGAGGAACTGCACCTACAGTTCAGAGATTTGAAAAGAGGTTTCCTGCCTAGGGAAACCTTTAGCAATAGTTGTTAGGAACCTACTATAAAATTATCACTCTCACACAAATATTTAAAATAAACATATATGCTCACAACACACTTGAAAATAAAATACACAATATGAAATTAAATTGCAAAAATATAACAATCTCACAATAGCATTGAATTGCAAGTCTCTTCGAGGGGGCAACCTCCTTTAATACTTCATTCAATTATGCAAAAAGATACATACAATACTGCCCCTCATAGTTTTAAGGAATTCCTCTAACACCTAACTCCCAAGGTTGGCTTACATGCAAAATACCACCCGGGCTAGAATCTCCTACCTACAATCAATTACATTCTTGAAAAATGATTACATAGGAATGTGCCATTTGGAATAGGCCAAGGTTATGCACAATGGTGCATTATTGTAAATTAACGATTATTAGGATTTTTGAATTTTAAAATTGGTAAATATGGGGACCGTGGACGTTGGCCCATTTATTCAATTTTTTTTACAAAAAATTTTTTAGGGTCAATTTGCCTCAAAATTATAATACTTTTATGGTTTAAATTTTAAATCACTAGCCTTCCCACCCAAATTTTGGACCTTTTCACCTAAAAATTATACATAATTTAATTAACATCAAAAAATTAGCCTATTATACCCCCACTATATATACCGAATGTGATAGTGATAATCATACATGTTAAACATTGGTTCTCCTCGATCTGCAATAGAGAAGCCAAAAATGAGCAATAGTAGAGAATAAAATAATAAAGAAGACTATAAAGGAATGATATCTGTTCATAGATAGATAGATAGATAGATAGATAGATAGATAGATAGGTATTAACATGAGAATAGACTACAAATGAATGTCACCCAATCGTAGATAACAAACTACAAATGAATGTCACCCAATCATAGAGAAAAGACTACAAATGATTGATTCCCAATCACATAGAACAAACTACAAATGAACGATATCCTTTGGATGGTGTCCTAACATGCCATTCTTCTTCAAAAAGCTTTGTTCTCAAATCTAGAGGTGAGAAAATTGTTGTTGGATTTGGTGAAGAGGTTCCTATGTCACATCTTCTAGTTGTAAGCTGCACAACTAGACCAAGATATCTATGATAACCTATCAATGAAGGGTACACGATCTTCGATCAAGAATGGATTCAAGTTCAAGAATAATGGATTCTTCCTTGTCCAAATTAGAAAGTGTAGATTGCACCTGCACCTTATTGCCAATAAACTACTTGAGAGATGACACATGGAAGACTAGATGAAGTTTAGAAGTAGCTAGAAGGGCTAGTTTGTATGTTGATGCCCCAAGCCTCTGCAATACCTGATAAGGACCATAGTATTTGGTGGCAAGTTTTTTACAACCACACAATTGGAGAGATGATCATTTGTATGGTTTTAAGTGAAGAAATACCATGTTACCAATAGCAAAGCTATATTTGGTATGATGTTGATTTACTTGTTATTTTATACAGTTCTAAGCCATGTCCAAATTGAGATTGAGTTAGCAAAGAATGAATTCATGCTAATAGAGAGTGGGATCCATAGCCTAAACCTTGGAGCTTCCAAGAATGTAAAAATTTGGAGTTGGTGGAAACTTACCATAGACTACTTCAAATGGAATCACCTTAGTGGTAGAAATATAGGTGGTGTTGTACCACCATTAAGTCAAAGGAATCCACTTAGCCCAATTAGTAGGATGTTCAAAAGTGAAACATTGAAGGTAGGTTTCCAAGCATTTATTGACAATTTTGGTTTGGTCATCGGTTTGAGGATGGTAGGTCAAACTCATATTGAGCTGTTTTCCCTACAACTTGAATATTTTCTACCAAATTTGACTGGTGAAGATAGGATCCTAGTCAAATATAATCCATTTATACATTCCATGGAGGTAAAATATGGAATCAAGGAATATTTAGGTGAAAATGAATGTGGTATAAGGGTGGGATAGGGAAAAATGTGAGCATACTTCAAAATATGATCCACTATTACTAGAATAATTGATTTACCTCTAAATTTTGGTAGCCCTTTGATGAATTCCATAGATATATCTATCCAAATCTGCTCAAGAATGGGCAAAGGTTGAAGTGTTCCTATAAAACTCATAGTTTTATATTTCATATGTTGGCAGGAATCACATTTTACCACAAATATTTTGATGTTCTTTTTCATTTCCTTCCAAAAAAATGTATGCTTGGTTTGGGTATATGTTTTGAGAAAACCCAAATGACCAGTTGTGGGGAAAGAATGCATTTTTTGAAGGAGGAGGTCCTTGATTTGAGACTCAAATGGAATAACCAAACGGTCATGAAATCATAAATCCTGACCATCCCAAACATAGCCAGGGTGGGATTGAGGATCCTCTTGGAGATTATAGAGGAGAGTCTATAATGATGAATCCTTGGATATATCTTCACAAATTTGAATCCATTGTGAAAGAGGAGTAGAGATAGCATGTAACATGGCCTAATATTCATGAAGATGAGACAAGGCATTGACCACCACATTCTCTTTACCTTTCTTATAAGATATGTCATAGTCATACCCCAACAATTTAGAGACCCATTTTTTTGTTCCGGAGTAGCCACATGTTCTAGAAAATATTTTAGACTTTGATGATCAATTTTTATGGAAAAATATCGACCAATGAGATATGGACACCAATGGGTGACCACATGTAAAATGGAAAGCATTTCCTTCTCATAAGTGGACTTGCCCAAATTTCAAGGAGAAAGTGCCTTGCTAGTGAAAGCCAATGGTTGACACTCCTACATTAAAACTACCCCAATGCTCATGCTTGATGCATCACTCTCAATGACAAAGGGTTTAGAAAAAATTGGCATTGCCAAAATAGGGGTGGTGGTCATAACATAATTCAAATCAAAAAAATCCTTCTTAGCCAAATCAATCCATATAAAAGAAATTTTCCTCAACATGGTTCTTAGGGAAGCTGATCTTACCATAATTTTTCACAAATTTTTTGTAATATCTTGTAAGACCCAATAATCCATAAATTCCCTTCAAGGTACAAGGTTTGGGCCATTCTTGTGCTCCCTAAATTTTCTTAGGGTCCACTTGAACTCCTTCCTTAGTGACTATATACCCCAAATATTCAACCTCCTACTGACCAAAGGAACATTTTGATTGCTTTGCATAAAGTTGATGGTCAAACAAAAGTTTGAGAGTTTCATCTAAGTGGTGAAGATGATCCTCCCATGTGTGACTATAGATTAGTATGTCATCAAAGAAGACTAGAATGAATTTGCGAAGATGAGGGCAAAAAATAAAATTCATCAAACTCTAAAAGGTGGAAGGTGCATTGGTCAACCCAAAAGGCATAACCAAAAATTCATAATGCCCTTCGTGATTTCGAAAGGTTTTTTTGGGAATATCTTCATTTTTAATGCAGATTTGGTGATAGCTCGACCGTAAATCCAACTTGAAAAAATACTGATTCCCATGCAACTCATCTAGTAGTTCATCAATGACAGGAATAAGAAACTTATCCTTAATAGTAATTTTTTTAAGATCTCGATAATCCACACACAACCACCAAGTGCCATCCTTCTTTCTAACTAAAAATATTGGTGAAGAATAGGGACTAACACTAGAATGGATAATTCTAGAAGCTCAAAGTTCCTGCATAATTTTCTCAATTTTAATTTTCTGAGCATAAGCATACCAGTATGGATGAATATTAGGAGGTATACTACCAGGAAAATTTGGTATTTCATGATCATATGAGTGTTAAGGAGGGAGTCCCTTGGGTTCGTCAAAGACATGAGATTACATGTTTAATATCCCCTATAAATTTTGTGGGTGACTAGACTTCCCTTGCTCGAGAGTGGTGATAGAAAAAAGTTGAGCTACCATGCCATGGGAATATTTATTTAACAAATTTTCCATATTATGAGAAGAAATAAACTGAACTGCTCCTACCTTTCTGCCATGAAAGGTATATTCCTACCCATCCTAACTAAATTTCATCCATAATTCTATAAAATTCCATAGGACTAGTCCTAACATTCTTAACCATTACGCTCCCAAAACCATATCACACCCTCCTAAAGGTAGGGTAAACATGTTAGACTTGAGATTATAGTCCCTAATTTTGAGTTTAACATTATGACATTTTCCTTTGCATGGTAGGGTGCCACCATTAGCAATTATAAATTCAAAGGAATTGCATGTGGTAATGTAATAGTTACCTTTTTTGGTGACATGTGGATCAATAAAATTATGTGTGCTACTAGAGTCAATAAAAATGATGACCCTTTGTCCCTTGAAATTGCCAATCACCTTCATGGTTTGGGGTGTGGATACTCTTTCTAAAGAATGTACAAAATTTTTGGTTGGGTATCCTCTTGATCGATCAACTGGTCTGTGGTTTCTATTTCTTGAGGATTCTCCTCATCCTTATAACATTCTATAGTGGAAACTTCATCCATATCGAGCAAGTATAATTTTTGTTGCACCCAACTATTCCCTTTGGTATATTTTTTATAATAATTGTAACGTAATCCTTGTGCCTTTCTATGTTCCATCTCCTCATGACTTAATATTTTTATAGGTGGAGATCTATTAGTTGAACTTGGCATTGGCATGGTCAGAAAAAATGGTTTAGAGGAAGAAAATTTATAAGTTCAACCAAGAGCCTTGAATTTATCTTCTACCAATTTGACCAATTGTATGGCCCGTGGTAGTGATTGAGGTCACAACAATTTAACCTCATCTCTGGTGTCATCCTTCATTCCTCTCACAAAACAACTTTGAAAAGAATCAACACTTAGTCCCATGGTTCAATTGGTAAGTTTTTCAAATTGGGTTTGATATTATCAAATGGATGAAGTTTGCTTAAGTTTGAAAAGGGCTCCTATAAAATCTTCAAACTTGCTAGGATGAAAGTGAGTGAGTAGGTGTTTCCCAAATTTAGACCATGAAATTTCTGGTTTAGCCTTCCTAAGGCACAAAAACCAATGGAGTGCATCTAATTCAAAATTAAAAGAAGCAATGGTCAACCATAGGAAACGATCCACATTATGAAGGGTGAAATATTGTTCTACCTTACAAATCCATCCCTTAGGATATTTTCCATCAAATTTGGGAAAGTATAATTTTGGTAATCTCATTCCATTGTGTGTGGGTATAGCTCATTGGCATTGGCTTGTACCAATATTTTCTTGGTCATTTTGATCTGCAAAACCAACAAAGACTCTACTATCCAATTCGACATTTATTGTGCAAGGGAGAGGTTAGTCATAGTTTCTTGGAAAGAATGGAGTTGTGACTATATTGCCTATAGGTTTTTTCTAATTTTCTCCCATAGTTTTTTGCCCATATTATCCACTTTGGATTGAATTTCCCTATCTAATGCTTGTTGGTGAGTACCCTCTACCATAATGGAATGTTTGGATCCTTTTTATAGGACTTACTAAAGATAGATAAGCAGATTTTAGGAGTTACTATTTTTAGAAAGGGTCCAAAAATGGTTTGGAAATTAGGCTAAAACACTTATTTTAGGATAGGGACTACTTCGATGACTGCTCGATCTAAGCACTTAGTGAGGAGATATACAGACTTCTTTGAGTAAAAATTCAATGCTTTTTTTTAATTTACTCTAAAGATTGGGTTTAAAAGTTAGGTATTGTATCAATTGTCTTTGCCCTATATGTTCTGACTACTGACCACTCCTATCACTATCTTGTCTCTATCCCTATCACTTGTACTATGATTACTGACACTGTTTAGACACTAACCCTAGGATTCTATGTATTATGCAATTACTGACATTAAGAGCCTTGTAATTTATGATTGATATTGATTGTTACTGTCATTGACCTGAATGTTACTAAAATAATTCCTAACTATCACAAGCACTCTTATAATCTATCTTAACTGTGTGGTGCATACCATTTTTATATAATAGGGAAGTCTTCCTCTGTATGCTCACTTTTATAGAAACATTTTATAGGTTTAACAGAATAGGGAGGCTTCGTGTTTTTGTGTAGGTTGAATTTTTTGAAAGAAACAAGGTATGCTAGGCAAAGGAGTATGTAATACCCATAGGACCTCTGTTATACCGTAGTGATGAACAATAGTGCTCGGACAAATATTTCAAGCCACTACCCAAGGATAATTCCACACATACCCTTGAGCACACTATCTACCTCTCTGATAGTATGAGAGGGTAGTCTTCCAAGATGTTGTTTCCCATGCACTATGGACAACACAAGACCAAAAAATCTTCATAGAAATAATTTTTTTAATCCTAGATGGTCTCCCAATATACTCAAAGATATAAGGGAGCTCAAATACATGCATGAGTGTTGTATGAGGCCTAGATATTGGAGTCTGATCACCCCTCACTTCTCTAGAAATTGTATGAGCTATCTATCTTAGCCAATAATGATGACTCTACAGTATTTTAAAACCCTCGACGCATGGTTTCTAACCTACTCAACTACTATAAAAATAGACTATAATTTTTTGAGATTTTTGCTGGATATATAATTTTTTTTTATTTTTTTGAAATAAGGAAAAATTGGCAAATGAAAAACTAAACACCAAAATTGTATACCTAACATCGAATTAGTAGAAACTATCACAATCACAACAAAACACGTCCCTGTAAAGCACTATGATACCACTTTTTAGGAATCTACTATTAAAATTAACATTCTCACACAAATACTAAAAATAAACATACAGGCTCACAACACACTTGGAAATAAAATTCACTATACAAAAGTAAATTGGAGAAAATGAATAATCTCACAATAACACATAATCGCAAGCCTCTTCGAGGGGGCAACCTCCTTCAATACTTCATTCAATTATGTAAAACAATACATACAATACTACCCCTCACAGTTTTAAGGAATTCCTCTAGGACCTACCTCCCAAGGTTAGCTTACATGCAAAATGCCACCCGAGCTAGAATCTCCTACCTACAATCAATTACATTCTTGAAAAAATGGTCACATAGAAAGGCTCCATTTGGCATAGACACTTATTAATCCAAAAATATATGAAACATTACAAAATATTAACATGGGTACTACCCACGTTTGACAAGGACTATTACACCAAGTGTTAGGATGGGGTCCTTACAGCAGAACAGAGGTTTTTTGCCCATGGAAACCTTCAAAACTAACTTTGAAATTTGAATAAAGGTTTCCTACATAGGTAAAACTTCAATAGAAGCTTTGAAAATTGAATGAAGGTTTCTCACCTGGGGAAACCTTCAATAGCAGTTCTAAAATTGAATAGAGGTTTTCTTCCTAGGGAAACCTTCACCAACGAGTAGAGCTTGAGAAACTAACAAAAGAGCTTGCTATGAACAATGTATTGAGAAGATGTGAACCACCAACACCACCACCCATTGGAGCCTCTCCAAATATCTAACTAGGAATCCAAACCCATAACCTCCTCTACAACATGGAAGCACCAAGTCCCTCTCAAGACCTTGTAGATCTACAAAGAATAGATTTCAAATGAGCATACTTCTATTTATATTAAATAGAGATCCTCAACATCCCAAGGGAAATTCTAGAAATCCAACACTAAACCCCTCAACTATAGCCATCATGAAATCATGATTTCTCTCCCCTTATGAGACAAAAAACCGTAGAGAAAGGCTCATTGAGGCTTCCTCACCAAACGTGCAAAGGACCAAGGTTGTCTTATCAATAGGAGATCTCTAAAACCCCTTCTCCATGGGCAAAAATAAATCCTCTAGTACCTCATGTAGGACCACAAACAACCACAAATAAAGAGGTCCATCAAAACACATCTCAAGTAGACTACACAGGGCCACACAACCTTTTTCCACCACTATAAAACTAGAAGGCCATATAGAATAGCCCTCCTTCATGTTAATAAAGTGCTTGGCCTCTCCCCAAAGACCACCCAAAAACATGGAGAAAAATCCCACCAGACCACCTCACACATTGAGCAAGTAGAGGATAAACCAACCACCAAAGAGACACTATTGATTCGTATCAAAGAAGACCATGCACACCAACCAAGAAAACACCAAAATAGAGAGACAAAAAATGAGGAAATCTTCCCAAGGTCACCTCTAAGGAAGCCAAGAAAGGAATCCACCCAAGATCTAGTTATAAAATTACAATATGAGATAACCTATAAAATTTAATTAGTTCAATTTAGATACTAGTGTTTATTGTAAACAAGATTTTACTTTAAAACTTGCAATATAAAGATTTAATGATGATGTGTTTTCTATTTGTAGAGACTAACTTTTTTAAATGGAAGATGACTTGTCTCAACCGCTTGAGGTCAACTTGGATACATATAATATAAAATAGACCCAACTATATGACCTTTTTGGGACATGGCTTTATGTTCAATTTTTTTTTATCCTAACCACACTATTAAGGGTTTAACCTTGTGCTTGGTACTATGTTTTGATCCATTTAAAAAGTATTGTAAAGATTAGATGGATAACAATAATTTTGGCAAGCAACTGTGTCATAAATAGAATTTTAGTAACTTTGTAGAAATACTTTTAAAAGGCCCTTAAAAATGTAAAATAAAATATTTACTAAAAATAGTAATTTTTACTTTTAAATTTTCATAACAAAAAATGCATCTCTAGCAATGTTGACACATCACTAGTAAATAAAACACATATACACTTTGTAATGCATAGAAGGTGAATCACCACATTTTCATATTAGTGAACTAATTCTCAAAAAGTGAACCACCACATTTGCATGTGGATTACCTTCCATATTCATATGATAGATTTCTAATACACCAAAAATATTGCATAAAGAGAGACACAACCCTATTTATCAAAGATATGAGTAATAGATAAAATTTTATAAGCTCACACTTCTCTAGATCGCTTGCATTGTACTCTATTTTTAAGTAATAAATTTATTATTTTTTTAATATTTTGGTTTGTTATTTTCTAAACTGCACTCTTATTTAATATTTTGTAGCTCAAAATTTTAAGTTTTGGATTAGTGGTATTAGAGTGGTCTATATTTTGAGTGTATTTCCATAAGCACAAGCTCAAGATATCAAAATTTTAGGTATCAAATGCAATATCCATCCTTGTCATTCAAAATAGTCTCAAGTGGGAATTATAATGGACAACACCAAGACAATTGATCTTTTCAAGGAGATGTTGAACAAAGCCCTTGTAAAACAAAGGATTGAGATGATGGATCAAACTACTCAAATTATGTAGTGACTTCAAACTGCAAGTTCTACAACCTCCTCTACACAACATCTCACTATTTTAGAACCATTGACTGCTCTTTGTTGGTATTTTTGCCACATTGGAATTTTTTGTAGTGTGCCACATTAACATTTCGTTGTAATCACTGGTGCCACATTGGAATTTTGTTGTAATCTTTGTGCAAAAATTGTTTTTTTTTTTAAGTGTTTTCACACATTGAACACTTTTTCCTATGGATATAATTTTGGGTGAAGTTTGGTGCAAATCTTCCTTGAAAAGAGATTAATATTGATAAAGATAATTCTTGAGGTGATATGATCGTTGAAGCTACCAAGTTTAAGCATGTGCTCTTGATTCCAGTGCAATATTGTTCAATTTTTAGGCATCGTCCACTTCGTGGGCATGCATTTCCAAGGCGCCACCATGGAGATTAAAACTGGACCGATGATTTGTGCTGAAGCTTGATATGCCATGTGATAAAATCAGCAATTATTTTATTTAGCATTTGTTCATGGGTTCATTGTTGTGGTCGAGGAGAAAGTTGTTGCTATTGGTGGCTGAGTGGCTGACACTTTGCCTCCACATATATTTAATGAAAGAGGCAAAAACCTCTATAAATACTAATCAAATTATTATTGTAAAGGGAGGTTAGATATTTTGCAAGAAAACTCTCTAAGTTATCTACATCAATAGAAGAGACTTGGCTTCTGAAATTTGCAAGCATTCTTAAGTGTGTGATTTCCTTCTTCTTTTTTAAATAATTTTTGTTTATGCTCATTCTCTTGCTGTTAAGTTTTGAATTCTGCATTTTGAATTCAAACGTTGTTGGTTAGTGAGTAAATTTTGAAATGCGATCCAGGGGTTATCTCTATAAAGGTGTGAGTTAAATTCTGTTGCTTTCCTTTTATTATATGTTGTTATAAAACTTGGTGGATTTTTTGTTGTTAGTCTGCCCCAAATTCTACACTTTTGCCTGTGGCTATATTTCCCTTTTTTTCAGTTATTTTTCAATTTCTTTCCTACATCCCTAGTCTTCAAATAGTGTAGAATTTAGTAAGGGAGCCAGCCCTCTCTAGAGATCGGTTTGAAGGAATTTTATTTTTCCTTTGGCCTTTCAATTTTGGCTGAGTCTAGGGTGCACAAGTGATGAAATCTTGTACTTAGGCAGATTTGTGACCAATAGTTTTTGGCACACCCGGTGGGACCCTGAAAGTTTCACTTTCAATAGTATTGAGGTTTAATGTTTGCCTTCATGCTATATAGTTAGAACATTTGGCGACTCAGCACTACCAGAAGCCTCCAAACATGGAGACAGTGAGAGTTGTACTTCATGATCACAAGATCGAAGGCCAAAAATTTTGAAAATCCCATTGAGTTTTTTGAACTTGACAACCAAAAATTAAGTGGACACCCTAAGTTGGTCTCCCCACAACTTACGTCCTCTACAACATCCTCACAAATTTTTGGTGTATTTTCTATTCCTTCAAGTTCATCTAGTACTGCTACTATTTTTCCACCTCCTTAGCCACACACACTAGTCCAAATGGCCCAGAATCCTCCACCAAGGCAATTCTCGGCATGGAATAGTTTAGGAGCCTTGAATTTATAGGCACAAAATCCAGTCCCTCAAGCTTCTTTGAAAGCCTTTTTGACCTATGATGGTACTGGTAAAACTGCTTATGAGCATATTCAAGATGTAGCCTCTTTTGCGACCATCCATGACATAACGGACGAAGACGTGATGATAAAATTGTTGGTATTGTCACTAAGAGGGAAATTGTTGTATTGGTACCGATTGTTGCAACCAAGCATGATTGCATCATGGGATCAATTAGGAGAGTTGTTAATCAAAAAATTTCATGAACAAGCCGATCCATTTTCCTTGTTGCATCAATTTAATACAATTCAAAGGCATTTGTAGGAGGAGATAGCAGACTTCAATGTCAGATTTACTAGAAGCTGGTAGAGAGTTCCTGAAGGTCTTTGGCCCACTCATGAGCAAGCTGCATTCTATTATCTCAAAGCTTTTAACATAGACATTGGCTTGGCTATCTGACAGTCCAATGTGACTACATTCCTAGAGCTATTTGAACAAGCGCAAAAGGCAGAAGCAGACTTGATTGCCATAGGTAGGCTTTCCCCAAAGGTAATAATGCCTATCTTACCTGATCTTCCTTAGCATTTGTATTCTGGTTCATTTTCACAGCCTATGCCTTCCATGTATCCTATTCCATCATGGAGCTCAAGTGCACCTTAGATCGCACCCATTCCAGTTCCCTAGCTCCCTGCTCCAACTATTCCATAGTTTCCTACACCAAGCATTTTGTAATTACGAGCTCCCACTTCATTCCCAGCATTGCCTGCACCGCTAGAACCTCTACCTATACTGGCACCTCCTGCGCCCTCAAATCCTGATCCTTACACAACGCTATTACAAGAGGTAAAATTTGCTAATTTAGCTATAAGAGCAATGGGAAATAAAATCACAATTATTGAAGGAAAGCAGGTCGAGAGAGATTTCCAACCCAGGAGATTTCAACCTTTGTCGATCACTAGAGAACAAGCGACTTCAACAAGAAAAGTGCCTGAGAAGAACCCGACTGTGTTGACGAATGAGGAAGCTAGCCCTACAAAAAGAACATATTGGTGCTCTACATGTAATGATCCACACAGTGAGGAGACTTGTATGGTTCATTTGAACTGTGTACAAACATTGGACGCAAGCTCTTCTAGAGGACAAGTTAACATGATCACTGAGGTAGATCATAATTTTATGGTTCCATCTAAAGAACAAGTCTCAGTTCTCATGAGAACTGGGAAGAAGCCAGTCACGGTAGATCTAGTAGAGATGGAACCATTAATGGTATCGACTGATCCGAATATGCAAAATGAGAAGAAACAAGTACAATTGAAAGCTCCTGCTTCAATACCAAATCCAGATTCACCTGTTCTATTAAAATATCTTTTGCCACCACGAGCAAAGGAAATATTGCAAGAAAAAGCCTCGAGCTTCGTAGGCAAGAGCTAAAACAGAGGAACAAGCCAGATAAAAGCTCAAGTACCCATATTTGACTAAGATACTGAGGGTAGAAGCCACTCAGCAATATTGGAGTAAATATGAAGCCACTATTGAAAAGAGGGAGTCTGGTGCATCTACATACAATATTGTTGAATAATTGAAGAATATTCCAGCCAAGGTTAGTCTCTATGATGCATTACAATTACCTGGGCAAGTTTATTTGTTACAAGAATCATAGAAGTCTATGAAAGATAATGAGAAGAATCCTACCCAGACGATTTTTGCTCAAACATTAACTAGTTCAGGCACTGGAAAAAATAGACCACCCCCATTTTATTTGTCACTCGGGATGGAGGATTGGATAGTGCACAACTACATGATTGATTCTAGTGCTACGACAACTGTCATGCTAAATGCAATTTGTGAAGTCATGGGTATGGAGTATACAAGAAGTAGCCCTGGTGTCTTGCAGTTGGAAGGGACTCCCATGAAAATAGTGGATGTAATCAAGGATATTCCTATTGTTCTACATAGTATGCCTCAAATTACGGTAATTCAGGAGGTAGTTGTGGTTGATTTGGAACCATATTTCAGTATGTGTTTGTCGATAGAATTCACTGCCAAGTTGGGAGGCTACCTTTCTCTGGATTATTCTCACTTGGAGATTCCTTTCAAATGAAGAATAATATGGATCTACAATGAGAAGCCTTCTACTTTTCATATAGAGAAGATGGAAAAAGAAGAAAAGTCCACATATTCTGTCAACATGATAACTGTGGAAAATCCTAATTTGATGGATGAAGTCATGGATGGGCTTTGCTTAGAAGATGAGTTTTCAATGCTCAATTTTAATGCCATGATGGAAACAAAATTTGGTTGTTACTCCATTACAAATCCTGAAGAGGTTGAAATAAAGATGCCTCTTGATCAAGATGATCAAGACTCTGTGCCTGATCAATTATGAAAGTTGTATTTTGATGGAGCAAGATGTAAAAATGGCGTGGGAGCAAGGATTGTTCGTATTTCTCCCTCTGTCCTATAGAAAACATATTCATATCGACTAACCTGGAGTTGTACTAACAATGCTACCGAGTATGAAGCATTGTGCCTAGGTTTGAAGAAGGTAGAAAAATTGGGGATTGAACAATTGCAGATTTTTTGTGACTCTGAATTGATTGTGAATCAAGTAACGAACAAGTGCATCTCCAAGCAGCATTATCTCAAGGTGTACCACAACAAATTTTGGGACCTGTTTGAGGCTTTCACAACATTGAATATTCAATCCATTTCATGAGAGCTGAATAAGCATGTTGATCTTCTAGCATCTCTTGGAGAAAACTTCTCTCCGATTGAGCATGTAGTGAGGAAACCTAAGACCGTAAGGTTAGTTTACAGACCTTCGGTCCTGAATAAGAACATGTATTGGCAAGTATTCAAAAGTGATGAGCAGATTGTAAATTTTTTGATAAGAGAAGCGAGTACTATGGAAGAGAGAACGCTTGATGAGGAGGAAGCCAAAGGGCTTATTCAACTAAGGAATAATCATATCCCAAAAGGATTTATTACACTTGAAAGCCTTTTTGATCAAAATGATAGGGCAGAGAAGCATAGGATCATAGTAGATGAGAAGGAGTATACTAAACTAGAGTTGGGTCCCCAAAAATTGATAAAGATTGGGACGGATTGTACTCTCGAGGATTTAGAACAAATCAGAGATTTATGTCATGAATTTCCTGACACAGTTGCTTGGAGTTACCATGATTTGAAGGGATATAACAAATATGTAATACATCATACTATTGAGTTGCATGATGGGGTGAAACCCTTCAGACAAAAGCAGAGACTAGTTAATACCAAGATTGAAGTACTGATGAAGGCGAAGCTTCTTAAAATGTTGGATTCTAAAATCATTTACCCCATCAAGCATTCAACTTGGGTGGCAAATCTGGTCCGAGTACAAAAAAAGAATGGAGATATTCGCCTATGTGTTGATTTTCAAAATTTGAATCAAGCCTCGCTAAAAGATCATTATCCTCTGCCTCAAATTGACCAGATTCTTCATGTGGTTGCGAGAGCTCAGAGATTCTCTTTGTTGTATGGATTCTCTGGGTATAACCATATTTGGGTCAAGGATTAGGACCAACATAAAACAACGTTCACCACAAAATGGGGAACCTTTGCTTACCAGTGAATGTCGTTTGGACTCTCAAATGCAGGTGCAACTTTTCAAAGGGCAATGGATGTGGCTTTTGGTGAGTTGTTAAATCGCATTATTGTGATTTATTTGGATGATATGACTATTTTTTCTCATAATAGGGAGGAGCACGAATCTCATTTAAGGTAGGTATTTGAAAAATGTCAAGAATTTGGCATATCTATTAATCCAAGAAAGTCAATTTTTTCTGTAAAGGAGGGAAAGCTCCTAAGATATGTAATTTTAGAAAATGGCCTAGCTATTGATCCAGCTAGGGCCCAAGCTCTTTTGAAGCTTCCATTGCCAGCCAATAAGAAGGATTTGCAATATTTTTTGGGAAAATTAATTTTGTTCAAAAGTTTGTTGCAGATTTCGATCAACTAATAAGGCCAATGACAGAGATTTTAAAGAAAAATTTTGAATTTAAATGGACCGAGCAGAGGAAGCAATCATTTGAGGAGATCAAAGAAAGGATCACTCAAGCTCCGGTCGTAGTGAACCCTGATTATTCCAAGGATTTTATCCTTTATGTTGTTGGTGAACAAGAAGCTTATGCAGCGGTGCTTACACAGAAGGGAGATGATGAAAATGAACATCCGATTGCTTTCCTAAGCCAAGTCATCCAACCACATCAAGAGAAGTATAATTTCATTGAGAAATAAGTGTATGCGGTAATGAAATCTCTAAAGAAGTTTTGACACTTTGTTTCACAAAGTAAAACAATAGTTTATGTTGTTCATCCAGATGTCCGAAATTTTATCATACAAGGAGAACTTGGAGATAGGAGAGCTGGTTGGGTTTCTAAAATTCAAGAATTTGATGTTGAGATCCGACCAACCAAAATTTTTCGAGGTTGAGCATTGTGCCAAGAGCTTGCAAATAATGCTTCCTCTGGATCCACAATTCATGAGTATGAGGATGTAGTAGATAATTGTAATTTTGAAAATCATTCTATAGTGGATCAATATTGGACAGAGGAGCTAATTGAATATTTTTATTCTGGGAAATGTCCTTCACATCTGAATACCTCACAGAGAAGAAGATTTAGACTGCAAGTCCTCAAGTATGTCTTGCTGCCAAATGGCTTGTTTGATAAGAATATTGATGAGGTTCTTCTTAGATGTGTCAAAGAATCATAGAAGGAGAAAATTTTAGAAGAATTCCATTATGGATTATCAAGAGGTCATTATGCAGGTAGACCCATGGCATTAAAGATTATTCGAGCAGGCTATTTTTGGCCTACTCTTTTTGCAGATGCCTTCAAAGTTAGTGATAAGTGCCAAAGATACATCGGTAGAACCAGGAATGCATCATTACCTCTTCACCCGATTCAAGTAGAAGTACCATTTTAGCAATGGGGCCTAGACTTTATCGAGGTCATTGATCCTAACTCATCTGCTGGTCATAAGTACATCTTGACTGCAATCGACTATTTCACTAGATGGACTGAAGCAATTCCAACTAAAAAGGTGGGTCAAACCACGGTCATCACTTTTCTTGAGGGGTTGATCACTCACTTTGGTATCCCAGATGCGATTATAACAGATAATGGAACTCCTTTTATAGGTGCCAAAATTAGTAAATTTACGGGTAAGTACAAAATTTATTTGAAAACTTCATCTAATTATTATCCGTAGGGGAATGGCTTGGCCGAATCTACAAACAAGAATTTGCTTTGAATTTTGAAGAGGACCCTTGGCGATAATAAGCGGAGCTGGCACCTACTTTTGAATCAAACATTGTGGGCTGATCGCATCTCGATGAAAAAATCTTTCAAGACATCCCCTTATTCATTGGGATACGACAAAGAAGCAGTTTTGCCAATTCATATTGAATTACCGGCCCTCTAGACTTGGCATTTGATTGATGATGAGGATGATGAATCTGATTCTATGAACATGAGATTAGCTCAACTTTTATAGTTGGAAGAAGAATGGGAGAAATCATACCAGGATTTTATAGAACATGTTGAGATGACAAAAAAATGGTTCAGTAAAAAGGTCTCTAAAAGGACTTTTAAGGTTGGCGATCTTGTATTGAAGTGAAATGAAAAGAAATAAAAGTCTGGCAAACATCACAAGTTCGAGGCAATATGGGAAGGTCCATTTCAAATCACAGGTGCCAATCAAGTTAATTATTTTTATTTGCAAGATATGGATGGTCATGCACTGTTAATTCCAGTTAATGGTCTTCATTTGAAGGCCTATTATCAGTCAAAAAAAAAAAAATGAAAATGTGTGCAGAGCCCGAGACTTCCCAAGAGGTCACCCATCCGAGTACTACTCTAGGAAGGTTATGCTTAACTAGGGAGTTCTTTAAAAACTTGAAAACCAAAAAAATCAAGTGGGATGAGGTGTTTAGAGGGTCCAAGGTTCTGGACGTGTAGAAAAAAAAAAACAAAGGCTTGCATTTTCCCCGCTTTACGCTCTAAAACATGGCCTTACCTTGGAACCCTTGTTTTTGGGATTTTGGCTGCGTTTTTTTTCCCAACTCCCCCATGCAAGAAATTTAAAAAAAATAAAAAAAACTCTCCACTCCCTCCATGCTCAATTCGAAATTCAAATTTCGAAATTTGAATTTTCCCTCCCAAACCCTTTTTTTTAAATAAGAAAAGACATAACCCGAAATTCCTTTTTCGGGCCTCCGAAATACCCATTTCGGACTTCAAATAAAATATTATAAAAACTTCATTCCGTCCCTCCCGTTCCTTCATGCCCGAAACGCCCTTTTCGGATCCCGAAATAGTGTTCTTGGGATCCTGAAACCCTTCCCTCTCGCCCTTTGACTAGTCAACCAAAAAAAAAATTAATAAAAAATTGCATGCTTCCCGAGCTCATTTTTCTCCCACCCCAAATACCCTTTTCGGGTCCCCCTTCCATTATTAAAAAAAAAAAAAAATACGTGCTCATGCATGCCCGAAATTTCTTCATATTCCCACCGAAATAGCCTTTTCGGGTCCCCGAAAACATTATTTCGAGTCCCGAAAAAGCCCTTTCGGACCTCCCAATATACATGTCTTCCACCACTCCCCGTCCGCAGTCTTCGTTATCCTTCCGAAATACTCATTTCGAACACCCTAAAACACTATTTCGGGTCTCGAAATTCCCATTCTCTCCCCTGAATAAAACATTTCGACCATTTTAAAAAAAAATAAATAAAAAATAATCTCTTCAAAAAGCAAAAACAACCCGTCCTCTGCTTTGCTTTTCTCTTTTTCGGAAAGCTCATTCCTCGTTCGCTTTTCCATCCTTTCGCTTCCATTCCAAAAAAAAAAAAAAAGCAATGATACTAAAATAAGAAAAACCATTATGCATTTAAATCCTTTCGCTCGTCTTTTTTCCCATGCACCCCCCTTCTCCGTGCTGCACTATCTGTAAATTCCGCTCATTACTCAGTCCGCTCACTCATTACACTTTCTTAAAAAAAACAAAAACTACCACTTCTCGCATTTCAAGAAGTGGTAAGAAGCATACAAATAAAAAAATAAAAGCATCATTGGAATGCATGCAGTGCCCATGAAATTAGAAAGCTTTCCAACGGATGTGTATGGAAATTTATAAAAAGGATGCCCATCCTTTTGTTTTCAATCAAAGCATTTGCAGGGTTCCTATATCGAAGTCTTGCGAATCCCTTTTGCTCCAAGGTTTGTTGTTCGTTGCTGCATATTCAAAGGAAGCTGAAGATGGGGAGGAAAGTTGCAAAGGCCAAGAAGATGAATGTACAAAAAAGGCCTGAGATTGCGAAGAAGCCACGAAGAGCTCGAGAAGAAAAAGTTGAAGATATGGAACTGAAACATTATGATGATCGCTTGGGACAGATTAAAGATTGCAATATCACCAACAAGGGAGTAGAAATACTGCATCTAGATGCTGAGTTTGCTACACAACATGTCTGCTGGGAGTCCCTATACTATAGCATTTCTTTCTCATATCTCCTGGTACTTGTTTACACCTGTGCATCCATGTCCTGAGCTGATCTGGGCAATTGCACAATGCTACAACACTACTACAAGAACTGTCCAAAATGCCCATGGAGAAGTATTGTTTAGTATATCAGCTAGTTCCATACAGGATGCGTTTGCTTGCGGTGCACAACTTTTATCTTCTACTACATTAAAAAAAAATCAGTTTTAAGGAGGAGGAGAGGTATCAACCTACCATTCAGATGCGGCAGTTCATGGAGATCCAGTTATTAAAGACCCCACGATTGGGAGAGTTGCCAAAAATTCTGACACCACTGAAAAGTTTCAAGAGCCCAAATTTGTATTTAATGATAGCATGGCTAACAGGATTATCTTCAGATTTTGTAGTACAAAAGTGGCAAGCATCATTGGTGCAATTCATTTCATAGCCAAGGTTTTATGCTCCAACTGCCGTGACAACAACTCCAAATTCAATTTTCTTTGATTGGGCAAGTTTCTTATAAATGAGGATACATTCACAATTGAGAAAGCAATAAACAAGATAGATGAAGTAGGAAAAGCATTACCAGTATACTCATGGACTCAGAGTTTTTCCAAGAACGAGTCCTATTATAACTTCAATAGAATATTTTTAGGACCTGCTTTGGAGATAATGTATGGAGTATGCAACAGAGTGCCTCGGGCCCTACAAGCGAAGTGGTTGATCGGAAAAAAGGTGATGTTTTATTACTAACCCAGGGCATGGTAGTTAGAGTGTATGGTTTTACTGGTAAACCTTTTTGCTACCATATTTTACAACTGAACATATTTTTGCCTTGGAAGTAGCCCGACAAAGTGATTTTATAAATGATACCTATGGGTTAGGTAATAGAAAAAAAATACATGTGTTATGCCTTTCAAGTTTGGTGATATCACAGTTACTCAGTGTGGGTATAATGAACTGATTGTTGAGACACTCTATGATCATGGATTAGTTGAGCTTCCCCAACGATGGAAGTATGATCCTTTGGGTATTTTTTCCAGTTTCATCAAGGCAAAAACATTTCATTGTTGCCCTAGAGGATATATTGTGCGACAAAGGAACAATCCTAAAGGGCATGACATTGAATGGCATGTAGAGAATATGATGTCACTTCCTCATTGGCATGATTTTTATGAAATAGAGGTTGAATATGATCCTGCCAATCACTCAGAACAGGTTCCTCCTGAAGGTTTTTTTGATCAAATGAAGACCAAATTGCCTGATTAGTCTGATGAAAAGATTACCAATTGGTGGATCATGATATTTCATCAAAATAAGCTCAAAACAAAATATTCGATGGCTATAGATGATTCTTTTTCAAATATTTATGATGATAATTATGAGAAGTATCAGCCCCTCTCCTTTGCTAATTTGGTGCCTAAAAGTATTAGTAGTCTAGGTAAAGAACAAGAAATGATCGAACAAGTGGAGGTATTGGAAAAAGAGAGGATTGTTATTGAAGAGGAAGAGAAAGAGCAATTTCTACAAAATAAAAGGAGTGCAGCCATGGAAATTCCTTTCCCTCATATAGCAAAGAAGCCTAGGAGTGGAGCACATTCGGTGTTGAGCATAAAACAATCTTCATCACAAACAATTGAGCCAACACACTCTGATTCAATGGTGACTGGTTGATTTGAAAATGGGGAAGGAATAATCTAAAGGAGAAGAAAATATTGTGATACAACAATGGTTACCATCGACTCAAATGATCATAAGCACAAAAGGAGAGGAGCCCATAGGTATGCATTTTCCTTCTTCTTCTCTCATTAATAAGCATTTGGTGACCACTCCCATCCACAGTTCCTATGTTTTCCATCCATAGTTCCTATGTCTACTTCACCTCCCGTCACATCCACCTCTCCCATTCCCACTTCTATCCCACAGTCACAGGTCACTAGTGCTTCTTCAGTTTCACCCATTCCATCCTTTTCTCTTGCCTTCAGTTCATTTGTATCTGCCCCAAATCTATTTGCCCTTCCATTACCCTCTGTTTCATCTTCCATACCTTCACATTCTTCCATAAGCATGCAAACTCCTCTTCGAGTAAGCATGGTTGAGATCCCCTCCACTTCCATTCCTATGGTTGAATCCAATCCCCAACAAGCTATTTTTCTCTCTTCCCCAATTTTTGCCATGGAGGAGCCACTAGTATCTGACATAGAGTTGCTACCTGAGCACTCAATAGTGGAAAAACTCAGCAAGGCACAACAAAGTTCATCTAGGTGGTGGAAGAATCGTAAGAGAAAGGATTCACTAGCCATGGCACAACCAGTAAAGAAAGTGACTTTTGATCCCATAGCAATGGAGAAGCATATAGGTGAAAATCATATGCAGCTGCAAGTGGGAAATTTGTACCCAATGAATAAAGGCCTAGAATCGATTACATTCAGGCAAGTTGAATACCCCGTGAGCCGCTAGAAATATTGGTATTTTTGCCACATTGGAATTTTGTTGTAGTGTGCCACATTGACATTTCGTTGTAATCATTGGTGCCACATTGGAATTTTGTTGTAATATTTGTTTGAAAATTGTTTTTTCTTTTTTAAGTGTTTTCACACATTGAACACTTTTTCCTATGGATGTAATTTTGGGTGAATTTTGGTGCAAATCTTCCTTGAAAGGAGATTAATATTGATAAAGATAATTCTTGAGGTGAAATGATCGTTGAAGCTACCAATTTTAAGAATGTGCTCTTGATTCCAGTGCAATATTGTTCATTTTTTAGGCATTGACCACTTTGTGGGCATGCATTTCCAAGGTGCCACCATGGAGATTAAAACTGGACCGATGATTTGTGTTGAAGATTGATATGCCATGTGATAAAATCAACAGCTATTTTATTTAGCATTTTCTCATTGGTTCATTGTTGTGGTCGAGGAGAAAGTTGTTGCTATTGGTGGCTGAGTGGCCGACACTTTGCCTCCACATGTATTTAATGAAAGATGCGAAAACCTCTATAAATACTAATCAAATTCTTATTGTAAAGGGAGGTTAGATATTTTGCAATAAAACTCTCTAAGTTCTCTACATCAATAGAAGAGACTTGGCTTCTAAAATTTGCAAGCATTATTATGTGTGTGATTTCCTTATTTTTTTTTAAATCATTTCTGTTTATGCTCATGCTCTTGCTGTTAAGTTTTGAATTCTGCATTCTGAATTCAAACGTTGTTGGTTAGTGAGTAAATTTTGAAATGCGATCCGAGAGATATCTCTACAAAGGTGTGAGTTAAATTTTGCTGCTTTCCTTTTATTATACGTTGTTATAAAACTTGGTGGATTTTTTGTTGTTAGTTTGCCCCAAATTCTACACTTCGGTCTGTGTCTATATTTCCCTTTCTTTTAGTTATTTTTTAATTTCTTTCCTGCATCCCTAGTCTTCAAACAATGTAGAATTTACTAAGGGAGCCAGCCCTCTCTGGAGATCGGTTCGAAGGAATTTTCTTTTTCCCTCGGCCTTTCAATGTTGGTCGAGTCTAGGGCGCACAAGTGATGAAATATTGTACTTAGGTAGATTTGTGACCAAAACTCTCACACCTTTTGAATTATATTTGAATTTTGATATTCCTAATTTTGGAGGAAAATTTAATGTTGATGCACTAGAAAATTGGTTTGATAAATTCACCAACAATAATAAAATAACTTTTGCACTCTTGAAAGATTCATTACCTATTCAAAATTAGTGGGAAGCATATTCTAATAGAGATATGGAGGAGAATTAAGATAAAGTAATTTTCACATGGATTTATTTCATGGAGGTCATCAAGGAATAATATTATCATATGGGAGCCTATGAATATTAATACATGCAATGACAACAATTTTATAATTATAAAGACCATTTTATTCAAGATTATAATAATTCTTTCCACTCTATGGTAGTAAATTTATTTATTCAAGATACCAAAATGCATCAAATCCTTAAGTACCCAATTATGGTACTCTTGAAAGCTTCATTACATATTCAAAATTAGTGGAAAGTATATTATAACAAGCCTATAAAGGAGAATGAAGATAAAGTGATTTTCACATGGGATTATTTCATGGAGGTATTCAAGGAAGAATATTATCTTGTGGAATCCTATGACGACCAATACATGCAATGGCAATGGTTGCATCAATATAAAGACCAATATTTTCATTATTATAATGATGCTTTGAATTCAATAAATTAGGAGAGACATATAAATTTATTATCAAATTAGAGTAAAATCACAACAACAAAATTAGAAAAGGAGGAGCAAATAGAAAAAGTCAAAATACTAAGTACTAGCTAAATAAAGGCAAAAGTGACTCTCGAATGAATTAGGACAAAGGGGTTCAACCCCAAAATTAGAATTAGAAGCAAGAAAAAGACACAAGAAAAGAAACCCCCAAAGGCCAATGACAAATGGTGTGATTATCATAAGAGCAACTAACATTCAAGGCAGAAGTGGCAAGCAATTTAGTCATTTTTTATTTATTTGCAACCCTCTGCATCCACTATACCATCACCTCCACATCCATAGGCTAAGGATAGAGGGAAGGGGATTGTGGAACTCAAACCAAATGTAACCATTTTCACCACACATGTTATTCCAGAGTCATTAGAGAAGGAATATTTATTTCACACACAAATATTTGTCAAGGGTAAGTCATTATATTTTATTATTAATAGTGAGAGTCAGAATAATCTAATTTCTACTCAAATGGTTGAGAATTTAAGTTTGTGTATCACACCACACCCACAACCATGTAATTCTGGATGGTACAATGTGGAAGAGATATTCATGTCATTTAATAATATCTCATTTCTAATATCATCAAGCCCTTAAAATGTGAAGTTTTGTATGATGTTGTACACTTGGATGTCTATCATGTTGGGCTAGGCATTTATATGGAAGAGGCTTAGTATTTATCAGTCTAGGTCCTAAAATGTTCCAATCAATGATTTATAATATTAGATGTATCTCTACCTACCCGTGTTTTATTTATTATAGCTAAATAATGTAGGAAGATGGTAGTCAAAATAATAAATAGAATTCTATTAATGATTATATCGTAAAACAAAAGGAAAATTGTGAAGATATGTTAATGCTACAAGGTCATTTTTATTAGTTAGGTTCAAAATTAATTGTTATAAGTATTTAATAAGACCTCATAAGAATAGGTTATTTTAATGTGTAATATTGTTTCATGTTCATTTGAATTTCATGTGATATGGATTTGTTCATTTGAGTTTCATGTGATATGAAAAATGGATACCAGGAGACACAATCTTCAACCTATATCAAAATATTCTAACATATATGATGTTCATATTCTAGCCTTCGGAGGAGGAGACATTGAAAAGTTACTCAAAATTTTGGAATCTACAAATCAACCCACAAGTCCAAAGGAACCAAACTATGATACTAAGTAGATGTCTATATCTTCTACAGCTTCTATCCCTTCACACAAAAATTTTGATCATGGTAAAAGTATTATTTCACATCCATCTTTGTTAGAATCCTTCATACATATGATCCATTCTAGGATCATGAAAAAAAAATTGAGGTAAGTGAGACATTCATACTACTACCCACTCGAGGAATTTGTGAAGCTTTTTAGCTCTTAAAGGGCATCAAACCAGATGAAGTGGGTAAAACAAGCACAAGAGGTGTTCTAAAAGTAAAAGTGCATGAATCGTTATGAGTTGAACTAGAACATGTAGAATTGCATCTCACTCTGAATAAAAAACCTCTCACGTACCAAGAATTTGTTAAACATGTAGCTTGGAGATATGCAATGAACCAATTTATGAATCTTTGATCAAAAATGGTACTTGGAAGTTAGTTGATCTACCACTTCAAAGAAAGGTAGTTCAAAACAAATGGGTGTACAAAAACAACTATAAATTAGATGGTACCCTTGACAAACACAATGTGAGATTAGTAGCTAAAGACTTCAAACAAAAGTAAGGCATTGACTAAAATTTTGTATTTGTACCTACCACAAAATGGCCCACAATAAGGACTATTGTATCCTTAGTTGCACAATAAATTTGGAAGATTCATCAATTAGATGTAAATACTACTTTCTTGAATGGTGAATTGGAAGAAAAAATATACATGGCACAACTAGAATATTTTGAGATTGTAGGATAGGAGCACAAGGTATGTAGACTTATAAAGTCTTTATATGGATTGAAGAAATCCCCTCACGCTTGGTTCACAAGTTGTCAAATCAGATGAAGCAACTTGAATTTGAAGTGTGTGATTACCAAGATATTGATGCAACATTGTTCATCAAGCACAAAAAATATGAAGTCACATACCTCATAGTCTTTGTGGATAACATGCTTCTAACAAATAACAGTGAAAAAAGATCTTGCAAAGACTTTTGATATATCAGATCTGGGATTGATGAAATTCTATTTGGGCATAGAAGTAACTCAATAAAATGGTAAAATATTCTTGACCCAAGAGAAATACATCAATGATCTTCTATAGAAGTTTCAACTCAAATATGCATTCCCTATGACAACACCAATGGAATCAAATTTAAAACTCACCATGGATGATGACACGCCATAGGCAGATGCAATACTCTACAAAAGGTTTGTTGGTAGTCTCATTTATGTTACTAACACATGAATTGACATCACTTATGTAGTGGATATTCTGGAAAGGTACATGATCAAGCCAAAGAAGAGTCACTAGTAAGTGGCAACAAGAGTGTTGAGGTACCTAAAGACAACCTGCAATTATGGATTGTATGAAAGGATTTTAGATTTCAATCTCATCACACGCATAGACTTAGACTTTACAAGAGATAAAGACACTAGGAGATCTATGTTTGGGTACTGCCAATATAGTAATTTAATACTATTAAAAACTAAAACCAAAAACATCCTTATTACTCCAAGTGATAATTTTCAACTACCACTACTATCCAATAAGAAACCTTTCTAAACAATTCCACTAACAACCCTTATACCTCCCAACTTAGGCAAATAATAAAAATTTTATGCAAAATATTTACCTCACCTTCAGAGGGATTTGAACCTTCAACAACACCCATGATGAATGCCTTAGTCATGGCTTCAACCGCCACACAAGCTACGCGCTCATTTGAGACTAACAAAGCACCATGTGCTTCAAGTTGTGCTTCCCTTCTTGTCCTTTGCAAAAATGTGTGCCTTTGATGCCTTCAACCAACACGACTACCATGTTTTGAACGTTGGATCTCTTGCAAAAAAAACACTTTCACACATTCCCACTTGCCACTAGGCCAAGCTGCCCAATTGGCCTTCAAACGATCTATGCTTTCTGTTTTGAACTATTAACCGCACACAAAATTCGTAAACTTCTCACGAGCTCTTATTTCACTTCACATCCAAAATAATAATCAATCAAGCAAGGATAAATTTTAATGCCCTTTGAACATATGTATACATATTAATTTCCTCCATTCTTGTAAAACGTCGATGCTTAGAATGCTTTCACCACCATGTAATGTCGGTGAAGGTTAAGACCTTGATAAAGGCGCTTTGAATATTTTTAACTCCAAACCCATATTTGGGTATTTTAAAATATTATAATGAATATTATAACTATTTTACTTTGGGATTTTAACCATATCACTTAATATTATAATAACAAATATTATAATATTATATCCTTTTGAGTTTATTACTTCATTCTCATTGCATACCATGGTGTAAATAATATTTATTTATAAAATTTAAATTCTCATTGAATTTAAATAATTTATAAAAAATATTATATCTCCTTTTAACTTTGCACAAGCCTCCTTGAGATTTTATGAAAAAACCTTTTTAACTTATGCTTCCATATACTATTAAGATATTATGGAGCCCTTTTTATTTTAACTTTTGCACTGATTCTCTTGACCTTTGACCTTATTCCTAGATATCAAATAACAACCTTGACACCTTTGTTTCTTGATGAAATCCTTGATATTAATTATGACTTCATCTGGTTACATCAATGACAACTTTGACTTAGGGACTCAAAATGTCCAATAATGTCCCCCTTTGTCATTGATGGCAACCCAAAAACTTTTTACCAAAAACTTGAATTCTTTTCTTGTGCTGCTCCCCTTGGGACATTGCTCCCCCTAGCTCAATGCTCTCTTCAAGTATCAAATATCTCCCCCTTACTCAAATCTCTCCCCATTTGACATCAATGGCAAAGAGTCACCTTTGGGGCTTGAGGCGAAGAATGAGCCTCTTAGCTTAGCCCCTCCCCCACCTTCTTTTGATGTGGTTAATTTTGGGGTGGGAGTATTTCTACTCCCAGAAGATATTTTCCTTTAACTTTATCCTCTTTCCTTATTATATGATTCTTCTGATTCATTTGATTGTTTTCTATGTCCATATTCCTATCCATATAATTGTTCCTGTTCCTGTTCATATCCATGCTCCTGTTCCTGTTCATATTCATGTTCCTATTCTTGTTCCTATTCCTATTCCTATTCATGTCCATATTCATGTTTTTTTTCTGTTCATGTTCATGTTCCTGTTCCTATTCTTGTTCCTATTTGTGTTCATACCTATTTTTGGGATGTCTTCTCTACACCACTTTGTTGTGTGACCATAATTATTGCACTTATAACTCTTAATGTTATTATTCCTTGGAGGTGCAAATGTCTTAGGATTTCTCCTAGTGAAGCCATATCTTCTTCTGTCATGAATACTGCAATTTATTTCCTTGTGACCAAATTGATTACATGAGTAGCAATACCCATGAAAAATCTATCTGTTCCCAATTTTTTGTCTTACATGTGTCCGGAATTATGAAGCCCTGTACCCAAATCTATGACATGAAAAGCATATTTTTTTAAAGATTCCTTGTCTTGACCTCATTGGTCTCCTATTCTAATTTTTGTTCCATTTGAATCTTCTTTGTGCATTGTTCCTATTTTTTTTGAACTCTCTATTGTCCAACTCATCCTCTGATGTCTCACTTTCTTTCACACTATCTTCTTATGAAGTATCTTCATATGAAGTTTCTTCTCCTCCAAAACTTGAAGTTGACTCTCCTTCCCATTTCTTTTGAACCTGTTCAAATCCAAGACCTATTTTGCTTGATGTAGTCTTTTGTATCTTGATGAACTTATCCAAGTTCTTTGAGCTATTTTTAAACCCTTTCATATTGATCTTGGAGTCCTCTAAATCTTATTTTAGTAGTGCCACTTCTTGTGCTAACTTCTCACATTCCAAGATATTTGCTTCTAACTTATCTTTGAACCTTTTTGCCTTAGCCTTTGATTTTTCTAAATCCTCTATAAGCAATCTTCTCTCTTCATCACATTCCTAAAACTGAATTTCAAGTTTAGAGTGTTGCTTTCTTACCTTCTTTACTGTGTCAAGGGCATAGATAAGTTCTCCCTTTAGATCATAACCATCCTTTTCTGAATATTCCTCTATTTGTTTACCTTTGTCCACATCTCTGTTTTATTTTGGCTTATCTTCTATAGGATCACTTACTTCTTCTTCTAAAGCCATTAGAATATTTTCATCTGGTCCTTCAAGTGCATTCTCATATTCATCATCACTGAAACTATAACCATCCCTTGTACAATCATCTTCAAGATGTCCAAAGTTACCACATCTAAAACACTTGAGAATAACTAGAGTCTTAACTGGTTCTTTTTATTCAATCATAAATAGGACTTCATCTCTATCATTGTCTAAAAAAATAGCATCACTATCACTTGAATACTTACTTGCCTTATCCGCATAGTAGCTTCTCTTTTACCTTTGAAAGAAATTATTTCCTTGTCTGCTTTGTCCATCCTTGCTTTTCTTCTGATGCTTATCCCGCTTATATCTTTCTGATTCCTTGTTATTGTGATCCTATTTTTCTTCACCATTGTTGTTCTTGGGTTCTTGATAATCTGTTGCAAAATATCCATACTTTCCACAATTGAAACACTTAACAAATATTTTATCTCTAGATCTTCTATAGTCCTTATCTCTTCTACCATAGTTAGCTTCTTCATCACTATATGACTCATTGCTTTATTATGACTTCTTACCCTTTGTCTTATTGGTTTCTTTGAATGCTACTTCCTTCTGGGACATAGGATCTTTTGTTCTTATCTCAAATACTATGAGCATACCAAGAAACTTATCTCTTTTCAAAGTATCACCACCTATTGATACTTCTATAGTAGAAACCTGTTCACTAAATCTTTTTGGAAGAGATCTTAAGACTTTATCACAAACATCAGATTCATCAATCTTCATACTAAGTCCTCGCATATCATTAACAACCTCATCAATTCGAACTAGGTAAGCACTAATATTTTCCTCTTAGTTCATTCTTAATTCTTCAAGTTGTCTTTTGATAATTTGACTCTTTGCTTTCTTGACACTTTTATCTCCTTCATATATATTTTACAATTTATCCCACATATCTTTTTAGTTTGACAATGCATAACTTTCATAGACTTTGTTCTACGCAAACCTCTCACAAGTGCATTCATTGCTTTTGAATTATAGTGTTGTAGAAGCTTACCTTCCTTATATGTATAAGGATTGATTAAGGGATCGTATCCAAATTCCACTAATTCCCAAATTTCATTTCCAAGTGCCATCAGGTAGATCTTAATCATCATACTCCAATACATATAGTCACTTCCATAAAATACTAGTGCTGAACTATTTGAGGACACTTCCTTAGGATCCATTGTGTTCTTGTTCAGCCTTTCCTTCAAGTTGTTAAACTCTTCTGAAGGAACCCACTCGATACCAATTGAAGAACACAAGCTTATACTAAGAGGGGGAGTGAATAGTATAAGACCACTTTTTACTTTTCTTTCCAAATCAATATTAAGCAATGTGTAGATAGCAATATCAATAGTAGTAATCAAAGCAATGCATAAATCACCACACACAATAGAGACACCATAATTTACGTGGTTCACCCAATGTGGGCTACTCCATGGAGAAAATATTTCACTAAAATTTTCTCAATCAATCTCTTGGGAATCCTTCCCAATTACAATGTTTATGGACCTCTATCCAAAGGAGACACTAATCCCCTAAATCAAGTTCGTGGATCTCTATCCACTAGAGAACTCCTTCTCCTATGCTCTGGCTGGTGATCCTCTAGAAGACTACTACCTCCACTACACTGGCTTGTGGATCTCTCTCCACTGAAGACTCTTGTCCCCACTCAGAAGACCTGTCCTCACTACCCTGGCTGATGGATCTCTATCCACTAGAGACTACTTTCCTCTCTGCTCTGTCACCTCCAAAGATCTATCTCAAATCTGCACTAAACATAGTCCATTCGATCTAGCACAAATCTGCTCAACAAGTCCACTCAAAACTTGCTCAAATCTGCTCAATAGGTCCACTCAGAACCTGCTCAAATCTTCTCAACAAGTCCACACATAACTTGCTCAAATATGCTCAACAAGTCCACATAGAACTTGCTTAAATCTTCTCAATAAGTCCACACAGAACTTGCTCAAATCTGCTCAACAAGTCCACATAGAACTTGCTCAAATATTCTCAATAAGTCCACACAGAACTTATTCAAATCTTCTCAATAGGTCCACTCAGAACCTGTCCAATCTACTCAATAAGTCCACACAAAACTTATTCAAATCTGCTCAATAGGTCCACTCAGAACCTGTCCAATCTGCTCAACAAGTCCACACAAAACTTGTCCAAATTTGCTCAATAAGCTCACACATAACTTATCCAATATCATAGAAACATAAAGTGAATTGTTAGAGACCCAATATGTTTCAACTCAATGCTCAAACACTTTCTCAACTCAAATCAGAATATAGAATAGTTTATTTTATGGAACTTGAACAATCACTTCATACATCCACTTGACTAGGCTCACTCAACTCTACTCAACCAATTACTCAAGAAACAACCCTTGCTCACAAACCCTAGTCCAAGCATGTAAACACCAACTCAAAATATTTCCAACAATGCTCAACAACAAATCTCACATAACAATGATACTCATGTTCTTTTCAAACCCTAGTTCAAGTTATTTGCACAACAACTCACTTCAACAACAATGCATATAAATCAATCTTCACATAACAATGATACTCATGTTCTTTTCAAAACCCTAACTCAAGTTCTTCACACAACCAATGGCTTCAACAACAATGCTTATAAAACAAGTTTTTAATCACAACACTTAATTCCAGAAAACCTTGAAGCATTAACTCAAACACTTTTGAAAAGGAAACCCTAATCAAATCCTTTTCACTCCAAACTTTATTTTCTAGAAATCCAATCAATCAACTCAACCAAGGAAGAATTTGCCCATACCTTTTTGCTTGACAAGGAGTTGATCTCACAAATCTGTCACACTCACACTCACTTCTTTGCCAATCTCAATAAGGGTTAGAAGATAATAATTTCCTCAAAAACACAATACAAAATGATATCAATAATTACACCTTATCACTCCAACTTAAAATAATATTCAACACCTTCACAATAATCTTCTTTAACACAAAAACCCCTTATTAAAATTAAAACAATACTCAAAAGTCTTAATCCTCCAATATGCCAATATAGTAATTTAAGACTTTATTAAAAATTAAAACCAAAAACCTCCTTATTACTCCTAGTGATAATTTTCAACTACCACCACTATCCAATAAGCAACCTTTCTAAATAATTCCACTAACAACCCTTATACCTCCCAACTTAGGCAAATAATAAAAATTTAATGCAAAATATTTACCTCACCTTCGAAGGGATTCAAACCTTCAACAATACCCATGATGAATGCCTTAGTCATGGCTTCAACCGCCACACAAGCTACATGCTCATTTGAGACTAACGAAGCACCACGTGCTTCAAGTTGTGCCTCCCTTCTTGCCCTTTGCAAAAATGTGCGCCTTTGGTACCTTCAACCAACATGACTTCCAAGCACACTACCGCATTTCAAATGCTGGCTCTCTTGCCAAAAAAACACTTTCACACCTTCCCACTCGCCACTAGGCCAAGCTGCCCAGTTGGCCTTCGAACGATCTATGCTTTATGTTTTGAACTGTTCATCGCACATGAAATTCGTAAAATTCTCATGAGCTCTTCTTTCACTTCGCATCCAAAATAATAATCAATCAAGCAAGGATAAAGTTTAATGCCCTTTGAGCATAGGTATATATATTAATTTCCTCCATGCTTGTAAAACATCGGTGCTTCGAATGCTTTCACCACCATGTAACGTTGACGAAGGTTAAGACCTTGATAAAGGCGCTTTGAATATTTTTAACTCCAAACCCATATTTGGGTATTGTAAAATATTATAATGAATATTATAAATATTTTAATTTGGGATTTTAACCATATCACTTGATATTATAATAACAAATATTATAATATTATATCCTTTTGAGTTTATTACTTCATTCTCATTGCATACCATGGTGTAAATAATATTTATTTATAAAATTTAAATTCTCATTGAATTTAAATAATTTATAAAAAATATTATATCTCCTTTTTAACTTTGCACAAGCCTCCTTGAGATTTTATGAAAAACCTTTTTAACTTATGCTTCCATATACTATTAAGATATTATGGAGCCCTTTTTATTTTAACTTTTGCACTGATTCTCTTGACCTTTGGCCTTCTTCCTGGATATCAAATAACAACCTTGACACCTTTGTTTCTTGACGAAGTCCTTGATATTAATGATGACTTCATCTGGTGACATCAATGACAACTTTGACTTAGGGACTCAAAATGTCCAACAATGTTCCCCTTTGTCATTGATGGCAACCCAAAAAAATTTATCAAAAACTTGACTTCTTCTTCTATGCTACTCCCCCTGGGACATTGCTCCCCCTAGCTCAATGCTCTCTTCAAGTATCAAATCTCTACCCCTTTGACATCAATGGCAAAGGGTCACCTTTGGGGCTCGGGGATAAGAATGAGCCTCTTAGCTTAGCCCCTCCCCCACCTTATTTTGAGGTGGTTAATTTTGGGGTGGGAGTATTTCTACTCCCATAAGATATTTTTCTTTACCTTTATCCTCTTTCCTTCTTATCTGATTCTTTTGATTCCTTTGATTATTCTCCATGTCCATATTCCTATCAATATCATTATTCCTATTCCTCTTCATATCCATGCTTCCATTCATGTTCATATTCATGTTCTTGTTCCTATTCCTATTCCTATTCATGTTCATGTCCATATCCATGTTCTTATTTCTGTTCATGTTCATGTTCTTGTTCCTATTCTTGTTCTTGTTCATGTTCATACCTATTTCTGGGATGTCTTCTCTACACCACTTTGTTGTGTGACCATCATTATTGCACTTATAACACTTAATGTTATTATTCCTTGGAGGTGCAAATGTCTTAGGATTTCTCCTAGTGAAGCCATATCTTCTTCTATCATGAATCCTACAATTTATTTCCTTGTGACCAAACTGATTACATGAGTAGCAATACCAAAGAAAAATTTGTATGTTCCCAATTTATTGTCTTACATGTATCCTACATTGTGAAGCCATGTGCCCAAAACCATGACATGAAAAGCATATTTCATTGAACCTTCATTTTCTTGACCTTATTGGTCTCCTATTTTGATTGTTTTTCCATTTGTATCTTCTTTATGCATTGTTCCTATTTTTGTTGAAATCTCTATTGTCTGACTCATCCTATGATGTCTCACTTTCTTTCACACTATATTATTCTGAAGTATCTTCATCTCAAGCTTCTTCTCCTCCAAAACTTGAAGTTGACTCTCCTTCCCATTTATTTTGAACTTGTTCAACTCCAAGACATGTTTTGCTTGATGAAGTCTTTTGTATCTTGATGAACTTATCCATTTTATTTGAGCTATTTTTAAACCCTTTCATCTTGATCTTGGAGTCCTCTAAATCTTCTTTTATTAGTGCCACTTCTTGTGCTAACTTCTCACATTCCAAGATATTTTCTTCTAACTTATCCTTGAACCTTTTTGCCTTAGCCTTTGATTTTTCTAAATCCTCTATAAGCAATATTCTCTCTTTATCACATTCCTAAAATTGAATTTCAAGTTTAGAGTGTTGATTTCTTACCTTATTTACTGTGTCAAGGGCATAGATAATTTCTCCCTTTAGATCATAACCATCCTTTTCTGAATATTTCTTTATTTGTTTACCTTTGTCCACATCTCTATTTTCTTTTGGCTTATCTTCTATAGGATAACTTACTTCTTCTTCTAAATCCATTAGAATATTTTCATCTGGTCCTTCAAGTGCATTCTCATATTCATCATAATTGAAACTATAACCATCCCTTGTAAAATCATCTTCAAGATGTCCAAAGTTACCACATATAAAACACTTAAGAATAATTGGTTATTTTTCTTCAATCATAAATAGGACTTCATCTCTATCATTGTCTGAAAAACTAGCATCACTATTACTTGGATACTTACTTGCCTTATCCACATAGTAGCTTCTCTTTTGCCTTTGAAAGAAATTATGTCCTTGTCTATTTTGTCCATCATTGCTTTTATTTGGATGCTTTTCCTACTTATATCTTTCTGATTCCTTGTTCTTGTGATCCTATTTTTCTTCACCATTGTTGTTCTTGGGTTTTTGACAATCTGTTGCAAATTCCACTGATTCCCAAATTTTATTGCTTTTGAATTATAGTTATGTAGAAGCTTACCTTCCTTATCTGTAGGAAGATTGATTAAGGGATCATATCTAAATTCCACTGATTCCCAAATTTCATTGCCAAGTGCTATCAGGTATATCTTCATCATCATACTCCAATACATATAGTCACTTACAAAAAATACTAGTACTAAATTATTTGAGGACACTTCCTTAGGATCCATTGTGTTCTTGTTAGCCTTTCCTTCAAGTTGTTAAAATCTTCTTAAGGAACCCACTCTGATACCAATTTAAGAACACAAGTTTATACTGAGAGGGGCAGGGAACAATATAAGACCACTTTTAACTTTTATTTCCAAATAAATATTAAGCAATGTGTAGATAGAAATATCAATAGCAGTAATCAAATCAATGCACAAATCACCACACACAATAGAGACACCACAATTTACGTGGTTCACCCAATGTGGGCTACTCCATAGAGAAAATATTTCACTAAAATTTTCTCAATCAATATATTGGGAATCCTTCCAAATTACAATGTTTATGGACCTCTATCCAAAGGAGACACCAATCCCCTAAATCAAGTGTGTGGATCTCTATCCACTGGAGAACTCCTTCTTCTCTACTCTAGCTGGTGATCCCCTAGAAGAATATTGCCTCCACTACTCTAGCTTGTGTATCTCTCTCCATTGAAGACTCTTGTCCCCACTTAGAAGACCTATCCTCATTGCCCTAACTAATGGATCTCTATTCATTTGAGACTACTATCCTCTCTATTATGTCACCTCAAAAGCTCTATCTCAAATCTGCACTAAACATAGTCCATTCGATCTAGCACAAATATCCTAAAAAATTCTACTCATAACTTGCTCAAATCTACTCAATGGGTCCACTCAAAATCTGCTCAAATCTGCTCAACAAGTCCACACAAAACTTGGTCAAATCTGCTCAAAAAGTCCACACAAAACTTGCTTAAATATTCTCAACAAGTCCACACAGAACTTGCTCAAGTTTGCTCAACAAGTCCACTCAGAACTTGCTCAAATCTCCAATCACTTCATACATCCACTTGACTAGGCTCACTCAACTCTACTCAACCAATTACTCAAGAAACAACCCTTGTTCACAAACCCTAATCCAAGCATGCAAACACCAACTCAAAATATTTTCAATAATGCTCTACAACAAATCTCACATAACAATGATACTCATGTTATTTTCAAACCCTATTTTGAGTTCTTTGTAAAACAACTCACTTCAACAACAATGCATATAAATCAATCTTCACATAACAATGATACTCATGTTCTTTTCAAAACCCCTACTCAAGTTCTTCACACAACCAATGGCTTCAACAACAATGCTTATAAAATAAGGTTTTAATCACAACACTTAATTCTAGAAAACCTTGAAGCATTAAATCAAACACTTTTGAAAAGGAAACCCTAATCAAATCCTTTTCACTCCAAACTTTATTTTATATAAATCCAACGAATCAACTCAACCAAGGAAGAATTTGCCCATACCTTTTTGCTTGACAAGGATTTTATCTCACAAATCTGTCACACTCACACTCACTTCTTTGCCAATCTTAATAAGGGTTAGAAGATAATAATTTCCTCAAAAACACAATAAAAAATTATATCAATAATTACATCTTATCACTCCAAATTAAAATAATATTCAACACCTTCACAATAATCTTCTTGAACACAAAAAACGCTAATTAAAATTAAAAAAATACTCAAAATTTTTAATCCTCCAATATGCCAATATAGTAATTTAAGACTTTATTAAAAATTAAAACCAAAAACCTCCTTATTACTCCAAGTGATAATTTTCAACTACCACCACTATCCAATAAGCAACCTTTCTAAAAAATTCCACTAACAACCCTTATACCTCCCAAATTAGGCAAATAATAAAAATTTTATGCAAAATATTTACCTCGACTTCGGAGGGATTCGAGCCTTCAATAATTTTTGCGACGAATGCCTTAGTCATGGCTTCAACCGCCACATGAGCTACATGCTTGTTTGATACTAACAAATCACCATGTGCTTCAAGTCATGCCTCCCTTATTGCCCTTTACAAAAATGTGTGCCTTTGGTGCCTTCAACGAACATGACTTCCAAGCACACTACCGTGTTTTGAACACTGGCTCTCTTGCAAAAAAAATGCTTTTACACCTGCCCACTCACCGCTAAGCCAAGCTACCTAGTTGGCCTTTGAACGATCTATGATTTCTATTTTGAACTGTTCACCACACACGAAATTTGCAAAATTCTCATGAGCTCTTCTTTCACTTCGCATCCAAAATAATAATCAATCAAGCAAGGATAAAGTTTAATGCCCTTTGAGCATAGGTATATATATTAATTTCCTCCATTATTGTAAAACTTTGGTGCTTATTTGTATTCATTTATTTTGGATTATAGTGTTGTATAAGATTACATTCCTTATCTGTAGGAGGATTGATTAAGAGAGCGTATCCAAATTCCACTTATACCTAAATTTCATTGTCAAGTGCCATCAGGTAGATCTTCATCATCATACTATAATACATATAATCACTTCCATCAAATACTAGTGCTGAATTATTTGAGGATACTTCCTTAGTATCCATTGTGTTCTTGTTAGCCTTTCCTTCAAGTTGTTAAACTCTTCTAAAGGAACCCACTATGATAACAATTGAAGAACACAAGTTTATACTAAGAGGAGGAGGGAACAGTATAATACCAATTTTAACTTGTCTTTCCAAATCAATATTAAGCAATGTGTAGATAGCAATATCAATAGAAGTAATCAAAGCAATGCACAAATCACCACACACAATAGAGACACCACAATTTACGTGGTTCACCCAATGTGGGCTACTCCATGGAGAAAATATTTCACTAAAATTTTCTTAATCAATCTCTTGGTAATCCTTCCCAATTACAATGTTTATGGACCTCTATCCAAAGGGGAAACCAATCCCCTAAATCAAGTTTGTGGATCTCTATGCACTCAATAACTCCTCGTCTGCTCTGGCTGGTGATCCTCTAGAAGACTATTGCCTCCACTGCTCTAGCTTGTTGATCTATCTCCACTGAAGACTCTTGTCCCCACTCAAAAGATCTGTCCTCACTACCCTGGCTGATGGATATATATCCACTGGGGACTAATTTCCTCTCTACTCTATCACCTCCAAAGATCTGTCTCAAATCTGCACTAAACATAGTCCATTCAATCTAGCACAAATATGCTCAAAAATTCCACTCATAACTTGCTCAAATCTTCTCAATAGGTCTACTTAGAACCTGCTCAAATATGCTCAACAAGTCCACATAGAACTTGCTCAAATCTTCTTAAAAAGTCCACATAGAACTTGCTTAAATATTTTCAACAAGTCCACACAGAACTTGCTCAAATATGCTCAACAAGTCCACTCAAAACTTGCTCAAATATGCTCAATAAGTCCACATAGAACTTATTCAAATTTTCTCAATAGGTCCACTCAGAACCTGTCCAATCTGCTCAATAAGTCCACATAGAACTTATTCAAATATGCTCAATAGGTCCACTTAGAACCTGCCCAATCTACTCAACAAGTCCACACAAAACTTGTCCAAATTTTCTCAATAAGCTAACACATAACTTATCCAATCGCATAGAAACATAAAGTGAATTGTTAGAGACCCAATATGTTTCAACTCAATGCTCGAACACTTTCTCAACTCAAATTAGAATATAGAATAGTTTGTTTTATGGAACTTGAACAATCACTTCATACATCCACTTGACTAGGCTCACTCAACTCTACTCAACCAATTACTCAAGAAACAACCCTTGTTCACAAACCCTAGTCCAAGCATGTAAACACCAACTCAAAATATTTTCAACAATGCTCTACAACAAATCTCACATAACAATGACACACATGTTCTTTTCAAACCCTAGTTCAAGTTATTTGCACAAAAACTCACTTCAAAAATAATGCATATAAATAAATCTTCACATAACAATGATACTCATGCTATTTTCAAAACCCTAACTCAAGTTCTTCACACAACCAATGGCTTCAACAACAATGCTTATAAAACAAGGTTTTAATCACAACACTTATTTCCAGAAAACCTTGAAGCATTAACTCAAAAAACTTTCAAAAAGGAAACCCTAATCAAATCATTTTCACTCCAAACTTTATTTTTTGGAAATCCAATCAATCAACTCAACCAAGGAAGAATTTGCCCATACCTTTTTTCTTGACAAGGAGTTGATCTCACAAATATGTCACACTCGCACTCACTTCTTTGCCAATATCAATAAGGGTTAGAAGATAATAATTTCCTCAAAAATACAATACAAAATTATATCAATAATTACATCTTATAACTCCAAATTAAAATAATATTCAACACGTTCACAATAATCTTCTTTAACACAAAAACCCCTTATTAAAATTAAAACAATACTCAAAAATTTTAATCCTCCAATATGCCAATATAGTAATTTAAGACTTTAATAAAAATTAAAACCAAAAACCTCCTTATTACTCCAAGTGATAATTTTCAACTACCACCACTATCCAATAAGCAACCTTTCTAAACAATTCCATTAACAATATTTATACCTTCCAACTTAGGCAAATAATAAAAATTTTATGCAAAATATTTACCTCACCTTCTGAGGGATTCGAACCTTCAACAATTTCCACAATGAATGCCTTAATCAAGGCTTCAACCGCCACATGATCTACCTGCTCATTTGAGACTAACGAAGCACCACATGCTTCAAGTCATGTCTCCCTTCTTGCCCTTTGAAAAAATGTATGCCTTTGGCACCTTCAACCAACATGACTACCAAGCACACTGCCATGTTTCAAATGTTGGCTCTCTTGCAAAAAAATGCTTTCACACCTACCCACTCACCACTAAGCCAATCTGCCCAGTTGGCCTTTGAACGATCTATACTCTCTGTTTTGAACTGTTCACCACACACAAAATTCCCAAAATTCTCACGATCTATTCTTTCAATTTGCATCCAAAATAATAATCAATCAAGCAAGGATAAATTTTAATGCCCTTTGAGCATAGGTATATATATTAATTTCCTCCATTATTGTAAAACATCGGTGCTTCGAATGATTTCACCACCATGTAACGTCAACAAAGGTTAAGACCTTGATAAAGGCGCTTTGAATATTTTTAACTCCAAACCCATCTTTGGGTATTGCAAAATATTATAATGAATATTATAAATATTTTACTTTGGGATTTTAACCATATCACTTAATATTATAATAACAAATATTATAATATTATATCCTTTTGAGTTTATTACTTCATTCTCATTGCATACCATGGTGTAAATAATATTTATTTATAAAATTTAAATTCTCATTGAATTTAAATAATTTATAAAAAATATTATATCTCCTTTTTAACTTTACACAAGCCTCCTTGAGATTTTATGAAAAACTTTTTTAACTTATGCTTCCATATACTATTAAGATATTATGGAGCCCTTTTTATTTTAACTTTTGCACTAATTCTCTTGACCTTTGGCCTTCTTCCTAGATATCAAATAACAACCTTGACACCTTTTTTTCTTGATGAAGTCCTTGATATTAATGATGACTTCATTTTGTGACATCAATGACAACTTTGACTTAGGGACTCAAAATGTCCAACATCCTTTTATTTCTATGTGAATTTAGCAAGCATGGCTATATTTGATCAACAAGCTGACTATTCATGAACAAGATAGTAGGTGGTTCGTCATGTTACAAGATTTTTTGTTTTGAGTGGTACTCAGACTAGGGAAGAAGTAAATTGGTTGTCAAGGATTCACTTAGGAGAGCTTGTAGAGGGAGTGTAAGATAAATGTTTTGATGCTCATTTATTTTCAATAACTATGCTACCTAAGTGGTACATATGGGTGAATACTTATCGACAAGAGAGCTGCCAAAGGATTTGATGGTAACACAAAATATTATTGTGAAATCAACACCACTTTAATTGATAATGGGGTTGTACAAGATAGGTACAAGTATGTGGATGAATACTTGTTGATCTGGAGCTAACAAAGTGGTTGATGACAATAGAGAAGAACATTATTCTGAAGTCAACATTATTTTAGTTGATAGTTGGTTTGTACAAGAGTGTACCTAATGGAGTATTGTGGGATGTTTAATGGATGAGGAATTGAATGCAACATTGAAGGAAGCTCATAAGGGGTTGGTAGGAGGGCATATGGTACTCGATTTATTTACAATAAAGGTGTTTTTGCATGGCTATGGTGGACCACCCTCTATCATGATGTGAAAGAGTTTGTGACCACATGTTATACATGCTAGAGAGTTGGGAAGATACTAAGGAGGGAATTCATACCATTGCACCCATTATAATTGTAGGAGTTGTTTGAGATATGCTTAATTTTATTGGACCATTTAATACTAGTAGATGAAGCAAAAACTATTTGATAAAATGGGTCAAGGAAAGGGCATTTCTTGAAAATTCCACAATGAGCACTACATGTTTCTTGTATGAGTAGATTATTACAAGTTTTGAAATATCCCTTCAATTGACAAGTGATCAAAAAGTATTTTCAATAAATTTATTTAGAAGTTGATCATAGAATTTAAGATATTGCATTCAATGTCTAGTTCGTATTACCCCAAAGAAAATTATCAAGTGGACGCAATGAACATAGTATTAGTATCAATAATATATAAGACATGTAATTAAATATTTTAATTGGGAGGATAAATTGCTAGAAGTATTGTGAGCATACAAGAAAAAATTTAGGTGAATGACAACCACACTGTGTTTGAATTGATGTACAGTCTAAGTGATTGTGCCAATGGAATTTTTGATACCAAGTCTAAGAGTAGTGGTACAAAAATTTCTATGTGACTAAGAGAACATAGAGGAAAGTCTAATGGCATTCATAAAGTTGGATGAGAAGAGAGTGATCGTACGACAGACCATGAATATTTCTTAGCATCATAGAAATTTGTGGCATGACAAGTACTTAAAGGATATGGATTTGAATCTAAGTGACTTAGCCCTAAAGTATAATGACAAGAGAGAAACCAAGCTAGTTATGTTGAAAACCTTATGTCTTGGATCCTTTCAAATGAAGAAAGTGATTATCAATGGTGCAATAAGATCAATTAAACTAGATAGGACATTATATCCCCAGATAGTTAATAGTTTGAACTTGAAGTTGTATAAAATGCAAGCACAATTTAACATGGTAAATTTTGAACCAACAAGCAAAGGAACAAGTACAAGAAGGCTTAAAATTACATCAAGTCAATCTTCAATATCTTTCCAAGGAATATCAATTTAGGAGGTTGGGGAGTCAGGTTGTACTAAGGAAGAAGATAGTATTATAAATGATAGTGATTCAAAAAATGAACTTGTGGAGCAACTATCATGGTTGTATGAGGAGGACAATGCAAGCAGGCAAGAAGTGAATTTGCAATCCATGATTGAACAAGAGGAATTGTAGCCTCAATTTATAGAGCATAAACATATTTTTATGTTTGTTATATTTCCAAATGTAGAAGAAGAAGAATGACTAAGATCATTGAATTTAGATAATATACAATAAGTGTTGGTAGCATATGTTGGGTAAGGAGAACCACTATAATAGCAGACTTAGAGTGAGGGTACTGAGCATGAAGGAATGAGTTTACTTTCAACTATTGGTCATGCACAACAAAGAATGAGAAAATAAACATAATAGATGCATGAGCAAAGTGAACAATTGAAAAATTGAATTTTAGAATTAAGAAGACAACGTGCATGAGGATTACTACGGATGCAATAGGATACTTGATCAATATTGGATTGATGGTGATACTTTATCACTCCCTTCCTTATCAACAACTAGACCAAGCTATATTTTTTTAGAATAGATAGAGCTCTTCAAAAAACCTTACACCTTGCACGTGAACAACCATATAAGCATTGGAAATTATTTCTAATCCCACCCAATGAACAATGAAAGAGAAAGGCAATAGGTTGACTTTTTCTTTTGGATCTAGCTATTTTTCTACAAAATACTTTATAAATCTTATAAGTAATAAAAAGGAATGGATCCTTCTATCCATATATAGTGAGGAATAGAAAGTGCAACTAGAACTAGTGTGATTGATCATGGTATCCATAATGTTGTTGAGCTCCTTTAGTGAACAAGATCAATAAACAAGGTTCAATATCCTATTCTATCTTGGTTGGGTTCTGTTCACTACTATTTTATATAAGGGTTTCTCAAATAATTCTATATTGGATGTTTATCCCAATATCGGGAAGCTGAATTGATATGGAACTGGACATCTCTTTAGAAAAAGTTGTTATCAAGAGCTTTTCCTCTTAAACGGATAGAAGTAGTTTTTATAAAAAAGATAAGAGTCTAGAGGAGATCCTTGCAGGAGTATAAAAAACAAGAAATTATTAAGATTTTCTAATGGTTGTGCAGATAAAGTTAATTTTTTATAGATAGACTACCAATTTAGTAATAAAATATGCAATAAGAGAATAACAATGGAGAGATATACATGAACTATCATTGCCAATTAGAGGAGAAGTTGGGAACGTAAGAGTCGAGTAGTGTATCCTTGAGTTCAAGAAGTAATGAAGAGGATTGGAGTAGTGATAGCCTAGGATTGGAATACAAAAGAAGAGTACAGAATGAAACACCATGAAGAAAACAAGATAACCAACCTATAGAAAATGGGAAACAACAAGAAACTTAGAGCCAAAATTCCTTTGAGGTAGGTTGGCAAATGAGTTGGAGAAATCATGATCACCAAATTTGAATGGTTCCTTGGTAATTTAAGTGGCCTACAAAGACTACCAAATGACCTAAGGTATGCTTATGAACAAGGTTATTTAGGTAGTATGGGAGGGCTTCCAGGAGACCTAGGCTACTTGGATTAGTTTGGCCAAGGGAGGATACCATCTGACCTCTTTCTTGACTATATAAAGGGAAGTTGTTTTCCTCAAACTACCCGTAGGCTACACAACTAGTAGGGTGGGCTATCTAGGCCAAATATTGGCTATCTAGGAAATGATTGAAGAACCCATATGGCCTTAAAACCATCTAAATTGATCGTTGGATGATCTAAACTTACGAGAGACCATCTAGGAGGAAGGAATAGGAGACCAAGAATGATTAGACTATTTGGAATACTAGGTCGAATAACAATAGTACCAAGGTCATATGATGGAGGTGAAATAGAAGGAAAAGAAGCTATACCATCTAAAAGAAACACTAATGGATTATTTTTTGAGAGGAAAAATGAAGTAGTCAAACTAAAACATGAAATACTATTACGAAGGAGTCAACTATGGAGGATGTAATTAGGATGATATGATGGGAAATCTAGCCATCCAATCCATATAGAGTATATTATTATACCAAGATCACAACCAATCAGATAGGGCCATCTAGGTCAACAAACAAGATCATCCAAATAAATAAGCCATCAAATAGAACAAGCAAATGTACCAACAGGTCAATCAAGTGAGCCATATAGCCACTTAGAACATATGCATAGGGCAAAGGAAAAGGTGGATTATGTTTGTAAAATGGATAAAATACAAAATAAAAGTGTGCAAGGTGAGAGAAATAAACTACAAGTTAGACATGCACAAGGTGAGAGAAATCATGTCTAGTTACATGTAAGGTAGTCAAAGGTGTGAAGTGGTAGTTAAGAGGTCACATGTAGGCCAATTGTGATCCTCCCACCTCCATATTATAAATAATCATTAGGAGTTGGCCATGAAGCATTCTAACACTCAAAACCAAAGAGGAGCTATAGAGAGTGAGAGACAAACATTGCGAGAGGAAGGAATTAGAGACTGTACAGACAAGAGTGCTATAGGTAGAGGATATTGTGTAGAGGTAGTAATAGACCAAAGCTATAGTGTAGAAGGAAAATCCCATAAGAAATAAAAAGGTTGCATTGTAGAAGTGAATTGCCAAATCAAAGAAATTTGAATATGCTAAGAAGTGTCGAAGAGGGATTTTTTTAAATCTCTCTCTAGTACCAACAAAAATTATCTCTTTTATAGGTACAAGGGTTGCAGAAGCAAATTAAAATTGGGGAAGATAAGAAGAAATACAAGGACCAAATTTTACAAAGGATAAAATGCCAAACCACTAAAACTAATTATTTTCCAAGTTGTATGGACCATACAGGTTGCCAATGAAAGAGAAAAATTAGGTTTGAAAGTAAGAATATGGGTTGTCAAAGGAGCTATAGATACCATTGTATGGACGTAGGGATACTATGTAGAGAAATCCATCTAAATTCAACTTGTCAAGGATATAGCTATTTGAGAGTAGACCATATATAGACAAATCATCTAAGGTTGGGACCTTTGGTAGTAGGTTGTCCAAGACCATGCCATTTTGAGGTAGGTAATCAAAATATGAGGTGTATGGATAATCAAGGTCGTATAATAGTGTGATTGTAGTGGAGTAACATGCCATGTGGAGCTATGAGAATAATACAAGTAATCAACAAGATAATTGAAATAGTTAGAGGTAACCATTGTCAAAAATTTGTAAAATTTGAATCCAAGGAGATTGAATGTAAAAGGGATGTAGAGAAGGCCACAAAATTTGGAATGAATCAAATGGGTGAAACTATAGAAGAGATTTCAATTTGAGGATGTGTTGTAGATAGGACCTAAAACCTATTGGGTAAGAATTGAATATGGCTTCTAGAGAGGTCTAGTTCATCATGAGCATGGTAGAGAAAAAGAGTGCACAATATTTTCAATGTATGGCATACCACAATATATAGAGAGGCCAATACTAGTAAACCATACTATGCGAGGAAGCACTACGAGTGTCATTATGGGTATTGTATGTTGGAAATATGAGCAAGTTTTGTTGTCATTGATGTCAAGAGGTTGATGTCCAAGTTTCATCATCATTAATGTCATCAGATGGTTTTTCCACAAGGTAAGGAAGAGGTTCAAAGGAATAGGATATAATATTTATTTTAAACATTATATGCCTAAAAAGGCCTAAAAAAATTAAAGATCCAAGGAAGGAGAAGCAATTTAAAAGGACATCCTAAGGATGTATAAGCCGTTTAAAAGGAAATAATAATATTATAATATTCCGGGTTACATGTTCGTTTGAAGAAAAATGAGGGCCAAAGAGATCAAATTTTAAATCATCCAAAAGACCCATTTGGCAGATTTTGAAGACTATGGTTTAATTTATTTAAATTTAAATATTTTAACCATAGGTTAAAATTTAAATTTAAATAATTAATTAAGGTGCCAAAAGTCTAAATAATTAAATTTGATTTAAAAATTGAATTGCCTAAGTTCATTACGTATTAGATAACATGGCATATAATATAAAAGGAGGTAAAGTTTTATTGCAAAAATCATCCATGCCATTAATGCCCAAAGGTCTAAGTGTTTCATGCACCAAAGAGAAAGAGAATTTTGCATGTGTTAAAAGGTTTAGTGGGCATATGAGGTGACAAATTGAAGCGGGGTTCCAAAAATATCTCGAAGTGCTTGGTAGTGTAGGTGGTAGCCGAGGGCTTCTTTAAGGCATTGGTTGAGCGCGAGATCATAGGTTTGATTAACGCGATTGAATTTTACAAAGGAGGAAATCTTGTTTTTTTTGTGCATGTCGGAGGAGGCATAAGGTTTAAAGGATAGTTGTGCACCCTTATTATTTCATGAGGGCACATAGCCCAAGTGGTGGATGTGCTTTGCATGAAGGTGCTTGGTGAGGCAAGGTTGGGTGTTCGAATCTTGCCAAAGGTTTTTGTTGGGAAGAATAAAAGGTATGCGCCTCACATTTTAATTTGCCAAGGTTTTGATAATTTAGAAATTGCATAGTGTTGAAATTAAAAGGTGGTTTATGAGTTGTTGAGGGAGATATAAGGGATTATAAAATTAAAATATTTTATTTTTATTTTGATGGTTAGAATTTATGAAATAGGAGTAATAAGGTGTGCAAGGAATATTATATCTTGAATTTTGAAATAAAGCTATATTGTGTTAATTATTCTGAGAGGAGAAATAAGGTGCATAAAGGAATTATTGTGGAAGTGAATTAATTGAATCTTTTCTAATTATTTCTAAAGTTTGGAGATTACAAGGTGTATTTAAGATTTAACATTTTTGTATGGTGAAATAATCTTGAGGGAAAATATTTGAGTAAATATTTTTGATATCTAACCTTTGAGATTAGTAAAGAGGTTGATTGTTATTGAGATAGGTTTTTGAGGTTAAATCTCCATCAAAAAATAGGTATGGGCATATCATCCTTGTGAGTGAAATATTATTTTGTTGAACATTGTGAGATGCAAAGTTGGAGTGAAAAGGTTTGTTTGATAAGAATTGTTGGAAGTATGTGAGTGAGCCTTTATGTGCATGATTAGGGTTTGTGAAAGAACATGATGATTTGTGAAAAGGTTTGTTTGATAAGAATTGTTGGAAATTGGTGTCTCTATTATGTATGATGATTTGTGCATTGCTTTGATTACTATTGTTGATATTGCCATTGATATATTGGATAATATTGTTTGAGAAAGAAAAATTAAAAAGTGGTCTTATGCTATTCACGTCTCCCTCTCAATATAAGCATGTGTTCTTCAATTGGTATCAAAGCAAGTTCCTTCGGAAGAGTTTAACAACTTGAAGGAAAATCTTATAGGAACATAGATGGATTATCAAAGTGGATCTTCAGGAAATAAGGCACCATTTTTTGATGGGAACAATTATGCATTTTGGAGTGTGAGAATGAATATTTTTCCTAATGATACTAGGAAATGATATATGGCAAGCAATTGAGGATGGGTACATACCACTAGCTACTCCACCTATAGATAAAATGGTAAGCTTCTACAACTAAATAATCAAAGGCAATGAATGGAATTTTAAATGGTTTGTGTGAAACAAAGATTGTAAAAGTTATGCATTGCACATCAACAAAAGAGATTTGGGATAAGTTGAAAGGTATATATGACAGAGACAAAAATATCATGATGGTAAAATTGCTAAATCACAAGAAAATATTTAAAGACCTAAAAATGAAGGATGACAAAGACATTGCTTCATACTTAATTTGTGTGATGAGGTTGTTAACTCCATGTAAGGACTTGGGTTTAAATTTGAAGAAATAGATGTTTTTCACACGATTTTAAGGTCACTCCCTAAGAGGTATAGTGAAAATATTTCAACCATAGAAGATTCAAAAGATATTGAACTTTTGAAAAGGGATGAGTTATATGGAATTCTCATAGCTTTTGAGATGATAATAAAAGAGGAGGTTATTCCCCAGAAAGAAGTAGCCTTCAAAGTTACAAATAATTCAAATGGTAAGAAGTTAGATTCAATTAATGAATTATCCAGTGATGAAGAAGCAAACTATGGAAGAAGGAACAAGGACACAAGAAAGTATAAAGGTATGAAATTAGTTAGGTGTTTTAATTATGGTAAATATGGTCACTATGCATCTGATTTTCTAGAGGCTAGAAGTACCAATGATGAAGAGAAATAAGATCATAAGAATAGGGAAACAGGTAAACATAGGTATCAAAAGAAAAATAGGGATGGAAAAGGCAAGCAAGGAAAGAAGTTTTTCCAAAGGCATAAGAAGATTTTTATGTAGATAATGCAAGCAATATTTCAAGTGATAGTGATCATAGGTCCTTAGATAATGATATTTCTTGTATTGAAGGAATTATATTTTTGACATTAGAAAAAGAAGATGTTATAAAAAGGGCACCAATAATTCTCAAGTATTTTAGGTGTGGTAACTTTGGTCATCTTGAATATCAGTGCACAAGGAATGGATTCAATTTCAATGAATATGAGTATGAATATGCTCTTGAAGGACCAGAAGAAGAAATTATTCTTATGGCAATAGAAGAAGAAGGAAGTGATTCTATTGAAGATAAATAAAAAAGGAATGAAGATGATCTTGATGATAAAAAGGTAGAGGAAGAATAAAAAAATTTAGAGGAAGGAGAAGTTGATCTTGAGGGTGAGCTTAAATCTTCTATTAAGGAATTAAGAAAGGTAATAAAACATAATTCAAAACTCAAGATTCAATTTCAAGAATGTTATGAAGAGAAAGGAAATCTTATAGAATATCTAACCAACTCAATAGCTAAGACAAGGAGATATAAAGAGAGGTTGGAGGTAAAGGTTTTAGAATGTGAAATATTAGAGCATGAGTTAGCTTCACTAAGGAAGGAAGTAAAAGAGTCTAAAAATAAGCTACATAGGTTTTGGAGAAGCTCAAAGACCTTGTATAAGATTATAAAGATACAAAGATCTTCATAAAACAAGACAGGACTTGGTTTTGAACAGGAACATAGAGAACAAGGAGAGGAGTCAATCTCAATCTCCAAAGAATACGAAGCTTCAGAAGAAGAGAGTGAAAGAGAGAGTGAGACTTTTGAGGATGATTTGGACAATAGAAAGTACAACAAGGAAAGGAATAATGCACAAATGAGGAACATATGGAATAGGAAACAACACAAGGTAGAAGAGACTAAGAGAACAATGGGGTCAAGGCAAGGGTTCTTTAATGGATGTTGCTTCTCATATCATAGGTTTAGGCACAAGGCTACACAGTGCAAGACACATGAAAGACAAGAATATGGAAACTTTAGAAACATGCATCTCTTCCAAGGGTATTGCTACTTTTGTAATCAATTTGGTCATAAGGCAGTTAATTGCAGGGTTCATGATAGGAAAGGATATGGCTTCACCAGGAGGAACTACAAGACATTTGAACCTTTAAGGAATCATAATATTAAGTGTTATAAGTATAATAATAATGGTAATAAAGCCAAGTGGTGTAGAGTAGAATATCCAGATACAATTAGAAATAGGAAAATTCAGAGGAATCAAAAGGATCAGTGGAGGAAGAAGGTGGATAAAGGTAAAGATCAGTGTATGCTAGGAGTAGAGATACTCCCACCCCAAAATTAACCACCTCAAGAGAGGAGGTGGGGAGGGGCTAAGATAAGAGTCTCATTCTTAGCCCCAAGCCCCAAAGGTGACCCTTTTCCATTGATGTCAAAGAGGGAGAGATTTGAGTTAGGGGGAGAGCATTCAGTTAGGGGGAGCAATTTCTCAAGGGGAGTAGAACAAAAAAAGGTAAAAGAATTGGTAAAAGAAAAATGGGTTGCCATCAATGACAAAGGGGGGAGATTGTTGGAAATATGAGCAAGTTTTGTTGTCATTGACGTCAAGAGGTTGATGTCCAAGTTTTTCATCATTAATGTCATCAGATGGTTTTTACACAAGGCAAGGAAGAGGTTCAAAGGAATATGATATAATATTTATTTTATATATTATATGCCTAAAAAGGCCTAAACAAATTAAAGACCCAAGGAAGGAGAAGCAGTTTAAAAGGACATCCCAAGGATGGATAAGCAATTTAAAAGGAAATAATAATATTATAATATTATGGGTTATAGGTTGGTTTGAAGAAAAATGAGGGCCAAAGAGTTATAAATTTTTAAATCATCCAAAAGACCCATTTGGCATATTTTGAAGACTATGATTTAATTTATTTAAAATCTAAATGTTTTAACCATAGGTTAAAATTTAAATTTAAATAATTAATTAAGGCGCAAAAAGTCTAAATAATTAAATTTGATTTAAAAAATTGAATTGCCTAATTTCATCAATGTATTGGACAACATGGCATATAATACAAAAGGGGATGAAGTTTTATTGAAAAAATCATCCATGTAATTGATGCCCAAAGGTCTAAGTGTTTCATGCACCGAAGAGAAAGAGAATTTTGCATGTGTTAAAATTTTTAGTGGGTAAACAAGGCATCAAATCGAATCACATATCTCGAAGTACTTGGTAGCGTAGGTGGTAGCGGAGGGCTGCGTTAAGGCATTGGTTTAGTGCAAGCTAGTGGGTTCGATACACGTGATCAACTTTTGCAAAGAAGGAAATCTTGTTTTGCCTATGTCGTGTCAGAGGAGGCATAAGGTTTAAAGGTGACATAACCAAAAAACATGCTCCTATCTACTGTATTAGTCTATAGTCATCATAAAAACGTAAAATCTTGACACATTGCATAAATTCAACAAAATGATATTTCTTGTAGTTATTATGAACAAATTTCTATTACAAATATACCCCTCTTAGGGTCACTTGAATGATGATACAGTCTGTACAATTGCCAATGCCCTAAATAGGGTAGGCACATTAATATTGCCCTTTGACTAGTCGTAAACTGCCTTGGGGTGGAGTTGACCCCCTTCTTCATGATGTGGAAGGATTATGATATAGACTCCTCTTGTACCTATCTTCCTACGATCAAGAAACAACAACACACAATCAAAAAGATAGATAGCCTCTCATTATGAGGCCCTTTAAGGAAATATACATGATAATGCCATTAAACTAATGATCAAGAAAACATAAATAAAACATTTAAACTATGCTAATTGAATCAATATTTGTAATATAGCATAAAGGAGATCATTAGACAAATAATGCATGGATCAGATATCAAAATAGAAGCATAGAGGTGCATAAAAGATCCACAAATATCCTAATTAATGCAAAGCATAAAATAACTATTCTAAGCTAATTCCTATGGTAAGAATTCTTCTAAACTACAATTAAACCTAAGAAATGATTAATCTAACCTATTTAACCAAACAAAAATGAAAATATTAAGGTGATCTATCACCTATTGCAAATCGTAGCTCTGGTGAGCGGTCTACACTATGAACCACGACTGATAGCTGTGGTTTGACCTTTGATGGATTTGCCCTCAAAATTAGGGGTAGTGGGCTTGATCTCCTTATCCAAATTGATGTTCAAAGGTCACCTTCATTATCCTCAGATTGATTTGGTAGTCAATTTTATATGAAGGGCCTTCGCTTATCCAGATTTGTGCTTCTTGACTCTCCTAAGAACCTAGGGCATCCATAATGCAATTAATCATGAATATTGGCGAAAGGTTCAGGGATTAAGTGTAATAGATCTATCTCTTAGTATACTCAGTTTGAGTGTACAATTTTTCAGGGCTTAACTTCTCAAATATCCAATGCTTGCTTCTCTTTTTCTCCCCATTTGGAGGGGGTATTTATAGCATGCCCCTAGGGATAGGGTTGGCTTCATGGAGAAGCCAATATCAAGAAGGGTGGTTAGGACAGTTGGGATGGAAGCCTCTGGAATCTTTCATCCTTCAATTGCCATCTTCTAGATATTTTTGCCATTCCAACAAATTTGGCTAGGATGGAAGGCCTAACTGAACCTTAGTTAAGACCATAGGTCACAGTTGCAGTCCAGACTACAGACCGTAGGTGTCAACCATGGTTTAGACTGGAGACTATAGGTCTGGGCTACGGTTCAGACTGATTAGGGTAAAATCCCTAAATTGAGTGGTTAGAACCACTGCTCTATCTTGTAGATTATCCAAGATCCTCCATATGGTCTTATAGCATGTCCATATGATTAGTCGCCCTTGACATGACATGTTTTATGTGTCTACAGATGCCCCTTTTGAGAGGCATTATGAGATCGAACAACGCTGAGCAAAAATATACATCCTAAAGTGATGCCTAAGGTTCTATGATGATCATTAGTTGGATCAACATTAGATGCCCTAGGTCTAGCAAAAGGACACACATATTAGAATCATTGCTTCCAACTCATGAAAGCAGGTGTCATCTACGGTTTGCCGAGACTAAGAGAACCTATAAATTGAATTGGCATTTGAAATTTTTCATTATTTTCTTGCAAGAACTAGCAACTTGAGAGCTTTGAGAGTGAGAGAACATTCCCTGATCCAAAATGCTACCACACTCTACCATAATTACACTCATCTACCTCGATGGTGGATCTTGATCAGCCATCTAGCCGGGGTGTGGGCAAGGTAACTTGAAACTGAGACCTCGCACTCAATACCAGTAAAATGAACCACATTAAGCAAAATGGATAATGAACCTCACTAAACTACTGGTAATGAACCCCACCAGTCTAGGTTATATTAGAATTTTAATTTTTTGACTTAGTGGACTAGGAGGGTACCCGAAATGGGTGCCTTTCCTAAACCACAATTGGTAGCTATAATTCCCAATTGGAAAATTGGGGACCGTAGGTTTTAGTTGCAGTTATTTTATATGTTTTTGTCATTTTTAGCATTGTTTTTATCTCTGTTTAGCTAGATTTTGTTTTACATTATGCTTTTTATTTTAGATATTGACTTCTAGAACCAGGGAGTCTGACATTATGAAGACTTTCCATGAGGCTCTGTCTGATGATGACCAAGATTGGTTTCGAGTTGTTGGGTTCGGCTATGTCATGGATCTGCCCACTATTAGGGTAGATCAATCCTACCTGATTGCATTGGCCCGATGCTGGAATTCATGGACCAACACATTTCACCTACCTACATGTGAAATGACTATTACTCTGTAGGATGTCTAAAGGATCTTCAAGATCCCCATTGATGGTGAGGTCATCGTCTCCTCTACCTCTAGGGTAAACGAGGTTGTTTTCAATTCTATCTTCGATGACCAGAGCAAGATGCTCAGGATGCGATTGACCATGGAGGGATGCACATTGGTGAGTGGTATCACGAGTATGTCTTCTCTACATGGGAAGCCCTCTTCATGCACCTTATAGTACAAATTGTCCTTCTAGACTCCTCGGGTGTGAGGATTCCCTAGAACCTCTTGTCCAATACCTGGAGGGTTCTTCAGAGTTCTACATAGGAGCCCTTACTTCTATCATGGGGGATCACCCTGCTATGTTAGATCTATAGGTAGCTATATTATATTACTAAGCATAGTCATAAGGGCATCAACTATAGTCTTTTGTTGTAGATCTAGGGGTGGCAGCACATTCAGATCGAGCATCCTGTAGATCTTCTACTATGCATCACTTATATTGTTGATGATCATCAGTGTTATGCCACCTGTTTGCCTCATGAGGAGGAGGGTACCCACATTAGGATTCATGTTGGTGACATCCAGCATTCTATCACTTAGTTTGTGGTACTTGGCCCGAATGATGTTTAGTGGCAGCCCTCTATGGATTGCCCAGCGTGGCCGAAGGAGGGCCAGCGGCTGAGATAGGCATGCCATGATAGATTGCTAATCAGTCGTAAGGCTAAGATTCAAGAGTACCAGTTCTACTCTTGGGTCCCATGATGGTTTAGGATCATATAGAATATTCTATATGTCCCACTCAGATACAAATGCTTGGTCACAGAGCATGATCTATAGTGGATCGTTCTTGAGCCTTTGGGAGATGCTACTGATGACTACTAGGAGACTGTAGTTGAGACTATTGGGACCACTCCAGAGTATGACGAGTGGTGGTCCATGTTCAAATGGTACAACATAGGGCCTCTTGGCCGAAAGCCAGATCAGGCAGAGGCAGAGGTGGATCTTGACAAGCGTAGGGTATGCCAGCAGATAAAGGGTGGTTGGGTGTAGAGGCCGCTATCGAGGAGGCTCCACCTAGATGAGGAGGCTCCAGAGGAGGGTGAGGTACCTATCAAAAGAACAGAGGGTATTCTATTAGCTCAGGTGGTTGACTTGTAGAATTAGCTCGGACAATTCCAAACACAAGCTAGAGCGAGATACTACTATCGCCACTCTAGAGGTGAAGGTATCTGATAGGGATATGTGCTTGATTAAGGTGTAGGATCTAATATAGGATCTTACTATATGGGTCACAAATGCAGAGGCCTAGGTTTAGATACTATAGACTACCCTGGAGTTAGAACAGGAACAACAGACTACAACAGAGATAGAGAGGGATCTCCTTCAGGTGTCGAGGGGGGTTATGCCACCTCCTTAGGTTACTATGGGGCCTATGACAGCACCAGTGGTAGATCTATTAGGTTTTAAAGATCCTATGGAAAATTTCGAGCAATTGCATAGCATGGTAATGAGGACCAATGAGATGCATGCAGCCTGGCTTGCTCACGTTGATCAGCTAGTCAGCTATATTGAGATGCATGGGCTATAAGTTCCTAAGGATACTTTCATTTTAGAGTCTCAACAGACAAGGTCTAGGACCTCGAGATAGTATATGGTGAGCTTGAGTCATAGGAATCATAGTACTGAGAGGACACATAGGTCCTCTAGTACACATGGTGCGACCTCGCATGCCAGGACTAGAGATGTAGAGCAGACTTTAGGGGCCACTGATCAGAGGACTAGCCTACTGCAGTTACCAGTTTCTCATGTGCTAGGTGCATTAGGATTTGTATGCAAGCAGGATCCATAGCAGGACCCACCATGGGTGCCATATCAGATAGGAGAGCAACCTCCAAAGCATAGTGTTGAGGGAGGCAACGAGAGCTCCGATACAGGGGGAGCAGACTAGATCTAGGCTTTGTTAGATGCAGACTACATTTTTGATATGCCATATTTATTTTGGGTGTAAGGTGGAGGACCTACACACTTTGTAGCCTACGAGAATTTTGATACACTCCCTATGTACTCTTTTGGACACATATATATATGACTTGATCATTTATGGATCATTATGTGTACCGATATTTATTTTTGATTTTATATTTACTTTTTTATTTTTTATTTATTTGATGCACATGAATGCAATACTTATGTTGATGCTATGTTTATATGATGTGATGTATGGATGACATGCACTAGATAGCTATCTTATTTATGATTATTTTGATGAGATGCAGTGATCTAGATGATTAGATGTGCCTTTTATGATGTATGCATATGGATGCACTGTTTATTTTTAACGCATATTTGTTTTTGCTTTGTGGGCATGCATTTATTTTTATGAAGTTATGGTATGCTATGCAATGTATGGTAATGCATTATGTACATAATCGTAATCTAATGGGAATGAACCTGTATGCTTTAATCACTTAAAACATAAGGAATGAATGTAAACTATGTATATCGATTTTAAAATATGACACCACAGAATGTATAACAATCATGCAAAATAATTGATAATTCTCATTACAAGAACTTAATAAATTAATCACCCATATATGAAATGCAATAAAATGGATTGGTATAATGCTAATTAATGAATATGTCATTCTGTATATTTTTCTTTGCTGCACTAGATAGTCAGTGGTCGTCTAAACATCATTTCTGATATTCATGCGGTATCTATCCTATATGTTTGATTGTGCTTTGTAAAATGCATTCTGATAAATGTATGACTCTTTTATTTTTTATGTCTAATGATATTTGGTATTTTTTTCTATTAGAGAACCTTTTGAGGTTTTCCATGAGACTCAAACACCCTAGTAGAATTCTCCAAAAATCACATACTAACTGTACAAGGATTTTATTGGACAAGGCTTTTGCCATGACAGACCCAACTATTCATCATCCCTGTGTGTGCATGTGAGTATTTTCTGATATACCATAAGCATACCCCGTATGTCATTTGAGACTCTTTCAACCCATATGTGAGATAGGGTTCCTCATACGATCGTACCATCCTTGTTTCAAATTTGATTAGACTTATACAACTAGACAAACCTAGGCACCTAGAGCTAGCTCATCTTGCAAATTTATCAGGGCTACCCCTCCAAATGCAGGCAGGACTCTTTCAACCCATTGCTACATTTTGGAATCACCCAATAGAACTACCCCTCTGATTGCAAGTGGGAATCTTCCAACCCATTGCTATGATCGAGGATTACTCTATGGATTTCAAAAGGTGGACAATCCAAGAATTCAAGTTCTCATCCTTCTTACTTGCTCATATGTAGTGATAAAAATTACTGTTAGTCCACGTGTTATCATTTTCTTTGAGCAAGGGATTTTTATAGTGCTTTTGATTCACTATGTTACTTTACATTTGATTTGGACTTTGTACTTTGAAATTTGCACTTTGTAACTTAGGATTTAAACTTTGTAACTTTGGGATTTATAGAGGAAATTATTGTCCTTTTGCCAAAGTTCACCACTCTTGACCAAACTATTTGCAAGATATGCAGGTTGTGAAACCCATCTCTCTAGATACCTAAGTCTGCTTTCACAGCTTTCATCATCTCTTGTCTTAGCAAGATTTTATATTGTTTTGCTTAGTGACGAGATCCTGATATGTTGAAGCACTATCCCAACCAATGATCTCATCTATAAAAGTAAAGCAATATTTCTACAATATTTGAAGAACCCACTAGGTATGTTTGAATGACTGGAAAACTTAATATACATACATATTTCTCTGCAATAGGTATCATGTATGAATACAATGAATTATGATAAATGCAAGGGTGCATGATTGAAACACAAATGTGCGACCATTTGTAAGATTTTTATAGACACATTACAGTCTACTATGGAATGCAATGGATGACAAATGCCTAAATATAATATGATGATGTGAATGCATGTATGAAAAATTAAACTCCAAAAGCAAATGTTTTTGGATTTTATGCTTTACCATTTTTTTTGGAATTTTATATATTTTCAAATTTTTATGAATTTTTGAGCTTTCATATTTGACCCAACGATGAGTATATATGCATTTGGAGATTTTTGAGGTTGACCAAGAAATTTTTAAAAATCCTTGGAGCTTTTTGGATTGACCTAAGGGCTTACAGACACCTTTGGAACCTTTTAGTTGACCAAACTCTCAGCAAGAGAGTTTGGAGCCTTTTAGGATGACCGAGCAATCATAGGAACTCTCGAAGCCTTTGGGTTGACCAAGAGACTTTTAAAAATCCTTGGTGCCTTTTTGGGATGACCAAGTGGCTTTAAGTAACCCTTGAAGCCTTTGGGTTGACCAAGCAATTTTTAGAAATCCTTGGTGCCTTTTTGGGATGACTAAGTGGCTTTAAGTAACCCTCGGAGCCTTTGGGTTGACCAAGCAATTTTTAGAAATCCTTGGTGCCTTTTTGGAATGACCAAAGGGCTTACAGATGCCTTTGGAGCCTTTTCTGCTACACTCTTTAAGCATAGAATGCCTTAAGATGGATGATTTTGAGTGTTTCAGGCTCTTCAACACCTCCTAGCGACATCAGGTGATAGGTACATGAACCAATATTTTCAGATATGATATAGGGTCCTAGCCAATTAGCCACAAATTTTTCTCGCATATTGGGTGGAAAATTTGAGTTATGTTGGTTTTATTTTAGCTCAAGATCCCCAAATTCAAAGTCTCTCTAGTGGACTTTGATATTTTAAGCTTGTTTTAATCGCTCTTGATAGACGTGGAGATGCTCTAGGGCATTCATGCGACGTTCATCTAGTAGCATCAATTGATCTAGTCAAGATTGCCATGCAGTGTCATCATCGATGAACTCTTTCAATGTAATGCACAGCGTTGGAATTTCCAACTCTAAGGGCATAATGGCCTCATTGCCATATACTAGTGAAAATGGAGTCACCCCAGTGGGAGTCTGAATTCTAGTCCTATAATCCCATAATGCAAGGGGCAACTGTATATGCCAATCCTTATGGTGCTCTTGCACTATATTTTTCAAGATAGCTATCGCAGTCTTGTTTGAGGCCTTAGCTTGCCTATTTGCCTACGAATAATATGGAGTTGTAAAATTGTATTTGATGCAGTACTTAGATGTTAAAGCTCACATAGTTTTGTTCTTAAAAGAAGTTCCATTATTTGAAACTATTTTGGATGGTATCCCAAAATGACTTATGATATGCTCCATTATGAACTCTGCTATGCGAGCTCTAGTGGTCATTGTTAAGGAAATGGCTTCCACCCACTTTATAAAATACTTAGTAGCTGTAATAATGAATGTATGTCATCCTGATGACAGAGGAGAGATCTTGCCAATTAGATCAAACCCCCACTGAGCAAATGGCCAAGCCTCTTGGATGGGTTGTAGGACCTATGATGGCAAGTGCATAATATTAGCATGATGCTGACATTTGATGCATTTCCTATCATACACATTGCAATCCTTCTCCATAGTGGACCAATAATAATCCATTCAAAGGATGCACTTGACTATGGCCATGTCATTGAAATGGCCACCGCACAGACTTTCATGAGCTTCTAAAATTGCCCAAGATGACTCTTGGGGCTCAAGACAATGAAGGAGAACTCCATTGTAACTTTAGTGGTACAAAATGTCTCCTATCAAGACATATTTAGTCACTTTTTGTTTAAATGTGCATCTTGCGACATGCGACAGTCCCTCCAGGACAAAAATAAGTCTTAGGCAGTCTTAAATCTATGACATCTAATTCTTATGAGCCTCAGCTTTGACTGCTAAGACGACTTGCTCCCCCTGTGTATTTATCTTTGTAAATGCAGACTGGGAAACAACCTAGTGATGAATGGTGGTGCCACTCCCCGTAGGACTCTGGGAGGTTAAAGACCCCCAGGGTGCTTTCTTGAGAAATTCTTCAGCTTTGCAGAACCAATCAGCTTTTGGCTCCACACTAATCATGTTGACTGATTCTTTGTTATCAAAGATTGCACACTCTACTGTAGGATGTGAGAGCATATTGACATGGATGATAGTGAATTCTACAGATGAATTCTGATGGATTAAGGATCCCAAATATGCCATGGTGTCTACAAACCTATTTGATGAACGAGGGATTGCCTTGATGTCGTACCATTCCAGTTTAGCTAGATATGTGGCAACAAGATCTTTATAGGCTTTCAATATCACACATCGACATTGAAATAGTCTCTTCACTTGGTTAATTATGAGAAAGGAATCACCAAAGATGTTTAGTCTCTTGATATTCATGGTGATGACTGTATGGAGGCCCAAAAGTAGGGCTTCATATTCAACATTATTGTTGGTGCATGGGAAGTCTAGTTTGAATGACAAGGGCATTGGAGCTCCTTGCAGTGTGAAAAACACTATCCCTATGCCAGCTCCTTGCTCACATTTTGAACTATCAAAGAATAGAGTCATATCAACATTGTTCTCTGGTTCTTCTGGTTCAAGAGCTTTGGATACTACAAAAACTGCATCATTCAGAAGCTCGATTGTTAGAGGTCTACTTTTGGATAGTGGTACCTCAACTAACTGATCTTCTATGACTTGTCCCTTAATGGACTTTTGGCTTATGAATTCCAGATCGAATTCTATCAATAGCATGATCCACTTTGTAGTACGTGTATTATGATACATTTTGCTCATCATATACTACAAAGGATTTTGTTTTGATATCACATATGTCGTATGACTCAACATGTAGTGCCGCAATTTCTTGGTAGCAAAAACTACTGCTAAACATAGTTTTTCCACATATGCATATCCTAGCTTGTAACTCACCAAGGTTTGGCTAATGTAATATATGGCTTTCTCTTTACCTTGTACATTCTTTTGGGCCAACATGGTCCCTAACGCAAAGTTTGTTGCCAATATATATAGCATAAAATACTCTTCTGGACTTGGTGAAGCTAACACTGGCGGTGTCGCCAGGTATTGCTTTATTTCAATGAAGGCTGCCTTGTAATCCTCATCCCAGTTGAATGGGACACCCTTATGTAGTAGTTGATTAATGTGTTGACATTTATTCGATAGTTGGGCGATAAATCGATTTATCGAGGCTACCTTGCCTTGAAGGCTCCTTAATTCCTTAATATTGGTGGGAGGACACATTTCCAAAATGGCCTTGACCTTCGTTGGGTCTACTTCGATGCCTCTCTTGGAGACAATGAACCCTAGTAATTTTCCAAAAGTTACGTCAAATACACACTTCTTAGGATTCATCTTGATGTCGTGCTCTATCAGGTGATCGAAGACTTTTCTTAAGACCTTTGCATGCTCTTCTCATAGCAATGACTTGGCTAGCAAATCATCGATATAACCTTCAAGAATTTTGTGCATATAGTCATGAAAAATGTATGTCATGACCCACTGGTATGTGGCACCAGCATTTTTGAGACCAAATGGCATAACTTTGTAGCAAAATGTTCCCCATGGCATTATAAACGTGGTTTTATGCTGGTCTTCGGGCTTAATCCGAATTTGATTGTAACCAAAAAAATCATCCATTAAGGATATTATTTCGTGACCTATAGTAGAGTCTACTAGAGCATCGATATTGGGCAACGAAAATGAATCTTTGGGTGTTACCTTGTTGAAATCTCTAAAATCTATACAAATACGGATCCTTCCATCTAGTTTTCCTACAGGCACCATATTGGATACCCATTCTGGATAGTCTATGGAAATGACAAATTCTACATCCAAAAATTTTTGTAATTCATATTTCACCATTAAGGCTACTGTTGGATGCATCTTTATGAGCTTTTGCTTGACAGGCTTCTTGGACGGGTCTAGCGAAATGTTATGAGTAATGAATTTTGGGTCTAGATCGGGCATATCTTTGTATGTCCAAGCAAAAAGGTCAAGTATCTCTTTCAACAGAGGGATGATGCTAGTGCACTCATCCAGAGTGAGACTCATTCCAAATTTAACCTTCTTTGGATTGGTGGAGTCATTACTGATATCCACTTCGAAGGTTTCCTCTACTGACATATGGGATCCCTCCTCAAGATGATGAGGCATAGGGATCAAATGGATGTCATACGTTGGATTTATATGTTCTTCATTGGAAGCATGTTCAACGTGATAAACATCATAAGCACAACCTAGTCCAAAATGAAATGGTTGCAACATCTCTTCATTCGAGAATAATTATTTAGGCTTTGCTGGTGAATCAGCGTGATCCCAATTGATAGCATCCATGTTTATAGACAATGGCTTAGACAGATCTGTAGTATTGTGGATTGGAGTGGTCAAATCAATGGAGACCATGTTGATGGAATAGAATTGATATCCAGGACCACATGGACTAAATTCTACATCATTTGTGTAGCTTTCTTATCCATGATCTGGCTTAGATGGTACAGGGATGAACGGGTCCTCCCTATGGGATGCTTGAACAACTGGATCCTCCCTGTGCACTAATTGCAAAATGGGATCTCTCAGCTCAAGTAGCTTAGCTCAAGTAGGTATATTGCAAAAGAGCCTTTGATATTCCTCTTCTAGATTTATTCTTTCCCTAAGGTGACGTTGGAGATTAATATCTCGATGCAAACATATAGCTGTAATAGGTGGTGAAAACCAAGGTAGATTCTGATTACGTAGGTGATGAGGCCCCAAATAGGCCATATCCAATGAATCCTCATCATCACTATACATATATAATCCTTCACTTTCCCCCATAAGCAAGGGGGATTTGCCAAATGTGGTCCCATGTATCTGATTCTGTGGTCACTATCATTACTATCTGAATAAATCGGATAAAATGATCGTATATATGATACCTACACAAAAATTGGCTCTACTTCCTCTTTCGATCAGTTTTAAGAGGCACTTCTTCTATAACATACTTCGACTCCATAGATAATATATGTAATGGATATACAAGCCTCAGATCGGTCATCTCAACCTCATCACTATGATTTCTACTATGAGCAGACCACTCTATCGTGTCCACAAATATTGGGAGATTAGCTATATGAGGCCTTAAGTAGGTCTACTCTATCTCATATTCATAATCACTATCAACTATGAAATGCTCTTGTATCTCATCTAATTGCTATCTAGGCATCAAATGGCATAGAAATACCAGAACCACGAAGGCTCGATCAATTTCTTCCTTACATTGATCATCATTTGAGGACTCACCATCTACATCATAACTTGGTCCACTTATTTTGGAGGTGGACTCCTCTCCATCTTCACTAAAAATTTCTCTTGAATTGAGATCACCTAGAATGGCAGGCTTGTGCCCCTGCATACTAGTATCACTGGTTGTGATATGTTTTGATGACCCAAGTTGCCTCTAGGGTCCTGCTCTGAGAACTCTTCATGTTCAAGCTCCAGTCTCTTAATGGTGATGACTGACACCATTGGGTTGCTACCTCAAAGACTATACATGTTAGGATGATATGAATTAAAATCCACATCGTCCCCCAGACTCAGGTATAAATGATTCAATGATGCAATGAGTAAATCATCATGTCCTTAAATCTGCAATCCCAATCCGAACCTATCAGTTGCCAACTGATAACATAGTTCAAGAGGGGTTCTTTGTCCTTGTTCAAAAATACCATGGCCATATCCATGCCAGTTATAGAGCTCAAAAATGCACATGGCATACTCTGGGTTGGACAAGTACTGAATGTTCATCGTGAATTGTTCCTCATCATCCATCTACATGGGTGCTCACGTTGGAACTTGGTCCAACTCCAACTGAGTGTAGATGAAGTTTGTTTGGTTGGGTGGCTTTCCCAATGGTACTATGGATCCAAATAGATATATATGGGCTATCATCCAACCCATATTTTGTGTAGACTCTAAAATAGGACCAAATATCATATTTCACACAAGATACTCATCCAGACCTGTACTGGATAGGTGAACAGTCACTCATAGTGCAGATTACCCTGCTGATGATGTAGGAGAAGTAGGATGAGGTGCCTCCTCGACTTGATCTTAGGATTCCTCCACCTCCATGGGAGTGGCAGCCTTAGTGACGACTGGTTTAGGCACATTATTTGCTTCTTTCCTGCCTAATTTCACCTTTAATTTCTTGTCATCCTGATGCATTACTGATGCACTTGGTCTCAAAGAAGTCATAGTGGTATGTTTAGATTTATTTGATATAGATACTAATGGTTGAACATGCACCACCTGTTTATCTCTTGGAACCCTTACCAGTGACGTGGGTTGTATGTCCAAGTTTTTTGATGGGAGTACAAAGCCCCTTGGAAAATATACTAAGTTCATGAACTTGAATGGTTCTTCATCTGATGAAACCATGTGAACTTGTCCCTCATGTATATACTTGACACACTGATGCAATATTGAGGGAAGACAACGTATTTTGTGAATCCAAGGCCTCCCTAGCAGGATGTTATACTCCAAAGCACCCTCTATCATGTGACACATTATGGGAATGGTCTTTAGTCCCACCTAAATAGGTAGGACAATCATGCCAACCATAGAGCATAGTGCATCATTAAACGCTCTCAATGTAAAGGTGGTTGGTACGATGAGTGATTTAGGCAATTTCAAATGGTGCAGTGCCTTAGTCATGATTATATTGACCAACGAACCAATGTCAATCAAGAACCTTCTGAATAGCACATGGTTAACACATGAAATGATATGTAGTGGTGGGTAAGCCATGCTTGTAGAAACCATTTTCACTTTATGATCATAGAATTGGATCATTGGTTCTTGGCACTGTTGTACATGCTCCATGAAGTTCATGAATGCCTATGCGTCCTAGGACTATACCTCAATGGACCTCAGAATGTCCATAAGAGTCTCCCTGTGCCTAGGGGACTGCTGTATAAGCTCATATATTGACAACTTCATAGGAGTCATCTGTAGGTTTTGAACTAGCCTGCTCCTAATGGTCACCATCGGTATCGTTGGTGGGCCTGGAATATTTTGTGTCTGCCACTGCTAGGGCATGGCCTATATTTGAATGGGAGCACAAGGTTGATTCTATTTTTCGTACCTCCCATGTCTAGTAATAATATTGACCATATCGACGAACCCCTGGGTAGGTGGTTTGACTCACACTTGATTGACATGGCCAGTGTGGTTACGGGGCACCTCATGGTTTGGTAACGAATTTTTAAAAATCCCCATGTTTTGGTTATTCAACACCTGGGGATTGCCTGGTACCACAAGCTCTCCCATTTCTATCATATTTTGCACAATATGTTTGAAAGACCAACATACCTCAATATCATAGCCTTTCACTCTATGAAATATGTAAAATAGATCTTCCTGATAGTCTTTGGGCTTGGGCTGATTAGGATCAACCATATTGACTTTGGGAAATCTTATTGCCTTGGCCTCTTAGAGCTGACAAAAAATTGATGTCAATGATTCCGTCAATGGCATGAATATGCGAGGTGGGCATTGATCTTTGTCCTTGCCCTTGTAGTTATTCTTGCACTGGTTGTATTGCACAAGAAGAGGATGGGATTAATAATTTTGTTTCTTTTGCCCCTTATCGTCATTTTGGAATTTTAGTACCACCTGATTCACATGGGCTTGCTTGCCCTATTGCTTTGAGGTACTCTTCCTATATCCCTCTTTCCTAGTTTTGAGCTTCAAGTTGCCTTCCTACAACTTGATGTCCTCAATTAACTTGGCTTACACCAAAGCTTCTTCGAATGTAGCATACTGCTACAGCTAAAATAGTAGTGATATGTGCTTGGCACAACTCTTTGTGAACATTCTGGTTAATTATGTTGTAGGAATCAGGAATGAAAACTTTACCATTAATCGCCTCCACCTCTTCTCGTACTATTCTATTGGCTCATTGTCACGCTAAGCTAGCACATATAAATCAAAAATTTTGGCCTATTTCTTGATGCTAAAGGAATAGCATTCAAGAAAGGCATCATCAAATTGTTCAAAATTTGTTATATTATGTTTCTTTAGCTGATTGAACCACTCTCAGGTTGTACCAGAGAGAGTCGTGACAAACGTATGCAATAACAGTGCATCATTGTTCTCTATTTGGAAGCAAGCATCCAAAAATATCATGATATGTTCTTGCACCTCTTCATCACCCTTGAATTTTTCCAACCTAGGCATCTCAAAATTCTCAGGGTATGGGGGCATAGGCATCAAGGGATCTAAAGGTTAATTATGAATTTTCCTTAGTGTTAGCTTTTGGACAGCCATGCCTTGCTTCTAAATTGCTTTAACCTTTGCTGCCAAAGCTTTGTAAGACTTAAAAAATAGAAAATCCTCCTCCCTAATTCAATGCAGAGGTGATCTTGGAGGTACAATCCTCTTCTGTCGAGGTGGAGGGCATTGCCCTTCCTACTCATCAGCTTGGAAACCCTTAACATATTCCTAGTTGCATATGTTCTCCTCTTGTTCCTCATAATTTTGTTGCCTCTGATTGTCAATCAAGGGCGGTCTCTCTCTGATGGGTAGTGATATGAGTGTGAATGCTTACGTGCTCATGGTTCATGTCGGCTTATGAAATAGCCTTCCTATGCACCTGCTCTCTATGCTCATCCTGAGAATATAGGTCAGCCCTAGCCAACCTATCTTCCTACTCTACACGCTCCTAGATGAGGATGCCCTCCTCGCACAAGCGCTACTCATAAAGCCTCTACACTTGAATATATTCATCTTCAATGTGCTACCTCTCTAGGTGAGCATCCTCCAATTGATCTTGGAGGAGTTGGCATTTCTATTCAAAGGCTAGTCGATATGATATTTTGACCTAGTCAACCCTAGGAGGCCTTTGGTATGCTTTCTCTGTATGAGCGACCTTGTGGGTTCTATACCCATAGAACTGATGTGTTGTGCCTTTGCTTCTATCTGTGAAGATGACATAAACATTGTGTTGTGTCCTATACTACATGCCACCATGTGTGGATGGTAGACATGAGACATGAAGGCACTTAGAATCCTCTCCATGCTCTCTAGTAGTTCTAATGGTTCTCTTGTTACGCTCACTCGAAGTACAAGTGGGCAAAGTCGAAGGCTTGCATCCTAGCTACTCTAACATGCTACCTATACCATCTAGCTATCTATATATCCACCTCTCATGGGGTTGTGTTCCATTATCTCCCACCTTTGATATATCGATGGTGATCTTGTGTGCTATAGTATGCATGGGAGTATGGGTAGACTTGCGCTCAGTAGGGAGCCCGTCTACTTGCCCCTAAATGGGCAGATCTCTATTCCTTCTATACTCAAAATGTGGGGGTATAGTACACCCTATAGACTTAGTGTGAATGGGTACCAATATGGTCCCCTACATGACATACTCTTTGGCTGATCCCGTGGACGTGTGTGCAATGCGGTCTCGATAATGGCTTTCGAGTGGAGCACCCTCAAGCTGAGAATCTCCATGCTCTAATCTACATCTAACAGAATACATTGATGCTAGTCTATCAATGGTATGCTCAATGGGATCCCCTCATGTCGAGTTTTCTCCTTTAATGCTCCTCAAACGTCATTCAGTTTGCTCATGTGGTTGAGGACTAGACATGTGTATTTGTGAATCGATTGGGGCTTGGTCATTGGCTTTAGGCTTGCGCCTTTGTCGACCACCCCGTGTATCTACCATAGTCTACCTAGCATCTATATGTATCTTTTATTATAAAATAATGTATACAATGATGCTTATCTTATTTTTAAATTTTAAAATGAGTCTTAGACTGTTTGATGTTGTTTTAAAATGTGTTGTATCAGTATGAGAAACTCTCATATGTTTTGCAAAATCATTGGATTTTATTCTCAGTTTAATTGGCTTTCACCTATATAATCACACAAGTTGAATATGGGAATGAATTCCATACTCAATGAGGTAGCATAGGTACTACCAACCCTCACCCAACACATCGTGTACAATGATACACTCTTCCAAAGATGAGTGCATGCTATTTTGCACAAATAGGACAGTTCTTGGGTCAGCCTTGGCAATGAGCAGGTCCGGATAATACAATTTCAAATGAGCCAACCAAGTGGTATTGGCATCCATTATTGGCCTCCATAAAATGGGTTGTATGTGAGATCCCAATGCCACTAATGTTTAAATGAAACATGGTGTGTGTGGTTAGTTTTACTTTGCAAAAAGATAAATGCATAAAAGAGAATTCATGTGATCATTCCTACATGATATGCATAAAAAGAAAAGGAACGTTTCAAATTCATAAAGCTATGCATGCTATGTCCTACATGATGTTATGAAAATGCAATTACGATGACATGGCCTCTAATTGGGCCTCAAGCATGCAAACGACCACTCAATTTTTATCAAGGTCACTGTATTCTAGGGTGGACTACAATCAGAGGTCCGTTGTTCCTAGCAGTGCCTTTCTAGTGGAAGGAATGTGAAAGCAAACTAGGACTATTCATTCACCCTTTTTCTTTAGTGTACCTAATTTGTAATCAATTTAACACTTACTGTAAAAACACAAAGAAGAAAATATAGAATAGAGAATAAAAACAGAGCCTACCTTAGCTCTTGATCTGATGCCAAGTGGTTTCTCTACTGTCTGCTGCTTCTATTGTAAACTACAACTCCGGTCTGTGGGTTGCAGTGTGAACCATGGGTGAAATCTATGGGCAAAAAAATAATCATAGTTGTTAGCTATGGTTAGCACCTGAGATAAGAAAATTCAAGAATGTCAGCACTCATGGGCTACAAATTTGGAGTTCCACCGTGATCGCCATCTGACATAACCAAAAAGCATGCTCCTATCTACTGTATTAGTCTATAGTCATCATAAAAGTGTAAAAGCTTGACATATTGCATAAATTAAACAAAATGATATCTCTTGTATTGATTATGAATGAATTTCTATTACAAATATTCCCCTCTTAGGGTCACTTAAATGAGGATACAGTCTATACAATTGCCAATGCCCTCAATAGGGTAGGCACATTAATAATGCCCTTTGACTAGTCGTAAACTGCCTTGGGGTGGAGTTGACCCCCTTATTCATGATGTGGAAGTATTATGATATAGACTCCTCTTGTACCTATATTCCTATGATCAAGAAACAATAGCACACGATCAAAAACATAGATAGCCTCTCATGATGAGGCCCTTTAAGGAAACATACATGATAATGCCATTAAACTAATGATCAATAAAACATAAAGAAAACCTTTAAACTATGCTAATTGAATCAAGATTTGTAATATAGCATAAAGGAGATAATTAGATAGATAATGCATGGATCAGATATCAAAATAGAAGCATAGAGGTGCATAAAATATCCACAAATGTCCTAATTAATGTAAAGCATAAACTAACTATTCTAAGCTAATTTGTACTATCAGAATTCTTCTAAACTACAATTAAACCTAAGAAATAATTAATCTAACCTATTTAATCGGATAAAAATAAAAAGAGTAATGTGATATGTCACCTATTGCAAACCACAACTTTGGTGAGCGTTCTACACTATGAACCACATCTGACAGTCGTGGTTTGACCTCTGATGGATTTACCCTCAAAATCAGGGGTAGTGGGCTTGATCTCCTTGTCCAAATTGATTTTCAAGGGTCACCTTCATTGTCCTCAGATTGATTTGGTGGTCAATTCAATATGAAGAGCCTTCAATTTCTTGGATTGGTGCTTCTTGACTCTCCTAAGCACCTAGGGCATCCATAATGTAATTCATCATGAATATTTGCAAAAGGTCAGGGATTAAGTGCAATAGCTCTATCTCTTAGTATACCCAGTTTGAGTGTACAATTCCTTAGGGTTTCGTTGCTCAAATCTCCAATGCTTTCTTCTCTTTTTCTTCCCATTTGGAGGGGGTATTTATAGCATGCCCCTAGGTCTAGGGGTGACTTCATGGAGAAGCCAAGACCAAGAAGGGTGGTTAGGATAGTTGGGATGGAAGCCTCTAAAATATTCCATCCTTCAACTGCCCTCTTCTAGATATTTTGGCCGTTCTAACCAATTTGGCTTGGATGGAAGGCCTAACTGAACTTTATTTAATACTGCAGGTCACAGTTGCGGTCCAAACTGTAGACCACAGGTGTCAATCATGGTTTAGACTGGAGACCATGTGTCTGGGCTGTGATTCAGATTTATTAGGCCAAAATGCCTAAATTGAGTAGTTAGAACCACTGCTCTATCTTGGAGACTATCCAAGATCCTCCATATGGTCTTGTAGCATGTCCATATGAGTAGTCGTCCTTGACATGACGCATTTTATGTGTCTATAAAAGGATAGTCATGCGCCCTTATTATTTTGTGAGGACACATAGCCCAAGTGGTGGATGTGCTTTGTGTGAAGTTACTTGGTGAGGCAAGGTTGGGTGTTTGAATCTTATCGAAGGTTTTTTTTGGGAAGAATAAAAGGTATGCGCCTCACATTTAAATTTACCAAAGGTTTTTGTAATCCGAAAATTACATAATGTTGAAATTAAAAGGTGGTTTATGAGTTGTTGAGGGAGATATAAGGGATTATAAAATTAAAATATTTTATTTTGATTTTGATGATTAGAATTTATGAAATAGGAGTGATAAGGTGTGCAAGGAATATTATATCTTGAATTTTGAAATAAAACTATATTGTGCTAATTATTTTGAGAGGAGAAATAAGGTGCATAAAGGAATTTATTGTGGAAGTGAATTAATTGAATCTTTGCTAATTATTTCTAAATTTTGGAGATTATAAGGTGTATTTAAGATTTAACATTTTTGTATGGTGAAATAATCTTGAGGGAAAATATTTGAGTAAAGATTTTTGATATCTAACCTTTGATATTGGAAAAGAGGTTGATTGTGATTGAGATAGGTTTTTGAGGTCAAATTTCCATCAAACAAAAGGTATGGGAATATCATCCTTGTGAGTGAAATATTTTTTTGTTGAAAGTTGTGAGATGCAAAGTTGGAGTGAAAAGTTTTGTTTGATAAGAATTGATGGAAATATGTGAGTGAGCCTTCATGTACATGATTAGGGTTTGTGAAACAACATGAGTATCACTGTTATGTAAATTTGAGAACTATATTGAACTAGGATTTGTGAAAGAACATGAGTATCATTGTTATGTGAAGTTGAGAACTATCTTGAGTTAGGATTTGTGAAAGATCATGAGTATCATTGTTATGTGAATTTGGAATCATCTTGAGTCAAGGTTGAGTTCCATAGTGTGATTTGTTGGAAGCATTGTGAAACACTTGGTTAGGGTTTGTAAGCAAGTTGTGTTTCATTGAATGGATGGTTGAGTGAAGTTGATTGATCATTATTGATTGAGAGCATTGGAGTGATAGTTCAAGATTTGTGAAACAAATTGTTCTTTATTCTAAATTGATTTGAAAGAAAGTTTGGAAGTGATTGAGTATTTTTGTGAGTGTGAAACATATTGAGTCTCTAACCATTCTCTATATGTTTCTGTAAGTTAAAAAATATTCTGAGTGAAACTTTTTTGTGTGATTGAAGAGGCTTTATGAAAGAGATTGCGTTGAGTTTTTTATACAAGTATTTCAATTTTTTGAGTATGTCCTAGAGGGGACTTAAGAATAGAGTTAAGAAAGATTTTGTGAAATTGAAGAACACAAGCTTATACTTGAGAGGGGGGGGTGAACAGTATAAGACCTCTTTTTACTTTTTCCTTTATACTTCAAAATAGTAAAGCAATATACCCAAAGCAATATCAAAGCAATGCATAATATCATCCACAAAGTGACACCAATTTTAACGTGGTTCACCCAGAATGGTTGGGCTACGTCCACAAAACTTTTCTCTAAAAGTTATCTCAAAGTTCTTTGGGAATCCTTCCCAATTACAATGTTTATGAGCCTCGGCCCAAAGGAGATACCTTCCCCCAATCAGAATTTATGAGCCTCTGCTCAAAGGAGATACCTTCCCCTCTGCTCTAGAAATGATCCCTCAGAAGATCAACTGCCTCTACCTCTTGCCAACACGTGGAACTCCTTTCCACCGAAGACCTCCTATCCTCAATGCTTAGCCTAAGAGACCTCTGCCTTCTATGATCACGTCCATAGCAGCTCAGCAACCTATACCAAACACAGTCAATCGGTCTAGTACAAGTCTTCCTCTATCTGTCAGATCTGTCCAACTCTTGAACAAATCAATCCTCTACATACAAGCCTTCTCAAAGACTTGCCAAATCTATCCTCAAGTTCTTCTCATAGAACCAATGCACCTCTATCCTCAAGTTCTCTGATAGAACTATCAAACTCAGCTCACAAGTCCTCTGCTAGGACCTGTCCAAATCTGCTCACAAGTCCCCACCGAAACCTATCCAAAACTGCTCACAAGTCCCCACCGAAACCTGTCCAAAACTACTCACAAGTCCCCACCAGAACCTGTCCAAAACTCACAAGTCCCCACCAGAACCTATCCAAAACTGCTCACAAGTCCCCACTGGAACTTGTCCAAAAACTCAGCAAGCTCACCAAGAAAAACTTTCTTAGTAGGAAATCACAAAGTGAATTGTTAGAGACCCAATGTGATTTGTCAAACTCATAGAAGCATAAAGAGAATTGTTAGAGACTCAATATGTTCTATACTCAAATCCCAATCTCAAAACTCAACTCAAATCAACTCAGCTCAATCTCAATCTCAAATCTGAAAACTCAACTCAATATCTGAAATGGATAGGATAGAATGTTTTCTTTCAAGAACATGAAACCCCAACAATTGCCAACTATGCAAAGAATCACATAACAATGATACTCATGTTCTTTTCACCATCAATTAGGGTTTCAACAACAATGCTCATCAAACAAGGTTTAGTCAACCAACACCATTCAACTCAACATCAACCTTGAAGCATTCAACCAATCATCACAAGAAAAGGAAACAAGTAGAAATCCTTTTCCCTCCAAAGATATTTGAACAAAACAGCCACCAACACAATATCACCAAATGCAAAGAATAACTTGCTCAAATCAACTCAATGGAGTAAGCCCAATATCATGAATCAAGTAAAGCAATAACTTGATCAAACAACCTCTATGGAAGCAACTCAACCATCAAACTCAAAACAGCCAACCAAGGGTTCCACCAACTCAATGCAAGTAGCTAGACTCACAAATATAAACCCTAGTGCACAAAGCTTCCACTATCTCAAACCAAAAATTATGCATTCACCAAAAACTCTCCTTAAGGATAACAATGCATAAGTAGTCTTCAACAAACCAGAAAATAGGATTTACACCCAACCAAAGGAAACCTAGTTGAAAACCTTTTCACTCCAACCTTATTTTAGAAAAACATACACCAATCATACTCATAAGAAAAATGTGCCCATACCTTTTTGGAGTAGAAGAAAATTGATCCTTAAAGCTGTCACCACACACAACCCTCAAACTTCCAACCAAGTTAGGGTTAGAACCAAGATAAATGAGCATATATAAAAACTTTCCTTAATACACCTTTTAGCTCCTCTTCTTTAAAAACAACCACCAAAGAAGCCAAAAACACAACAACCAAAACTTACACCTTATATCTCCATTTTTAAATTTAGCATAGCAAAAGACTAATCTCAAAAATACAACCAAAGAAATATCCCCTTATTTCTCCTATGTCTTTTAAACAATGCTAAACAATGCCAAAAATCATATCAAGAAAATAATCACACCTTATAATGGCTGCCCTTGAAGAATCCGAAATTCGCGGCACAAAACACGTTTTAATAAAAACGTGACTAATCCATGCACAGCTCCCTCCGCGGGGATCGAAACGTAGACCTCCACCTACGCAAGGCCCAAACGCAGCCTTCGCTGCCACTAGCCCACAAGGGGCTTACGAAGTCCAAGACGGACTTCCTTCCACATAAACGGTCAAGCTTTCCGAAAGCTTTTCAAACCACGAGCTCTCCTCTTTCGCAACGTAAACAGAACATTCGATCGCAGCCAAACCAATTAATTGCCTTCGATTTTCCAAGTAGTTTTAACCTTAGGAACCTTCTCATATTTATAGTCCATACGTGGACTTTAGAACACGTCGGCTGCAAAGAAAAGTAATTTCGAATTTAATCGAAATTTGCTTTCTAAAGGGTTTAAAAACCCTTAAGTATTTTTAATAAATTAAAAATAATTTCTCCCTTAATTAATTAAATAATTAATTAATTAAAACCTTGAAGGGTTTTAAATAATAATTAAATAAATAATAAAGAGAACCTCCATTGGTTTTAATAAAAACCATTTAACTTGGTTTTAATGAAAAACCCTTGCCAATGGAATCTCTTCGGATTCTCTTGGAATCTTCCACCTTTGAAGCCAACACATCCTCTTAACATTAATGCCATTTCCTTTTGACATCAATGACAACTCATAGACAAGAAGCTAGGATCTCAAACCCAAAATTGCCAACAATCTCCCCCTTTGTCATTGATGGCAAACCATGCTTCTCAACAACACAGAAACTCAACATAAACAGCTCCCCCTGTCTTGAGGCTCTCCCCCTTACTCAAATCTCTCCCCCTTTGTCATCAATGGCAAAGGGTCACCTTTGGGGCTCGGGACTAAGAATGAGCCTCTTAGCTTAGTCCCTCCCCCACCTCCTGATGAGGTGATTAATTCTTGGGTGGGAGTAAAACTCCCATTAGGCACTGATCATCATCAGCGTCTATAACTTCCTTGTCGGGCCTTCTCTTGAACTCTTTGTCCATATTCCTATTCCTGTCACTATTCTTGTTCTTGTTCTCATCCCTGTTCTTGTCCATGCCTTGATCCTTGGACCTGATCATGCCACTGTTCCTGTTCCTGTATTCTAGAATTTCAGCTCTACACTGTCTGATTGTGTGACCTTCATTGTTGCACTTGAAACACTTGACGATGTTGTTTCTCCGAGGTAAACCTGATCTTTGAATCCACCGGTTCGACCAAACCTATTCTGACCAAACCTGTTCTGGCCAAACCTGTTCTGACCAAACTTGTTCTGACCAAACCTGTTCTAGCCAAACCTGTTTCGACCAAACCTGTTCCTATTATTTGCCTTGCAATAAACTGCCTTGTGCCCAAACTGTTGACAAGAGTAGCAATACCCTTGAAAGTAACTAGCACTTCTGAAACTGTCATTTACCTCCTTCACTTGAGCCATGCAATGTGAAGCCATGTGACCAAACCTGTGACAAGCAAAACATCTACCTTGAAACTTTCCTTTAATTGACCTCTTAGGTTCTGAAAACTTCTTCTTCTCATTCTGAATTCTGTTTTCTATGCATCTATCATTCAAGGACTCCTTTTCTGAAATACTTTCCTCATCAGAACTCTCTTTCTTTTGGAGTCTCTTACTAGACTCTCCAACTTGTTCCTTGTGTGGCTTAACAAAACCAAGGCCTGTTTTATCTGTTGTCTTTCTTTGACCTTTGATGAGTGACTTAACCTTTTTGGAGCTATCTTGAAACCTGTAAAGCTTATCCTTGTACTCTTTAGTTTCCTCTTTCAAAGAAGCCATTTTCTGTTCTAACTCACTATACTCAAGAACCTTAGACTCTAACTCATCCTTGAGTTCTTGTGTCTTAGCTATAGAGAAGTCAAGACTTTCTATAAGATCATCTCTCTCCATACAACATTCATCTAACTTATCCTTGAGTCTAGCATTCTTCTTTCTTTCCTTTTCCAAAACACTAAGAGCACTAATAAGTTCACTTTCAAGATCCTTTATTTGTTTGCTTTTTGAATCATCAAAGCCTTTTTAGATTTCTTATCACTAGAGGTGCTACCCTTTTCAAAAACCATACATGCATCTTCCTTATAGTTTTCTGAAGCATCCTCATACATACTAGAAACCAAATCATTATTTGTGCAATCATCCTCAAGGTGACCAAAATTTCCACATCTAAGACATTTCATGATAATGAATCTATGTTTCGGTTCTTCCTCTTTTTCGATATGAACAACATCTCATTTTCATTATCACTTGAAGAACTTTCACTATCACTACTAGAACACTTACTTGCTTTGTCTAGGTAGAAACTCTTCTTGTGCTTGTGAGAATACCTCTTTCCTTGATTGTTGTGCTCATCTTTGTTTTTCCTGTGATGCTTGTGCTTTTCAGAATCCTTGCTCTTAGAATCCTGTTTATCTTCATCACTTTCATTCTTGGGAACAGTACGATCAGGTAGCATAATGACCAAACTTTCCACAATTGAAACATCTTATATTTTTCATACTTTTGTGCTTTCTAGAGAACTTGCCTTTCTTGTTGTAATATGCCTCTTCATCACTAGAAGACTCATCACTATCTTGAAGTCGTTTACCCTTGGAATTCTTGGTAGCCTTGAAAGTCGCCTCTTTCTTGACATCAACCTTCACTTGAGTTCTCAACTCAAATGCTGCAAGTATACTATGGAGCTCATCCTTTTTCAACTTATCCAAATCTTTAGCTTCCTCAATAGCAGAAATATTTTCACTAAATCTATTAGGAAGAGATCTTAAAATCTTATCACAAACATCATTTTCAGCAAGCTCAAGACCTAAGTCTTTCATGGAGTTAACAACCTCATCCATACGAAGCATGTAGTCACTAATATTTTCATCATCATTCATCTTGAGTTGTTCAAACATACCTTTGAAGTGTCTCAACTTGGCCTTTCCGACATTTGTATCACACTGTATGAACCACCTTCAACTGTTTCCACTTTTCACTAGTTGTCTTGTGGTGAATCACTTTGGTGAGATCTGCTTTCTGTAAGCCTTTCAGGATTGCATTCATTGCTTTTGAATTGTTGTGATGTAGGAGCCTTTCTTCTTTAGTATTAGGACCATGTTCAGGAATAGTGTACTCATCTTCAATCACTTCCCAAACCTCATTCCCAAGTGCCATTAGATGAACCTTCATCCTTGCACTCCAAAGACCAAAATCTGACCCATCAAGAATAGGTGTTGCATTGCCACTTGAATGATCCATTGTGTTCTTTACTAGCTTTTCCTTCAAGTTGTTAAACTTTTCGAAGGCACCTGCTCTCGATACCAATTGAAGAACACAAGCTTATACTGAGAGGGGGGTGAACAGTATAAGACCTCTTTTTACTTTTTCCTTTATACTTCAAAATAGTAAAGCAATATACCCAAAGCAATATCAAAGCAATGCATAATATCATCCACAAAGTGACACCAATTTTAACGTGGTTCACCCAAATGGTTGAGCTACGTCCAAAAAACTTTTCTCTAAAAGTTATCTCAAAGTTCTTTGGGAATCCTTCCCAATTACAATGTTTATGAGCCTCGGCCCAAAGGAGATACCTTCCCCCAATCAAAATTTATGAGCCTCTGCTCAAAGGAGATACCTTCCCTTCTGCTCTGGAAATGATCCCTCAGAAGATCAACTGCCTCTACCTCTTGCCAACACGTGGAACTCCTTTCCATCGAAGACCTCCTATCCTCAATGCTTAGCCTAAGAGACCTCTGCCTTCTATGATCACGTCCACAGTAGCTCAACAACCTATACCAAACACAATCGATCGGTCTAGTACAAGTCTTCCTCTGTCTGTCAGATCTGTCCAACTCTTGAACAAATCAATCCTCTACATACAAGCCTTCTCAAAGACTTGCCAAATCTATCCTCGAGTTCTTCTCATAGAACCAATGCACCTCTGTCCTCAAGTTCTCTGATAGAACTATCAAACTCAGCTCACAAGTCCTCTGCTAGGACCTGTCCAAATCTGCTCACAAGTCCCCATCGGAACCTGTCCAAAACTGCTCACAAGTCCCCACCGAAACCTATCCAAAACTTCTCACAAGTCCCCACCAGAACCTGTCCAAAACTCTCACAAGTCCCCACTAGAACCTGTCCAAAAACTGCTCACAAGTCCCCACTGAACTCGTCCAAAAACTCAACAAGCTCACCAAGAAAAACTTTCTTAGTAGGAAATCACAAAGTGAATTGTTAGAGACCCAATGTGATTTGTCAAACTCATAGAAGCATAAAGAGAATTGTTAGAGACTCAATATGTTCTATACTCAAATCCCAATCTCAAAACTCAACTCAAATCAACTCAGCTCAATCTCAATCTCAAATCTGAAAACTCAACTCAATATCTGAAATGGATAGGATAGAATGTTTTCTTTCAAGAACATGAAACCCCAACAATTGCCAACTATGCAAAGAATCACATAACAATGATACTCATGTTCTTTTCACCATCAATTAGGGTTTCAACAACAATGCTCATCAAACAAGGTTTAGTCAACCAACACCATTCAACTCAACATCAACCTTGAAGCATTCAACCAATCATCACAAGAAAAGGAAACAAGTAGAAATCCTTTTCCCTCCAAAGATATTTGAACAAAACAGCCACCAACACAATATCACCAAATGCAAAGAATAACTTGCTCAAATCAACTCAATGGAGTAAGCCCAATATCATGAATCAAGTAAAGCAATAACTTGATCAAACAACCTCTATGGAAGCAACTCAACCATCAAACTCAAAACAGCCAACCAAGGGTTCCACCAACTCAATGCAAGTAGCTAGACTCACAAATATAAACCCTAGTGCACAAAGCTTCCACTATCTCAAACCAGAAATTATGCATTCACCAAAAACTCTCCTTAAGGATAACAATGCATAAGTAGTCTTCAACAAACCAGAAAATAGGATTTACACCCAACCAAAGGAAACCTAGTTGAAAACCTTTTCACTCCAACCTTATTTCAGAAAAACATACACCAATCATACTCATAAGAAAAATGTGCCCATACCTTTTTGGAGTAGAAGAAAATTGATCCTTAAAGTTGTCACCACACACAACCCTCAAACTTCCAACCAAGTTAGGGTTAGAACCAAGATAAATGAGCATATATAAAAACTTTCCTTAATACACCTTTTAGCTCCTCTTCTTTAAAAACAACCACCAAAGAAGCCAAAAACACAACAACCAAAACTTACACCTTATATCTCCATTTTTAAATTTAGCATAGCAAAAGACTAATCTCAAAAATACAACCAAAGAAATATCCCCTTATTTCTCCTATGTCTTTTAAACAATGCTAAACAATGCCAAAAATCATATCAAGAAAATAATCACACCTTATAATGGCTGCCCTTGAAGAATCCGAAATTCGTGGCACAAAACACGTTTTAATAAAAACGTGACTAATCCATGCACAGACCCCTCTGCGGGGATCGAAACGTAGACCTCCGCCTACGCAAGGCCCAAACGCAGCCTTCGCTGCCACTAGCCCACAAGGGGCTTACGAAGTCCAAGACGGACTTCCTTCCACATAAACGGTCAAGCTTTTCGAAAGCTTTTCAAACCACGAGCTCTCCTCTTTCGCAGCGTAAATAGAACATTCGATCGCAGCCAAACCAATTAATTGCCTTCGATTTTCCAAGTAGCTTTAACCTTAGGAACCTTCTCATATTTATAGTCCATACGTGGACTTTAGAACACGTCGGCTGCAAAGAAAAGTAATTTCGAATTTAATCGAAATTTGCTTTCTAAAGGGTTTAAAAACCCTTAAGTATTTTTAATAAATTAAAAATAATTTCTCCCTTAATTAATTAAATAATTAATTAATTAAAACCTTGAAGGGTTTTAAATAATAATTAAATAAATAATAAAGAGAACCTCCATTGGTTTTAATAAAAACCATTTAACTTGGTTTTAATGAAAAACCCTTGCCAATGGAATCTCTCCGGATTCTCTTGGAATCTTCCACCTTTGAAGCCAACACATCCTCTTAACATTAATGCCATTTCCTTTTGACATCAATGACAACTCATAGACAAGAAGCTAGGATCTCAAACCCAAAATTGCCAACGGAAATCTTATGGGCAAATTTCAATAAGTCCTAGAGGGGACTTAAGGACAAAGTTGAGTAAGCTTTTGTGAAAGCTTAAGGATATATTTGTGTGAGATTTTGTGGAAGCTTACAAGAATATTTAAGTTAAGTCTTGGTGAGAACCTATTGAGCAGATTAAAAAAGTTCTAGTGAGAACTTGTTGAGAAAATTTGAGGTAAGTCTTGTTGAGGAAAGTATAGCAAACAGTATTGTCATTGTTGTCAACACAGTCAGACAGATTTATTGATGCAATGGACAAGATTTTATTGAACAGCAAGGTGCAGCCAAAGTACAATGGATAGGAGTTCAGTGTTAAGCAAGGTGTTGCGGGAGGATTGTCATTGTTGTCAATACGATCGGTTAGATCTAATGATGCAATGGACGAGTAGTTCGAAGTCACTCGGATGCGAGAGGATAAAGTTCAAAAGTTAGTCGGATCATGAGTCCTTAAATGATAGATGCACGAGAAGCAGAAAACATAATTCGGAATGAGAAGAAGAAGTCTTCAGAACCTGAGATGTCAAGAAGCGGAAAGGTTTTTTGTGAAAACCAAGGCAGTCAAAATAAAAAGTTTTATTTAAAATCATGGATAACAGATTTGAAATGGGTTTTTCTTAAAACCCAAGTTGGCTCTTCGTTTCGTTGAAAAATATGCCCCCGTGATGAAGATATTTAATTTTAAATATTTAGTTTAAATTTTATTTTATTTAAAATTTAAATTAAAATATTAAATTAAATTAAAAGGGCCGACGTGTTACTATTTCACGGCAATAAGCTACAGGAAGGTGACGAAGGTGGAGAAGAGTTTGAGGCCGACAAAGTTAAATCTGGGACGACAGATTTTAGGGTTTGGTAGCTAACAAATTCTAGGGTTTCTCAGTCGACGTTCTTCTAGGGTTTGTTTCTAAAAATTTTTCTATAAAAGCAAGGGTTCTTCGAGTTTGAAAGACGAGGTGTAAAGATAAAGTGCAAATGCGAGCATAGTGTTTGTGAAAGTGAAGTTCGTGTTGAGCAAAGAGCAAGTTGTTTCGATTCAGAATGAGAGCGAAGTGATAGTTCTTCGGAGTTGCAGTAAGGTGTGTGTTGCGATGAGATAATGTGCGAAGAGCGAGTAGAGTGACTTGTGCGAAGATAAGAGCACGATGTGCAGAAGTTGTGTACTAATTCTGAAGTGACGATGCACGGTTCTACGAAGTGATTGATCATCCGAATGCGAGCAGAGTGCAAAGAAGTACAGAGAAGAGGTGGAATAGTGCAAATCATTTTGCACAGAAGCAGCAGAATGCAAAAAAATAGTAGACCGTGAAAATTGAGGTGAAAGTTTTATTCTGTAATTTTTATTATTGTCTTCCAAGTTGTTGCTTGGATTAAGGGGTTGGTGCCTCTTTCCAGTGAGGTGCTTGGTAAAATAGGAGTTGGTGCTCCATTCAGTTGAAGCAGATAAAGTTAAGGGGTTGGTGCTCCTTCCGGTTGGTCTTGGTAAAGGATTATGTAAAGTTGTAGCTTTGCATTGATTGGATTTGGATGGTAGTCCAAGCAGTCTTTTTGAGGAGTAGCCACATTGGTGAACCTCGTTAAAATGCTGTGTTATGTGTGATGCTTTCTTGATGCATTTAGTATCTCTTTTATCTGCTTTAAATTGCTACTGGTTTTAAAATTATATGTTTTAGAAATTTTAAAGAACACACTGATTCACCCCCCCTCTCAGTGTCATTGTGATTACAACAAGTCTTGGTGAAGACTTGTTGAGAAGACTGGACAAGTTCTAGTAAGGACTTGTCAAGTAGATTTGAGGTAAGTCTTGGTGAAGACTTTTTGAGCATATTGGACAAGTTCTAGTGAGAACTTTTTGAGAAAATTTAAGGTATGTCTTGGTGAAGACTTATTGATAATATTGGACAAGTTCTAGTGAGGACTTGTTGATTGTTGAGTAGATTTGAGTTAAGTCTTGGTGAAGACTTATTGAGCATATTGGACAAGTTCTAGTATGGACTTGTTAAGAAGATTTGAGGAAGTCTTTGAGAAGACTTGAGAGCAGAGTTGATTGATTGATTTGTTAAAATCTTAAGGTTTGGGGCAGATCTAGTAGATTTGATTTGTGATTGATTCAAGCTTTGTATTAAGGCTTAAGTACATATTTGGCATAGATATTGAGTAGATTTATGCTAGATCGAAGGATAGTGTTTAGTGTAAATTTGAGATAGATATTGTTAATATTTGTGCTAGACTGAAGGATAGTGTTTAGTGTAGATTTGAGATAGATATTGAGAAAATTTGTGCTAGATCGAAGGACAATGTTTAGTGTAGATTTAAGATAGAGATTGAGCAGATTTGTGCTAGACCGAAGGATAGTATTTAGTGTAGATATGAGATAGATATTGAGTAGAGCTGAGAGCAAGCTTTGGAGGTGACAGAGTAGAGGACAGTAGTCTCTAGTGGATAGAGATCCATTAGCCAAGGTAGTGAGGATAGAGGTCTTCTGAGTGAGGATAGGAGTCTTTAGTGGAGAGAGATCCACAAGCCATTGCAATGGAGGCAATAGTATTCTAGAGGATCACCAACTAGAGCAGACAAGAAGGAGTTCTCCTGTGGATAGAGATCCATGAACCAGTTGAGGGGATTGGTGTCTCCTGTGGATAGGTATCCATCAAATTGATTAGGATATTGGTGTCTCCTTTGGATAGAGGTCCATAAATATTGTAAGACGAAATAATTCCCAAGATATTTTTTGAGAAAATTTTACTAAAATATTTTCTCCGTGGAGTAGCCCACATTGGGTGAACCACATAAATTGGTGTCTCTATTGTATGTGATGATTTATGCATTGCTTTTATTACTACTATTAATATTGCCATTGATATATTAGGTAATATTTTTTGAGAAATAAAAAGTAAAAAGTGATCTTATACTTTTAACCCCCCCGCTCAGTATAAGCTTGTGTTCTTCATTGTATACACAATAGTCAAAATCAAATGTATCTATTGCATAAAATATTTGATGTGCATAAGTAGTGAAATAGTATGAAGGAAGAACTACACAAAAACAAGCTAGGATACACTTGTGGTTGTATATGTAGATGAGTATGTTCAACCTATAGTAGATGTGGTGGAAGCATCACCACCATTGAATGAAGTACCAAGATGAGGAGACTTTTATAGTGATGTTTCAATGCATGTGAATAATGTTGATACACTAGAAATTTATAATACAATATTGTTGAGATGATATGCAAATGCAATAGATAAACATGGATCACCTTTGTTGGATGAGGAACCATGGATTATGTTAATGTGTACAACTATGTAGACTATGGCACCAAATTCATTTGTTCTAGAATAAAAGAGTAATGAAAAAGAAAAGCAACCTACATCAAAACATAGGATACGACAAGAAGGTTCTAGTAATCAATTATTGAACAAAGAACCTGGTAAAGGTAAGGAGACGATGGATACAATAAAAAATAATACTAATGCAAAATGAGATAGATTTCAAGAGATTTCGGAGGGTATGGAAACCGAATAGAATATCAACTTGATAGGTCATAGTGAGGAGGATGTAAAGGAGAAAACCATTAAGGATTACACATACATGGAACTAGAAGATGAAATCGATGAGCATTTCATCATAGAAGTGCTAAATTTGAGACCACTAGTCTATGGTGAAATAATTAATGAGTAGGTTGATACATTTTCCAAGGTGAGCATGTTGTTTTATAGATGCCAAAGTGGTTTTTGGATAGGATGTATTGGGGACTGGAAATTATAGAAGCTACGGATGGAAATAGAATTGAGCAAGATGAATAATTGGACTTGGGATGATGAGAACATTAAGTTTATAAAAATATATTAGATGCATCCATGGGAGCTAGGAGTTGGTAGTAGCAATGACAAATCAATGCTGGAGATCAAGAATATGTTATAAGGAACTCTAGTACTCTATTGATATCCACCTTGGATATATGCTGACGAAGAAAACCTAGCACCCTATCCTGAATTTCTAGATATCAAGAATGTAAAGTTGGAATTTGAGTTGAAGTTGTATGCAAAAATGAACTTATTAGTATACTTGATTCAGTGGTTAGTAATAGGATTGGATAAGTTTTAGCATATGGTTTATAGCCTCAATATAAAGGAGGAAGAGTAAGCTAACCAAGTGTAGATGATGGAAGGACAAATTTTACAAGCATAACAGGTTGGTGAAGCAAAACTAGTAGCATTGTGAGAGCAAAATATAGAAGTAAATATGAAGAAGCTTACTCATAAAGATCAAATTCTCTTTGAATGGGATTAGAAACTAGTAGTAGCTATGAATAAGGAATCCAAAGCAATAAAATGGGAGGCTACATTGATGGTTAGTCTAGTAGAATTCAAGCATAGGTCGCATCACTATGGATTCTAGTGGACTCATTACCAGGACTATACCAAGAGACTTGAGGGAGAGAATGAAGTCTTGAAGTTACAAATTTAGGATTTGGGAGTACTTGTTCCATTACCTCAACCTCAAAAAATTTAGAGTCCCCAAGAGCAACAAAGTCATTGATGATGATGCCGACCAATCTAGAGGGGAGGGTAGATGTAGGTGCTAGTTCTAAATTGCCACATTAGAAAAATAAATAAAGTTAGAAATAAAATATATGCATGAATTCAAGCATGCATATGCTAAATTTTTGACATGGTTGGATAAATTTTATAATTTTGTAATATTATATGCAATAATGTATGATGATATAAGTAGTAGTCATGTGTAAATAAGTTAGTTTTCACATAGTTTATCTTGTAGTTAGGAGGGGAAATGAAATGAAATGCAATACAAATATAATGTGAGGATGATAAGGTGAAAAGCAATGGTAGAATGCAAGGCTTAAGTTGGGACTTCTTTGTATCAAATTGTGTTCAGAACAATTGTAGGTATTTTTTATTTATTGATTTTTCTCTTTGTGTGAATTGTTAGGGTTTTTTTTATGTTTTGTGGTTTTCAATGGCTCCCAACCCTAGTGGGCCATCAAATAGTGTTGGAAATATTGAGGAGAAGATAAGAAAAATAGAACCAACATAGCATCCCCAAAAATGTTTACTACTGATGATTTACAAGTCAATCAGGGAGATGTGTCCTTCAACCAATGATCTTTTGCAGAAATAGTTAAGGGTAATAGTAAGAGAGAGGTCCACACAAAGGCACAAGTTGGAAAAAAAATACAAAAATCTAACAAACAAAAAGATATAGAACCAAAGCAAACATAGAGAAATAGGTATTTTCCTCAAGCAGACTCAGTTCCTGTCCTTGATATTGTAGAAGAATTAATTATAGAAGACATCATGTAAAAATCCACCCATGTTTTGATTTATAAATTTGTGGGGTTGAGGCCATCCCATCGTTTCTTATAAAATTGGGCAATAAAATATTGGTATCCCCAAGGAGAAGTTGATATTTGCTTCTTTAAAATGGGTACTTTGTAAGATATTTTATATTGGTATCATATAGAAACAAGGCTTTTGAAGGGGACCATACAACAATGGATAAATAGGTTTACTCATGCAACCCTGGTGACCTGCACTGGATTCTCATGTGGAGCCATCAGTCACCCCAATATGGCTAAAGCTCTTTGCTCTACCACTTGAATTTTAGAGATAGGATATCCTTGGGATGATTGGTAACCTCTTATGCACATATATAGGAAGATCATGAGAATCAGTAGAGGGGGATCAGTAACATATGCAAGGATATGTGTGGAGATGGACTTGGAAAATCCACTCCCAGTAAAAATAGAATTGTAACTGGGAATAAATACATGGAGATAACAAGTGGATTATGAATCAATTACTTTTAGGTGTAGATATCGCCATGAGTATGTATATTTGGTAATAAACTACCCTAAAATAGGGAGAGAGGAGATGCATCAACCTAAACTAATCCTAAAAACCCTCCCCCATAGAAATAAAATGATGAAGGTTTTAAAATAGAAACAAGGATATTCCAAAGAAATAATTATCAAGAAAGAGGACAAAATCCAACTAAAGTAAGAAAAATGAGCCAATGCCTAGATTGGAGGGCATGTTCTAATAAATATGAAAGCCTTAAATTAGATTATCCAATGGAAGGGCAAGAGGATTCAAAGGTGGAACCTGTCAATGACAAGGGCTGAAAACAAGAAAGATAACAAGAGATCCATTGAGAGTACATCCCCATTCCATAGGAGACAAACCCTTCTCAAATTATAATTGATCAAAATTTTAAAATTAGAGAGTCAATAAAATCAAAATATTATTACAAAACAAGAATCAGAGGCATCTAGGTCCTAACAAATTGACTTGTTAGGGGCTTGGGAAGAGCAACAACAAACATTAGAGATATATATGTTTCAACAAAATGATATGATAGGAGCAATGATAGTGCATGTGCAAGATCAAAATCCATAAAAATATATTATTATGGGAGTGGTAGAGAAAAACAGAGAGAAGCCAACACTAGGAATCAACCAGATAAAGAAGCAACCACATAATGCAAGTTCACAAAGGGTGGTAAGAAAAACAAATAAGGACAAAATACAACAAGGAGAACAAATGAGAGAATTTGGATTGGTGAAGTCCATTGCCAATTTCTATAATAAAGACCCTCAATGATTATAAACACATGGAATGTAAGGGGTTTAAACAACCACCCTAGATAATTGGCTATTAAGAAAATGATTTTAGAAAACAACCCAGATGTGGTTTTGCAACAAGAAACTAGAACTTCATTGGAAGCTATGGAAAATATTACCAAGAAATGTTGGGGGAAGGCCGATTTTATGGTCCAATCCTCTTAAGGATTTTCAGGAGTAATAACCTTGCTTCCAATTGATGGACTCAGCTTCAGCCAAAGGAATCCTCATGACCAAACTTAGTGAGAGGGACTCTAGGTTGTTGTGAATGATAATTAATTTTTATGGCATGATAGAGGTACGAGCTTAAAAAATCCAATGGAAGGCAATACAACAGTTGATGGAAACCCATCAGGTTGACTTTTGGATAGTAGGAGGGAATATCAATGCTAAAATATCAATGCAGGATCAAGAAGGAGGTTTGAATCAACTTAATAAGAAGGATAAGTTGTTGCTATCTCAATCAGAGTACCTAGATTCGATTGACATACCCCACCAGGATGCAACAACACATGGACTAATAATAGAAAATGAGCATTTACAATCAAATCTAGATTATATAGGTTTCTTGTGGGGGAGAAATTCTGCACTCTTTAGCACTGTAAATCACAAATTTGGAATCATTTAACATCTAACCATTTTCTAGTATATATCTACATAGGAAAGGGCCTCGGGTCCTTTTAGATTTGAGACTTTTTAGCTCCATAATAATGACTTTCCAGAGCTAATGAAACAATGGTGGGAATAAGGAAAACCAAAACATGGGACAACACAATTTCAACTTCACTCCAAATTAAAATTTATCAAAGGTAAATTAAAAAAATGGAGTAAATTTCATCGGAAATATTTCCAATAATAAAGAGCAAATATTTTAGTTCGAGTGCAAGAAATAGAAAAAATAATCCACTCAAAACCTCTCTGAAGAGCTTCTCCATAAAAAAATTATTTTGATGCAAGGGGAATAATATTTAGACAAGAAAGAGGAAGTCTACTAGAGACAATGAGCAAGAATAATCTGGCTGCAAGAGGGAGACATGAATACAAAGTTTTTCCATCACTCAGTCACAACATGTAATCACTATAGTCAGATTGATGCCTTATCTACAGGGGATGGAAATAGGGAAAATTCTACCCTAGGTATGCAATAAACTACAAATAAATACTTTTCAACTTTATTTAATGCAAATCCACACCTTTCCACTCAGCACCAAGAGGAAATTCTAGAAAACATACCAATGTTTATTTCACAGAAACAAAATGAGGAGCTCTTAAGAGAGATTAGAGAGGAATAATTTAAATAAATAGTTTTTGATATGTAGACAGGGAATACCCTAGGTCTAGATGGATTTCTAGTAGAGTTCTATGGAGCCTATTGGGATATAATTGCAAAGGATGTAACCCAAGTAGTAGAAGAAGTTAGGACTAGTGGAAGAATCCTTAAAGACTTGAATCACACCTTTTTGGATCTCATCTTGAAAGGTGGAGATATGTAAAATATCACTACCTATAGACCAATTTCTCTATGCAATGTAGTTTATACTTTATAATATTATAAGCAAATTGATGGCAAATAGGTTGAAACAAATATTACCAGGGTTAATCTCTCCATAACAAGGGGGATTTGTGTACGGTAGAAATTTTTTGGATTGAGTTGTAATAGCACAAGAAACTATTATGAGCTTTGCAAAAAATGAAACAAAGGTATGTTCCTTACGCTAGATTTATCCAAGGCATATGACAGAGTAAGTTTTAGAATTTTTATCCCAAATACTGTATAAATTTGGTTTTAATGAAGAATGGATAAAATGGATTATGGAATGCATATCTATAGTTTCTTTCTCAATGCTCATCAATGGTAATCCATCCCAACTATTCAAATCTTCCAGAGGAATCCAACAAGGGGATCCACTTTCATCATTTTTACGGAGGGCTTGGGAAGCCTCATATAGAAGAGGAAAGTAGAGAATACCATTTCATAGGTAAGGATAAGTAGGAGCATAAATATTACTCACCTCCAATTTGTGGATGACATAGGAATGTGGAGGGAAGAAACCAATATCATAAAAATGCTAGAGTGCTACATAGAGGCTATTGGACAACTACTAAATGAAGAAAAATTAATAGTGGTTTTTTTAATGTGATAAAAAAATTAAGAGAATAGATAACCCACATCCTTATATTCTTAGAGGCATCACTATCCTTAGAATATTTAGGTATCCCCTTAATAGAGAAGGGCCTCAAAAATAAATATTGGAAATCAATAAGAGACAAAATCCACTCAAAAAATTCTACATTGGACCTATAGGTGGTTAAGTTTTTGAGGAAGAGTAACATTGCTTAAATCAGTCTTACAAGCAATTCCAGTGTATAAATTCTCCATTTTGGCTTCCCCAAAGAGCATCCTAAAATATTTGGACAAGATTATGAGACACTTTCTTTGGTCTAGAGTGCAAGGTAACCACACAAGGGTACTAGTTAGTTGGGACAAGGTTTGCAAGCCTAAGGAAGTTGGAGGTTTGGGAATTAGAACAATAATGACAAACAACCAAGATCTAAAAACCAAGTTGTATTGGATGTGGATAACTCATCCTAACAAAATCTGGAGCAAAGTATTGAAAGTTAAATAATATACCTCGTAAAATACAAAATATCTTTCTCATGTTCCAGTATCAGGAGAGGGATCAAAGACCTGGAAAGCTTTAAATAAAGGAGCATCATTTATCAAATAAGGGTTATACTAGAAAGTGGGAGATGGTAAAATTGCTAGACTATGGCAAAATTCTTGGGAACATTTCCCCCATAATTGATTAGTACCCCCACTTAATAGAACTCAAGAAAAAAATTTAGAGGAAAAGGTGGAATCCCATAAGCCACTATTTTAAAATGCTAGATCAACTGTAGGATAATCTTAGGTAGTGGTAAGTCCTAGAGGAGTTGAGGGAAGAATGGACTAAGGAGAAAAGAGAACTAAAAGAAATCCTGGATAGACGAAAGTGGCTAAGGAGTAATGGATCTGATCAACTTGGTTAGGGACATTCCAAATTAGAAATTTTTACAATGAAATAAGGTTATAGAAATATTATCCAAAGCACTCAAATTGGTCCAAATCCCCCTTGGTTGCAATTATGGTAACCCAAAGTATGTCTAAATATAAATTACTTTATGTGGTTGGTTGCACATAAAATTATTATGACTCATGATAACAGTAGGAGACATGGATTTATTAGACCCAAATGGTGTGTAATGTGTCATTAATAAGAGGAAACAATGGGCCACCTCATTTTTTTGTGTCCCTATGCCCAAACAGTCTGGATTTTGTGGTACAATATTTTTTGTCAATCAAAAATATCCATTCTCACTGAGAATAACTTTTGGGACTATTGGAAGACTAATATATTCAAATCAAAGACATTGAAGATATCTTAGGATTTGGGTTTGGGTTTCATATGCTGGTAACTTTGATTGGAATGTAATAATAGGATTTTAAATGAGGAATTTAGACTAGAGGAAAGAATCTAGGGCACTCTAATTAGGAAAATTTTAGAGATAGTGTAGGCTAAAACCCAAGAGGACTCTCATATGGTAGAGGATGAAGTAGATATATGGACACAACTCCAGAAACAAGTGCGATATGGGAACTAAGAAAGGAAGGATAAGAATAGAAAGAGGTATTTATATAATTAGGATGAAGTCAATGGATTTAAAAGGAAAGGCTAAGTGGAACACTTTTAGGGGTTATCCAGTAGGGAATAAAACTTCTAAAACTTGGACAGTCAAAGGAACAGAGTTGTACCGCATTTTGAGCCTTGTGATGAGGCCCTAAAATACCTCATTTTTGTCTTATTTTGAACATATAAATACTATACTACTTTAAAATCAAACATGACATTATTTTATGCCAATTATGTTATTAAATGCATTATTTGTTAATTTTTTTCATGATTTAATGTATAGAAGAACTATACCCTATTTTGACTATTTTTAAGCATCTTTTACTCTGTTTTTGCATGATTAGTTAGTGAAAAGTGTATCATGAATTTTGTAGAAAATAGAATATGTTGTGATTTAGGGTTGCATAAAACAATTTGAATTATTTCTCACGCTAAATTCAAAATGGTAGTATTTTTTAGCACCAAATCCACCTTTTTGCTAAAAATAGGACATTCCACCTGTAGCATCAGTCTCATACAAATTCCAGCCACCTGTCATAATAAAGGGAGGCATGGAATTTGTTAAAATAAACCAATGGGAATGATGGAGATCTGATAAGGTAAACATAGGAAGAATTTTGAGCCACCTGGAAGCACTTCCAAGTCATCCTAATGAAGGCAATAGGACATAAAAGTGAAACTGTAGATACAACTGGAAACAACATGTAAAAACCAGAATTACACATCTATGAAGGAGGTCATACACCAGGTAAATAAGGGCACATGTAAGTGGTTTCAATATGTCTGAAAATGCAAGGAAGACCAATTGTATGTTTGAACACACTCCTCTCCAACCCAAATTGGTGGCAATAGTTCAAATCTATTACTCTACCTTATATTCCGAAGCTGCTCTGGAATGAAGGCGAAATTAAACTGTTTAGACAAAAAAGGTAGAAAAGCACCCTTTTTGAAGGGAGAAGGATCAGGTGAAGACAAATGTTCCAAATATTCTTGCACTATTATTGAACCATTCCACCAGCTGGAGGATGTGAACAAAAAGGTAAAGTAGAATCTGTCTTAAATTAGACCAAATCGTTGAAATAAAGTAGGCACATTTGAAGCGGATAACATAGATGTGTTAACTTTATAGTTGTAAAATATTCATGTAAAGAGTAGTATATATAGAAGCTCCCTCATTGGTTGAGCTAGTTACACATAGATATTTTAGAAAAAATTAATCAGTCGAAAGCAGGTGTTCTTTTGTAACCGTTATGATTTAAATATTTGAATAAAAAGTGTAATATTTTCTTCAGCCATATGAAACTGTGATTCATGCATGATTAAATCTTAAGTCTTGGAGTAGATATTATTCCCTTTGGAACAAGGAGAAAGTTCCCACTCTGAGTACCAGAAGGAAGGATCAAAAAGTGTAGGTTTTGACTAATTCTATTTTTACAACATTTTTGTCAAATTCCTATTTTTCACTCATGCAATTGTACTAACTTTTGTTTTAGAATAGTGTATTTGATCATGAAAAGTGTGATTTGTACTAGAATAATTTCAACCAATTGAATCCTATTTTTGAACATGTTTTAAATACCCTATTTAATGTAATTTCATTTCTACAACAATGTTTTACTAGTTTTTCCAACATTTGTTGATCAATTTTTACAATTATTTTTTATAGTTTTCAGTATTGTGAAATTTAGCATGATGATTTCAATTAAAAATTTTCCTTTTAAATTCATTTCCATTAGAAAAATTAAATACGTTGCAAACTTTCAATTCTACAATTGTAGCATTTATATTCAATTTATGCAATTTCTATTCAATAAGTTAAATTAGTTTCATTTATGCAAATTAGGGTTAAAAGTGAACTTAAAAACCCCAAAAACATATTTTTCACCAAATAAGCTTGCAACCAAATTATATGAACTATTATTTGTTGAAACCTCCTATCGCAGATAGCCGTGGAGACCACCCTGGATTTGACAAATCATAATATTTAAATGATGACAATAATGACACTCATAATTTTTGGCACTGTTGCCAAGGAACATAGGTGTTTTTATCATTTTTGTGATTTGTGAACTTCAGAGTGAAAATTCTAAAAACAACAACTTGCATGAGAAATAGTTGCAAAAACTAAAAATTACATTTCAAAACATTTAGAAAACAAGCATGAATTAATAGGCTAAGGGATGAGCAAGGGAGATTTATAAAGTCTAGACACTTACCTGTCATAGGTAGGTGATACTCACACCAAGGTGATGAATTTCCTACACTTGAACTTCCTAGAGTAGTTGAAAAGAAACCACCATCTCCATAATCAGGAAGTATAGGATCCCTTGAATAAGAAATCATAGAGGAACCATCTACTAGTACTCCTCCACCTACTCTTGTGTCCATACCATCAGGACAATTTAGATAAATCTATACCAGATGTTGGGAAGATATTATGGAAGATATGCATGAAAAACAAGATAGGAATAGTAATGTTCATAATCAAGAAGATAATCCTCCTCCTTATAGGACTTTTGAATACCCCATTCGATTGAATCCTACACAAAATTATCCTATGAAAATAATCTCACCTTCAGTACTTCCAAAATTTAAGGGGGTTGTATTTGAATATCCTGACCAATTCTTGTTTGAGTTTAAGGTTGTGTGTCAAACTTATGATTATGTAAACGATAACCAAAAGCTTAAAGAATTTCCTTCTACACTCAAAGATGTAGCTTTACGCTGGTTTATGAGTCTAGAACCTGAATCAATTTGAACTTGGGAACAAATGGAGAGTGTATTCTTGGATAAATACTAAGAATATTATAGGGTAAGAAATAAAAATATGAATTATTTTAAAACAAACAAGAAGAGGATGAGAATTTAGAAGATTATTTTGATAGGTTTGCTTTCATAAAAAAAATATGTGGGCCTGTAGAACCTGAAATGTGTAAGACCATATTCTTGAGAGTATTACAAGATGATTCTAGGTAAGTATTGGATTTAATGGGTGAGGGAGATGTGAACACCCTTGAAATTGATGACATTTTGGAATTATGCAGAAATTACATCTGCACAAGACAAAGAAGATGAAATCGGAGTACTAATAGCAATGAGATTAAAGAGCAAATGGAGGAAATGACCAACATGAAAACTAATATTCTTGTGCAATTAAATGCCACATTAGGGGAGATAAATGCAAAATCTAACTCTACACCACCTCTAACTATCTATTACCCAATATGGAGAAATATGCATGCTCTACAAGAGTTTCCCTTGAACAAAACCTCTATTTTAGCTATTTGTAGCATTTGTTCAAAGGAACATATCATTGATAAATTTCATTTGCTTCCATAAATCATAAATATATTGGAAACATAGATTGAAGAAATTAATTTTATTGGGAAAAAATAAGGGGTAATTTTTCACAATAACAACATGCCCCACATTTTCCCACAAATCAGGGATAGAATCCTTGGAATATGCTATGGGGTTATTCAGAGCCACCACAATTGTATTGGAACCATTCTCCTTGGCAATATCCTCAAGATTGTTCACAATATAGATCGATGAATCCACCATGGAACTAGGCCAATCCACCTTGGATGCAAAACCAACAACATGGACAAAGATGGGGACAACAGTATCCATAATATCAAGGGTAGCAAAGATATCAAGGATAAAAAAAAATTACTACCTGCTCCTACTCAAAAAATTTCTCAAGGGAGATCTCAACAACAACAACAATCACAATAGGTAAAACAACCACCACTTCCAACCCAACCTGTGGCTAATCTAAATAACACAAGATATACAACCCCTATCTACATAGCTAAATATGATGAAAATACTATAGTCAATGTTATTAATTGTAGCAACATCCATCTGTGCTCAAGAAAGACCTTACCTGAGCCTGTTACACCCACTATTGAAGAGATAACAATTGAAAAACATGAATCCTCTATTCTAAAAACACATAAATCAGCCCTAGATAAAGGAGAAGAAAAAATAGAAAATCTACAAAAAGAAGAAATGCCATATCCTGAAAGGTTTAAGAAATCTGAAAATACTCCTGAATCAAATTTAGAAAAAGAGCTCAAAAAATTGACTATTTCACTTCCTTTATTGCAAAAAATTAATGATGTGCTTCTAATCAACATAACTATTTAGGATTTGTGTATAAAATGATTAGGCTGAAAAAATAAGTATTTTTCCAAGACTGTGCAAGTAGAAGAAAAATTGGCTAATCTACTTTCAGGGAAGCTTGTCCCACCAAATTATAACGACATAGAAAGCCCAATTATCACTATAACTATCTGATAAATGCATATTTATAATGTCTTGGTTTATTTAGGATTTTCTATCAATGTAATGACCAAAAAAATAATGTAAAGGTTATAGTTAAACAATTTGCATCCTACATCTATTGTTATGGAGATGGCTGATAGATCTGTTGCCAAACCGGAAGGAATCATTGAGGATATTCTTGTAACAATTTCTTCATGGGAATACCCTATTGATTTTTTGGTATTGTAGACCCATAATACTACTAATGGTTATCCAATTATATTAGGTAGGCCTTGGTTTGCTACTATAGCTGCTTTCATAGACTATAGATCAGTAGAAATTACTATCTCAAATGGTGTTGATTTGAAAAAGATTTTTTTGTATCCACCTACCAAAACTTCAACAAAATTTTTAAGTCAATTATGGTATCCTAATTTTGATGAATAATAGGAAGAAATTATCTCCACATTAGCTACAATGGTAGTAAAAGAACACATTGAGAAGATAAATTCACAAGAAATATATTTTTGAAAATGAAACCATCCTAGTGGATACACTGTATGAACAAGGGATTGAGGATGAACTAATCATTGTTCATCAATTGTTATGGAATGATGACAGAAAGACATCTAAACACATTTCATTAATTTCATTATAGAAAATTTCCTTCACACTACCACATGGATGGCATCATCATCTTCTTTCATCTTTCCATTGTTCTCTACAAGAGTTGATTCCATCAAGGATTGCTATTGGAACTGAGATAAGAGTCTTTCATACTCTTCAACCACACCACTATCCACTGAATACTTTAGTCAGTAAATATGAGAAAGTAAATTTTTCCCATATAGGAACAAAATAAATTGAAGTGCAACCTAGAAAATTTTTGAATATTAATAGCTGGTTGACTAATAAACAAGAAGTAAAAAAAATTTGTTGTCTTAAAACAACATGTTTTATTCTTTTCTTGGGACTATAAGGATATATCGGTAATTCATCCTAATGTATGCACTCATAGGATATACACTGAAGTTTTCAAGCCCGTGATACAACCCCAAAGACATTTGAATCCTAATTTGAGAGACAATATTAAGAAAGAAATAGAAAAACTTTTAGAAGTAGGATTCATATACCCAATTTTAGATAGCCAATGGATCTCTCCATTGGTTAATGTACCAAATAATAATGGAAAATTGAGAGTATGTGTATAATACCAAGAGCTAAATAAAGTCACACACAAAGACAATTTTCCATTACCATTCATATATTAGGTGTTAGATACACTCACAAGGAAGAATAATTTATGTTTTCTTGATGGTTTTAGTGGTATAACCAGATACAGGTTGCACCTAAAGACTAATAGAAAACCACCCTTACTTTCCCATGGGGAATATTTGCTTATAGGTTTTACCCTTTGGACTGTGTAACACCCCAAAAAATTTCCAATGAGTTGTTTTGGCCATTTTTTCTTATTTAATTGCAAAAAACATAGAAATTTACATGGATGATTTCACATTTTATGGAGAAACCTTTGATGTTACTTTAGAATGTCTTGATAAGGTTCGAATTTACTATGAAACTTACCATTTATCCTTGAATTCTAAAAAATGCTTTATGATGATGTAGGAAGGGATTGTCCTTGGCCACCACACATCTTCTAATGAGATCAAGGTTGATCCTAAGAAGGCTGAAATAATCAAGAACCTTCCTCCTACCAAAACCCAAACTGATGTCAATTTTCTTTTAGGACACATCGGATTTTATTGTAGATTCATTCTAAATTTTAGTACAATAGAAAATCCTATGTTTGCATTATTGACCAAATATTTTGAATTTAACTGGACTAAGAAATTCTAGGAGACTTTTGATGCTTTGAAAGAAAATTTAACCACTCCACCTATATTAAGTGGACCTAATTAGGATTGCCATTTCATATCCATATTGATGCCTCCAATACTTCAATTGGAGCAACATTAGGACAAACATAATACGGGGAACATTATGCCATCTACTACATAAGTAAAAACCTTATGAGAGTAGAAAAGAATTACACTACTACTGAAAAGGAATTTTTAGCAGTAGTGTATGCCATCAATAAATTATATCACTATATCATAGGTTATCAAGTATTCATTCATACTGATCATTTAGCCATAAAATACTTAATGAAAAAACCCATGGTTAGTGCAAGAATCATCCACTGGTTATTACTATTACAAGAGTTTGATATTACAATAGTAAATAATCTAGGGAAAGCAAATGTAGTAGTTGATTTTCTATCAAGACTGAATAATACAGGGGTATAGGAGTTAGTTGAGGATACTTTTCTAGATGAGAAACTCTTTGCTATATCAATACTATCACCTTGGTTTGCAGATACTACTAACTTTTTGGTAACAGAGAAAATTCCTTCACATTTCACTGCCAAACAAAAGAAGCAATTGGTAAGGCAAATTTTATCTTTAAAATGGATAAAAGGTCTACTTTTCAAGTGTGGTACTAACCATATTTTATGCATATGCATTTTAAATGATGAGGTGTATGATATCCTCTATGCTTGTCATGATGAACCATCAGGAGGATATTATTCGATAAATGGTACAATTCACAAGATTTTAGGTGCAGGTTATTATTGGTCGTCACTTCATAAATATGTAAAATTGTATATTCACTATTGTGATGCATGTCAACAAATGGGAAAACCCCAAACACACAAATAAAATACCTCTATAGCCTCAAGTGGTTTTAGAACCATTTGAAAATTGAGGGTTAGATTTTGTGGGACCAATTGACCCACCATATCAAGGGAAGGTGCATATCTTGGTATACACTGATTATGTGACAAAGTGGGTTGAGGTGCATGCCTTTAAGCATGCTCGTGAAGAGAAGCTTTATGATTTCCTATGCATTCAAATTTTTCAAATATTTGGAGCTCCAAGATCTATCATCACTGATCATGGACCGCAATTTACATCAAAAGTAATTACAGTTTTTTCTGAACTCTATGAAATTAAGCATAGAAAATAATCACCCTATCACTGATAAGCAAATGACCAGGTTGAAGTAACAAATAGTGAGTTAGAAATAATCTTGACCAAAATAGTAGAATCACATAGGATAAATTGGCTTAATAAACTACTAGAAGCAGTTTGGGCATTGTTGGGACAAAAACATTGGTTAAATTTGCACTATTTTTGTCAATTTGACAACCTAATGAAACTCATAAACTTGCGAAGTACCAAATTGAGATGGTTTACAACACCATTGATATGAGTCCACTAATTATTTATTTTGGGGGTTTTTTTGTTGTATAGGATTTAGTTCATCCAAACTAATTAACTTACAAAAAGTAAAGTACAAAAATGAAAGCACACCACACATTGCAAAAATAAAAGAAAACAAGAAAATAAATGAGCTTGTAGAAACAAAAAACATACAGAAATAAAATACATCATAAAATAATCTAACTAGAAAGCAAGGGAGAAGGAGAGGAATACTGGCTAAGAGTGGGCCCACACTCCAGTAGATTCTACCTAGTTAAATTGTGAAAGATGAATGCAAATGTAAGACTCTCGAATGAATCTTTATTGATAAAAGTGCAGTACAATATAATTTCTTCCTCTATCCTTCTATATCCTTATCAAAGAAGCCCTATGTATTTATATAAAACATAAGGCTTTCTATTACAACATTGTTATAACAAAAATATCTACTACACCCTTAGTTAAGACATTTTGGGTACGCAGTAATAGATACATGCTAAAAAAATCAATATCTTATTTGTCATTTTTGGGAATGATAAATATTCCAATTCTATTCTCATAGATACCCGCATTCTACTTCATCAAGTGGTTACTCTATTTCCTCCTATAAAAAGAAGACAACTAATGTATTTTGGTAGCTATCTAAATTCAGTATATAACATGGAGTTAACGGTTAAATCTGGTCAACACTAGCAAGGTAAAGTATTTGTTGGGAGCAAGGCACCTTCTTGTGGGATCAAGGTTCCTTTTGGAAAGTGGGATCAATGTGCCTTCCTCCATATGGGATCAAGGCACCTTCTACCAAGCGGGATCAAGTCACCTTCTACCAAGTGGGATCAAGGTACCTTTTTCCAAGCGAGATCAAGGCATATTCCTCCATATGGGATTAAGGTACCTTTCACCAAGCAGGATTAAGACACCTTCCTCCATATGGGGTCAAAGAACCTTCTGCCAAGGGGGATCAAAGTGCCTTTTGCCAAGCAGGATCAAGGTGCCTTCATCCATATGGGATCAAGGCACCTTCCACCAAGTGTGATCAAGGCACCTTCCTCCCTAATGCACCTTAGGTTCCTTGAAGCTAAAATATGCCAGGTCCATGTAGGACCTCGATGATTACACAAAAGATAATAAAAATTAGATAAAATCTATGCAAAACACACTTCACATACAAGTTAGGCAATGCACATAATTTCCATTAAATATATATATAAATTCACATAATATATAACTCGGATAATATTGCCGCACAAAAACATTAGATAATCATGCAAAAATATGAGTATTTATGGTGCTCATCATCCCCCATGCCTATCAAGTGTCACATCCTTGTGGCACCTGAAACTTATAGTACCTAGTTCTATCGACCACTTTCCTATAAGCCTTGTTTTGCTATTTCCTTTTTCTAGAAAGTGGCCCTAGCTTTGACCTTATCTCTAGGTTTATGACCTAGTTGAGGGTTGTTAGTTTCTTTCAGTGGTCTTTGGTTGCATTGACTGCGCTTACCTGTTCTGTTGGGCCTTTCATATTTGCTAGGTGATTTCGTAACATAATAGATTTTTCTCCTGATCCTCTTTGTGTAGTAGCCATTAAATGTGGGTTTCCCTTTCTAAAATATAGATTCGACCTCCTTCTGACATGTTGAGGTTGAAGCGTTGCTTGTAGGATATCTAAGTCATCCCATTCTCATTTTACTACCTTGGCTTTAAATAACTAGGCTACCTCTAGAGAGAGACAAAAAATTTCCTCTACTATTGCCGCAACCTCTACTTCTGGCCCATATACTCTGTTCCTCTCCAAATATTTCCTCATTCTAGAGGTTTGCCCTTGGACTAATCCATATATCCACCAAAATTACTTTTGTGAAATGAGATCAAATAAAATATCAGATCCTATTTCAACCCTCTTAAAGGCCTTACATTATGATTTGACCTCTACACATTCTTTTTGGATCCTTTCGAATTTCTCTTGTTGGTCGAAAAACTGTTTCAATCATTCTACCCATTCCTCATCTAAACTAACAGTTGACTGGGCCCATTTAGCCTTCTTCTTTGGACTCCATTGTAGTTCCCTTACTACTTCCTTATTAGGCTTAGATGAGGTTGTGAGTGCAATAGAATGAGAGGCGATATCCCCCTCTACCATAGGTGCTTTCTCCAGCTCTTTTTCATATGTAGCCATATTCCCTATTCTTTGTTCATATCCCAATTTTTCCATTGATGATTGGTCTAGTGGCTCCTCTACAGAGTGCACCACTTGTTGATGTATTGGTGTCTTTACCTTGAGGATTTGTTCCTCACCCTATTGTTGTATGGGAATTGGTTTTTCTTCTTCATCATCAAAATTTTTTATTATAGGGGATCTATCCACAAAACAGAGTTCCCATGTTCCTCAGCTATTATTCTAGCTAAGATGGAGGAGCAATTTCCATATTTAGCCTTGACATTTCCTACATCTGATCTAAATGGACTATAAAAAGTGATTATTTTTTAGGAATATGGAGAATTTATGGGCACATCTATTGCTCGGTCTATTTGGGTGCCTACATCCAGTTTTCCTTCTACCTAGCTTTCATCTACTAGTTATCCTTAGTGAGCTATTACACTATGTGTTGTAGTTGCAATATTTTTTCTTGAGCTCCTACTTATTTTCAACATCTACCTCCTTGAATCTCCTGAAGAGTGTTTGTTCTTCCTAGGATTTATTTTCCTAGGTAGAAAATTACTACAGTGCTAAATATAGTTGCTCTTGTAGGCCTCCTAGGGTTTGCTGGTGTAGTGGACTCCCAGTGGCCAAATTTTGTAGCACCTGGGCTACGAACCCTACTTCAGCATCATCCTCTACTTATTTATCCTCACTGGATAGAATCAGGTACCTTAGTTGCTTCATACTTCTTCGAGGCTCTACCTGGTGGGTTGTGCGGTCAAGGCTAGATATCCCTATCCTGGCTGCTAGGTTGAGGCTAGAAATATCCTACCCAATTATTGCAATTGTTCATGGAGATTGGGGCAATGAATTTTCCCTTCCTCTCTCTCAACTGTTCCAATGGCCATATCTTGCTCATTAGGCTCCTTCTCCTACTTTGGCTCATCAATAACTAATTGAGCCTACATATTTGAAGTCTTGATCCTATCCTCTCTTGTTGCTATGGCCTCCCTATGTGCTTTTGCATATTGAACTAGGGCTAAAATTAGCCCATGGTGAGCTAGGGTAGTGGTCGCTCTAGCCTGATAATGCCTTGCTTCATATTGTAGGGTGCTTTTCAAGTAAAATGGGATGTTAATTTACCTTTCCTTTAGAAAATGGTCTATAAATTTCATGTGGTTTATGTTTAGATGGGTGTATTTATCCGTGCAAGTAAAAAACCTTACCACCTGATCAAAGAGGTGCTGCTAGATCCCTAGGAGTTTGTCTTGGCAATCCTATGCACTCCAGGCCTATGGATACCTATCCCAGGAGTTTCTCTATGTATCTGGATGGTGCTTCTTCATTGTATATGCATTCTCCTATGATGGGGATTCTAGTGACAATCATGATGAATTTGGCCATGACTAGATTTTCTAGTCCACATAGTCGAGCAACTCCTTCCCTTACTGATGCATCAAATTCCCTTATCATTTTAAGGTCCTAGTTTTGGCTAACCAGGGTGCAATAATTTATCCACCCAACTACCTCAAATTGGGCCCTAACCTCTTTGCTCATTCCCATTGTATTACAAGGCTCACTCTTACCCCCCATCATGAATTATTTGAATTTTTTTGGCTTCTTCCTTCCTTCAGACTGACTTTTCTACAGTGTCTTACCTTCTTGCATAGGAAGATGCCTACTTATGAAGGTAGGTGCATATCTAGTAAATCATGTCTACATTGGGGTTTTTGAGGATATATTTTCTAAATTTATGATTGTCTCAACATATTAGCCAAGGTGTACAGATAGTGATTCGTCGATTCATTCATGATGACACTATTTTTTAGAGGAGTATCAATTATGAAATTTATACAACTATTTAAAAAAAAACTTATGTACATATCTCATTGGTGATTCATGTTCTTGGAGCATATCGATTCGGTAGTCTACGATAAGGGCAATGGCATATTCTCCATGTGGGCTATTTCTTCAGATAGTTCTCCTTGGTATTGCAACTTTGTACATTTGAGGCCTCATGCAAAAATTAGGAAATTTGGTTGGATCGCGTGGGAGGTCACTCATCCATTTTTGGTTGCCTTGGGACATGCTAAAATTTGTTTGTATGATTGTTTAATAAATTCCCTTGTGATTTTAAATTTCCATCATGTAAATTTATGACATGGCTTTGTATTCTCCTCTATGCCATCAAATTGCATAGGTACTTCAAGGCACCTCCCTCTGGTAGATCAAGGTGCCTAGATGTATGGTACCAAGGTGCCTTCCTTCGAATGGGATCAAGGCACCTTAAATGTATGGTAGCAAGGTGCCTTCCTTCGGATGGGATCAAGGAACCTCAAACATATGGGATCAATGCACCTTCATTTCGATGGGATCAAGGCACTTCAAATGTATGGGATCAAGGTGCCTTCCTTTATATGGGATCAAGATGACTCAAATGTATCGGATCAAGGTGCCTTCCTTTGGATGGGATCAAGGCATCTCAAATGTATCAAATTAAGGTGACTTACTTTGGATGGGATCAAGGTACCTCAAATGTATGGTATCAAGTCACCTTCCTTTAGATGGGATCAAGGCATCTAAAATGTATGATATCAAGGCACCTTCCTTTGTATGTGATCAAGGTGCCTCAAATGTATGGGATCAAGGTACCTTCCTTTATATGGGATCAAGGCACCTAAAATGTATGGGATCAAGGCACCTTCATTTGGATGGGATCAAGGCACCTTCCTTCATATGGGATCAAGGCACCTCAAATGTATGGTATCAAGGCACCTTCCTTTGGATGGGATCAAGGTGCCTCAACGTTTACCATTTTTTTTAAACTCTTCAACAGGAATTAGGTGCCCTTCCAATGTTCAAGAGCAAGGCACCTTCCATCAATAGGAGAAAGGTGCCTCCTATAAATGGGAGCAAGGCACCTTTCGTTAATGGGAGAAAGGTGTCTCTTATCGATGGGAACAAGGTAACTTCCATCATCAAGAGCAAGGCACCTTCTATTTGTTGAAAAATTAGTAGTTGTTGATATGTCTTCAATCGTTGTTGTAGATTTTATAAAGCCCTCCAATTTTTTTATTTAACATGCTACGTCGACAACTATTTTATCCAAACATGAAAGTGGGTATTCTTTTCCTTTGAAAGGAATTAACACCTTCCATATTCTATTTGAAATGGTGTGAATTCGGTAGTCATTTTCCATGTGGTTCTATAGGCCCATATTGCCTTTGGTAGTCTCATAGACCAATACTTTTTGTGTTGTTGCACAATATTCATAAGGATGTTCTCCAACTATCAATGGGTGACTTATACCCATCCATTCACCTACATATTATAGAGGGTGGTTTTATTGTGTCTTATTCTATATTGTTGCATCAATTCCTGAATCAGTATTGAAGTGAATTGAGGCCCCTGATCTATGGTGATCTCACTGGATACCCCAAACTTTGTGAAGATATGTGAAAACAAAAAATATAATACCGTTTTCTCCTTAGAATCTTTTAGTGCCTGCACTTCAACCCACTTGGTTACATAGTCAGTGCAGACCAAAATATAACTTTTTTGGCTAATGGCGGGTTGATCGGCCCTACAAAGTTCATCCTCCATTTGTCAAATGGTTCAATGTGGACATGTGTTTGGAGAGGCATATCATCCCTAAAGGTTGGTCTCCCCATTATTTGGCATTCATCATATTGATTTACATATTTGAATGTCTTTAAACAATGAAGGCCAGGAGTATCTAGTCTGTAAGATTTTGAATGCAATTCTATTTTCTAAAAAATATACACCATAGATTTCATTATGGTAGGCTTTGAGAATTTCTAGAAATTCATATTTATCAACACATCTAGTTATTTGACCTGGTCCTATTTTAAACAATAAACCATCAATCCAAGAGAAGTTTGTGCTCTTCTCTATTAATTTTTGCTTTTCATGGGGTGAAAGAGTAGGGGATACTCTATCAGTGGCCATGTAATTGGCCATATCTTCATACCACGATGTTTGCTCACTCAGAGAGAAAATATGTTCAACTAAGAATTGGCCTTCTATAGCTACATGGTCTGGTGGTGTTAACCTGGACAAAAAATTAGCAACCATGTTATATTTACCTAGTTTATCCATGAGGGTGATATCAAACTCCTGCAGGAGTAAGAGCCACTAGATTATTCATCCACTGATTGCTATTTTTTTCATCAAATACTTGATGGCTACATGGTTTGTGTGCACAAAGACTTTATATCCTATAATGTAGTGGTATAATTTATTGATGGTACTATGTGATTGATTTTATTCCCAGCTAAGTGTTTACTAACATAATATATGGTATAACATTATTTGCCATATTTATACCCTAGAACTGCTCCAATCGCATTGTTGGATGCATTTGAGTAAATGTGAAATGGAATGGCCCAATTTGGGACCCGTAGTACCAAAGCAATGATCAACTTATCTTTCAATGTTTGTAAGGCTTATTTGCAGTCTTCTATCCAGATAAACTCCACATTATTTGATAGTAGTGTGTGTAAGGGTCTAGAAAATTTTCTAAATTCTACTATGAACCTCCTGTAATATCCATCGAAGCCAAGAAAACTCCTAAAATATCTTTGCATCGTTGGACTAGGCAATTCCTTTATAACTTCACTTTTTTTTTCACCTTTATCCCTTCTACTGATATGTGGTGTCCCAAAACTATCCCCTCTTGCATCATCATGAAGCATTTCTTATTTTTCTCTTCACATCACTGGAGTTCTCGCTTTAGATTCATCATAGATTCTTCACAAGTTTCTCCATAGACTGTGAAATCATCCATGTATACTTCCACTGCCTCCCCCATCATGTCTAATAAAATGCTTAGCACTACCTTCTAAAAGGTGGCTGGTACATTGCATAGTTTGAAGGGCAGAACTTTGTATGTGAATGTACCCCATGGATAAGTAAACATTATCTTGCCCTAATATCTTTCTCTGATATGGATCTAATTATACCCACTAAATCCATCTAGAAATGAGAAGTACTTCCTTCTTGCCAAAATATCAAGCACCTGGTCGACAAAGGGCAATGGGAAGTGATATTTTTTAGTCACTTTGTTCAAGAATTTGTAGTCAAGCATACTCTCAATTTCCCATTATTCTTGGGTACTACCACAAGTGGTGATACCCATTAACTATTGGATATGGGATAGATGAATCCTATCAATAGGAGTTCTGTAGTTTCTCTTTGAATATTTCTTTCCTGGTGGGGTTCATTCTTCACTATGGCTATCTAATCGGACTTTCTTGTTCTTTGAGGTAAATACAATGGATGCAAATTTTTGGAGTGATTCCCTTCATATCCGAGTAATCCCAGGTGAAATATTTCTTATGCCTGGTTAGTATTTCTCTTAATACAGTCAGCTACATAGACATCAACCTGCTACTAAAATTTAGTGTTCTTCCAGGCTGAATTTTAATCTATCTAAGGTGATCTTGGCTACCCACTAGTGGTGACTCTAGAATATCATGGGAGGATTCTCCATGGAGGAAGTTTGTAATTATGTCATATTCATCAACTTCATCTTATAATTTATCCAATTCCATTATAGGTTGTATCATTGAAAACATTCCTTCAGTCTATTCATCCCATGTGGGTTCTCCAAGTGCATCTACAGACTATTCTGGTGGATACATAGTCAATATTTTGATATTCTGACCATCTAAGAATGTTATTTATCCATCTTGATAGCTTATATAAGCATCTGTTATTGCCAACCAAGGTCTTCCTAGGATGAGTGGGTAGCCTCCCGATCCAAACTTGGATTGTAGTACTAGTAAGTCTATCGGGTATTTCCATGCATCCAATGTCATCATGATGTCTTCCAACATCCCTTCAGGTGATATCGTCAACCGGTCGACTAGTTGGAGCATAGTTTTGGTGAGCTTTAGGCCTATGATCTTGAGTTTTTACATGGTCTCTTTTAGCATGATGTTAATGGTTGCTCCCAAATCAACCAGGGTGTTGGCCAATGAGTGACCATATATCTTTATGCTTAGGATTAGATTACTCAGGTCTATGTACTTGGGGTGTCTTGTATTTCCCAGCATTAAATTAGCCAAATTCCCCACCACATTTATGGTCTGGGTTGTTCTACATCCTATCCATCTCATAAATAGCTCTTTAATCACCTTGGTGTAAATTGGGACATCTCTTATCACTTGAAACAATGGAATAATTACTACTAATATCTTCAAGCTTGAAAGGATGTTGAACTCCAGTTGTATTGGCTTTTTTTCTCCTATAGCCTCTTCACAAATGGAGGAGCTTCTTTCTCAATTTTCTTAGAAATTAGTTCTTCTTCAACTTCCTCTATCGAAGGTGATTCTTCTACAATCGTCTTCTCTTATATTAAGGTAGGAGCCTCTACTCCTATCTATCTACCCAATCGTAGTTGTACAGGATTACAACTTCTCATATTGTACATAGGAAACATCTCACCTTCCAATTGATATGCGGGCTAGTTTATCTTGTTGTTGGGGTTGACCTTTGATTGTGTTGAGAGTTTTTCAAGCCTTACTATAGGGGGATCTAGTAGACTTTGCTATGTTAGGGCTTGCATTACATTTTGTGGAGTTGAATTCCATGTACCATAGTTCCTCCATTGCTTTCCAAATTTTTGGTATGGCATCTAAAGTGCTGGTTAGAAAATGAGGTTCCTTGAGGGGCATTCATCTAAGGTGGTGGTCCTCACCATCCCATGTTGGTTGGTTGTATCTACCCTTGTGGCATATAATTCCCTACCCCATAGGATGGCATTCCAGCTGGCATATTCCCCATAGGGGGTTGTTTCCATTTTCTTCGATTACCCATGAAGTAAATGTCTAAAGCATTAGCATTTTCTTTAGTAGTAGGTAGTTGCAGACATAGTCTAGTCTTGTGATTTTCCTAAAAAATTGTACACATCCTAATTTTATCCTTTAGACACACATTCTTGGCATGCTTCCCTCTACACTTCGAATAGTAGTGGGCTAATGCAACTTCATTCTCTTGTTTCTTATTTTCTAGCAGGAGAGTATCCATTTGTAATGCTAGGGAGGAAAGCATTTCACTTTTTAAATACTCTAGCATGTTGCCTATCTCTATATTTATGATAGAGGTGGTTGCTTTCATGGTTCTAGAAGTCGGTTTACCTTTTCTTTAAGAGTTGTTTCAGCACAACTGTTATATATTTGACATCTGATGCTGATACACATCCCCTCCAAATATCATTTTCAATGCTTCTATAGATTCATTGGTAAGTCCTCTCAAGAAGATGCTTTTGAGGGACTTATCACTTAGCTTCGCATGAGGGGATCTCTATAGGTTAAAATCAAATTTGTCCTAATATTCCTCCAAGGATTCACCCTCCTTTTGTGTCATGTTTAAGACCTCTTCCCTATAGTCCCATGCTCTGCAAAAATCTTGGTACTGATATAAGAAGAGCCTTTTCATTTCTTCCCAGGTATTGATTTGTTTTTTCCCTAAGCTGATGAACCATTGTAGGGCCAAATCATCTAATGTTGAAGGAAAGAGCTTTAACTTCTTAGTTTTTGACTTGTAATTGATAGACCTACATAAGACATCAAAATTAAATAAAAATAAGTCAAGGTCTTCGGTTGGGTATCCTTTGAAGTTGGGAAGATGGGCAAGGGATATATTCTTCATTTTTGTATCTCCCTTGCCTTATTCTATTGGGAAACTAAATTCGGTTGATGTATCTTCTATTTTTAGGTAATGTGGTCTCTAAAATAGTTTCTAGGGCCTTGTGGTTATTTTAAACTTTCTACACAAGAGCTTTTAAATTAGCCGATGAAATGATTTCATTCTTAATAGCTCTCCATAGCAGATCCTCTTTGGATGGGGTTCTTTTGAATAAAGAATTTTGAATGATCCACTCTTCCCATAATTTATGAGATGTTAGGATCCTATCCTAACCCTAATTATTATTAATAATATAATATCTTTAATATCCTAAGGTTAGTGTAATTGATAATATAATAATTAATTATAAATTAATTATTATATTATATTATTAGGGTTAAGAATTAGCATAGCCATAATAGTTATTTCTATTAATTATTATGAAGTGACGTGATGGTTAGGGTTAGGTCAATATATATAGTTGTCCAAATCATTCATTCGGGAATATCATGCATGAAATATAAAACATATTTGGTTTATACCATTGGAGGGATTCCTATTCCAATGCAAAAGTGATTCGTATCAACAGTGATTCTATTTATTTTTATACTATTTTATTTATTAATTTATTAAATTATTGCTAGAACCTTCAGGGTTCTACCATCTAGTATTAGAGCATTATGGATCCAACCATGTGGGACCAAAAATTTTAGAAAGAAGTTCAAAAATTGAAGGTAAAATTTCAAGAATTGGGGAAAGCACACTGGGAACATTTAGAAAATATTTTTAGTGTGCAACATTTAGAAAAAATTATAGAAAAAACTATTAGTAAAAAAAAATTGGAAGAGCTCGAAGCCATAAATTTTCAAAAGGTACATAATGCACTTTCGGAAAAAAATAATCAAAACCCTAAAAATGCAAATTTTCCCATAAAAGAAGTGTACGAGGAGGAAGAGGCAAATAATTCCAAGAAAATAAATTGCAGGGTTTATCCGAGTTCTAATGAGATGGATTGGATCAGTAAAATATCTATCTGCCCAACCTTCATCAAATCACTTTTGAAAAAGGAAGACTCCCAATGTATGGTTTCACTATAAATATTCTAGCAAAGAAAGAATATTACTCCTATGATAACCCTAAAACTTTATATGTGCAAAAAAGGCCTGGACTCAATATTATTTTCCAAAAATTAGCTTCGAAAGCAAAAGTTATAATTATAAAGAAGCACTATGATCCCTCCCAAAAAGCTTCAACTAAAGCAGACAATATGGCTAATGAGAGAAAATCTAAATCCAAGAAAAATATATATCACCCAAAAGCCAAAGTAGAAAAAGGATTCAAAGAATTCAACTGGAAATATATGAAACCAGGAAACATAGTTGTAAATGCAAAAACTGTAACAGGGTTTAAATTTCCTCTACACACTTGCCCTCCACCTTGGCCTCCTCCATCACTCATGAATATGATTAAGGTAGATCCATCTACTTCAAATTCATTCCTTGACTACAATATAAAAAGTCAGAAATGCTATAGAATTAGTCATGATAGGTTTCAACGTAGAAATTCCTACTTCCAATAGCAAAACATTTTTTTGGTGTTTTCATCTTCTTCTCGGTGGTGTTTCTCCTTGGCCAATGATACTTCATTCAGAATTAGATATAATTGAAATTATGTTCATGAGTGGCTATCCAAATAGTAGTAAGGCAATTAAATGTTTCTCCATTTGTCCTTATTTGTCTTGATAATACAAATGCTCTCCTCAAATATGCACCTAATAGAAATGTGAAGGTGAAATATTATGAAGCTAAGAATGAAATGGTGTATTGTCCTTTTTTTTACCAAAGGATGAAACCCAACATTTTATTGCCAAAAATAAAAAATAAAAATCAATGATCGAGGGGCCAAGTGAGAGTATGTCGTGACATTTACCTTCTCAGTGGTTTGTGCAATCTAAGGGATCTATCTTTTCAACAATTTCTCTCCTCCTTCAAGAAATACAAATACAATTGGTATTGTTGAACAAGGTGCCAGTTTAGAAGCATGGACATATCCCACGATGTCAATGTGCTAATAGATTATGACACCAATTTTTTTGAGAAATACACTTTTCTATACTATAATTTTTGTTAAAGAAATCCTCGGTATCTCTTAAAAGTTTTTATAACTAGTGCAACTTCATAAATCTCACAAGTTTTCAACATTTCCTATCGTGCTACAGTAGAACTCTAGGATCCAAAGCTAGAAGAAATACCTGCAATTGAAATAATATACTAGCCCCTTGGTTCATTGTTCACTCCATACACCCTGAACATCAACAAAAACATCAACAACCAATGTCAGCACTATCTTCATCAACAACTCCTCCATATAATCGGGTGTTGGGTTTGTTAACGGTGGTGATGGCATTCGTATAATAAAATAGAGTACATGGCCATATTCATCAATTTTACTTGTGTGTTCCTTCGAAACTATCACAAAATATCCTTATATGTACAATAATCATTTTTGCTGGAGTTATAACAGCGACAGGATGGCTATTACTAAATTTATCTTTTCTCCACATCACTAACAGAGCCCATCGCACTTTGAATAATACAAGGTACATAACTACACTTAATTTTTGGATCATTTCCCATTCCTTCCTGGGATATTTCAAAGGTTTCAACAAAGACATTTTGTGAACAATAAAAAAAAATTGGGATGGTCCTGAACATAATTATCCTATATTCATCTATTTGGATGACAAAGGTGATATTGAAACTAACTTGGATTGTCTCACCAATAGCAACGTCCAATTCAAGGCACTTTTTGTCTACATTAAGAATCACTATTATGAAAATTCATTTCCATACATTTTGGATTCAGACCAAGGGAGGCGACTATGGGCTATTTGATGTCTAAACAAGCATTGGTTGATTATGCCACTATCATAAAAAAAAGAGAGATATAATTTGTAGGAATCATAGAGGAGAATGAGATGAATTTATCAAAATATTTAAGAGACCCTATAGAAGTGGATTGTGTGGGCAGTGCAAACATGAGGAAATGTTGTAGATGAGATGAAATAGTGGAAAATGACTACAATCACATCAAAAATTACAGTGAAAATTAGTAAATAAGTATAAAGTGATTAGTTCATTCAAACATAATAGTTCAAGTGCAAATAATCCTCAGGCAATGCTCAAGCAAGATTTATACTTAGAAGTTGAAACATTTAAATATTGGAGAATGCACAGATAAACCTAGTGCCTTAATTTAAAAATTAAAGGACAAGTGCCCTACATTATGCCTCTAATTATTTATTTGAATGAAAAGGTGTATGGTAAAATATTGAAGAAAGAGATTATATACAAAATATTATTGAATTAAAATTAAAGAAGAAATATTGATTATTTAAAATAAGAATATTAAATTGAAAAGGAAAATTGGTTGAAGAAAAGAAGGAAATTATTGTTTGAAAGAAGAATATAAAAATTGAAGAAAGATTATTTGAAAGGAAATATTGAGAAGAATATTTATATGAAGATTGAAGGAATATATATATATATATATATATATATATATATTAAGATGAAATATTTTTTTGAAGAAAGAGAAGAAATTATTATTAATTTTGGAGTAATAGGAAATTCTACAACAATGAAATTAATTGAAAAAAAATTCTATAAACAAGAGGATTGTAGAATTATTTGATTTGTTAGGAACAAGCAATATATTGAAAATCTTGAAGCTTGATCAAAGGTAAATTACTTGAGAAGCACATCATGACAATTAAAGAAACAAAGCAAACAAAAAGAGAAATAGACATTCAAGAATTATCACATGAGGCCTATGCATACAAGAACTAATTTGCATTCGAGAAGATTCAAACTTTTGCGAGAAAGCTACATTCAACGATGAATCACTAGCAACTATTTCAAGATGACTTTTGCTGCAATATTTCCATCGCTTTGAGGACAAAGCTATTTTTAAGAGGGGTGGCATGTTAGGATCCTATCCTAACCCTAATTATTAATAATAATATAATATCTTTAATATCCTAAGGTTAGTGTAATTGATAATATAATAATTAATTATAAATTAATTATTATATTATATTATTAGGGTTAAGAATTAGCATAGCCATAATAATTAATTATATTAATTATTATGAAGTGACATGATGGTTAGGGTTAGGTCAATATATATAGTTGTCCAAATCATTCATTCGAGAATATCATGCATGAAATATAAAATATATTTGGTTTATACCATTGGAGGGATTCCTATTCCAATGTAAAATTGATTCGTATCAATAGTGATTCTATTTATTTTTATACTATTTTATTTATTAATTTATTAAATTATTGCTAGAACCTTCAAGGTTCTACCAGATGTGGAAGAGCCTTGTGCAAATATTGGATGTTCAGTCCAATGCATGGCCTAGAGGAGACTACGGGGATTCTAATTCAAGTTTAGAATTTATAGTTGGCTCAGGATTTTCTTATGGGCTCTTTCTTATGAAATGATTGTATGGTCCTCTATTTCTCAATGGACTCATACAAAATCATATGGAAATGTTCTTCAAATCAGAACAAGGTATTTCTATGGTATCTACAATTGGTACTTCCCTGGCAACGATGCCAAAATATTGGGGCAAAAACATTGGTTAAATTTACACTATTTTTGTCACAACCCTTTCACTTAATTTGTCAACCTAGGAAAACTTGTAAGCTTGTGAAGTACCAAATTGATATGGTTTACAACACCATTGAGATAAGTCCACTAATTCTTTAGTTTGGGGGTTTTTTTTGTATAGGATTTAGTTCATCCAAACTAATTAACTTACAAAAAGTAAAGTACATAAATAAAAGCACACCACACATTACAAAAATAAAATAAAATAGGAAAATAAATGATCTTGCATAAACAAACAATCTATAGAAATAAAATGCATCATAAAAGAATCAAACTAGAAAGCAAGGGAGAAGGGGAGGAATACTGGCTAAGATTGGGCCCACGCTCCAACAGATTTTGCCTAGTTAACTGTGAAATTTGAATGCAAATGTAAGACTCTCAAATGAATCTTTATTGATAAAAGTGTGGTACAATATATTATTTCTCTCTCTATCCTTCTATATCCTTCTCAGATAAGTCTTGTGTGTTTATATAACACATAGGGCTTTCTGTTACAATGTTATTATAACAAAAAGATTTGTTGTGCCCTTAGTTAATCTAGTTTGGATGCGTAGTAACATATACATGCTAAAAACAATCAACAACTCATTTGTCATTTTTTGGGAATGATAAATCTTCCATTTTTGTTCTTATCGATGCCCGTGTTCTGCTTTAGCAAGTGGTTACTCTGTTTCCTCCTATAAAAATAAGATAGCTAATATATTTTTGTAGCTATCTAAAGTTAGTATATGACATGGAGTTAATGATCAACTTTGGTCAATGCTAGTACGATAAAGTATTTTTAGGAGCAAGGTACCTTCTTATGATATCAAGGCACCTTTTTCCAAGCAAGATCAAGGTGCCTTACTCCATATGGGATCACAGTGCCTTTCACCAAGCGGGATCAAGGTGCCTTCTGCCAAGCAAGATCAAGGCACCTTTCGCAAAGTGGGGTCAATGAGCCTTCCTCCATACGGTATCAATGCACCTTCCACCAAGCGAGATCAATGCATCTTTCTCTATATGGGATCAAGGTGCCTTCCACTAAGCGGAATCAAAGCACCTTCCTCCATATGGGATCAAGGTGCCTTTTGCCAAGTGGGATCAAGGTGCCTTCCTCCATATGGGATCAAGGTGCATTCCACCAAGCAAGATCAAGGTGCCTTCCTCCATAATACACCTTGGGTTCCTTGAATTTGATATATGCTAGGTCCATATAGGACCTCAATGATTACGTAGAAGACAATAAAAATTAGATAAAATATATGTAAAACACACTTCACACACAAGTTAGGCAATGCACATAATTTCTATTAAATATATAAATTTACATAATATATACAACTCTAATAATATTTTCGCATAAAAATGTTAGATACTAATGCAAAAATATGAGTATTTATGGTGTTCATCAGGCATACAACACAACATGGAAATCCACCACGGGTTTCACGCCTTACAAACTAGTTTATGGTAAGAAACATCTTCTTCCTATTGAATTTGAGTTACTAGAACTTCATACATCTTTGGAAGTTGGTATCGACTTGTCACAGGTATAGATGGATAGGATTCTACAATTGAATGCATTAGATGAACTTCAATTGGATGCTTTGCACCAAACAAAGGTGATCTAACATCAACAAAATTTATGGTATGATAGTTACATTCAGCCAAGGAAGTTCGAGCAAGGAGATTGGGCATTGTTGTTTGATTTTCATTAAGAGGATTTTCCTGGGAAGATGCAAACAAGATGGATTGGGTCATATTTGATTGAAGAAGTGTTTGATAATGGAGCAGTTCATATTTCTCCCATTGATTATTCAAGGAGAAAGTTAGTTGTAAATGGAAATCATCTTTGGGTATACCATAAGCCACTGACTAAATAAGACTTTGTAAAGCAGATCTCATAGTTGGAAGTACATGTATCAGAGGAGACACTCTCTTCTTACACATATTTAGCATGAATTTTGAAAACAACTGAAAACAAAAAATAGAAAACAAGAAAACAAAAACAAAAATAATCTTGATTATGAAATTCCTTCACGGGCATAATTTTTGGGAAATTGTGAAATTCCTTCATAGGCAAAACCAAGACAAAAAGAAAAAAAAAGAGATGAAAAATAAAAATAGAGATAAAAAAAATAGATGAAAAAGTAAAGAGAGAAAAATAAATGAAAAGAATAAAATAAATAAATAATCCAATAGTGAAAAAAATTTCAAAGGCACTATTGAATTAGACTTACATGAAAACTAGTTTCTGACATGTTTATCTTTCTGATCTATCCATCATTGATCCACCATTGTATAAATATCACCAACTACACATAGGTTTTATTTTTTATTCCAGATGCTCAGCTAGCAATCATCACAAGCAACAATTTGAAAGTGCATGATCATTTTTAAGGACAACCAAGTATGTGTTTCTTGCATTTTTTTCATTATAGGCATTTAGCATGTATTGTATGATAATACATGTTTGGCATAAAAATTTCATAAATATAGCAAGTACAAATGGATATTCTCTCCAAAATACCTTATTTTGCTCTTGGTTGAATGAAAAAATTAGGTTTGATTGCAAAGAAAACTTAGAGCTTCGAAATGAAAAACTGCATGTTCTTGCCTAATGTTTGAGAAATAAGCATAGAGATCTAGAATGAATTTTAGATCTAGAATGAAAAACTTCACATTATTTCATTTGTAAGGGAAGAACAGAACAAAGCTTCAGAATGAAGTTCAGCTCTAGAACAAAGTTTTAAATTTGAATTTACACAGTAGCATGGAAAATTCAAATTGCTTGGCATGCACATGTGGAATAAGTTCAAATTAGTTGGCGTGCATGTGCGATAAAAAAAAAATCATGTGATTCAGGCCATAAATCAACCCTCATGAATTTGGGTATGATTTTTCAAGAACACATGTAGTAATCAAATAGGTCATCAATCAATGTATTTTTAATGACCAAACATGCCTGGTTTTCATCACTCGATCTGGACCCATGTGATCTAGGTACTCCGACATGCATGATCATGTGAATCAAGGAGAGGGACATCCATGATTTTCAAAATGAGGTTTGATTATTGAAAATATGACCATCCATATTAGGTAGCAGTTTAAGCACATGCATTATAATTCAAAAATGTAACAACCCATCATCTTCAAAATCATGCAAAAAAATCAAATTTCAAACATCTAAAAAATAGTGCTTGCCATGTTTCTAGTAGTTGCATGGAAATATTTGTATATTATACACAACATTTTGGAGCAAAACCCTGTATTTTGAAGATACTTATTCCCAAGCTCTGTAATCACGAATGCTTGTAGGATCGAACAACAACAATGTTCTGAAGAAAAAAACACATTGTGTTGCAGAGTAAAAACTATCAAGAAAAAACCAGTTGAGCGCAGAAACCAAAATCTAAGGAATCTATAGAAAAATTTGATGAAGTTGAAGATATAAGGGGGAAAAAAAATAAAGCAAAACCAGATAATCTAGAATATTTCAAAACATATCCTAAAATGGTGAGAATGTTTCAAAAAGCATGTTTAATGGTATTTTTAGAGAAATTCGATGGCCATTTGAAAGGATTGGCAATATATTTTTATTTCACTCTTAGAAATAGTAGGGCAACCATCAATGGCATGAGAATTAAGTTAAATCCCTTGGTTTTAAGTAGAATTGTTGAATTACCTTTGCAAGGGTTATAAATAACCAAATATAGTAGGAATACACTTTCATAAATTGTTCAAACATTCTCTATAGCAGGAGATATAAAACCTATTATGAAAATGAATAATAACATCTATAAGGGGGTAAAAAGAAACAGTATTCAAAAACCATGGGATGAATTTGCAGTTTGGGTTATCAAATTTTTGACCTGTGAGGGACAACATGATGTACTATCAGGGTACCATATGAAAATAATTCACCATTTGAGGAATAGTAACCAACACCCTGAAGTGAAAACAAATATCCCTCTAGACATGCATCAAGAGTTGCACAATATGACCAATAAGTATCAATAGGGTAAGGGATCCCCTAAACACCATGGGTTTATAAATCTTATCTATAAATATCATTTTAGGGGAAACCCTTAGAGTTTCAATAGGTTCTTTGCCCCCTAGAATGAGCATATTGTTGAAAAGTAATAACCCATATCGGAGCAAGATGTAGGAGAAGTAGAGTCTTCTAATGAAGAAGCAAACATGGTAGATATCCCTAAAAATAATGTATATGAGAGGGTTACTCCTACATCTAAAATAACTCCCTCATCCCCTCTTGGTCCACTAGATGCTAGGACCAAAGTATAGAGAAAAAAGAAAAATGATCTTGAACCTACAGAGTAGAAGAAAACAAAGAAAGTGACTTTCTGTGAAGAAGTCATAGATATTTTTGCTCAAAAATATGCATATTCAGAGCTTGAAATAATTGTGTCACAAGCTAAAGTAGCAAATTCCTTGGAGGATGAAGAAGTAGACTCTAATTTTTCTATGAAAACTATAGAAACATCTTCTGTAGGAACTGAGTAGGTTAAGGAACCATTAGGTGCATGGAAATTAAGGAGGTCTTCTAGATTGCAAAGGACATGCTATTATAGAGGAGCAGGCTGAGGAACTAGAGTTTGAAATCCCAACTCAACCACATTCACCCCCTCATCTAAGAAGAAGCCTCAGGAAAAGACAACAAGGTACAACTACAACTGTAAATAATATACCTACAACACCATCCAGTCACAGAAGAAGGAGAAAACTTATAATCTAGAAATATGAAGATGAAGTGACTAAGGAAACTCTAGCATAGGAATAGGAAATTTTATTTTTAGAACCCTTTAATCAGGAACAAGAGTCATTTGTAGGGTTTGGAGAAGTTGGAGAGCCAAGCTCACCACCTCATACAAACCCTCCCAACTACTCTTCAAAAACTAAGATGAAGAATATGAGCTAGATGACCATATAAAAGCTGCCAGAGTAATAATAAGGACTCAACAAACATGGATTGAAAAAGGAGAACCAAACATTAAATAAAAATATGAACATATGAACCAATTGTTGTAATAAATAGAAGAGTTGAGAAGGATACTGGCACAATTTTAGTCATTACCTAAAAATTCATATTCTAGAAAACAAATTGTAGAGATTCTACTTGCATTGGTAGGGCAGTTTCTAGAGGAAGAAACACAAGTTGAAACCCCACAATTACCTCACAGACCTGAGGAGGATACCCTAGAAGATGCACTTGATCATTTGGTTTTTATTATTGTTGTAATTTCATAAAAACATACAACACAAGAACCAACACCTGAACAAGAGAATGGAGAAGGGATTATTTGTGCCTTGGAAATCTTACACACTCTATATATGGATCCACAACATAATCTACAGTCAGCTTTTGCATAGGAAGCCATTTCAACACTTTTATACATAGCTCCGAAACATCCTGGGTTAGCTCCGAAACATCCTATAGAAACACAGATTCATTCTGGAGTAGCTCCAGAACATCTTGAAAATGTGTCATGATACCTTGAAAATACTACAGAGCAACAAAAAAATCAAGGTGCATCAAAAAGTGAGGTCCCTGAAGCTCAAATTACCCTACAAGTACACCACCTCCAGAAGATCCAAATAAAAATTTTGATAATTTTTTAAGGTGCAAAAAGTAGAGATAGGAGTTCAAGTTGACTTGTTGCCTAAAAATCCATCAGTAGTGCATCCACCTAAGATAATTCTATTGGAAAAATATAATGAGGATATTGCAAAGGGGATAGTACGCTGCTAGATCTTAGAATCATGCATTGTAGCCCTAAAACCCTTGAAAAAGTAGATTGAAACATAGGCTGCAGAAAATGCTAAGTTGGAATAAAATATGCAAAATTTATGCCAGATTGTAGAAGGTCTAATACAATGCATAAGGCCTACTAGAATTTATAGCTTGATCCTCTTAGAATGCTTCTTTAGATGGCAGGTAATACGCATTTGCTCAGGGCTCACTTATAATTTGGATACTACCCCTAATTTTCTAGAGGCATATTTACCCAACCCTGAAGAATAGAAAAAATTGGTGTGTGAGTTCTTCTTGCACAAGTATATCATGCCAGAGGATGTACATTTTTTACCTCATATTTACACAGGGGACACACAACTCCGATATTTTGTTTCCACATTGAAATATCAGTTGTATTGAGATCAAGAGAAAAGGAGGAATAAAGAAACAAAATTGGAGCTTGGATTACTGTTAAGGCACATTCAATATAACCAAAGAGCATTGAAAAATCATCATTTTAACATGATGAACAACCTGGACATCAAACATACTTATTTACTTTATCTAAAATATAGTATGATCTGTTTTTAGTAGTTTTGCACATAAAATTTTGTAAATGTCTTATCATATTGTAAATTTAGATTGGGATAACTACATATATCCTTGCAAAAAAAATATCCAATGTCACCTACTAACCTATTGTGGTCACATAGTAATGCAATCAATTCTGGCATTGAAGCATCAATGGATAGGGTTAAGGTTTAGGCCACCAACTATCATCATGCCTATATCTTATTATTTTGACTTTGACCCACAATCTGATGAAGAATTTTAGAAATGGTTATTGGAATTGAAGTAGTACAGAGGGTACTATGTTGGTAAACTAATATTTTGGAGAATATGGTACCAATATTTGGACCTAAGTACATTTATGGCCCACAAAAATGCATGAGGGCATGCATTAGTTTAAGTTGGGGGGGAATGATGAGGCCTTGAAATACCTCATTTTTGTCTTAATTTAAACATCTAAATACTGCTTTAAAATCAAAATCGATATTATTTTATGCCAATTATGTGATTAAATGCATTATTTTTTAAGTTTTTATATGATTTAATGTATAGAAGCACTAAACCCTGTTTTGACAGTTTTTCAGCATCTTTTACTCTATTTTTGCATGATTAGCTAGTGAAAAGTATATCACGAAGTTTATAGAAAATAGAGTGTGCTGTGATTTAAGGTTGCATAAAAAAATTTGAATGATTTCCCATGCTAAATTCAAATTGGTAGGATGTTTTGGCATTAAATCCACCTTTTTGCTAAAAACAGGATATTCCAGCTATAGCAGCAACCTTAGACAAATTCCAACCACCTATCATGATAAAGGGAGACATGGAATTTGCTAAAAGCAAACAATGGTAATTATGGAAATCTGATAAGGTAAACATAGAAAGACTTTTGAGCCACCTGGCAGCACTTCTAAGTCATCCTAACAAAGACAACAAGATATAAAAGTGAAACTATAGATATAGCTGGAAACAACATGTAAAATCCAGAATGACACATATATGAAGGAGGTCATACACCTGGTCAAGAAGGGCACGTCTAAGTGGTTTCAATATGTATGAAAAGGTAAGGAATACCACTTGCACATTTTAACACACTCCTATCCAACCAAAATTGGTGATAATAGTTCAAATCTATTACTCTGCCTTATATTTCGAAGCTACTTCGGAATAAAGGTAAAATTAAATTATTTAGACAAAAAAGGTAGAAATGTGCCCTTTTTGGAAGGAAGGGAGAAGAATCAGGTGAGGACAGATGTTCCAAATATTCTCACACTATTCTTGAACCATTCCACTAGCTAGAGGACACGAACAAAAAGCAACAACATAATCTATCTTAAATTAGACCAGGTCTTTGAAATAAAGTAGGCACATTAGAAGCAAACAACACAGAGGTGTTAACTTTGTAGTTGCAAAATATTCATGTAAAATGTAGTATATATAGAATATCCCTCATTGGTTGATATAGGTCCACATAGAGAGTAGAAAAAGTAATCAATCAGAAGCAGGCGTTCTTTAGCAACTATTATGATTTAAACATTTAAATAAAAAATACAGTATTTTCTTTAGCCATATGAAACTGTGATTCATGCATGATTAGTTCTTAAATCCTGGAGTAGATATTCTTCCCTCTTGACCAAGGAGAAAGGGCCCACTCTGAGGACCATAATGAAGGAGAAAAAAGTGTAGGTTTTGACTAATTCTATTTTTGCAATATTTTTGTCAAATTCCTATTTTTCACTCATGCAATTGTACTAACTTTTGTTTTAGCATAGTTTATTTGATGATGCAAAGTGTGATGTGTACTAGAATAATTGCAACTAGTTGACCCCTATTTTTGAACATGTTTTAAATACCCTATTTTCTATAATTCCATTTCTACAACAATTTTGACCAGTTTTTCCAACAACATTTTTTGATCAGTTTTTATAGCATTTTTTGATAGCTTTTAGTATTGTGAAATTTAACATGATGATTTTAATTAAGTATTTTCATTTTCAATTAATTTCCATTAGAAAAATTAAATAGGATTTTCAATTTTACAAACTTTCAATTCTGCAATTGTAGTTAGAATTGTTAATTTTTTGCAATTGTAGCATTTAGATTCAATTTTTACAATTTCTATTTAGAAAGTTAAATTAGTTTCATTTCTGCAAATGAGGATTAAAAGTAAACATAAAAACCCCACAAACATTTGTTTCAGCAAATAATATTGCAACCAAATGATCTGAACTATGATTTGATGAAACCTCCTATCGTCGAAAGCCTTGGACACTACCTTGGATTTGACAAATCATAAGATTTAAATGATGACAATAACAACACTCATCACCTTGCCAAGAAAGGCAGGGTATCAATGATAAATGTATAATTTGAGTTTTTTTAATAAAATTTTTACCTTTTTCTCAAAATAAAATATGAGGATGATAAGGTGTTGGGGTTGGTAGTTAGTAATAACTACCTGTTGGATCTAAATTTGACTCAAACTTTGAAACCCCCAAATTTAAATTTTTGGTTTCATCAAAATAAGCAAGCATTGCTGGTCTCTTTGCATCTTGTTAGAGAAGTTGGTTTTCCATGAGTTTAACCTTAAACATTGCTATTATGGGTACTATAGACACCTAAAACGTGTCATGTTGAGGGCGACTACTCATATGGACATGCTACAAGACCATATGGAGGATATTGGACAGACTCCAAGATAGAGTAGTGGTTCTAACAACTCAATTTGGGCTCCTTGGCCTAATCCGTCTGAATCGCAGCCCAGACCTATGGTTTACAGGCTAAACCGTGGTTGAGACCTAAAGTTTACAGTCTAGACCGTAGTTGTGACCTATGATCTTAACTTAAGTTTAGTTGGCCTTCATCCGAATCAAATCAGTTTGAATGACCATTTGTTCTAGAAGAAGGTGGTTAGAGGACAGAAGCTTCCATTCCAATTGTCCTAACCACCCCTTCTTGATATTGTCTTCTCTAGGAATCCACCCCTAGCCCTGTGACATATTATAAATACCCCTCAAAATTAGGGTAAATATATAAAGGATTTTGATAGCGAAGAACTATCAAAATACAATGAGAAAGAGCATTGGAGATTTGAGCTGTGGAGCCCTATTAAATTATACACTCAATTGAGTATACTAAGAGAGAGCTATTGCACTTATCCCTTACCTACTTGCCAAGATTCATGATGAATTGCATTATGGATGCCCTAGAAGCCTAGGAGAGCCAAGAAGCGCATATTTGGGAAAACGAAGGCCCTTCATAGTGAATCAACCACCAAATCAGTTTGAGGACACCAAAGGATACCATTGAACATCAATTTGGACAAGGAGGTCAAGCCCACTACCCTTGGAATTGAGGGTAAACCTATAAAATTGCTAACTATAGCTTTCAACCATGGTTTACAGTGCAAACCGCTCATCAGATCTATGGTTTGTAGCAGAGGTATCATCGCCTTACCTTTTTCATTTCTATCTGGTAAATTATCTTAGTTGAGCTATTTTCATGGTTTAATTTAGCTTAGCAGACTTCTTACTAGTAGAATTAGGTTAGATTAGTTTCTTTATGTTAATCATCAAATAGAACATTGATGGATTATTTATGCACTTTCATGCTTTATTTTACATAATCGATCCATGCATAGTGTAGTTGTTGTCTTCCTTCATGCAATTCTATAAATATTAATGCAATTGATATAGTTTAGAAGTAATTTTCATGTTTTCTTGATTATACATGCTTAATGGTGTCTTTATGCATTTTTTCTAAAATGGCCTCATCATGAGAGGCTGCCTATATTTTTGACACTCTTATGTTGTTTCTTGACTGCAGAGAACAAATTCAAAGTAGACTCAACTATCAAGTTCCTTCACCAATGCAAAGAAGAGGACAACTCCACCCTAGAGCAGTTTGTGACTAATTGAAAAGCAACATTAGTGCGCCTACCCTATTGAGGGCTTTGGAATTGTATTAATTGTATCATCATTTGGGTGACCCTAAGAGGGGCATGATTGTAATCGAGATTCTTTGCAATTATTAATACAAGAAAAGTCTATTTTTGTTGAATCTATGCAATCTTGTCATTTTTATGCTTTGAATGAATGAATACGACATAATATAGTAGATGGGTGCATGCTTTTTGGTTGTATCAGTTCCTTTGAAAAATTGTTATATCTTAATATGGTTACCGAAGTCAATCCCTTTTAATAAAACCTGACCATTAAAAATACAAGGTTTAGTCTTCCATATCAATAATCATACTTGGACCTAAGTCAAATTTTAAATCATTAAAGTCCTAAGGTATTAAAAGGTTTAATCAAGGGCCATGGTCTAAAAACTCAAAAAATATCTAAGCATAATAGTAAAGTATGAAAACATAAGGTTCGAACTAAGATATTAATTAAAACCATGAGGGTATGCACCTCGTTGCATTAAAAATTGAGCACCTCATGTAAATCTAACGATAGCACTTCATCAAAGGAAAATCCAATGGATGCGCTTGATTTAATTAATTGACTCTTTAAAAATATGTGGTCAAAGGAATTAAAGTCTAAAAATTTGGAAAGAAACATTAATAAAAACCTTGAGGGGTATGCACCCCCATTAAAATAAACGTTGAGCACATCGATCCAAATCCAATAGTAGCCCTCGATCAAGATTTGATCGGAGGATGGCGCTATCATAAAAGGTGTCTCAAAAATGTAATAAAACACAAGATAAATTAAAACTTTTAAATGAGATTAGTGAGGGTATAATGCATCGGATAATCATCCCTATTTTGGAATAAAAAAATTTTAATATCATATGCCCCTTGGTAACTAACACCGCAAATTGAAAAAAATCAACGATTGCACCGACATTGATCGAAATCCAACGATCGCATCGAAGTCAAAACCTAAACGATGGAATGGTAAGGATATCAGGTAAACATGAAGGTAAATATAATATTAATCATGCATTATTTAGGGTATAATACATCACTAATTAACCCCTTTCGGCCTAAATCAATACTAATCAAATACACTAATGTACCCCTATCGATTATCGAATGTGCAGATTGTAGGATATCTAATGGTAGCGCTTCATCAAAAATAAATCAAAAGGATGGGCTCAACTTAATAAAGCATCCCTATATAAATTTTGAAGGCTTGAGTACCATGGTCACAAATATCTGATGGCAACGCCCATCTTTGCTCGGATCCAACGATAGCACATTGTTAAAAATGATCAAAGGTTAACTCACAAGTTTTTTTGGTCAAATAATTAATTAAATACATTATCAAGGCTAATAAAAGCACTTAATTAAGTTTTGTAAAGGTTTGATATGTGGATAATATTCCCCATTCCATTTTTTCTTAACCTTGCACATGTATGAGGAATTCAACGATTGTGCCCCCATCATTGTATGATCTAACGGTGAACGCGTAGAGAGGTGGACTGATTATACAATGCCTATGTTTAATGTAATGTTGTTAAGGTTTTAATCACTATATTAACCATAGTAAATAATTATTGTATGATTTTTAATGCATCTCATTATTATAATTTCAAATAAACGATTGTATAAACTTTGGGCCTAAGTATCGTCGAATGAATTATTACTAATCATGAGTTTTCAACTTTATAAACATGATTAATCTGATTAACCAGGCATAAGTTTATATAAATTAGAGGACTAACAATCATGCAGGTTCTTGGACATAAATGGCTATGTTAATCCTCCTTAGGATCTAATGGCAACGCATAAGTCAAAGGTCCAAGTAATTGAATGATCACAAATGTCTTCCAATAAATCCGATGGTAGCGCTCCATTGGGATTAAAAATATCCAATGGCAACGATCGAGTCAAATTCAAAATGATAAGATACAAGTAGGGCTAATCTAAGGGATATCTTTTGACAAATCTAACGGATGCATCCTCTCTCGAAGTAATCCAACAGGGATGCATATTTCAAAGGTGAATCTAATGGTGGTAGCCTTATCTAATATGATTGAGTGGTTGCGCTCGATCATGGTTCTTCCAAAGCATGATTTGTACCCTATGGAGATCAAGGAATTTTGTTGGTCCTTTATAATATCTGAGGACAACTGATTTATATATGGCATATAAAAGGAACCAAGGAAAATGGGTTATATATGGTCGACTGAATATCTATACTCAGTTGAACAATTGATCTGACAATAAGCCATTGAAAATAAGCATAATCATGTTCCAAAAAGAAAATTTGATAGTCTAGACTCCTAAAAAAATGGTGACCACTCCACAAGATGCCTGAAATAAATACCAAGGTAGAAAGCAAGGAAATGACTCATCCACAACAAGGTATGCCAAGGGACGATATGAGGATCAACAACTAAGATGAAGCTGAATAATTAGTACACACCAACAATGTGAGTCCAGATGATACCCAGGGAAGGAAAGATTCGAATAATAAAAATAAATCTCATAGACAATACACAAAAAGGAGCAATTTTTACTAAGCAAAAGATAAACCCTGACACTCAAGTGTGTAATGAGGCCATACATATTCACTTGAAATGATAACATACTGTGTGAAAGACTAAAATAATCTTACTCAAAAGCTCATGCCCAAAACTCTTATCTTATAAATAAGGGCACTAACAGGGAGCATAAATGCATCAATAAGAAAAACAATGGAGTACAAGGAGTATGAACATATTCATTTTATGTTTTGCAAATACTCAAGATGAAGAAAGCGCGTGAAGAATAAACATGGTTTCGACTTGCAAAAATTCATTCATTCCATGCTTCAATGGAATATAGTTATAAGGGGAATACTCTAACGGAATATAGTTATGGTAGTAGCTTATAGATTATTCCATATCTTGTTTTCCATTCCTGCATTCCTCCTACTTATCACTACCTCCCTCTTTCTATGCATTCTTCCTTAACCATTTTGACATTTTTCCCAACATTACGCCATCTCACCTCCATCCATCATATGAAGCCATCACCTTTCCTCTCTTCTCCCTTCACTCTATCACATGATCAGTGCCATTTCATCTGATTACCACTGGAACACCACCCCTTGTCTTCACCATCACGTTGGGTCCCCCTCCATCCTTCATCTAAATTTCATGATAGTAACCTGGTCGATCCTTAATAGTAGACCATAGTGACCATGCCAGACAAAACAAAAATGAAAAATATAATAATGAATCCTTAGTTTCTAGGGACAACAAGAGAGCAAAATGGCCAAAATATTCAGCAGAGAAGCTCCCTTCAAACAAAAAATAATAATAATAAAATACGAATAGTCAATACAATGCCACGCCAATTGGACAACATACAAAAGAAATTCAATCGGATGGTGATAAGTGTAAAGCCAATATTGAAACTAGAATAACTGAATCAAGAACCAGCAGCTATAAAAGGAAGTAGACAGGTTCAGATTCATCATCAAGCAATTAGGGAATAGCATTTTTGCTAAGAGGTATACTTGAGTGCCCTTTAGAGTTGTGTTATTGTATCTCCCTTTTGTGTCTATTTTTCTCATTCATTCTTCTTTCTTCCCTTTATAGTGCAGGATTTTTATAGGAAAGTGCTCAAGAAGCTGAGATTATTTCCTGTCCTATTGAGCCTGAGATTAAAAGACTCTACTATTACTAGATTGTAACAAGGAGAGTAGGAGAGACCTATTACATTATTTGAACAAAGTATTCTTCATTGTATTGATGTATTTCTTTGAGAAAAATAGAGTTAAAAGGCATCATGCCCACTTTGCATGTAATATTTTATGAAATCAATACAATTCTGAGTTTCATTTCTATTATATCTTTGTCTTGGTACTATGTTTCACTTTGTAATGGATTACATTATTTGAATGCATTATATACATTTCTTTTATTTGTCAACTTTTAGTTTTATTACGATATTCGAATAATTATAAGAGCGTAAATTTTCTTTTCCCCTTTCTCTCTGTTCATGTCAAAATTGTTGTTAAATTGCTATAATAGCCCAATGAATCTAGGCACCGGTCTACATAAGGCATAACAAATGGTTATTTTCTTGCTTGGTCATTTTAATACATATAGTGTTACATTAATCTAGAGCATGTAATCAATATTTTATCATAGAATTACCGCTGGGGTTTCCTTACCCATTCTATAGTTTTCTTTTAGCAATATTCATGTTTATCATAACAAAGAGGCAGGTTGACTAGAGCTTGTAATAGCTCATTGGTTTCAAATGGATTTTTGCAGCGTGACAATCAAATCCTATGGATTCAAGAATTAGTTCTAAAAGTTTTTTGGCACCATTACCAAGGATAATTTTTACATTCTAAACCTAGATTTCATGACATTTATTTTAAAAATGAGTAGCCAATAGGAATAAAGAACTTTTGCTTTGATTTTCTATGATTTGTACGTTCTTTATTTCACCCATGGTTTTCAATTTTTATTTTCTTTACATTTCTTTATTTTCTTGAATTTCTTGTGTTTCTTGATTTTCTTGAATTATCCCAAGAATCGACTCCTGTGAGGATGAGTGTTAATATCAAGTATTCTTGATAAAGTATATGTTGTTCTTTCTACACCCCAATATTGGTGACTCTGTCTGAACAAACCTAGAAGATAAAATAAAAAATGAAAAAGTAGAACATGCTGGAGAACACCAGGAGAAGCGGCAAGGAGTTATTCCCTAAACTCGAGAATCCAGAGGTATTTATACATAATCAAAAAACTCCATTTTTCAACAAAACTGCTTATAATAGTAGATCAAATTCTAGCGATAAAAAGTACATAAATAAAAATAAATATCAGAATACTTTTACTGTTGATATCACTATAGATGAATATTTGAATTTTGTTATAGAAGATACATGTGATTATTCTCATTGTCCAATTAATAGTAATACTAAGGAATATAATCCCTTAGATTATATTCAGGCTACCTAGACCCATATTACTATAGGTACTACTACTGTGAATTTGAATTCTACAGTAACAATGGCCTAGGATAATGTTCATTTATGGAGAACTAATAGATATAGGCCTTTTTTATTACCAACAAATCTTAATGCCTTGCCTAGTAAAGCTCACAAATACCTTCCAAAATTCTTAGGAAATAGTGTAGTAACTGGAGAAGATCATATCAAGAGTTTCTTGTATGCGATGGATAGTCTAGAGGTTGAACATGAAGATGTAGTATTGATACTATTTTTATAGACTTTAGAAAAATATGGTAGAGAGTGGTTCAATTCCCTTCCTAATAATGATATCCCAAACTTCACCAAAATGAAAGTTGTGTTTCTAAAGAAATATGGTGAATGAAAAAATGAACAATAATTATTAACTGAGTTAGCCACTATGAAGAAAAAAGAGAATGATGTTGTTAGTGACTTTAACAAAATATTTTCAAAGACCAAGAAAAAAATCCCTACCAATCTTAGGCCCAGTGATATTTAGTCTATTTTGTTTTACAAAAATGCTTTTCAAGGAGAGTTTAACTATGAGATGAGGCAAGAACAAGCCACTACCATTGATGGTTGTATGGAAAATGCAATGGATATAGAAAGAAATATGATTGACAGTGGTAATATGAAGCCTTATTATCTGGAAGTCAACCTACCTGATAGAAAACCTAAAAGAGTAGCATTTGATATACAAAGAAGAACTGAAATTGATCCAATGGAGAAATTGACTTGTCAAATTACTGAGATGCTCAGTAACATGAACAATAGGATAATAATAATTGAAAGAAACAATGGTAATAATGGTGAATCATCACAAAAAAAGTGACCTCATGTTGATAATCATCCTCCATTTAAAAAGAAATTCAATAGAAATTGGGGAAATAACAATGGTTCTGAAGAAGGAAGTAAGAATAGGAATAATGGTAACAATAGCTAGAAAAATAGGGATTCTGACAGAGATCAGAATAGTGTTTCTAACCCCATACCATCTGCCAATGTAGCAAAAGGCTTTCTCTATTTCTACTCTACAAGTGATACACCTCATAACCCTGATGCATGTGGAATTCACCTAAGTGGCCAACGTAATGTAGATTTACATGCTAAATCATAAGAGGATATAAGAAACAATGCTTGTTGGTCTATTGAAGATGAATCCATAGAAAGGTTGTTTGAAGAAGATATGGACAAATATGCTTCAAATAATCATCCTCAAATCTTAGTAACTGAAGGAACGAAAATCTTGCAAAAATCACATGAGTCAAGATATGACAAGATGAAGCAAGGGAAATTAATCCCCACTGCTCAAGAAGTTGAATAATTAGAGGCTACCCATACTTTGAATTTAATAAACAGGATTGTCCCAGACCAGACAGAGAAATCCTCTACTAGTGAAACAAGAAAACAAACTTTCACAAATAAGAATATCAGTAAAGAGAAAACTGATAGAATCCTCAAAAAGATTACTCCTAAAGTAATAGAATCATAGGAAGAGATTTTCAATGAAGAAAGTAATAAACCACTAGATATAAAGAAAATAGAATTTTATGTTGGATTGGAAATCAGTAAACAAAATGTTAACATCACATTTGGAGAACTTATGAAAGTTCAACAATATAGAGAACAAGTCTATAGAGCGTTTGGACTAGTGGAACAAAAATAAGACCCAACTTGCCATGCTGCTAGAAAAAATCAACATGATGTAATATCACCATCCTCTATCAGACCCTTATATGTATCATTGACGTATAATTTAGATGAAGGGAAAATGTATGTGATTCATAATTGCATGCTAGATAGTGGATTCTCACATAATATTATGCCCAAATTAATAGTTGATCAAATGGGATTAATCTGTACTAGAAATTTTGCCCCTATTTTAGTAATGGACAGCAGACAAATTCCTTGTGTAGGGGTAATAACTAGATTTTTTATTTTCTTGGATCAACAACCCAAAAAGGGTATATTCATGGATGTTGTAGTAGTTTATGTTGACCCATTCTTCTCACTATTACTCAGTAGACATTGGGAAGAACAACTGGAATATTTAATTCAACTAGATTGGTCCAATGCTACGATCCCCATATCGGATAAAGAGAACATAATATTATGAAGAGAACCATTTAACAAGCACTCTGTAGATTTAATTCAAATTGATGAAACAATGATAAACTTAGTAAACTCTATGGAAGAAAATGGATGAGAGTTTACTCCATATGGCACAACCCATTCCTTATGGAAGTACCAGAAGCAAATAACATGGATCCTAAAGTTATGAAAATGGTAGATGCTAAATTAGATAGAGTATTAACTCTAGAAATGTGGAACATATATTTTTATGGAGCTAAATCCTAATATAGAGCAGGTGCAGGTGTTAATTTTATTGATATAAAAGAAAATTACCTTGGTATTCCTTATAGACTAGAATTCCCTTGCACAAACAATGTAGCTGAGTATGAAGCCTTACTGTGAGCATTAAGAAAAGCAAAGGAGTAGGTATTAATTACTTGACTATAACAAGGGATGCATAACTTATCATACAATAGATCATAGGTAAATATCAGACCAAGCACCCTAGGCTTAAGCAATATAAAAATGTAGTGTTTGAAGAAATTGATAAATTCTTAGCTTTCAATATCTCATATATTCCAAGAGAACAAACCATGTTGCAGATATTTTAGTTGTAAATGCCTCAGGTCTAGATCACCTAGAGATAACTATAGAATATATGGACATATTCCCAACTATTTTAGTATATAAGCCTTTTGTGCCAGCTAACATAGTCTATCTACATGTCTTTCATTATGATATAGATTTTAAGGATTTTATAACTACAAAAATTAGTATGCAGATGTAATATGTGATGAAAAGGATGAAGATAAGATAAAATACCAAATAGGAGAGCCAGTAGAAGTAATCCAATTGAAAACAAATAGAATACCCAAAGGACTAGGTTCTCTAGACAGTCTATTTGATGATTTTGACAAAGATTATAAGCCTTTAAGCAAAGAATTAATATTTGAAGACATTAACATTGGTTCATTGAAAGAACCCAGAATAGTAAAAGTAGACATGGCCTTACCTGCTAAAGAAAAAGCTGGATATATCAGTTTCTTAAAAAAGAAAAAATAACATTTTTCTTGGACTTATGAAGACATTAAAACTTTCAAAATAGATGTAATGACACACATAATACCCCTGAAAGAAGATTCTAAACCATTTAGATAGAAACAGAGGAAGTACAATCCAACTTTGCACCCAATAATGCAAAAGGAGGTACAAAAATTGTTGGATTCCAAAATAATCAGAAAGGTAAGATTTTCTTCCTAGATATCTAATTTAGTACCATTCCAAAAAATAATGGGGATATTAGACTCTATGTAGATTTTAGAAACTTAAACAAGAGTTCATTAAAAGATAATTACCCATTACCCAACATGGAACAATTATTGCAAGTAGTAGTTGGCTCAACTAGATTATATCTGTTAGATGGATTTTTAGGGTACAATCAAATTTAGATAAATCTAGAAGATAGACATAAGACAACATTCACTACACCTTAGGGCACATTTGAATATTTAATAATACCTTTTGGACTAATGAATGCAGGTGCTACTTTTTAGAGGGCAATGGATTTTACCTTCAAAGGATTAATGTTCAAAATTTTAGTTGTATATGTAAAAACCTAGGTCAACCCACTTGGTTTCAATAGCTAAAGAAAATTTTTCCTTCAAACCTTTAATTTAGTACAAGCATACCTAAATCATCATGAAAACCATTTTACTGTAGTCAAAATTTTTGTGTGATCTAGAATGGCCAGTTCTCGGATTTGTTACCGTATACTACCACTCCATACCCAAGTTACCTAGTATAGGCAGGGGTTCTCTATTCCAGGGCCCATATCACCTAGAAAATGAATGCTTAACTTCCCCTATAATAGTGCTTGCATGCCAAAGATGATGAATATTCACTACCCTAAATATTATCACGGGTCTACTACCTCCCGAGTAACCCCCAAAAGTCTTATCTGTATAATGACCATTTCATCATACAAGTTTCCATAAGATCTTTTTTCTCTTGTACTAGATACGGATTCATCTAGGAATTATGCCAATATCATAGTTCCTATTACAACCACTCTACTACTCAAAGTCTAATGAATCCTTTTTAGGACACACTTTTCCCCTTGTTCTTGAAGGTTGGCTAAATGAATGTCTACCCACAAACATCAAATTAGGTTGTCTTCCCACAACCATAGAATTACTAAATCTAGGTTGACCTCCCACAACCATAGGTTCAAACCCTTTTAAAATTTTCTATGACCTCTAACGTTTAAAACATTAAGGATTGGAATTTATGCATTCTCAATATTAAAGCACATTAGACTTGTCTACCCAGGGTCTTAGATGGCTGAATTTCCAAAGGGTTTTACTCATTACCAAAGTTAACCTAGAGTTTGTATTAACTTTAAAAAAAAATGTTAATTAATTTGAAACCAACAAACATACACTAATATTTCTTACTAACAAAGAACTCATAATATCCATTTATTTTCAAATGATACATAATAGCGAACCTTTTATCTTAAATAATAATTCAACTCATTAGAAAAGACTAACTAGTATTAAATCCTCGATATTTATTGAAGTACTGCACACATAAAGGAGCTCAAGAGAAAGTAAAAAAACATTTCTTTCTTAAAAATAAAGCCCGAACTCATTTTCGAGATATTTCAAACTTTAAAACCAAGATATCTAAACTTAATCTTGAAATTGATATTTAATAGACGTCAATACATGCCTACTAAGATTATTAATCCCAATTTTCCTTATTTAAGGAACATTCTGCCCGATAACAAATATTTTTTAAAAAGGTAGATATGTCAAATATTTATACTCAAGTTAATTAAATTCCAAGTACTGCATTTATACATAATGTATTCTGAAGCTACATTGATATGTTTACAAGTTATATGTCCGAGTGTTTTTTCTTAGATTTGGAAGTTCTTTTGGTTATTTCAACAACTCCTAATTTGTCTTGTTTTCACGTAAAATTAAACCTAAAATTTCCCTTAAGTGCAAACCTAAGTTTGAAATTTAATTTTCCTAATTCTATGGTGACAAATGAAACGTCTTCCACTAACTCGACGCAATTATATTCTTTCCTTCCTACGTATTTCCATCTTACTTTCCCCACCAACTGCATTATAAAATTCCTTTAATTAAGCCTATGCTTTAACTTTGGTTTTCGTGCACCTACTCCATATCTTATAGTCCAAGGCGTTTCAGGGCTCTAAACTTTAAGTTTGCATTTCCTCATTTTGAGTCCAATTGTTCTAAATTACTCAATAGAGCATACAATTTAATTTTTAAATAAAATTATGAAATATTATATTTCCCCAACAAACTTCTCGTGTTGCTTGCATTAGTAATTCCCTTTCTTTCTTGACGTCTTTTTTAAGTCATGCAACTACAAAATATGTGGAAGTATATATTATAGTTAAGAAATGATAATAATTTCTTCTTCTTGGCTTACGTATACTGCTAAAGCATAAAGAACAATCACTCCTATGCTGCCAATATGCTAAACTCAAAGTTTTGTCTACCCTTGCTAGCTAATATGGAGTATAAGGGAAACACTATCATATATACAATCTTCTCTACAATAAACCCAAAATTCTCTCACAAGAAAAGCATACTATTTTCTCACATCGCCTATTCTTTTTTTAGCATATTTAATTCTTTCTAATGTGAGCTTTCAATGCCTATTCTTTTCCAGGTTGCAAAATTAAAGCCAAAACCATGGTTTTTAATGAAACCAGAGCTACTAAACAGTATTTTTTTCAAACCGAACAACATAATTAAACACATTATTTATATACAATTTTCTTTATTCTTTTCCACATAGTGCACATTCACAAATAGAGACATAAGTTCTAAAAGACAATTTTTCTTATCCTAATATTATAGTGAAGGATGAAAATAACATATGATGTCTCATTTAACCAAGCTTTACAATACAAAAAATAAGACATCAAATTGCATCGCATGTCAAACATTACAATGCAAGTGATAAGATATCAAAATGCATCTAACATTACTCATAATAAAGTATAGATTATATTTTAACAATTCTTCCATCTAGTAATTCCATATAATTAGACCACCTAAATGTAAAGCTTTCTGCAGTAACCAGATCAGACTCAGCCATTGCACAATCCTTTAATGTTTTCTTCTTTAACAAAGTTGAAGTCGGTGTACAAGCAAGGGTCAGAATGGATTCCCTAACCTTGCCATGCAATGCATCTAACCTACTGTATGCAGCATTATTTATTTAATGAATTCTATGTCTCATTTCTAGTTACATTATTTAAATGGATTCCTAAGTTCATATTTAATTAAGCATTCACAGCTAATTACGCAATCAATACACATCCATATACTATTAGAAATTTTATAGAAACACACCCAATTAAGACCAAATAATTTTGACCTCTTTGTTTCGTTGCAGCTCGCACATGTACTTCTTCAAAGACACACCCCTTCCCAGTTATTTCCTTCCAAAGGACAAGGACGATGATCCCCCCTCACCATCCTTACCTCCATTTAATAGACAGGTGATTTAGTTTTAAATGATAACACCTGTTAACATGTATCAGTCTTTTTACCTCCACTTGTCACACCTCTCTTAACACTTTCATGTTTCACTTTATAATTTGTTTAATATATTTTCTTTTTCTTTTTATTTTACTTTCCATATGAAGTTTAATTCCACCATATAGCCTAGTAAAATATTTATATTTATATTTATTAATATATTTAATTTTATCTTTATTTTTATTATTATATTTTATTATTTTATAATATTATTATTATATTTCTTTCAATTACTTTACTTTATTTAATATTAGTGTTTTATATATACATTTATTAAGAATTTATATATTTATCATTATTATTATTGTTATTATATTTCTTTAAAATTGTTTTATTTAACACAAATATTTTAATACAGAATTCCTAAAAATGCAACTATATGAAATGCAGCTACATGCGTCATTGGCGGATGCATTGCCAGTAGGAATTCTATGATTCCTATCATTAAGCAAATACCCCACCGCTCATCATTTCCCTTGACTTACCTCCCACTGGCTACCAACTTGTCAAATCATTCTTTTTCTCGGGTATTTTTCCTGCCCAAGTGAATATCTATACCTGCAACCACAAAAATCCTTAGCAGTATCTTACCCTTAAAGAGAAAATAGATAAAATAAATAGTACCACAGTTGGGTTGTTACATACTCACCCCCTAAGATTAAACACAGTCCCTGTGTTTACAATGTATATATAGCAACAAAAATTGTTATAAACTTTCATTAATCCATATAATCGTAGTGATAAATACAAACATAGTTTTCCATTAATTTGCAAGATAAATTATCAAACAGTTTTGATGCACAAAATAAAATACATATATATATTTATCATAGTTCAAATAAAAATGGAAACTATATTTTCATAATGTCCACATCTTCCCATGTGGCATTGTTTTTCGAGTATTGGTCCCATTGGACCCTACATTGATTAATATTTATTTTCTACAGTTGTGTTGTTCTGTAACCAAGTATCCTGACTGGGCGCACCTCAATGCATAGGGGATCTGTCATCTGCAATTGATCAACATTCAAAATGTGAGAAGTATCTGGTATGTATTTCTTAAGGAGAGACACATGGAAAGTATCATGGATTTTGGACAGATTAGGGGTAAGGCCATTTTGTAGGCTACTGGGCTAATTTTATCAGTAACATAAAATGGTCTTACAAATATTGGGCTAAGCTTGGAGGATTTAAGAGCTTTTAGTGGGTTTAACCCTCAGGAATACTTTTTCTCCCATAGCAAATTCCCTTGGTATTCATTTCAGATCAACATAACTCTTTTGTCGGTCAGAGGCTTCCTTGGCCTAAGTTGGATTTCATTTAACTGTTCCTCCATGTCCTTTAGCATATTCGGTTTGATCATTACCCGATCCTTTGAATTGCTCCACGACAAAGGAGTCCTACACCTTCTTCCATATAAAGCCTCGAAAGGTGCTATTTTTATTGAAGCATGATACCCATTGTTGTAGGTAAATTCTACCATAAATAGATAGTCTTCCCATTTGGTTTGATGATCGATACAATACATCTGCAATATATCCTCCAAAACTTGGTTAACCCATTTAGTGTGTCCATCAATCTTGGGATGGTATGCAATGTTGATATTAAGTTTTGTTCCAAAGGCTTAATGAAGTGCTCACCAAAACTCAGATGTAAATCGAGAATCCCTGTCTAATATAATGATTTCAAAAAACCATGTAGCCGTACCACTTCCCTGGAAAATTTTTGGGCTACAGTAGGTGCTTCGTCTTTAACATTCCTGGGTATAAAATGTGCTACCTTAGTCAACTTGTCAACCACCACCAACATATCATCATGTTGGAAGTAATTTTTAGGCAACCCGATTATGAAATCCATAGTTACTACTTGCCATTTATACTCTGGTATTTCATGTGGTTTCATACGCCCTACAGGATGTAAATGCTCTGTCTTAACTTTCTGACACTCTAAACATTTCGTCACAAAATCCACTACATCCCTCCTCATCCCTAGCCAGTAATAATATTTTCTAATATTTTCATGCATCTTTACATAACCAGGATGGATAGAGTATGGAGCGTAATGTTCTTCTTGCAATATCTTGCCTTTAAGATTCTTATCATCAGGTACCACTACCCAATTTTACAAAAATAGAGTGTTCTCACTGATTTGAAATTATTTGGTTTTTTCAGATCCTTCTTGTATCAACTTACAAAAATTTTGAGAGAATTCATCCTGAATTTGTAAGGTTCTTATCTGTTCAACTAAATCAAATTGACATCGTGACATAGTAGAAATATGCTTTCTTCTACTCAGTGCATCGACTAGCTTTTTTTCTTTTCCTTTAATGTACTCAATATCAAAATCATATTCTTCCATAAATTCCATCCAATGCCTTTGCCTGACATTGAGCATTGGTTGAGAAAAGATGTATCTAAAGCTTTGGTGATTTGATGCAGGAGCATCCGGCAGCGCCAGCAGCAGAAGCATCAAGTTGCGGGAGAGCCACTCCTGAAGAGTCGGCTCGGGAAGAAGAGGAAGAAAGCAAGAAAAATTTTGCTAAGGCAAAATCCAAAAAGTGTAGCAAAATTGCGATGCGATTTTGTGACGTTGCGAAATCACGTCGCAGTGGAAGAGGAGGCACAGTTGGAAAAATGTCACGATTTCATGACATGTCGTGAAATCGTGACATGTCGTGAAATCGCGACATGTTGCAGAATCACGATAGCAGCAACAAGGTGGAAGCAGAGGCAGAAACATGCAGCGAAATCGCGACGTCATGAAATCACGACGTCTCAACGAGGCAGAGGCGAAGGAGAAAAGTTGCAACGAAATCATGATTTCATGATTTTGTGATGTCACAAAATTGCGACGTCAGAAGGGCGAAGGCAAGGGCGAAGGTTTGTGTAGCGAAATCACGATGCGATTTTGCGACGTCACGATTTCACGACATGTCGATTTCAAGACGGAGTTAAAGCAGAGCAGCAGGTGTGGTCGCGATTTCACTACATGTCGTGAAATCACGATCGAAACAAGGCAAACAGAGGGAGCAGCGAAGACGTCGCGATATTGCGACATCGCGATATTGCAACAAGAATCAAAAATGCAGACGTGGAGGCAAAATTGTCGTGATATCGCGACATGTCGTGATATCATGACCAAAATGGGCAGAGAGCGCAGTGTGGCCAGAACGTCTCGATATCGTGATGGAGAGAGAAGAAGGCACGAGAGAAAGCGAAAGAAATGGCGGGAACAAAATTTTCGAGGACCATTCAAAGATGCCACGTGGCACAAGTTAAATTTAAAGCGGGGGATTACCTAGGAGTGTAGGAGACGAAGAGGATGGGTGCACAAAATTTTTTGACGGATTCAGAGATGACAGGGACCGTGCGGAGTGCGAGATTTTAATCAGGTTGGTGTCCTGATTTTTATGTAAATATTTTTAATCGGGTTGGTGAACCCATTTGTGTGGGAGTTGATGTGTGAGAGGGTCGAGGCCTCTATAAAAACCCAGTTTCTTGTATTTGTCAGGACAGTGGATCGAAGAATGCACGCAGAGGTATAGAAGCGTGAAGCTAAGCTGGGAGCTAGCAATTGTAAGCCTGTGGGCAGTGTTATGTAAATATTTTTAGAATTAATAGATGAAATTTTTTGGAACTTGTTAGTGTGAGTATGCGTGTGTTTTTTGATGTGTCGTCAGTAGGCACTTCTACTCTGATACCACTGACGGGGACCTGGGAAAAAGGTAATCTCTCTCAGAACCCTCCATAGATCCTGGCATAACTGCCTCATGTTCGGTGATCTATTACGCACTCAGAATCACTTGCTCTGATACCACTGATGGGGACCGAAAAACACACGCATACTCACACTCACAAGTTCCAAAAAATTTCAACTATTAATTTTGAAAATCTTTACATAACACTGCCCGCAGGCTTACAATTGCTAGCTCCCGACTTAGCTTCACGCTTCTATACCTCTGCATGCTTTCTTTGATCCACCGTCTCGACTAAAACAACAAACTAGGTTTTTATAGAGGCCTCGACCCTCTCACGCATCAACTCCCGCCTAAAAGGTTTCACCAACCCGATTAATTACATTCACAAAAACTGGGACACCAACCCGATTAAATTTCTACACTCCGCACGGTCCCTGCCACTACTGACTCGGTAAGAATACCCTGCGCGTCCATCCTTTTCATATTTCGTGCTTCTTGGTATTTGTTTGCCATTTACTGCACCCTAGGTGCCACGTGTCATTTTGGATCAAATTTTGAAAATACTGCCTGTTGCGGTTTTCCCGCCACCTCTTTCTCCTTCTCCGTCGCATCTTTCTCTCTTCATCGTGATATCGTGACATGTCACGATATCACGATGTTTCTACCCCTCTGCGCTCTTTGGCACTTTTGGTTGTGATATCACGACATGTCACGATATCGCGACGGAGAGAGAAAGATGCGACGGAGAAGGAGAAAGAGGTGGCGGGAAAACCGCAACAGGCGATATTTTCAAAATTTGATCCAGAATGACACATGGCACCCAGGGTGCAGTAAATGGCGGACAAATACCAAGAAGCATGAAAGATGAAAAGGATGGACGCACAGGGTATTCTGACCGAGTCAACAGTGGCAGGGACCGTGCGGAGTGCGAGAATTTAATCGGGTTGGTGTCCTAGTTTTTGTGAATGTAATTAATCGGGTTGGTGAAACCTTTTAGGTAGGAGTTGATGCGTGAGAGGGTCGGGGCCTCTATAAAAACCCAGTTTGTTGTTTTAGTCGGGACGGTGGATCGAAGAATGCATGCAGAGGTATAGAAGCATGAAGCTAAGTCGGGAGCTAGCAATTGTAAGCCTATAGGTAGTGTTATGTAAAGATTTTCAGAATTAATAGATGAAATTTTTTGGAACTTGTGAATGTGAGTATGTGTGTGTTTTTCGGTTCCCGTCAGTGGTATCAGAGCAAGTGATTCTGAGTGCGTAATAGATTGCCAAACATGAGGTAGTTACACTAGGATCTGTGGAGGGTTTTGAGAGAGTGTGTGTTTTTCCTGGGTCCCCGTCAGTGGTATCAGAGCCGAAGATCCTGAGTGCGTAAACAGACCGCTAGTCATGAGGCAGTTTGTGCCAAGACCTATGGGATGGTTCTAAGAGAGTGTGAGTTTAGATCCCGGGCATGTTAGTAGATCATTGGACGTGAGGCAGCTACACCGAATCGTTAAAAGCTTTGTAAGAAAAGAAAAGAAAAAAAAATGCATTCCCGAAGAAGACGGGACAGCAAGGAGGATATGGTGTCGGAGGAAGAAGTCTTAGCTTTGCAATGGCAATTAAAAGCCCTGCAAAAGGAATGGCTCACAATAAAGTTGCGGGAGCAAGAGGAGCGGCAAAGAAGACGAGAAGAGAGAAAGAGGAAGAAAGAGGAAAAGTTGAAGAATGCTGCAGAAGAGTGCAGCAGTACCGGGACCTGCCCGGAAGAAGGCACAATTTTTTTTATGCAAGTGGAGGAGTTAAAGTAGGCTGTAGAAGAAGTTTGCAACAGTGGAGAAATCTGTCTGGAAGAAGACAGAAGTATGTACTAGGAGCCGGGGTTGAAGCAGTCTGTTGAGGCAGAGAAAAGTTTGTAAGTGTTGCAGGAGGTAGCAATCGGACCAAGCAGAAGTGAAGATCACTTCTCCACTTACCCCAAGTGTCTGATTCTAGAGCATCTGGCAGCTCCAGCAGTAGAAGCATCAAGTTGCGGGAGAGCCACTCCTGAAGAGTCGGCTCGAGAAGAAGAGAAAGAAAGCAAGAAAAATTTTGCTAAGGCAAAATTCAAAAAGTGTAGCAAAATCATGACACGATTTTGTGATGTCACAAAATCACGACGTTTCAGTGGAAGAGGAGGCTCAATTGGAAAAATGTCATGATTTCATGACATATCATGAAATCGCAACATGTTGCGAAATCATGGTATGTTGTAGAATCGTGACAGCAGCAGCAAGGCAAAAGCAAAGGCAGAAACATGCAACAAAATTGCGACGTCATGATTTCACAATGCCACAAAATCATGACATCTCAGTGAGGCAGAGGTAGAGGAGAAAAGTTGCAACAAAATCACGACGTCACGATTTCGTGACATCACGATTTCATGACGTCACAAAATCGCGACGTCAGAAGGGCGAAGGCAAGGGTGGAGTTTTGTGTAGCGAAATCACGATGTCAAGATGAAGTTAGAGTAGAGCAGCGGGTGTGGTCATGATTTCGTGACATGTCACAAAATCACGACGTCGTGAAATCATGACCGGAACAAGGCAAACAGAGGGAGCAGCGGCGATGTCGCCATATCGCGACATCGTGAAATCACGACAAGAATCGAAAATGCAGATGCGGAGGCAAAATGGTCGTGATATCGTGACATGTCATGATATCATGACCAAAATGGGCAGAGAGCGTAGTGTGGCCAAAACGTTATGATATCACGACATGTCGCGATATCACGACAGAGAGAGAAGAAGGCGTGGGAGAAAGCGAAAGAAATGGCAGAAATGACATTTTCGAGGACCGTTCAAAGATGCCACATGGCACAAGTTAAAGTTAAAGTGGGGGATTACCTAGGAGCGTGGGAGACGAAGAGGATGGGCACGCAGAATTTTTTGATAGATTCAGAGATGACAGGGACCATGCGGAGTGCGGGATTTTAATCGGGTTGGTGTCCCGATTTTTGTGTAAATGTTTTTAATCAGGTTGGTGAACCCATTTGTGTGGGAGTTGATGCGTGAGATGGCCAGGGCCTCTATAAAAACCTAGTTTGTTGTATTTTTCAGGACGATGGATTGGAGAATGCACGTAGAGGTATAGAAGCATGAAGCTAAGCCGGGAGCTAGCAATTGTAAGCCTACGGGCAGTGTTATGTAAAGATTTTCAAAATTAATAGATGAAATTTTCTAGAACTTGTGAGTGTGAGTATGCATGTGTTTTTTGGTGTGCCGTCATGATTCGTTCTCAACTCAAATGGGTTACCTAGAAAATAGTGACATCACATATTAAGAGCATGCACCACTACTACTAATTCTAGATCATGTGTGGTGTAATTCAACTCATTCTTCTTAAGTTTATGATACTCATAGGCTATTACCCCTTCCTATTCCACCTAATCCCTCAACATATACATCGATGAAAACAATGAATGGAAGATTTGGATCCGGTATCCTGAGAATTGGTGCAGTGGTCAACTTTTCCTTGAGTGTTCTAAAAGCCTCCTCACACTACTCTATCCACTTAAAAGCTGAAGAACACAAGCTTATACTGAGAGGGGGGGTTAACAGTATAAGACCTCTTTTTACTTTTTCCTTTATACTTCAAAATAGTAAAGCAATATACCCAAAGCAATATCAAAACAATGCACAATATCATCCACAAAGTGACACCAATTTTAACGTGGTTCACCCAGAATGGTCGGGCTACGTCCACAAAACTTTTCTCTAAAAGTTATCTCAAAGTTCTTTGGGAATCCTTCCCAATTACAATGTTTATGAGCCTCGGCCCAAAGGAGATACCTTCCCCCAATCAGAATTTATGAGCCTCTGCTCAAAGGAGATACCTTCCCCCAATCTAAATTTATGAGCCTCCGCTCAAAGGAGATACCTTCCCCTCTGCTCTGGAAATGATCCCTCAGAAGATCAACCGCCTCTACCTCTTGCCAGCACGTGGAACTCCTTTCCACCGAAGACCTCCTATCCTCAATGCTTAGCCTAAGAGACCTCTGCCTTCTATGATCACGTCCACAGCAGCTCAACAACCTGTACCAAACACAGTCAGTCGGTCTAGTACAAGTCTTCCTCTGTCTGTCAGATCTGTCCAACACTTGAACAAATCAATCCTCTACACACAAGCCTTCTCAAAGACTTGCCAAATCTATCCTCAGGTTCTTCTCAAAGAACTAGTGCACCTCTGTCCTCATACAACAACACTCCATTCATCTTTGCCCTTTGTGCTCTCTATACCCTCTGCTCTCTCTGTGCAATCACAGCCGCACTTGGTCGAACTTCAACCTTTGCACTCTCTACGCAATCACAGCGGCACTTAGAACAATTCACCATGACTCTTCGCTCACTCTGCACACTTCGATCGAATTTTGCACTTTGCTCTCGATGATCGAACTTCTCACTCTACGCTCTATCTACGAACGTCGCAACTAACAACACCACCAACTCTTCAAAATAGCCTGCCTTTTATAATAACACTTTCAAGATCAAAACCTTAATCTTAGTCGACTGTAACCCTGATCTTTAGTCGGCTGCACAACCCTAAACTTCATCGGTTGCAAACCCTAATCTTCGTCGGCTCACATTTAACTTTGTCGGCTTCAACTGCCTCTGTAACTCTTCTGTAGCTTTTGCTATGAAACTACAACATGTCACGATATCATGACACCTTTGCAACCGTACACTTTCTTTTGGCTTTTGTCATGATATCGTGACACTTCAGCCTTTGTCGACTTCAACTAAGCTCTTGTCGCGATATCATGACACTTCTATCTTTGTCAACATCAACTTTGCTTTTGTCATGATATCATGACACTTCTCCCTTCGTCGACCTCCTTTCTGCTTTTGTCATGAAATCGTGACACTTCTGCCTCTGCAGACTTCGTCTTCACTTCTATCGTGATATCATGACACTTCTATCTTCATAGCCTTCCTCTCTGCTTTTGTCATGAAATCGTGACACTTCTCCTATAGAAGACCTACTTTAGTTTTTGTCATGAAATCATGACACTTCTGCTTTCGTCTACTTTCTTTTTTGCCTATCATGAAATCGTGACACTTTCTGCATCCGTACGCATTCTTTGCAACCCATCATGAAATCGTGACGCTATCAACTTTCATACGTTTTCTTTGCAACCTGTCATGAAATCGTGATGCTTTCAGCTTTTGTACGTTTTCTTTGCTCTTTGAGTCATGAAATTGTGACATGTCGCGATATCGTGACACTTTTCTAACTTGCTTTCTCTCTCCTGCTTAAGTCGTGAAAATGCGACATGTCGCGATATCGCGACACTTTTCCTCCTTAGCTCTTTTCTATTCTTTGGGTCATGAAAACTCGACATGTCGTGATATCACGACACTTTTTCTCCTTAGCGCTTTTCTTTTCTTCAGGTCATGAAAACCCGACATGTCGCGATATCATGACACTTTTTCTCCTTAGCGCTTTTCTTTTCTTTGGGTCATGAAAACCCGACATGTCGTGATATCGTGACACTTTTTCACTGTGAGCTCTTTCTCTCGAACCTGTCGGCTTGGGGTTTGCAAAAGACCTTTGAAACCTGTCATGCCGTAACCTTCATCAAAACAAATTATTTGACATCAAATCAAATTCCTTCAAAAGCTTCTTGACATCAATGACAACTTATATACTTGAGCAAAGGCAATGTACCCAAAGTACCCAAAATTGCCAACAATCTCCCCCTTTGTCATTGATGGCAAACCTTTACCGAAAACACTTCTCAAGAGCCAAAACTGAAACCAACTGTGCTAACAACTTAGAATCTTCCTTTGAAGTTTTGCTCCCCCTGACTTGAAGCTTTCCTCTTCACTTTGAAGCTCTCCCCCTTACTCATATCTCTCCCCCTTTGTCATCAATGGCAAAGGGTCACCTTTGGGGCTCGGGACTAAGAATGAGCCTCTTAGCTTAGTCCCTCCCCCACCTCCTGATGAGGTGATTAATTCTGGGGTGGGAGTAAAACTCCCATTAGGCACTGATCATCATCAGCGTCTATAACTTCCTTTTCGGGCCTTCTCTTGAACTCTTTGTCCATATTCCTGTTCCTGTCACTGTTCTTGTTCTTGTTCTCATCCCTGTTCTTGTCCATGCCTTGATCCTTGGACCTGATCATGCCACTGTTCCTGTTCTTGTATTCTAGAATTTTAGCTCTACACTCGTCTCGATTATGTGACCTTCATTGTTGCACTTGAAACACTTGACGATGTTGTTTCTCTGAGGTAAACCTGATCTTTGAATCCACCAGTTCTGACCAAACCTGTTCTGGCCAAACCTGTTCTGACCAAACCTATTTTGACCAAACCTGTTCTGGCCAAACCTGTTCTGACCAAACCTGTTCCTGTTATTTGCCTTGCAATAAACTGCCTTGTGCCCAAACTGTTGACAAGAGTAGCAATACCCTTGAAAGAAACTAGCACTTCTGAAATTGTCGTTTACCTTCTTCACTTGAGCCATGCAATGTGAAGCCATGTGACCAAACTTATGACAAGCAAAACATCTGCCTTGAAATTTTCCTTTATTTGACCTCTTGGGTCCTGAAAACTTCTTCTTCTCATTCTGAATTCTATTTTCTATTTCTGTGCATCTATCATTCAAGGACTCATGATCTGAAATACTTTCCTCATCAGAACTCTCTTCCTTTTGGAGTCTCTTACTAGACTCTCCAACTTGTTCCTTGTGTGGCTTAACAAAACCAAGGCCTGTTTTATCTCGTTGTCTTTCTTTGACCTTTGATGAGTGACTTAACCTTTTTGGAGCTATCTTGAAACCTGTAAAGCTTATCCTTGTACTCTTTAGTTTCCTCTTTCAAAGAAGCCATTTTTTGTTCTAACTCACTATACTCAAGAACCTTAGACTCTAACTCATCCTTGAGTTCTTGTGTCTTAGCTATAGAGAAATCAAGATTTTCTATAAGATCATCTCTCTCCATACAACATTCATCTAACTTATCCTTGAGTCTAGCATTCTTCTTTCTTTCCTTTTTCAAAGCACTAAGAGCATTAATAAGTTCACTTTCAAGATCCTTTATTTGTTTGCTTTCTGAATCATCAAAGCCTTTTTCAGATTTCTTATCACTAGAGGTGCTACCTTTTTCAAAAACCATACAAGCATCTTCCTTATAGTTTTCTGAAGCATCCTCATACATACTAGAAACCAAATCATTATTTGTACAATCATCCTCAAGGTGACCAAAATTTCCACATCTAAGACATTTCATGATAATGAATCTATGTTTTGGTTCTTCCTCTTTTTTTGATATGAACAACATCTCATTTTCATTATCACTTGAAGAACTTTCACTATCACTACTAGAACACTTACTTGCTTTGTCTAGGTAGAAACTCTTCTTGTGCTTGTGAGAATACCTCTTTCCTTGATTGTTGTGCTCATCTTTGTTCTTCCTGTGATGCTTGTGCTTTTTAGAAACCTTGCTCTTAGAATCCTGTTTATCTTCATCACTTTCATTCTTGGGAACAGATACAATCAGTAGCATAATGACCAAACTTTCCACAATTGAAACATCTTATATTTTTCATGCTTTTGTGCTTTCTAGAGAACTTGCCTTTCTTGTTGTAATATGCCTCTTCATCACTAGAAGACTCATCACTATCTTGAAGCTGTTTACCCTTGGATTTCTTGGTAGCCTTGAAAGTTGCCTCTTTCTTGACATCAACCTTCACTTGAGTTCTCAACTCAAATGCTGCAAGTATACTATGGAGCTCATCCTTTTTCAACTTATCCAAATCTTTAGCTTCCTCAATAGCAGAAATATTTTCACTAAATCTATTAGGAAGAGATCTTAAAATCTTATCACAAACATCATTTTCAGCAAGCTCAAGACCTAAGTCTTTCATGGAGTTAACAACCTCATCCATACGAAGCATGTAGTCACTAATATTTTCATCATCATTCATCTGGAGTTGTTCAAACATACCTTTGAAGTGTCTCAACTTGGCCTTTCTGACATTTGTATCACCTGTATGAACCACCTTCAACTGTTTCCACATTTCACTAGCTGTCTTGCAGTGAATCACTTTGGTGAGATCTGCTTTCTCTAAGCCTTTCAGGATTGCATTCATTGCTTTTGAATTGTTGTGATGTAGGAGCCTTTCTTCTTTAGTATTAGGACCATGTACAGGAATAGTGTACTCATCTTCAATCACTTCCCATACCTCATTACCAAGTGCCATTAGATGAACCTTCATCCTTGCACTCCAAAGACCAAAATCTGACCCATCAAGAATAGGTGTTGCATTGCTACTTGAATGATCCATTGTGTTCTTTACTAGCTTTTCCTTCAAGTCGTTAAACTTTTCGAAGGCACCCGCTCTGATACCAATTGAAGAACACAAGCTTATACTGAGAGGGGGGTGAACAGTATAAGACCTCTTTTTACTTTTTCCTTTATACTTCAAAATAGTAAAGCAATATACCCAAAGCAATATCAAAACAATGCACAATATCATCCACAAAGTGACACCAATTTTAACGTGGTTCACCCGGAATGGCTGGGCTACGTCCACAAAACTTTTCTCTAAAAGTTATCTCAAAGTTCTTTGGGAATCCTTCCCAATTACAATGTTTATGAGCCTCGGCCCAAAGGAGATACCTTCCCCCAATCAGAATTTATGAGCCTCTGCTCAAAGGAGATACCTTCCCCCAATCTAAATTTATGAGCCTCTGCTCAAAGGAGATACCTTCCCCTCTGCTCTGGAAATGATCCCTCAGAAGATCAACTGCCTCTACCTCTTGCCAACACGTGGAACTCCTTTCCACCGAAGACCTCCTGTCCTCAATGCTTAGCCTAAGAGACCTCTGCCTTCTATGATCATGTCCACAGCAGCTCAGCAACCTGTACCAAACACAATCAATCGGTCTAGTACAAGTCTTCCTCTATCTGTCAGATCTGTCCAACACTTGAACAAATCAATCCTCTGCACACAAGCCTTCTCAAAGACTTGCCAAATCTGTCCTCAGGTTCTTCTCAAAGAACCAATGCACCTCTGTCCTCATACAGCAACACTCCGCATTCGTCTTTGCCCTTTGTGCTCTCTATGCCCTCTGCTCTCTCTGTGCAATCACAGCCGCACTTGGTCGAACTTCAACCTTTGCACTATCTGCGCAATCACAGCGGCACTTAGAACAATTCACCATGACTCTTCGCTCACTCTGCACACTTCGATCAAATTTTGCACTCTGCTCTCGATGATCGAACTTCTCACTCTGTGCTCTATCTGTGAACGTCGCAACTAACAACACAACCAACTCTTCAAAATAACCTGCCTTTTATAATAACACTTTCAAGATCAAAACCTTAATCTTAGTCGGTTGTAACCCTGATCTTTAGTCGGCTGCACAACCCTAAACTTCATCGGCTACAAACCCTAATCTTTGTCGGCTCACATTTAACTTTGTTGGCTTCAACTGCCTCTGTAACTCTTCTGTAGCTTTTGCCGTGAAACTACAACATGTCGCGATATCATGACACCTTTGCAACCATACACTTTCTTTTGGCTTTTGTCACGATATCGTGACACTTCAGCCTTTGTCGACTTCAACTAAGCTCTTGTCACGATATCATGACACTTCTATCTTTGTCAGCATCAACTTTGCTTTTGTCACGATATCGCGACACTTCTCCCTTCGTCGACCTCCTTTCTACTTTTGTCATGAAATCGTGACACTTCTACCTCTGCAGACTTCGTCTTCACTTCTATCGTGATATCGTGACACTTCTGTCTTCATAGCCTTCCTCTCTACTTTTGTCATGAAATCATGACACTTCTCCTATAGAAGACCTCCTTTCGTTTTGTTGTGAAATCGTGACACTTCGCTTCGTCTGCTTTCTTTTTCCTTCCAAAATCGTGACACTTTCTACATCCGTACGCATTCTTTGCAACCCGTCATAAAATCGTGACGCTTTCAACTTTCGTACGTTTTCTTTGCAACCTATCGCGAAATCGTGACGCTTTCAACTTTCGTACATTTTCTTTGCTCTTTGAGTCATGAAATTGTGACATGTCACGATATCGTGACACTTTTCTAACTTGCTTTCTCTCTCCTACTTAAGTCACGAAAATGCGACATGTCGCGATATCGCGACACTTTTCCTCCTTAGCTCTTTTCTGTTCTTCGGGTCACGAAAACTCGACATGTCGCGATATCATGACACTTTTTCTCCTTAGCGCTTTTCTTTTCTTCGGGTCATGAAAACCCGACATGTCGCGATATCATGACACTTTTTCTCCTTAGCGCTTTTCTTTTCTTCGGGTCACGAAAACCCGACATGTCGTGATATCGCGACACTTTTTCACTGCGAGCTCTTTCTCTCGAACCTGTCGGCTTGGGGTTTGCAAAAGACCTTTGAAACTGTCATGCCGTAACCTTCATCAAAACAAATTATTTGACATCAAATCAAATTCCTTCAAAAGCTTCTTGACATCAATGACAACTTATATACTTGAGCAAAGGCAATGTACCCAAAGTACCCAAAATTGCCAACAAAAGCCTTTCCATTTTTCTACAAATTAGTTATGGGATAAGCTACTTTGGAGAAATTCTTGAAAAAACATCAATAATATCCAACCATTGCCATAAAACTTTGTACTTCAGAAACATTTGTTGAGGTAGGCCAACCAATGATAGCTTCTATTTTCTTTGGATCTACGGACACCCCTTCAGCAGAAATCACATGTCCTAAATATTGTACCTGAGTATAAAACTCACACTTGGATAGTTTTTTGTATAACTGATTTTTCCTTAGAACTTCAAGAACAAACCTCATATGTTGATCATGCTCTTCCCTGGTTTTAGAGTATATCAATATATCATCCAAGAAAATTAACACAAATCAATCCAGTTGTTCTCGAAAGACACTGTTCATGAGATTCATGAATGTTGTTGGGGTATTAGTTAATCCAAAATGTAGGACTATGAATTCATAGTGCCCATATCTAGTGCAAAAAGCTATTTTATGAGTATCTTCCTCTTGAATTCTTAACTGATGATATCCCGACCTAAGGTCAATTTTTGAGAAGATTGTAGCTCCCTTCAACTGGTCAAACAAATCATCTATTCTAGGCAAGGAATATTTGTTCTTGACAGTCATCTTGTTCAGCATCCTATAATCAATGCAGAGTCTTAGGGTCCCATATTTCTTTTTACAAACAAGATCGGTGCACCCCATGGTGAAACACTTGGCTTAATATGTCCCTTTTCTAGTAGATCCTGAAGCTGAGTTTTAAGCTCTTGCAATTTAATAGTAGTCATTTTGTACAGTGCTTGAACTATGGGTGTAGCTCTAGGAAGTAGTTCTATTGAGAAATCAAATTCTTGTTTGGGTGGTAGGCTAGGTAAATCCTCGAGAAAAACATCTCAAAAATCATTTAACACTAGGTAGGTCTGGAAAAGGCTTGTTTTTTACTCTACTTCTTCTTTCTTATTAAGTTTAACTACAAACACCCTACTTCTTTTCTTGATAGCCCTTTTGACTTGCATTGCTAATAGAAGATGGGGTTCTATTGACTTACGTTCATAGCAAATTCAAATTCTCTGTTTGGAGTCATCAGTGAAATCCATCCATCTTTCTTCAAAGTTTAATAGTGCCTTATGGGCTTTGAGCCAGTCGATTCCTAATATTACATCAAAGGCATGTAAAGGTGCTACATAAAGTGGCCAACTAGTTCTTCCCTAGGGTAAGGTTATCTGAGGATCAAACAGACATTGTTCTACTGTATAGGTTTGTCCAGATTCGTACTCAACCTTCCATCCTTTAGCCATAAACCCAGGTTTTTATGGTATGTCCCTCAATACATTTGGTGAAATAAAACTATTAGTGGATCCTGAATCTATTAGAATTCTTATATTCTTATTATAAATTCTACCTTCCAAAAAAAAGTAGTTTGACCACTAAGTTTAGAGTTACCTGTTATAGCATAGATTTTATGGGTTGGCTCTTACCTCTTGTTAGCTCTCATGGGGCATTTGTCAGCGTAATGTGGCTGCTGACAGATCCAACATCTAGTTCGAGGTGTCTTTTCCCTATTTTCGCTATTGTTACCACCCTGTGCATCATCCTTAGCCCTTTTCTCATATCTATTGAATTTTCCTTTAAACTAACATCCCCGGTTGCCCTGATTCCTATTCCCATGGAATCTATTCTTGCCCTTGTCATTTCTATTTTTCTTTCATACCAACCCTTATTTTCCTTGTTCTTTTCCCATCTGGATGGTCCATAATTCTTTTTCTTTGACAATTCCTCTCTGTCAGAGGTTTTCTAGTAATGAGCCTTTTGACCTCATGATTTTCTTCACACTATTTTGCCAAATCCTAGGCAGATGTTAATGATGTTGGCTTAAGCATGAGTAGTAGGTCACTATATTTTGGATGGAGTACTAACAAAAAAATTTAGACTTTGACTTCGGTTCTTTGCTCATATTTTGGCATGTATTTTAGCAACTGGACAAACCGTTGGTAATACTCGGTGACTGTCATGTTACCTTGAGTCAGTCTAGCAAACTCTGTGGTTCTCTCAAGATAAAATTGAGGGGATAAATATCTTTCTTTAAATACAATCACAAAATCCTCCCAAGGCACATCAACAACTTCAACATTATGTGTTTTCTTGTAAGTGTCCCACCAGTCTACTGCAGCTCCTATCAAACGAAAGACTGCATAGGAAGTTTTAGACTTGGAGGACAAAGTTCTGATAGCAAAGTAGGCTTCCAGACTATTCAACCACCTTTCAGCCTCTTCACCATTACCTTTGCCATCAAACTTAGTGATGTCAATTTTACGCATGTCTTTATCGAGTTCAGACCCAACTTGCCTCCTTCCAGGGTCTATAGATGTTTCTTCCCCAGTGATCATCATTTCTTTGTGCTTTGAAATTTTTTTAATTATATTTTATTATTGTGTAATCATATCCTGCTACTGGGTTAACTGGAACTTTTGTTTTTCCATGTTTTCTAGCATCTGTACCTTTTGCTGAGCCATATGCTCTAGCATATGGGCTTTTTACTATTTCATCTGCTCTCTCTATTGACCCATTTTCTCTTGCATAAATTGAATTATTAGAGTCATCTTATCTTCCTTGGCCATAGGCTCCTTCCTCCTTATTACCTGAGGGGGTTCAGCTATTTCCTTAGTATCACTTGTCCTTACAACCTTTCTAAGGACTCATTATGGGTTCTCGGTCATCCCTTCTCATTGAGCCGCTATCATAGGTCTTTTTTAGGAACTAGCTCTTAGTCCGGATGCCATTGCCTGTTTGTAGAGAAGAGCTTCATTAATCTTAGTTTAATTTTTGGTTTTAAAAGCTAGTTCTATGCAAAAGTTTGATTGTTATATTCTAGTGGTTTGGTTATCTAAGAATTCATGTGGCTCTGATACCAACTGTAAAAACCCAGGTCAACCCACTTGGTTTCAATAGCTAAAGAAAAATTTTTCTTCAACCCTTTAATTTAGTACAAGCATGCCTAAATCCTCGTGAAAGCCATTTTGCTGCAGTCAAAATTTTTGTGTGATCGAGAATGGCCAGTATAGGTAGGGGTTCTCTATTCTAGATCCCATATCACCTAGAAAATGAATTCTTAACTTCCCCTATAATAGTGCTTGCATGCTAGAGATGACGAATATTCATTACCCTGAATATTTTCACGGGTCTACTACCTCCCAAGTAGCCCCTAGAAGTCTTATTTGTATAATTCCCTTTTCATAATACAAGTTTCCATAAGATCTTTCTGCTCTTGTACTAGATACGAATTCATCTAGGAATCCATATCATAGTTCCTATTACAACCACTCTACTATTCAGTGTCTAATGAATCCTTTTTAGGACACAGGCACTTTTCCCCTTGTTCCTGAAGGTTGGTTTAATGAATGTCTACCCATAAACATAAAATTAGGTTGTCTTCCCACAACCATAGAATTACTAAATCTAGGTTGACCTCCCACAACCACAAGTTCAAACCCTTTTAAAGTTTTCTATGATCTTTAATGTTTAAAATGTTAAGGATTAGAATTTATGCATTCTCAATATTAAAGCACATTAGACTTGTCTACCCATAGTCTTAGATGGCTGAATTTCTAAAGGATTTTACTCATTACCAAATTTAACCTAGAGTTTTTATTAACTTTTAAAAAAAATCTCTAATTAATTTGAAACCAACAAACATACACTAATAGGTCCGAGGTGTAGACCAATTGGTTCATCCAAACCCCATAAGGGGGGGCGAGGTCTAGGTTCAAATCTCGGGCCTCGCCGGACTGGACGCTTGTCCCTTTCTTAGTTCTTTAAGCGGTGTAAAAAATTTAAAATTATTGTGGCATGGCGGTTATAGGGGCGGACTGCACGAAGATCTGTGTGGTGGCTTCCGGGGTGAACAACGCAGAATACTGTGGCGGCCATAAAAGCTGGACAACTTGCTCGAATTCGTGGCGGCTATCGATTCCACCATGTTAAAAAAAACAAACATACACTAATATTTCTTACTAACAAAGATCTCATAATATCCATTTATTTTCAAATGATACATAATAGCAAACCTCTTATCTTAAATAACAATTCAACTCATTAGAAAATACTAACTAGTATTAAACCCTCGATATTTATTAAAGTACTGCACACATAAAGGAGCTCAAGAGAAAGTAAAAAAATATTTCTTTCTTAAAAATAAAGCCTGAACTCATTTTCGAGATCTTTCAAACTCTAAAACCAAGGTATCTAACCTTAATATTTAAATTGATATTTAATAGACGTCAATACATGCCTACTAAGATTATTAATCCCAATTTTCCTTATTTAAGGAACATTCTGCCCTATAACAAATATTTTTTAAAAAGGTAGATATGTCGAATATTTATACTCGAGTTAATTAAAATCCAAGGACTGCAGTTATACATAATGTATTCCGAAGCTACATTGCTATGTTTACAAGTTATATGTTCGAGTGTTTTTTTTTCTTATATTTGGAAGTTATTTTAGTTATTTCAACAACTCCTAATTTGTCTTGTTTTCATGAAAACCTAAACCTAAAATTTCCCATAAGTGCAAACCTAAGTTTAACATTTACTTTTCCTAATTCTATGGCGACAAATGAAACATCTTCCACTAACTCAATGCGGTCATATTCTTTCCTTCCTACGTATTTCCATCTTAATTTCCCCACCAACTGCATTATAAAATTCCTTTAATTAAGCCTATGCTTTAACTTTGGTTTTTGTGCACCTACTAAAAATCTTACGATCCAAGGCATTTCAAGGCTCTAAAATTTAAGTTTGCATTTCCTCATTTTGAGTCCAATCATTCTAAATTACTCAACAGAGCATACAATTTAATTTTTAAATAAAATCATGAAATATTATATTTTCCCAACAAACTTCTCATGTTGCTTTCATTAGAAATTATCTTTCTTTCTCAACGTCTTGTTTAAGTCACAAAGCTATAGAATATGTGGAAATATATATTATAGTTAAGAAATGATAATAATTTCTTCTTCTAGGCTTACGTATACTGCTAAAGTGTAAATAACAATCGCTCATATGCTGCCAACATGTAAAACTCAAAGTTTTGTCTGCCCTAGCTAGCTAATATGGAGTTTAATGGAAACACTATCATATATACAATCTTCTCTACAATAAACCCAAAATTCTCACACAAGAAAAACATACTATTTTCTCACATCGCCCATTCTTTTTTTAACACATTTAATTCTTTCCAATGTGAGCTTTCAACACCTATTATTTTCTAGGTTGCAAAATTAAATCCAAAACCATGGTTTTTAATGAAACCAGAGCCACTAAACAATATTGTTTTAAAACCGAACAACATAATTAAACACATTATTCATATACAATTTTCTTTATTCTTTTCCACATAGTGCACATTCACAAATAGAGACATAAGTTCTAAAAGACGTTATTTCTTATCCTAATATTATAGTGCAGGATAAAAATAACATATGGCATCTCATTTAACCAAGCTTTACAATGCAAAAAATAAGACATCAAATTGTATCGCATGTCAAACATTACGATGCAAGTGATAAGATATCAAAATGCATCTAACATTACTCATAATAAAGTACAAATTATATTGTAACAATTCTTCCATATGGTAATTCCATATAATAAGACCACCTAAATGTAAAGCTTTCTGCAATAACCAGATCACACTCAACCATTACACAATCCTTTAATGCTTCCTTCTTTAACAAAGTTGAATTCGATGTACAAGAAAGGGTCAGAATGGCTTCCCTAACCTTACCATGCAATGCATCTAACCTATTGTATGCAACATTATTTATTTAATGAATTCTATGTCTCATTTCCAGTTACATTATTTAAATGGATTCCTAAGTTCCTATTTAATTAAACATTCATAGCCAATGATGCAATCAATACACATCCATATACTATTAGAAATTTTATAGAAACACACCCAATTAAGACCAGAGAATTCTGAAATCTCTGTTTCATGGCAGCTCACATGCGTACTTATTCAAACATGCACCCCTTCCCAGTTATTTTCTTTCAAAGGACAAGGACGAAGATCCCCCCTCGCCATCCTTCCCTCCGTTTAATAAATAAATAATTTAGTTTAAAATGATAACACCTATTAACATATATCAGTCTTTTTACCTCCACTTGTCACACCACTCTCTTAGAACATTCATGTTTTGCTTTATAATTTGTTTAATATATTTTCTTTTTCTTTTTATTTTACTTTCCATATGAAGTTTAATTCCACCATATAGCCTAGTAAAATTGTTATATTTATATTTATTAATATATTTAATTTTATCTTTATTTTTATTAATATATCTTATTATTTTATAATATTATTATATTTCTTTCAATTACTTTACTTTACCTAAGATTATTATTGTATATATGCTTTTATTAAGAATTTATATATTTATTATTATTATTGTATTTCTTTAAAATTATTTTATTTAACACAAATATTATAATACATAATTCTTAAAAATGTAGCTATATGAAATGCAGCTACATGCATTGTTGGCGGATGCATTGCCAGTAGGAATTCTGTGATTTCTATCATTAAGAAAATACCCCGCTACTCATCATTTCCCTTGACTTACCTCCCACCGGCTACCAACTTGTCAAATCATTCTTTTTCTCGGGTCTTGCCCCTGCCCAAGTGAATACCTATACCTACAACCACAGAAATCCTTAACAGTATCTTGTCATTAAGGAGAAAATAGATAAAGTAAATAGTATCACAGCTGGGTTGATACATTATACCTGGATGATATCACAGTATTTTCTAAAAATCTAGAAGATCATCTAGAACATTTAACTACAGTTTTTGCTCAGTGCAAGGAGTTTGGAATTTCTCTAAATCCAAGAAGTGCATATTCGGTACTACACAAGGAAATTTTTTAGGTCATATAGTTTTAGAAAAAGGAATAAGCATTGACCCAGAAATAATTAAAGCTATTTCTAAAATTCCTCCTCCCCCAAATTTAAAAAGTGTCAGATCATTCTTTGGAAAAATAAATTTTATCTGAATAGTTTTCCCAAATTTTGCAGAGATGACCAAACCCATAAATGATATGGTTAAGAAAATTGGATAAATAAAATGGATAGTAGAAAATATGAAAGCATTTAACTAGATCAAAAAAGGCATATCAACCACTCCAACCCTAAGCTGCCATGATTATGCAAAATATTTTAATATCTTCTCTTATGCATCTGAACACTCCATTTGTATAGTTCTTTCATAGAAATATGATGAAACTAATGATATGCCAATAGCCTTCATGAGTTCATGCCTAAAAGAAGCACATCTTAAATACACCTTGCTAGAAAGACATGTTTATGCAGTCATACAATATTTAGAACACTTCAAAGGTATATTTGGCTCAAATAAGGTTTACTGCTGCATCCCTTTTATAGCAATAAAATATATTTTTTCTCAATCAGAGCCATTAGGAAGGCCAGCAAGATGGATGGTAAAGCTTTTGTAGTATGATGTTGAATTCAAAATAGTTAAAACTGTCAAAGAGTAAGGTTTGTCTAAATTGTTGGCTAACAAAGAAGAAGAAGGATTTGAAAATATTCTCACAATAAATGAAGCATATGATGCAAGAAGAATCAACAATATCGAATGTAAATGGTATGAAGAAATTTTTTCATACCTACAAACCCTTTCATTCCCTAAAGATATGTCAACAAACAGAATGAGGTCAGTTAAGCTTCAAGCCTAGAAATATTATATATAGGATGGTGTGCTATACTGGAAACACCCTGACAAAGTTTTATTAGTCTGTTTATATGAAAGAGAAATCCCAAAAATAATTAATGAATTTCATTATGGTTTCTGTGGAGGACATTTTTCTCCAAGAGCCACAACTAATAAATTATGAGAGCAGGATATTATTGGCCTTCCATTTTTAAGGATGTATATAAATATGTTAGGAACTATCATAACTGCTAATTTTTGTAGGAAAAAAGTAGCTAATAGCCATACCCCTCAAGCCAATAATAATTGAAGCACCATTCACCCAATGGGGCATTAATTTAATTGGAGAGATCAAGCCTAACTCATTTTTCCAACACAAGTGGATCATAATTGCAACAAATTACTTTACAAAGTGGGTAGAAGTTGCACCTCTGAGAACATACACTACTGCCACTATCATCAAATTCTTGGAGGAAACCATTCTGACCAGGTTTGGAGTTCCTCACAAACTAGTTACAGATAATGCACAATATTTTGTTTCATATGAAATGGTAGATTTTTGTGTTGAATATGGAATTGAGTTGTCCCATTTTGCAAATTATTACCCCCAAGGAAATGGTCTAGCTGAGTCATCAAATAAGAACATAATAACTAGAATAAAAAGGTCATTAGGTAAGAACAAAAGAGGGTGGGATAATGAACTTAAATTTGCTCTACGGATTGATAGGTTGTCTGTTAAAAGAAATACAGGAAGAACCCCCTATGAGATGGTATATGGAGAGAAAGCCTTATTACCTTCAAGAATAGAAAAATTGGCACTTTCCCTCTTATTACAAGACCATGAAGACCCCAATCCCATATAGAGAAGGCTTGACCAAATTCTCCTGTTATAAGAGCAAACAAGAAAGACCCTTAATAGAATGATGGAACAAACCCAAAAAAATATGAAATTATTTAATAATAAATCCAAGGATACTCCTTTTCTCAGGGACATACAGTCATCTATTGGGATCCTAAAAATGATAAGCATGGTGAAAAGGGTAAATTTGAACCTAAATGGATTGGTCCATACCATATAGCCCATTTTATAGTGCAGAATACTTACAAATTGCAGACTTTGCAGGGAGAAATAAAGCTATCCCCATTAATGGCCAACACCTCAAAAAGTACAATCCCTGTTGAAGGTGAATAAATAATATATATATATATATATATATATATATATATATATATATATATATATATATATATATATATAACCCAAAAATAGAGTGATGTATTTTGTGTATTAGATAAAATTTCTTTTATTGATTAGCATAGTCCTGAGTTTGTTGTACACATGATGTTATTAGTTTTATGAGTATACATTACTATGGATTCCTCCAAAAATAATAAGAAGAAGGAGATTTATTTTAGACTCTGATGAGGTTTACAATTTTTCAAATATGAGTTTTTATGCAATAGTTATTTGATATGAGATAAAACGGGATGAAAACAAAGCTGATTGAAACATCATGTCAAAACCTCACATTACAAATGATACTTAAAGTGACTTCAAAGGTCCAAAGAACTAAGTTATCTTTGAGAGGGTGGTTAAGCTAAAAATTATTACACTCATCATTATAGCCAGAAACTAATCCTCAACTCAGGCATACTTGTTGCATAATTTTCTTATATCAAATATTCCTCAAACGAGAAAGAGAAATTACAATAAAATAAAATTGAGTCACTGCCTGAGATATCTTGGAAAACCTCTACCAGGGCTATAAACACTTTACGGGTAGTAGGGTAAAACCGTATGGGATTAGAAGTCACTCCACCGAGGCTATAGACGTCTGACTAGCAGTGGAGCCCTGCAGAATGGTAAAAATTTTTAAAGAGTGAAATCACATATTACGATTAACTATTTTGCTCAAATATGGCAAAGTTCTAAAAGACTTAGAAATCAAAATAAATGCATGAACACACACATGGGCTTAAACATGATGGAGCAAAAATTTGTGACAAATTTTGTATAATCATATCTTATAACTTAGCTAGAAAAAGCATTACAATTTATCTAAAAAGCTCATCTATTTCTAAAATTCTGGCCCTATTTTTCCAAAAGTGAATTAAAGGGATCATAGTTTTTAATGCTCTATTACTTTGATACTATGTTGTTTGTACAGTTTTTCAGTTTAAAAATTGTTATGTTTTGTTTTTCAAAAGTTTTGTTTATCAGTCTTGATGATTTGAATTTGTGTCCAAATTGCAATAAAACCAGGATATTTTGTGGTTCTCAAGTGCCTCATGTTTTCAGCACATTTTCCCAGTCAGATCCTATGTTGGAGCCAAATTTGACTCAAATTTTGAAATGCCCAAATTTAAATTTTTGGTTTCATCAAAAGAAGCAAGAATTGCTGGTCTCTTTGCATCTTGTTAGAGAAGTTGGTTTTCCATAAGTTTAACCTTAAACATTGCTATTATGGGTACCTTTGAAAAATTGTTATATCTTAAGATGGTTGCCAAAGTCAATCCCTTTTAATAAAACCCAACCATTAAAAATACAAGGTTTAGTCTTCCAGATCAATAATCATACTTGGACCTAAGTCAAATTTTAAATCATTAAAGTCCTAAGGTATTAAAAGGTTTAATCAAGGGCCATGGTCTAAAAACCCAAAAAAAATCTAAGCACAATATTAAAGTCCGAAAACAAAAGTTTTAAACTAAGTTATTAATTATAACTATGAGGGTATGCACCTCGTTCCGTTAAAAATAAAGCACCTCATGCAAATCTAACGATAATGCTTCATCAAAGGAAAATCCAATGGATGCGCTTGATTTAATTAATAGACTCTTTAAAAAGTTCTGGTCAAAGGAATTAAAGTCTAAAAATTTGGAAATAAACATTAATAAAAACCTCAATGGGTATGCACCCCCATTAAAATAAACGTCGAGCACATCAATCCAAATCTAACGACAGTGCTCGATCAAGATTTGATCGGACGACGACGCTATCATAAAAGGTGCCTCAAAAAGGTAATAGACCACAAGATTAATTAAAACTTTTAAATGAGATTAGAGAGGGTCTAATGCATCATATAATCATTCCCCCTTTCAGCTTAATCAAATTTTAAAATCATATGCCCCTTGGTAATTAACCCCGGAGGTTGAAGAGAATCAACGGCCGTGCCGACATTGATCGAAATTCAACGGTCATGTCAAAGTCAAAATCTAAATTATGGAATGGTAAGGATATCGAGTAAACATGAAGGTAAAGCTAATATTAATAATGCATTAGTGATGGTATAATACATTACTAATTACCCCCTTTCAACCTAAATCGAGACTAATCAAATACACGAATGCGCCCATATCGGTTATCGAATGTGCAGATTTTAGGATATCTAATGGTAGTGCTTCATCAAAAATAAATTGAATAGATGTGATCAACTTAATAAAGCATCCCTATATAAAATTCTAAGGCTTGAGTACCATGGTCACAAAGATCTGATGGCAGCACCTATCTCTGCTCGGATGCAACGACAACACGTTGTTAAAAATGATCAAAGGTTAACTCACAAGGTCTTTTGGTCAAATAATTAACTAAATGCATTATCAAGGCTAAGAAAAGCACTTAATCAAGTTTTAAAAAGTTTTTATACATGGATAATATTCCCCCTTCCATTTTTGCTAAACCTTGTGCATGTACGGAGAATCCAACGATCGCGCCCCCATCATTATATGATCTAATGGTGAACGTGTAGAGACGTGGACTGATTATACAATGCCTATGTTTAATGCAATTTTTTTAAGGTTTTAATTACTATATTAACCATAGTAAATCACAATTTTATGAGGTTTAATGCATCACATTATTATAAGGTCAAATAAACGATTGTATAAACTTTGGGCCTAAGTATCGCCGAATGAATTATTACTAATCAAAAGTTTTCAAATTTATAAACATGATTAATTTGATTAACTAGGAACATGTTTATATAAATTAGTGGAATAACAATCATGCAGGTTCTTGGACATCAACGGCTACATTAATCCTCCTCAGGATCCAATGGCAGTGCACAATTCAAAGGTCCAAGTAATGAAATGATTGTGAATGTCTTCTAGTAAATTCGACAGTAGCGCTCCATTGGGATTAAAAGGATCTAATGGCAACTATCAAGTCAATGTCAAAATGATAAGATACAAGTAGGGCTAATCTAATGGATATCTTCTGATAAATCTAATGGATGCGCCCTTTCTCAAAGTAATACAATGGCGATGCATGTTTCAAAGGTTAATCTAATGGTTGCTGCCTTATCTAATCTGATCGAGTGGCTGCGCTCGATCATGGTTTTTCGAAAGCACAAGTTGTATCCTATGGAAATAAAGGAATACCATTGGTCATTTATAATATCCGATGACAACTGATTGATCTAGGCTATATAAAAGGAACCAAGGAAAATGGGGTATATATGGTCGGTTAAATATTTGTACTCAGTTGAACAATTGATATGACAATAAGCCACTGAAAATCAGCATAATCATGTTCCAAAAAGAAATTTTGATAGTCTAGACTCCTGTAAAAAGGGTGATCACCCCACAAGATGCCTGAAATTAATAATGAGGTAGAAAGCAAGGAAATGACTCATCCAAAACAAGGTACGTCGAGGGACGATATGAGGATCAACAACTAATATGAAGTCGAATAAATATTACACACCAACAATGTGAGTCCATATGATACTCAAGGAAGGAAAGATTTGAACAATTAGAATAAATCCCATAAGCAATACATAGAAAGTAGCAATGTTGACTAAGTAAAATATAAACCCTAATTCTCAAGTGTGTAATCAGGCCATACGGATTCACTGGAAATGATAACATATTGCATGAAAGATTAAAATAATATTACTCAAAAACTCATGCTCGAAAATATTGTCTTATAAATAAGGGCACTAATAGGGATCTGAAAGGCATCAATAAGAAAAACAATGGAGTACAAGGAGTATGAACATATTTATTTTTTGTTCTATAAATACTCAAGAAGAAGAAAGTACGTGAAGAATAAACATGGTTTCAACTTGTAGAAAGTCATTTAGTCCGCGCTTCGATAGAATATAGTTACAAGGTTAAAATTAAAAAAACATGGTATGCACCTCATTGCATGAAGAATAAACATGGTATGCACCCCATTGCATTAAAAATAGAGCACCTCACATAAATCTAAACCAAAGGAAAATCCAATGGATGCGCTTGATTTTATTAATCGACTCTTTAAAAAGATGTGGTCAAAGAAATTAAAGTCTAAAAATTTGGAAAGAAACATTAATAAAAACCTTGAGGGGTATGCACCCCCATTAAAATAAATGTTGAGCACATTGATCCAAATCCGACAACAACGCTCGATCAAGATCTGATCAGACGGTGGCGCTATCATAAAAGGTGCCTCAAAAAGGTAATAGACCACAAGATTAATTAAAACTTTTAAATGAGATTAGTGAGGGTCTAATGCATCAGATAATCATTTCCCCTTTCAACTTAATCAAAGTTTAAAATCATATACCCCTTGGTAACTAACCCTGCAAGTTGAAGAGAATCAATGGTCGTGCCGACATTGATCGAAATCCAACGATCGCATCAAAGTCAAAATGTAAATGACAAAATGGTAAGGATATTGGGTAAAAATTAAGGTAAAGCTAATATTAATCATGCATTAGTGAGGGTATAATAAATTACTAATTACCCCCTTTCGATCTAAACCGAGACTAATCAAATACACTAATGTGACTCTATCATTTATCAAATGTGCAGATTGCAGGATATCTAATGGTAGTGCTTCATTAAAAATAAATTGAATGGATGCACTCGACTTAATAAAGCATCCCTATATAAATTTCGAAGGCTTGAGTACCATGGTCACAAAGATCTGGCGATAGCGTTCATCTCCGCTCGGATCCAATGGCAGCGCATTGTTAAAAATAATCAAAGGTTAACTCACAAGATTTTTTGGTCAAATAATAAATTAAATGCATTATCAAGGCTAATAAAAGCACTTAATAAATTTTTATAAAGGTTTGATATGTGGATAATATTCCCCCTTCCATTTTTTTTAAACCTTGCGCATGTATGGGGAATCCAACGATCAAGCCCCCATCATTGTATGATCTAACGATGAATGCATAAAGAGGTGGACTGATTATACAATGCCTATGTTTAATGCAATGTTGTTAAGGTTATAATCACTATATTAACTATGGTAAATCATGATTGTATGAGGTTTAATGCATCGCATTATTATAAGGTCAAATAAATGATTATATAAAATTTGGGCCTAAGTATCGTCGAATGAATTATTACTAATCAGAATTTTTCAAATTTATAAATATGATTAATCTGATTAACTAGGCACAAGTTTATATAAATTAGTGGACTAACGATCATGAAGGTTCTTGGACATCAATGGCTACATTAATCCTCCTCAAGATCCAACGGCATCGCACAAGTCAAATGTTCAAGTAATGAAATGATCGTGAATGTATTCCAGTAAATCTAACGGTAGTGCTCCATTGGGATTAAAAGGATCCAATGGTAGTGATCGAGTCAATGTCAAAATGATAAGATACAAGCAGGGCTAATCTAATGAATATATTCTAACAAATCTAATGGATGCACCCTCTCTCGAAGTAATCCAACGGTGGTGCACTTTTCAAAGGTTAATCTAATGGCTGCAGCTTTATCTAATTTTATTGAGTGGTTGCGCTCAATCGCGGTTCTTCCAAAGTATGAGTTGTACCCTATGGAAATCAAGGAATTTTTTTGGTCCTTTATAAGATCTGACAACAACTGATTGATCTAGGTCATATAAAAGGAACCAAGGAAAACGAGGTATTTATGGTCAACTAAATATTTGTACTCAGTTGAACAACTGATCTGAAAATAAGCCACTAAAAATCAGCACAATCATGTTCCAAAAATAAAATTCGATAGTCTAGACTCCCGAAAAAAGGGTGATCACCCCACAAGATGCCTGAAATCAATACCAAGGTAGAAAGCAAGGAAATGATTCATCCACAACAAGGTACGTCGAGGGACGGTATGAGGATCACCAACTAAGATGAAGTTGAATAATTAGTACACACCAATAATGTGAGTCCAAATGATACTTAGGGAAGGAAATATTCAAATAATCAGAATAAATCCCATAGGCAGTACACAAAAAGGAGCAATGTTGACTGAGCAAAAGATAAACCTTAACAATCAAGCGTGTAATTAGTCCATACTCACTGGAAATGATAACATACGACATGAAATATTAAAATAATCTTACTCAAAAGCTCATGCCTAAAACTATTGTCTTATAAATAAGGGCACTAACAGGGAGCTAAAAGGCATCAATAAGAAAACATTGGAGTACAAGGAGTATGAACAAATTCATTTTAAGTTCTGCAAATACTCAAGACGAAGAAAGCACATGAAGAATAAACATGCTTTCAACTTACAGAAAGTCATTCAGTCCACATTTCGATGGACTATAGTTACAAGGGAAAAATCTAATAAACATGGTATAAACCCCATTGCATGAATAATAAACATGGTATGCACCCTGTTGCATTAAAAATTGAGCACCTCACATAAATCTAACGATAACACTTCATCAAAGGAATATCCAATGGATGTGCTTGATTTAATTTAATCAACTCTTTAAAAAGATGTGGTCAAAGGAATTAAAGTCTAAAAATTTGGAAAGGAATATTAATTAAAACCTTGAGGGGTATGCTCCCCCATTAAAATAAATGTCGAGCACATCGATCCAAATCTAATGACAACGCTTGATCAAGATCTGATCAGATGACAACGCGCTATCATAAAAGGTGCCTCAAAAAGGTAATAGACCACAAGATTAATTAAAAAAATTAAATGATATTAGCGAGAATCTAATGCATCAGATAATCATTCCCCCTTTTGGCTTAATCAAAGTTTAAATTCATATACCTCTTGCTAACTATCCTCGTAGGTTGAAGAGAATCAACGACCATGCAAAAATTGATCGAAATCCAATGGTTGTGTTAAAGTCAAAACCTAAACGATGGAATGGTAAGGATATCGGGTAAAAATGAAGGTAAGGCTAAGATTAATCATACATTAGTGAGAGTATAATACATTACTAATTACTCCCTTTCAGCCTAAACTGAGACTGATCAAATACACTAATGCACCCCTATCGGTTATCAAATGTGTAGATTGCAGGATATCTAACGGTAGTGCTTCATCAAAAATAAATTGAATGGATGCGTTCAACTAAATAAAGCATACCTATATAAAGTTTGAAGGCTTGAGTACCATGGTCACAAAGATCTGATGACAGTGCCCATCTCCGCTCGGATCCAATGGCAGCACGTTTTTAAAATGATCAAAGGTTAACTCACAAGGTTTTTTGGTCAAATAATTAATTAAATGCATTATCAAGGCTAAGAAAAGCACTTAATCAAGTTTTATAAAGGTTTGATACATGGATAATCTTCCCCATTTCATTTTTTCTAAACCTTGCGCATGTATGGGGAATCCAACGATCATGCCCCCATCATTGTATGATCTAACGGTGAACGCGTAGAGAGGTGGACTGATTATACAATGCCTATATTTAATAAAGTTTTGTTAAGGTTTTAATCACCATATTAGCCATGATAAATCATGATTGTATGAGTTTTAATGCATCGTATTATTATAAGGTCAAATAAATGATTGTATAAACTTCAGGCCTAAGTATCGTTGAATGAATTATTACTAATAAAAAAATTTCAACTTTATAAACATGATTAATCTAATTAACCAGGCACAGGTTTATATAAATTAATGGACTAACAGTCATGCAAGTTCTTATACATCAATGACTGTGTTAATCCTCCTAAGGATCCAATGACAGTGCACAAGTCAAAGGTTCAAGTAATGAAATTATCGTGAATGTCTTCCAGTAAATTTGATAGTAGCTCTCCATTGGGATTAAAATGATCTGATAGCAGTGATTGAGTCAATGTCAAAATTATAAGATACAAACAGGGCTAATCTAATGGATATCTTCTGACAAATCTAATGGATGTGCCCTCTCTCAAAGTAATCCAATGGTGATGCACATTTCAAAGGTTAATCTAATGGCTACAACCTTATCTAATCTGATCAAGTGATTGTGCTCGATCACGGTTCTTCCAAAGCATGAGTTGTACCCTATGTAAATCAAGGAATGCTATTGGTCCTTTATAATATCTAATGACAACTAATTGATCTAGGCCATATAAAAGGAACCAAGGAAAATGGGGTATATATGGTCGACTAAATATTTGTACTTAGTTGAACAACTGATCTGATAATAAGCCATTAAAAATCAGTAGAATCATGTTCCAAAAAGAAAATTTGATATTCTATACTCCTAGAAATAGGATGATCACCCCACAAGATGCCTGAAATCAATATCGAGGTAGAAAGCAAGGAAATGACTCATCCACAACAAGGTACGTTGAGGGACAATATGAGGATCAACAACTAAGATGAAGCTGAATAATTAGTATACACCAACAATGTGAGTCGAGATGATACTCAGGGAAGGAAAGATTTGAAAAATAAAAATAAATCCCATAGGCAGTTTACAGAAAGGAGTAATTTTGACTAAGAAAAAGATAAACCCTGATGCTCAAGCGTGTAATTAGGCCATACAGATTCACTAAAAATGATAACATACTATGTTAAAGTTTAAAATAATATTACTCAAAATCTCATTCCCAAAACTCTTGTCTTCTAAATAAGGGCACTAACAGGGAGCTGAAAGGTATCAATAATAAAAACAATGGAGTACAAGGAGTATGAACATATTTGTTTTTTGTTCTGAAAATACTCAAGATAAATAAATCATGTGAATAATAAACATGGTTTCAACTTGCAGAAAGTCATTCAATCCATGATTCGATGGAATATAGTTACAATGGGAAGACTCCAACGAAATATAGTTATGGTAGCAGCTTATAGATGCTTCCAGATCTTGTTTTCCATTCTTGCCTTCCTCCTAATTATCACTACCTCCCTCTTTCTATGCATTCTTCCTTAACCATCCTAACATTTTTCCCAACATTACGCCATCCCAGCTCCATCCATCGTGTGAAGCCATCACCTTTCCTCCCTTCTCCCTTCACTCTATTGCATTATTAGTGCCATTCCATATGATTTCCATTGGCACGCCACCCCTTGTCTTCACCATCACGTCGGTTCCCCCTATGTCCTTCGTCTAAATTTCATGATAGCAACCTGGTCGATCCTTAATAGTAGACCATAGTGACCAGGCCAGATAGAATAAAAATAAAGAATATAATAATGAATCCTTAGTTTTTAGGGCCAATAAGAGAGCAAAACGGCCAAAATATTTAGCAAAGAAGCTCCCTTCAAACAAAAAAAAAAACAAAATACGAACAATCAATCTAAAACCATGCTAGCTAGACAACATACAGAAGAAATTCAATCATATGGTGACAAGTGTAACACCAGGATTGAAACCAGAATAACAGAATCAAGAACCAGCAGCTATAAAAGGAAGAAAACAGGTTTAGATTCATCATCAAGCAAATTAGAGAATAGCATTTTTCCTAAGAGGTATACTTGAGTGACCTTTAGAATTGTGATGTTGTATCTCCTTTTTATGTCTATTTTTCTCATTTATTCTTCTTTCTTCCCTTTACTGTGTAGGATTTTGATAAAAAAGTGCTCAAGAAGCTGAGATTATTTCCTATCGTATTGAGCTTGGGATTTAGAGACTCTACTGTTACCAGATTAGAACATGGAGAGTAGGAGAGACATTTTGCATTATTTGAACAGTCTTCTTCATTGTATTTATGTATTTTCTTTGAGAAAAATAGAGTTAAAAGGCATCCTGCCCACTCTACATGTAAAATTTTATGAAATCAATACAATTCTGAGTTTCATTCCTGTTATATCTTTGTCTTGGTACTATGTGTCACTATGTAATGGATTACATTATTTGAATGCATTATATATGTTTCTTTCATTGGTCAAATTTTAGTTTTATTATGATATTCAAATAAGTCTAAGAATGCCAATTTTCTTTTCCTCCTTCTCTATGTTCATGTCAAAATTGTTGTTAAATTGCTTTAATAGCCTAATGAATCTAGGTACCGGTCTATATAAGGCATAAAAAATGGTTATTTTATTGCTTGGTCATTTTAATATGTTAGGATCCTATCCTAACATTAATTAATAATCTTAATAATAATAATATATTATATCCTATGGTCATAATAATAAAATAATATAATAATAAATAATATAATAATTAATTATATTATTTATTATATTATTATAAGATTAGGGTTAGGAAGCATTGCAACCTTTCACCTATAACCCTAGAGGGGTATAAAACATTGTAAGAACTTATCATTCAATCATCCATGAATATGAAATATAATACAATTTATTGAAGGGACTTCCCGACAATACAAAAGGCGATTCTCTTAGTTTTAGGTCTATTTATTATTTATTTATTATTTTATGTGCTAGGAACCCTAGGTTCCTACCATCTGGTATCAGAGCCGTATGGATCCAACCATATGGGACATAAATATCAAAGGAATAAAAAATGACATTGCAGACATTAGAAGAATGATTGAACAAAAACAAAATAAACAAATGGAACGTTCTGATCGTATTATACAATATTTAATGGAAATGCAAGAGGAGACCCTAGCCATGGAATCCCAGGAAGAAGAGGAGCCCATAGCCATGGAATATGAGGTGGAGGAGAAGCCCATTGCCATGGAATCCCAGAGGGTACTCATTGCACTTCCCAAAAATATTCCAAACCCTAAATTAATTTTTTTGAAAAAGCCCAAAGCCATAGACTTTCAAATAGTTCGGAATACATTCCCAAAAAAATTTAATGAAATCCCTAAAATTACAAATATTTTTATGAAAAAATTGCATAAAGATAAAGTCTTCCAAAAGTATTGTTTTACAAATCTGCATTCGGTCAGCCATCAAGGCAGAAATAAATTTAAAATCACCCTAATTCAGCAAACAAATTTGTTCAAAGGTATCTCCAAGGATGTTTACAATGTTTTTTTGAAAAATCTCATTAAAACAGAGGAAGATACAAAAGTTTCTGTAAATTTCAAAAATAAAACCACCATGATGGAAATACAAAATGTTGATTATCTGCTGGTTTTATGGGGCAGTGCATTGCTCTCATCTATACGCCCTCCACCATGGCCACCTCCTCTTCTCTCCTAACATAAAAATATAGTTGTGGTCTCCTCTCCAATCATGGATTAAAACTTGCAGGGCAATATAATTACAGTTTTACTATAAACTGGCCTGCAAAAAAATCAAAATGTACAACCAGTTTACATCTGGAAAGAAGGAGCTTTTTCATACAACTTATTTTGGATATGTCACTCATGAATTGTGTTCAATATCACAGTCATTTCCAGACTATATGAGTATGCAGACGTTGATATATGATATCAAAAACATGTTCCACTCCATGGGGAAGGGGAACATAAAGCCCATCTGCATATGATACTGCCTGGGTTGCACGAATACCCGCCATTCACAATTCTTCCCAACCGCAGTTTCCACAAACACTACAATGGGTTGTCTCCAATCAGTTAACTGATGGTTCCTGGGGGGAAGAATATTTTTATTTACTATATGATAGACTTCTTTGTACTCTTGCATCTGTCATTACCCTCAAAATATGGAGAGTTCAGGGAACCCAAGTGCAGAAAGGCATAGACTTTGTTAACAACCAGACTCAACAGTTCAATGAAGCGAAGGATTGCAATATGCCACTTGGATTTGTCATTTTATTTGCTTCTATGTTGAAAGAGGCTCATAGTTTAAGTCTGGGTATTTCCCACGAACCATTGTTTATCAAGAGAATATTTGCAATGAGGAAGGATCAACTAAAAGGGATTAACATTTCGGCCTTACACAGTCTACCTACGTCGTTTCTTTTTTACTTGGAGGGCCTGCACGAATTTGTCGATTGGGAAAAAATTATGGATCTTCTCTCCAAATATGGATCTGTAGCAGGCTCACCAGCATCCACAGCTTGTGCATTTATGCACACACGAGATGGAAGATGCCTGGATTTTATAGCATCTGTCGTCAGAATCTTTGGAGACCATGTACCTGGCTTTTATCCTTGTGATCTCCGTGAACGTCTTCGTGCCATTGACACCGTTGAACGCCTGGGAATCGGTCGCCATTTCGAAAGGGAAACCAAGGATGCATTGGATTATATATACAGACATTGGACGCCGGAAGGAATAGGAAGGGGAAGACATGATACTATTGCGAATATCAATGACCCAACTTTGGGATTTCGGATACTGAGACTGCATGAATACGATGTATCTTCAGAGGTTATTTCAAATTTTATGGATGAGAATGGAGAGTTCTTTAGTTTTTCTGATAAAACACACAGAGACCTCGAAGGCATGCTGAGCCTCTACAAATGCTCACAAGTAGCATTTTCGAAAAAATAAATAATAATAATAATAATGAAAGAAGCACAAGCCTTTGCCGTAGTTTACTTGCAGCAAAATCTAAAGCAGCTAAACCATTTCCGAAAAGTTCTCGTTGAAGAGGTCAAGTATAAACTAAAATTTGGGTTTCACCGGAGTTTGCCCAGAATGGAGGCAAGAACTTATATCGATATCTGTGGTCACGAAAATGAAGTGTTTTTAGGGAAGACTTTGTATAATGTGCCCTCAAATATTTGCAGGTTGCCATATGTTAACAATGAGAAATATGTGGAGCTGGCTAAAGTCGACTTCAATGCAATGCAGTCTATACACCAAATGGAGCTCCAGCAAGTGCACAAGTGGTGGATAGATTGTGGTTTTAGGAATTTGAAATTCACCCGCGAGAGGCATATTGAGATATTTTTTCACAATGGCGGCTAGCATGTTTGAACCTGAATATGGCAGAGGTAGAATGGCCTTCGCAAAAATTGGTTGCTTGCTTGTTGTTCTCGATGATCTTTACGATAAGTATGGTTCTCGTGATGACACCATGTTACTCAATGAAGCATTTTCCAGGTGGGATCTCAATACATTGGACGGCATGCCTGATCACATAAAAGTTGCTTTCTTGGCTTGTACAATACTGTGAATGGGCTAGCAGATGAAGCTGGTGACCTTCAAGGACGCGACATGCTCCAGTACTTTAGAAACTTGTGGAAGATCCAGCTTGATGCTTTCAGCAAAGAAGCAGAGTGGTGTAAGCAGAAATGCGTGCCGAGTTGGCATGAATACCTAGATGTCTCCAAAATATCAGTTGGATTTGCTACGGAGATTCTCACATTAATCCATTTAATAGGAGGAGTCGTCACTGATAACATTCTGTGCCAGATTGATGAGAGATCCAAATCTCTCCATCTTGTGTGCTTGACTGCGAGATTGATCAACGATACCAAAACGTATAAGGTGGAAGAAATCGTTCTAATTTACACAGTCTATGAGGTGGTGCTCGAACTCATTAAAGGAGATAATTTTTTATTAAGGTTCAAAAGGAGCTAAAGGTGAATTGTATAAAGTTTACTACTCCATTGGAGTCAAATTAACCTACTCCCTTAGTAAACCATAGAGCAAGTACTATTCCAAGGTGGAATATTTGAAGAGCATATACTTACACACTACAATTCCAAGCTTTGAGGACAAATCTTGTTTTAAGGAGGGTGGAATGTTAGGATCCTATCCTAACATTAATTAATAATCTTAATAATAATAATATATTATATCCTATGGTCATAATAATAAAATAATATAATAATAAATAATATAATAATTAATTATATTATTTATTATATTATTATAAGATTAGGGTTAGGAAGCATTGCAACCTTTCACCTATAACCCTAGAGGGGTATAAAACATTGTAAGAACTTATCATTCAATCATCCATGAATATGAAATATAATACAATTTATTGAAGGGACTTCCCGACAATACAAAAGGCGATTCTCTTAGTTTTAGGTCTATTTATTATTTATTTATTATTTTATGTGCTAGGAACCCTAGGTTCCTACCATAATACATATAGTATTACATTAATCTAGAGCATGTAATCAACATTTTATCATATAATTACCGCTGGTGTTTCATTACCCATTCTGTAGTTTTCCTTTAGCAATAGTTGTGTTTATCAGAACGAAGAGGTGGGTTTACCAAAGCCTATAATAGCTCATTGGTTTCAAATGAATTTTTGCAGCGTGACAATCGAATCCTATGGATGCAAGAATCGGTTCCAACACTACCTTCTCCCTAGTTTAAATAGACATCTAATTCAATTGATGATGAGGGCATCAATAATACCTAGGATTAGTTATTTAATCCTTTTCATTATTATCAGAGCCTCTTGGTTCCTGAACTATGAGGGGGAATTTCCCTCATGGAAATTTCCCCTCTCTCTTCTACAATACCCCCTTTGTTTCTATTACATTGGTTTGGTAGTTTTTTCATATTTGTATTTCAAAATCTAATAGGTTTGAGATAGCTTTTTCATCATCAATGGTAGGTTTATACCCACCCTAGAGGAGTGATTGATGTTCAATATCATTGAAGCTCCTCATGATTTGTGCCATAGGTGTTTATTGGTCCTATTCACCAATTGCTTTTAAATTGAGGTTGAGGGTTTGTAGTCTAGTTTTAATTTTCTTCTTATTAAACCATGCAAATGTTGGAAGGTGTTGTTATAAAAGTGAAATACTTGATATTATTGAATGAAATAAGCTTTGCTTAAATAGCAAAGATGTACAATATGATCCATTAGATCATAACTAACTGAGCTAATCTCAACCACATAGATTATCCTAGTAACAACTTAGGATATAATTTATTATTCTAACACACCCCCTTAAGTGATATTAGGAGGTAGTGAAACAACAAAACCAAATACAAGTGGCTGATAACAAGGTCCAAAAAAAAGTGGACAAACAACTTACTTCAAGGGAATTTGAAAAATAAAGGGCACCAATGTAGCTCTTGAACGTGTCCTTATGGTGACCTCCTCATCCTACCGGAATGCATGGGTAACCAGCTTCTGCAACCGCTAGGTGATATAGAGGAGATGACTAGATACTAGGATCACTTAAGCAAATGTTTGGGAGTGTCGGGTTCAACCGAGAATGCACTCCATGATACAATTTGAGCCACAAAAAAGTGTGGAAATCAGTTTCAAAACTAAAAATGGACTGCACCATATTGTTTGGATCGAAAAAACCTTTTCGATGACTATAAATACCCTTATATATGGGTGACATAGTGACTTTCATTTGCAAAAAAAATAACAGCCTTCTTTCACAAAAAAATCTTTCGAAAATGACTCTCGAAATAATGCAGGTTACATTTTTTTTGCCAATACATACATGGGCCAATGTTTTTTGAAGTCATAAAAGTTTCTAAAAAAAACTTTAAAATAACTTATTTGGCCCAAGTTGACCACTTAAAAGGTTATAACTTTATTTAAAACCCATGAAAGTGGGCCCCACCTTTTTATTAAAAAGCTTTATAAAAAGTTTTAAAGTAAGTTTTAATAGAGCACGTTTGTTCTTATTTGCCCATTAATTTTTACCAAGCTCATGCATTTGCATTGTCCTATTTAAATCCATATTTGAATTGACTCTTCATTACCGCCTGAAGAAAGTTTTTGGAACGCTCACCCGCACCTCCCATGCAACGCACACCATGGTAAAAAATTATTTGCCCCATGATTCTCACAGTCCATATTCAGATCTCATTGGCTTATGTTGTCAAGAATAGCCATCAGGTGGAAAAAAAACACCCACTTAGCAAACGGGTAAATCTAGAGCACCATTGTCTCCATGAACCCGTAGACAGTGGAGTAGAAGATCTCCACACACTCGAGCAACATTATCAAAAAATAGGTATTTTTCTCACATCGAAATGGGGCTCATCATCCCGTCCATTGCATCGCTCCATCTGACTGCAACCATACCATCAAAATAGGACAAAGTGCATAAGTTACTCATCATATGACTTATTTGTAGGGCTTGGAAATACTTTTCGGTATCCATCGCCATCATAGAAATTCTATGATCTATCCTTCTGCTGAAATGCATCTACTACTATAGTGGGAGAAGAGCGCAACTGCATGATTTGGGTTACCTATTCTCCAGTTCATGAAACTACACTGAATATGAAACCTCAAACTCCTCATTTGCAAGACTTATGAGATAAAAGGCTTTTTCTAGGATAGGCCCTAATTGTTCATTATCCCTGTGTGTGCACATGATTATTTTAATATAAGATACGAGCGTTCCTCGATGTCAGGCAGGACTCTTTCAGCCCATTGCTAAGATAGGGGTCCTACAAATGTCTTATCCAATCTCAAGTTTAGATTTTAGTTGGACTAAGCCACTAGGCAATGCAAGACACATGAAGCAAGCTCTTCCAAATTCAAACATTGGTCTTGTTCATAAGCGAGGTGCTAATGCGTCAGACATATTGTCAGGCATAAGGTACAGTAGTGCTGACAATTCCATGGATTTAGGCTCATTCCTTTCTATCCTTCGGATTTCAGGATACTTGCTCATATGTAGTGAAGCAATATAGTTGATTCAATCTTCTTTCTAAACTATCTTTGGATCTTCATTTGATCTCTCTCAAATTGGATTTTGGATCTTCATTTGATCTCCGCTCAAACTTTTGATTTATGATCTTCATTTGATCTTCACTTTTGAACTTCACTTTGAACTTTGATTTAAGCTTGTTTTCTGATCTTCACTTGATCTTCACTTTTCGGCATTTAAATTTGATAATTTTCTTCAGAAAATTTCCTTTGGGAGGATTTACTTGGAAAAATTATTTCTGGTATATCGATTGAGAATATCGATCTTATGATATCAATATGGGATATCACTCTAGGGAATCGATCTATGATATCGATCTAGGGTATCAATCATGAGCATTTATGTGGGATATCTCTTTGGGATATTGCTCATTTTATCATAAGCAAGGGATTTTGAATAGGGAACTAACCTGTCCTTTTGCTAACTACCAACATTTCCCATACCGTCTGCACAGAAGGATAAGCAAGAATAACTCTTTTTTTCTTTAGTATACCCAGTCCTACTTTGCGGCTTTCATCTTCCCCTAGTCCTTGTTAGGATTGTTTAAATTTGTTGATTAGTGATAGGCTTCTGATATGCTAAGGGCTATACTAACTGAACCTTAGCTACAAAAGCAAAGTAAGCTTTCTACCAAATCTTGATAAGACCGCTAGGTATGGCTAAATGACCAAAAAACCCTAGTATATCTCCATAGCAATATTACAAGTTGTGTTGAAAAACATAATTACTCACATGAATGATGGATCGTGATAAATGCAGAGATGCATTATTTAAACACAAACGTGGTGTCTTTTGTAAGACTAACAAACACAATACCTTCTATTACGGAATGCAACGGATGACGAATGCCTAAATGCAATGCAGTAATGCAGCGAATTCATGTGTAAATGAAAAATGAAAATGCAAAATTCAAATGCAAATGCAAATATTTTTGGATTTTATGTTTTACCATTTTTTTTGGATTTTATTGATTTTATAATTTTTATGGGTTTTGAGCCTCATAATTGACCAAACGATGAGTACATGTCTTTGGAGCCTTTAGATTGACCAAGCAATTTTTAGGAATCCTTTGAGCTTTTAGGATTGACCAAAGGGATTATGGGTACCTTTGGGGCGTTTTGGGATGACCAAGCAAATTTGAGAATCCTTGGAGCCTTTAGGGTTGACTAATCAATTTTTTAGAAACTCTTGGTACATTTTGCATTTGACCAAAGGGTTGACAGATGCCTTTGGAGCTTTTTAGGATGACCGAGTTATTATAATCAAATCATCGAGACTTTTAACTGATATGAACAAGCAGTTTTAAGGACCCTTGGATCCTTTTGGGATGATCGAGAAGTTTTGACCAAACCCTTAGAGCTTTTGACTGACATGACCAAGCGGTTTCAAGAACCCTTGAAACATTTTGATTGACTTGACAAAGTGGTTTTAGGAACCCTTGGAGCCTTTTGACTGACTTTACCAAGTGGTTTTCAGGAACCCTTGGAGCCTTTTGGGGAGGGTATGCTACTCTAGATACCCCTAGTGTGTGTGTCATTCAACGATGGTGAGGGAGGTGCAATACCTCTAGATTCCTCATTTTTCCTCATCGAGTGTGGCATGGCTAGTGGGAAAGGTATGCTATCTTGAATATCCCTAGCATGCATGATATTTATTGAAAATTAATCAGCTTGTTCAAGAAGAGTGACAGTAGTGATGCTCCCTGTGACCCATAGGCTTAATTATATTTGGGTTTAGAGGGATGACATTAGGTATGATGACCTTAGCCTCTTACAGCTTTTGAAATATTTCAAACATAGACTCTTGTAATGAAGTCCCCCTATGTTGTGCCTATTTTGGGCTCTGGTCCCACATTGGTTTGCTTTGAGAATCCAATGGTTGGGTTACCCACATGGTCTTTTGCTTTCGCTGAGGCTTTTCCTGTACTTGCATAGGAAGTGATTCATCCTCAGGCAAGGGTTGCTTTTGTAATTCCATATTTTCAATCCAGTTCTTAATAAAATGCAACGCCTTATCTTGCTCATCCATTCGGTGCTCCATCCACTCTAGATGACTTAAGATGGTTCGCAAGACTAACAAAGAATTCATATGTATTTCTAACGATTGATTTGAAATACCTTTGTCATTTGAAGGAAATAGAAAAGTGGATGCTATGGATCCATTAGGTAATTCTAAATCACCTATTTCCTGCACTTGGGTTGATGTGGAAGCTTCTTGATAACACACTTCATCAGTGTTTTCCACATGCTCATGCCTATGACCCAGCTCAAGTTGTTGTTTCACTTCATTGTGTTGAATTGTGTCACTTTCAGTACCCCCAAATTTTATGTAAGGAACCTACTTGTTTGTGCTCTTGAGATGGTGCCCTGAGAAATGAGTCAGGAAAGACTAATTTAAAAAATTTTGGCCCTGGTAATGTGAAAACACCACTGGATTACCTCATATCCTGGTCTATGTGATTAAGAATCACTTGATGATATGGCCTAATGTCGACCATTCCCACAAACTCATGAAAAAATTCTACAACTTCATGCATCGTAAGTAATTTGTCCACATACTAAGGCTGTTCTATTTCAATCATGATAACTGAACCTTCCTCATGCTCACACGATGTCTCCAAGATAGGATCCATAGGTGGAGACTCAATGAAACACTGACCTAAATCTTCAATAGACTCTACAGTGAGCAGCATCATAATTTTGGCATCTATAAGCTCTTCATATTCACCATAGTCCTCATGAGAACTATTTGATGTCTTTTCGGATGAAGAGGGTGTGATACACTCTGGTGCATCCATGACCATGCTAGGTTCTTCCTCCTTGATAGGAGTGTGAAGATCCACTAATGATACCTTTGAAGTGGCTATGAGAAACTCCATAAGGTCATTCATTAATCCTTCCCTACTAAGTGGTGTCAAGAGTGTAGGGGTTGTAGGTGACTCCACAGGTGATAGCGGTGGGTATGGCAATTCCAACACCGTCTATAAAGTTGTGTCCACACTTTGGATAGGCTCATCCAATTGGGCTTGTAGATGCATAGGTGTCTCACCTAGTTCCTACAGATGATCCTCGGGCTTATAATACTTTAAGGGATCTGGTTCCACTTCAACTACATGAAATTTGCTCCCATGGGTGTACTTAATGCACTGATGCACTATTGATGGTACGCACTCCATGGCTCTTATCCACGATCTTCCCAGCATCAAATTATACTATCTTGACCCCTCTAAAATGTAGCACAATTTAGGGATAATATTTTGTCCCACCTCGATGAGGAGGACTATTGTGTCTACTGTAGGGGATTCCACATTGTTAAAGGCTTGAAATATGAAATTTGTTTCCTTAATGTGAGAAGGTGGAATTTTGAGATGTTTGAACATTGAGGTGGTAATGATATTAATTGATGATCCTGTATCCACCAACACTCTCTTATATGCAATCTATTATATCCTCACTATGATATGCAATGGAGGATCTGACTCCCTGATAGGGATAAGTTTGAATTCCTATTTATGGAAAGTAATCATAGGTTCCTTATATGGTGGAATAGACTGTATATGCCCGAAGGATTGTGACAATCTTCGAGCGTTGATACTGCTCACCTATCGAACTTGACTACTCTCGATCGGATCCCTAGATGCCTCTTTCAGTTGCTCTTCAATAACCCTAGGCATGTCTATCTATCTAGAAGAATGTCTATCTACTTGCTTAAGTGGCAACTCTTGGCGATGCACTGGGTGCATCCTATTGACTTGTTGCCTAAGCATTCTAGGTATGAGATTATTTTTGGGAATCACCTCACATGATTGTTCTTCATGTGCTTTCTATTGGTAAATCCTCTCTTCACACCGTTGGAGCTCATCCAACCTTAGTTGATGCACTCTCTTTCTTTCTACGGACTTACGCTCTAGGCGCTTACGCTGATGGTGTGCTTCCCCCAATTGGTCTTGGAGTAGTTGCCTCTCATAGGTTGCATGAGACTCATATTCCCTATAGGACTGACTCATGGAGTACAATCCACAACTCTCTAAGTCCCCAGGTAGAGACCTAGTGACTTGGGTTCTCACCATATGTGAAGAAACCCCATGATCTATATGGATTAACCCCCTGCATGATGAAGGGAGCTCACGATGACTCTCAAAAGGTCACGCTAGGAGGATTGGATCCTTAAGTGAACAATGAGTGTGATGCCTAGCAAGGAGGCACACGATGTTCAAAATATCCTCAAGAGAACATTGGGAGCATTTAGATCCCCTCCATGAATTCTTCAACTCATTAGCTCATGATTTTTGCTATTATGCCTAGTTGTCATGATGAATCGACTAAACAAGATTTGAGAGGTTTCCTCTCTTACTAAAAATTGTGGCCTCAAGGAGGGCCTTATCTTGATGAATTAATCAATAAAGAAGCATATAAAGTAAACAATGTGATTATCTCCTTTACATTTTAAAATTTGAGTCCTAAACTATTTGATGTGTTTTCAAGATTTGTTGTATCAATGTAGAAACTCTTGTCGTGTTTTGAAAAACTTGTTGGATTTTATTCTTAGTTTAATGGATTTCACCTATACACTCGTAGCTTGACAACTTGGATATGAACTCCAAGTCGTGTAAATCCCCCGTGTGTGGTAATGAAGCCCACACCCGTACAAGGAGCACAGGTCCTCCCAAATCCTCACCCGTTTTCCCCCAGTCAACGTTATACCCTCCAAAGAGAATACATGCAAATTTTCTAGGGTACGAAAGGTTATTGGATCCGGTATTGGTCTATATCAAGGGTTCATAGGATTTGGGCCAATATATGGAAGTTACGCCCATCGTCGTTGAACCCTACTAGTGGTTGGATGTCAAGCCCAACTCACTAGTGTTTAAATGCCAAGTGGTGTGTGTGGTTCCTTTTAATGTACATAAAATAAATGCATCATATAGCATACATTCTCATTTTCTAAATGCTTGTGAATGAAATAATGTTTCAAATTCAAAAAATATAATCTATTATAAATGCTCTTTAATACTATGCATGTTACGATGCTAAATGGCCACTAATTGGGCCTCACACATGCAAACCATCCACACATCTCTATCAAGCACATTTTAGCCTAGGACAGACTATAATCAGAGGTTTGTTGTTCCCAGCAGTGCATTTTTATTGGAAGCAAAACATGAGAGCACACTAGGATTATTGATTTACTCTTTTCTTAATTATTTTCCTAATTTGCATTCAAATTAAACTTATTGTAAAAACACAAAGAGCAAAAAAGTAACAGAGGGTTGAAAATAGGACCTACCTCAGGTCCTGCATTGGCTAATATTCTGAATCTAACTGTCTGTGTTGTCAGATGGAGACCGCAGGTCTCATCTATAGTTTTACTATAAATCACACTTTGTACCTACGGTTCAGTTGTTGGCCCACAGCTGATAGCTATGGTCTGTACCTACAAGTGCAAAAACAAGTAAAACACAGTCAAATCCTAAAAATGTTGGGTCCCACCATGATCACCTTCTGTAACCACCAAAAAGTCTCACACCTGAGGTGTCCTATTACAATAATTGATAAAAGCATAACATGTATATGAGAACAATAAATTGACAACAAATGAATCAAGAAGAAAAATACCTTATTCCATTATATTCAAAGTCAAAATCAAATTACAGGTACATCCCTCTTAGGGATAATCACTTTGATACAATATTACAATAGGAGCGTGTAATTGTTTCCCTCTCAAGGGTAGGTGTTATTTCTAAGTACCTTTTAGGATGACACGAACTACTCTAGGGTGGAGGTGACCTCTTCTTCACGATGGGGAAGGAACTTGATAGTTGGTTCTCCTTTGAAACTGTTCCCTGTGGTCAAGAAACAACACAAGAATGTCAAAAATATAGACAACCTCTCATGATGAGGCCCTTTTAGGTAAATTGCATAATGACACCATTAAACATGCATAATCAAGAAAACATGAAAAATGCTTCTAAGCTATGCAAATCGAATCAAGATTCATATAATAGCATAAAGATAAGTAGCAGCTACACTATGCATGGATTAAATGTGTAAAACAAGGAATAAAGGTGCATAAAGAACCATTAATATCCTAATTGAAGCATAAACATAAAGAAGCTAATCTAACCTAATTCTATGATCAAAAGTCTGCTAAAATGTATTTAAACCGTGAAAACAACTAATCTAAGCTAGTTAACTAGAAAAAAATAAAAATAAGAAGGTGGTTATACCTCTGTTGTGAACAGCAGCTTTGGTGAGTAGTCTACACTGTAAACCATAACTAAAATCCATGGTTAGCACTCTAATAGACTTGCCCTCAATTCTAAGGGTAATGGGCTTAACCTCCTTGTCCAATTGATGTTCAAGGGTCACCTTCGATGTCCTTCTGACAGGTTTTGTGGTTGAATCACTGTGATGGGCCTTCGTTTGCCCGAATTTACATTTCTTGGCTCTTCTAGGCTCCTAGAAATTCCATGACAAATTGATCTTTGGGTGAATAGCAAAGTGGCCTTCTCAAATGCAAAAATTCAGTATGAAATTCGACAGGGCTTCGTTACTTGCTTGATCAATTAACTCTCTATTGATAATTTGAAAATGCTTCACTATTCAAATCATATCTTCTCCCCATTTTGAGGGGGTATTTATAGGATGCCCTAGGACCGGGGGTGGCTTCCTGTAGAAGCCAAGATCAAGAAGAGGTGGTTAGGATAGTTGGAATTGAAGCCTCTGGAATATTCTGTCCTTTAACTGCCTTCTTCTAGATAAAATGGTCATTCCAACCGATTTGGCTTGGATTTAAGGCCAAATGAACTCCAATTAAAACCGTAGGTCACAGCTGTGGTCTAGACTATGAACCGTAGGTCTCAGCCATGGTTTAGCTATAAACTATAGGTCTGGGCTACGATTTAGATTGATTAGGCCAAGGAGCCCAAATTGAGTGGTTAGAACCATTGCTCTATCTTAGAGTCTATCCAAGATCTTCCATATGGTCTTGTAGCATGTCCATATGAGTAGTCACCCTCGACATGATGCGTTTTAGGTGTCTACACTTTCTCTAACATAAAACATTCTTCAACTTTAGAGAAAGAACAAACTATTTGACTTTCTTTACAAAAATTAAAGAAAGATCTTAAGTAACTTTCTCTAACATAGAGCATTCTTCAACTTTAGAGAAAGAATAAACTATTTTAATTTCTTTACAATAATTAAAGAAAAATCTTAAGTAACTTTCTCTAACATAAAGCATTTTTTAAATTTAGAGAAAAAATAAACTATTTAACTTTCTTTACAAAAATTAAAGAAATGCCTTAAGTAACTTTCTCTAACATAAAGAATTCTTCAACTTTAGAGAAAGAACAAACTATTTGACTTTATTTACAAAAATTAAAGAAAAATCTTAACTAACTTCATCTAACATAAAGCATTCTTCAACTTTAGAGAAAGAACAAACTATTTAACTTTCTTTACAAAAAATAAAGAAATATAATAAGGAACTTTCTCTATCATAAAGCATTCTTCAACTTTAGAGAAAGAACAAACTATTTAACTTTATTTACAAAAAATAAAGAAATATATTAAGTAACTTTCTCTATCATAAAGCATTCTTCAACTTTAGAGAAAGAACAAACTATTTAACTTTCTTTACTACATTTAAATAAAAAGTATTCTTCAACTTTAGAGAAAGAACAAACTATTTAACTTTATTTAAAACAATTAAAAAATATCTTAATAAAATTTCTCTATCATAAAGCATTCTCACCCAGGTGTTGTAGGTGATTTGTAGAGGAGAGGGCAATCCTCCAAGGGAGGTCCCAGGTTCGAATCTCCACCCTACCAAAAAGCTGAATTGGGTACCTAAAATCCAATTGATAATGTTGGTGCGGGCAGGGCTGGGTGTGACCCCCGGGTGACTTTGATGGTGTAGAACCCCCTGTTCGTGGTCTCTTATACCAAGGTGGCCCCCTCAAGGGGTTTTTCGCTTAAAAAAAAAAAAAAACATTCTTCAACTTTAGATAAATAACATGAATAACAGAAGATTATACTGAGAGGGGGGTGAACAGTATAAGATAAAACTTTTAATTTTCTTTCCAAAGAAATAATTTCAAATATCATCAATTGTAATAATGAAACAATGCATAAATCACCCACACATAAGATACATATACTTAATGTGGTTAACCCAATATGGGCTACATCCACAAAGAAAAATTGTTTATAAATTTCTCAGTAAATTTTGTGGGCTCCAACCCACAGGAGACACCAATCCCCTATTACAATGTTCATGTACACCAATCCATAGGAGACACCAATCCCCTCTCAATTTCATGGACACCAATCCATAGGAGACACCAATCTCCTCTACTCTGGTTCATGGATACCAATCCATAGGAGACACCAATCCCCTCTACTCTGGTTCATGGACACTAATCCACAGGAAACACCACACCCCTCTACTCTAATTCATGGATACCAATCCACAAGAAACACCAATACCCTTTATTGGTTCATGGACACCAATCTATAGGAGACACTAATCCCTTCTGCTCTAGTTTGTAGACATCAATCCACAAGAGACACCAATCCCCTCTACTTTAGTTCATGGACACCAATCCATAGGAGACATCAATCCCCTCTACTGGTTTGTGGACACCAATCCATAGGAGACACCTATCCCCTCTACTATAGATACTTCTCATATCTACTCCTAAACCTGATCATAATAGTGCTCACAACTCTTGCTTAACTCAAACCCAAAATTTGCTCACAATATTGCTCACAACTCTGCTCAAATTAGCTTCATAACCTACTCACAACTCTGCTCAAATCAGCTCTAAAATATGCTCACAATATCTACTCAAATTTTCTTATAAAACCTGCACAAATATATGGACAAAACTTGCTCAAATTTTCTCACAAAACCTACTCACAAAAGTGTTCAACACTGCTCCAAAACCTACTCACAAATGTGCTCAAAAATTTGATCCAAAACCTGCTTACAAAGACTGCTCATCTACTTCCAAATATTGCATGCATACAATCCTCATCTATTCCCAAATATTGCATACAAAATAATGCTTATCTATTCCCAAATATTGCATACAAAACAATGTTAATCTATTCCCAAATATTGCATAATGATGTCATCAAGTTCACCTATTCTTCAATGTGTTTTCCTCAACTTAAGCAATTTAGACATATTCTACCCAAAATTATTTTATCTTCATGAATTCAGACATATTCTACCCAAAATTATTTTATCTTCATGAACATATAGAGAATGATATGCACTAAAAAATGCCCAATATGTTCTTCACATTCATTAAGTTTATTGCTTTCACATGTCTCACATTTATTACATCAAAAGGTAGCTTTAGTCTAGCACTTAATAACTGACCTGGTAATTGCTTATTTGCACCTTTCCTTCAAAACCAATCATAGTGCATAAATATGTCCTTTTCATCTACTCCCAAAATCAATCATGAACAATGCACAAATTTTTTTTCAAATCTGATCTATAACCCTTGCACATTTACTCACAATTTCAATCAAAGGTAATGCATAAATTTGTTCTCAAATCTAATCTATAATCCTTGCACATTTATTTCCAATTTCAAGAAAAAACAATGCACATCCAATAATTCCTTATACCTCCCACTATATGACAACAAAAATATTTTCCTCAAACAAAACCACTTTGAGAAAGGAATTAAATCACCATACCTCTAAATCTACCTTAATGATGATGATGAGATTTTTGCATGAGCTTTCCAAACCAGTCTTAACAAAATGATTTTCCTTTTGTTGTTAGCGTAGCTATGTTAGTTATTCCATTATAGGTTAATGTTGTTAATTTGTTACAACCTATTCTATTTGACGCCTAGGTGGTTCCGTAACCTACGGGCTAATCTAAGGTTGCCTATGTATTATTTATGCAGTTCAATACAATGGCTCTACTGTTCGCATTCCTACATGGTATCAGAGCAAGGTTTGCTTGGGCACGCTTTTCGAGATCTGAGGAGACCGACGTAGACGCGGGCACGTTTCTCGAGGTAGGGCTGGACCTGCTCGAGCATGCATCCCGAGGCATCAAAACTGGACCTGCTCGGGCACGCATCCCGAGGCATCGAAACTAGACCTGCACTCGAAACGAGGGCGACTGGACTGGCTTGATCGGGCACAGATCTCGAGATCTGATGACTACGGGTGATTGGACATGGATCCCGAGGTCGATCCGGATTGGATCCGACTCGACACATTTCTCGAGGTCAGATCGACTGACACTGGACCGACGTTGGACCTGACTGGACATGGGCACGGATCTCGAGGTCGATCCGTACTGGTTCTGACTTGGCACATTTCTCGAGGTCAGACCGACACCTGGACTGGACGTGTGGCACGACTCGACCGACTCGATCGACACGTGGATCGAGACTGGACCGCCATGTGGACTGACGTGGCAGCTGACTGGACGCCGGATCGGATCGGACCGCCACGATGGATCGACGTGGAGCCGACCGACGTGGACGGACGTGGCAGCCACGTGACCCAGACCTGACCCCTACCGCATGGCATGGCAAAAGGGGTGTCGTGATTGCCCGAAGGCAATCACGTATAAAGGGGGAATCTTCCCTTTTATTCCCCCTCATGCACCCCGCGGGAGCAATGTGGGACTAAAGTCCCACATTTTTTTTGCTCCCCGCGAGGGTCGCAAGGGAAGAAAGGGACAATTGTCCCTTCTCCTTCCCATCGGGCGTGCTAGCCCAACTGGTAGGAGCGCCAGGCTAGCGCCCGTGAGGTTGGGGGTTCAAACCCCTTCGACAGACCCCTTGAAGGTAATTATTTTTTTTAATTTTTTTGTTATTTTTCTTTATTTTTTTAGTATTTTTTAATTAATATACTAATATTTTTTGTTTTTAAAAAAAAAATCATTTTTTTTAATTAATCATATTTTTAAATTATGATTTTTTTTAAAAACAAAAGTATTTTTATTATTAATTAAATTATTACTAAAATTATTTAGAAATTTACATTAAAATTAGAATATTTGCCATAGTAAAGGGGGGTGTTTTCTTCAAAACCTGAAGAAAAAGGGGGGATGATGAGTAAATTTTTAAGGCAAATTGGCTTATTGTAAAGGTGCATTTTCGGCAGCGCCCGACACCTAGTGGTTTATTTCTGTGGGCACTTTTATGTTGTATGTTGCATTTTTTCTTACTTTGCACTACATCATTAAAAGTTAAAATCAAATTCACTCCCTAAGTCCCCGGAATAATTAAAACCCATCCGTGCAATTTATTGCACTGCAGTGTTCGGTATTTGTGATACCTCTGGCCAGCACTTACAGGTAAAGCTGTCGTGATTGCGCTATTGTATCCGCCGCCTAATATAGCTACCAAAACGACGTCTGAGCTTGTTCTCTATAAATCGTCGGGGAGAGATAAGTTTGCCATTTTGCTATTTTTTTTACTCCATCCACTACCCTAATCGTTCTTGTGTTTAGGCGTAAATCCTGACGAGAGTTCTAACATCCACAGTGTTTAGGGGAAGTTACGCCCCACGCATGAGGATTGATGACTTTCTATGGTAGGTGCCATCAACAAGTCGATTCCCTTTCAGTACCGCCTAAGTACCACGTATCATATAATCTTTAAAAATTACCTATAGTCTCCCTCACGTAAGGGCGGGTAATTTTTTTTATTTTTCAAAATACCTATAGTCTCCCTCACGTAAGGGCAGGTATTTTGTATGGTATAACGGCCTGGCATTAAGGTATATAGAAAGGGTGACCAATTGGTGATATAAGGAACCTTCACTATGGCTTCTGTTGCAAAGTTAATGACTGATGCTCATCAGTTATTGAAAGGTCCTAATTATACACCATGGAAAAACAAAATGAAGGCAGTCCTCATCATGGAAGATTTATGGGATGTTGTTTCTGGAGCAACAACGAGACCTTCACCGACAGCTGGATCCACAGCTCTCACTGCTGATCAGATCGCCTTTGATAAGAAAGATAGTCGAGCAAAAGTGCTCATTTTGTTTGCTGTTTCAGATGAAGTTCAACCTCATATAGCTGACAAAGCAAGTGGTAAAGAGGCATGGGATGCCCTTCAAACCATTTATGAGGGAAAGAATGACTCCACCATTCTTCATCTTCAAAAACAACTTCACAATCCGAGTTTGAGACAGGGTGAGACAGTTGAACTCTTTCTTTGCAGAGTGTCTGAATTGAAAGGCAAATTGAATTCTTTGGGAGATACAGTGGACGACAAAATTCTCACTTCAATAGTGATGAGAGCTTTGCCTGATTCCTTTGATACGTTGATCACCTCCATTCAGGTGTCACAACGACAAATTACCTTTATTGAGTTGGTCAATTTGCTTCAACAACAGGAAGCACGCCAACTTCACAGGGATGATTCTTCTAATACAACCCTATACTCCAACCGACAGGGTTCTAAGAAGAAAGGTAATTTTTAGAAAGGAGGCAATTCTCAACAGGATTCAAAAGGAAAAGGGAAACAACCTCAACAGAAGAAGAGGTATTGCAAAATTTGTGATAAAGACAACCATGACACCAACAGGTGTTGGCATAAGAATAAGCAAAAAGGCCAGAACAAACCACAAAACAAGAACAAGCAACCCAGGGTGAATGTTGTTGTTGAAGAATCTGACTCAGATTCTGAATGGGCACACAAGGTGCTCATGACTACCACAACCTCCAAGGAGAAGGATCCTGTATGGTATGTCGATTCTCGGCGCTAGTAAGCATATGACTCGGCGACAGATCGTGGTTTGAATCATTTGTGGCCAAAGAGGGCAAACTAGTCACCAATGTTGATGATAAAACCTACAAGGTTCAGGGAGAGGGTACAGTTTTAGTCACTCTTCCTGATGGCAAGTGTCAGATTGACAAAGTCCTCTATGTTCCAGGACTGGCTAACAATTTGTTGTCAGTCACACAAATCCTGGATAAAGATATGGTTGTCAACTTTCGTGTTGAGAATGGCAAGAAGTGTTGTTCTATTACCAGGAAGGGTAAGCAGATTGCAACAGCTTCATATAAGCATGGCTTATTTGCCCTAGATGCTATCTCTACTCCCCATGTTGCCATGATAGTCTCTACCAAGGAGGCCACTTCCTCTATGGCACAAGAGATATGGGCATCTTAGTTCTGGCTACTTACTTGAGCTTAGTAAGTATGAGATGGTAAAGGGTCTTCCTTCCCTTTCTTCCACATTGCCGGTGTGCTCTGACTGCTTGGCAGGAAAGCAACATAGAGTACCTTTTGAGAAGAGCTCAACACGAGCACAGAAACCTCTGGAGTTAATTCACACCGATCTGTGCGGTCCTTTCACACCCAACAATTGTGGAGGGAAGAGGTATTTTTAGTTATTTGTAGATGACTACTCCCGCAAGATGTGGGTTTTCTTTCTCCGACTGAAATCTGAGGCTTTCACTTTCTTCCAACAATTCAAGAAATCTGTTGAGAAGGAGTCAGGGGCTTCTATTAAAACCCTCCGCTCAGATCGAGGGGGGGAGTTTACCTCTAAAGAATTTTTAGCATTCTTAACTGAGCATGGAATCATGAGACAGTTAACAACTGCCTATACTCCTCAAAAAAATGGAGTTGCTGAGAGAAGGAACCATTCTATTATGGAAATGGTTCGTTGTATGCTCACAGGAGCTACTCTTGGGCAACAATATTGGGCAGAAGCTGTCACCACTTCAATATATCTATTGAATAGGGCACCCACAAAGGCCCTAAAAGGAATGACTCCACAGGAAGCATGGAGTGGTCGAAAACCCTCCATATCTCATCTTCGTATTTTTGGATGTCAAGCTTTCATGCACATACCAAAAGAGAAAAGGAAGAAGCTAGATGAGAAGACATTGAGATGCATTTTTCTTGGCTATGATGAGCACTCTAAAGGTTATCATTTGATAGATCCTTTGACCAAGAAAATTCATATCAGTAGAGATGTTGTTTTTGATGAAGCTTTCACATCACAAAACACATCTAAGGTATACCTAGATCTTGTGGAATCTAAGGAAGAGAAGTTCCCTTTGTCAACACAGACAGGAGGTCCTTCCACATCTTCTTCAACACCAAAAATGAAGAATCCAAAATGGTATACAAGCACAATCAGGGACGCCAAGTTATCCACTCCACCAGATTTGACTTTGGATAGACCTCGTACTCGCAGTATGGCTCAAAGGGAAAAAGCAACCGTAGAGACCAGTGAGGTTGATGATCTTTGTCAATATTTTGAGGAACTTTCTGTAACTCCACATAAGGAAACAGAGGATATGGATATAGATGATGACAGGGTGTTTTTGTCTTCAATGAATGAACATGAACCTCCCTCTGTACAAGATGCTCTTAGCAAGCCACAATGGAAGGATGCTATGGATGCCGAGTACAAGTCTTTGAAAAAGAACAAAACTTGGGAGCTTGTCGATCTGCCACAAGGAAAGAAGCCCATTGGCTGCAAATGGGTGTACAAAGTCAAGTACAAGGCAGATGGGACAATTGATAAGCATAAGGCCCGTCTTGTTGCAAAGGGCTATGCTCAAAAGGAAGGCATTGACTATGAGGAAACTTTTGCACCTACCGCTCGGATGACCACTATTCGAGTTCTTTGTGCTATGGCAGCACAAGTATGGGTGGAAAGTTCACCAAATGGATGTCAAGAGTGCTTTTCTGAATGGTGATCTCCAAGAGGAAGTCTACATGACTCAACCTCGAAGGATTTGAAGTGGTAGGCCAAGAGCAAAAAATTTGCAAGTTGGTCAAATCCTTGTATGGTTTGAAACAAGCTCCTCGAGCTTGGTATATAAAAATGGATAATCACCTCCTGCAACATGGATTTAAGAGATGTCCGTCAGATGCAAACCTCTATTTCAAGAAACAAGGTTCTGAGATAGTGTTGCTTGTACTCTATGTTGATGATCTGCTCATTACAGGGAGTTCATAACCTATGATCTCTGCTGTCAAAAGTGACTTGTGTAAATATTTTGAGATGACAGATCTCGGACTTCTCCATTATTGTCTTGGTCTGGAAGTAAGCCAGAAGGAGCACTACATTAAGGTGTCTCAGAAAAAATATGCCAAGACACTGTTAGAAAAATATCGCATGACTGATTGTAAGCCAATGGCAACTCCGATGGAATCAGGTCTTCAGTTATCATGATATGATGATTCACCTCAGGTAGATGGTACTCTCTATCGACAGTTGATCGGGAGTCTCATATATCTGACCAATACTAGGCCAGATATCGTATTTGTTGTCAACTATCTTTCGAGGTTCATGCAGGAACCTAAGACTACTCACTGGAAAGCAGCAAAACGTGTTCTTCACTATGTCCATGGTACTATGGAATATGGCCTAGAATACAAGAGGAATGGTAAATTCTTCTTGCAAGGATACATGGACTCCGACTATGCCGGGTCATTTGATGATCGCAAGTCAACTTCAGGATATATTTTTCATCTTGGATCCGGTCCTGTCTCTTGGCACAGCAAGAAGCAATAGGTGGTTGCTATCTCATCTACAGAGGCAGAATATCACGCCGCACGTGAAGCTGTGTGCGAAGTGATATGGTTACATCGCATCCTGACAAGTATGGGCCTTCCATCCAAATCTCCAATCCACTTGTTCTGTGACAACCAGGGTGTTTTGAACCTTGTTAAGAATCCAATGCATCATGAGAAAACCAAGCACATTGATACACAATGCCACTTCATTCGAGACGAAGTTCCAAGGCACCGAATTCAGCTTCAAGACATTCCCACCGATGCTCAAGTTGCAGACATTTTCACTAAGGCACTTGCACGTGTCAAATTTGAATTGTTTCGCAGCTCTCTTTGTATTGCAAAATGATGTAATCAGGGGGGATGTTAGTATAGCTAGTAGTTATCCTATTACCCAAATAATGTAATAAGGGGGGATGTTAGCGTAGCTATGTTAGTTATTCCATTATAGGTTAATGTTGTTAATTTGTTACAACCTATTCTATTTGACGCCTAGGTGGTTCCATAACCTACGGGCTAATCTAAGGTTGCCTATGTATTATTTATGCAGTTCAATACAATGGCTCTACTGTTCGATTTCCTACATTTGTTTGTGCCTTCAAAAACTGGTTAGCAATTCTCTTTTTCTTTTCTTGATTAAATATCAAATCAACCACTTTTAAAAACCCTTATCAAAAACATACACAATAAAGCTTAAAAATCACTCCTTATATCTCCCTTTTGAAACTCACAATATAAAGCTTTATTAATAACAAAAACCCTTTATATCTCCTTTTATAACATGCAAAATACAACTTTTAAAAATAACAACCTCATACCTTATAACTCCCTTTTATAGAATGCAAAAATTCATTTTAAAATAATAATTACACACCTTATATCTCCCACTCAAAGTATGCAAAATATAATCATGACAGACCTTATATCTCCCACTCAATTAAATCAAATAAAATTTTTGCCCTTACCTCGCATAGCAAAAACCACCAAACGTGCATGGAGGAGATTCGATCTCCCAACTTCTGCCAACACAGCGCCCTAGCATAGGCTAGGCAACCAAACGAGCTACCTCGATGGGTGGAATAAAAAGGTGTAGCCCGAACTATTTAAACCCTTCTTCGTTCTATCAACCAAAACAAAAATGGCACCATGGGGATTCGACCCTGCAACCTCCTGCTACATAGTGCCTTAGCGCAAGCTCGGCAACCGGCTGGGCTAGCCACCTGGATGAGACTAAAGTCACAGCATAAATATTATAAATTCTCTTTTTTCACTCACTGCCACCAAACGTGCTCTTCTCCTCCTCTTCTACCTACCGCTCGATTTTTGCATGAAGGAGATTCAAATTTTCCACCATAGCCAAAATGAATTTGATAGCCTTTTAAATATGCATTTTATTTAGCACCCAAAGAGGTCGGCTATGCATTTTATTTAGCGCCCAAGGAGGTCGGCCTTAGTATTTTAAATATTTGAATTTTCAAACTTTGCATTGGTGTTCTCAAGGAGGTCATCCAACCTTTTAACCTTTAAATATTAAACTTCTGAATTATATTTAAATCCTTTGATTTAAATATGACCTTCCACTTTTTCAAACTTTTATATATTTAAATCCTCTTGATTTAAATATAACCCTCCACCTTAATATTTAAATATTTCATTTAAATATTAAAGTATATCTCTGCCTTTATGACAATTTTACCATTTCATCCTTTGAAGATATTTCTGCCTTTGACACCTCTGAAGATATCTCTGCCTTTATTATTAATGACAACTCAACATTTCATCCTTGAAGATATTTTTACCTTTGACATCAATGACAACTCAATATTTCTAACAATCTCCCCCTTTGTCATTGATGGCAACCCTATTATGAAACTGACCTTGTATTGCAATAGGATCACAAGCTGCTCCCCCTGACTAGTTGCTCCCCCTTACTAAAAACTCTCCCCCTTTGACATCAATGGCAAAGGGCTCCTTGGGGCTGAAAGATAAGACACTAAACACAGCCCCCTCACCACCTCCTTTTCTTGAGGCTTTAATTATGGGATGGGAGTGAAACTCCCAAATTACTATGCTCCTCTTCTTGTTTTATTTTCTTTCTCCAAACTTTGGAGATCATACCCTTTTGAACATTTTGACCATTCTCCTTTTTGCTTGATTTCGGAAATTTAGGGAACACTGTTCTACACCATCTAGTTGTATGCCCAAAATTGTTGCATTTGTAACACATGATATTGTAGTCCATAGGAGGTGCAAATGAATTGAAATTCCTCTTGGTGAAGCCAAAAATATCCATAGCATGAACCCTACAATTTACAACTTTATGACCAAAATGGTTACATGAGAAACAATAACCATGAAAGAAATATTCATCTTGCCTTGGAGGATATTGTCGCATGGTTCTTTCTTTGCTTTTTCTGTGATGGTCCATGTTCCTTGATGGTGCATTGTTTTCTTCCTCATTGATGCTTCCACTTTTCAACATATCAGCATAGGTCTTGGGCTCTTCTTCAATTACTTTCTTTGATGCTTCTATTTCTTTTGAGCTTGACTCCCCCTTTTGTTTCTCTTGACCTTCTTCAAAACCAAGTCCAATCTTCATAAATGGAGATCTCTATGCTTTGATAATATCATCCAAGTTTTTTGAGCTTTTCCTAAATTGATATATCTTATCATTAAAATTTTCAAGTCCCTTCCTTAGAGTGACAGCTTCATGTTCTAGTCTTTCACATTCTAGCTCTTTTGCCTTTAACTACTCAGCCATACCTTCTTCAATTTTCCTTGCCTCTTCAACCTTAACTTTTAAGTCGGTGAGATCTTGTAGAAGCTTTGCCTTTGTTCTCTCATCCTCTTGTACTTGAGCCTTCAATCTTGAGTTCTTCTTTCTAACCCTCTTCAACTCTTCAAGAGCAACAATAAGTTCCTCTTCTATGTCAATTATGGCTTCCTCTTCATCTTCTAAATCTTTCTCTTCTTCTTGGTCTTCAACAACAGGATCATCTTCTTTCTCTTCTATGGCCAAAAATAAGATTTCTTCTCTTTCACTATCAGAGAGGCTTTCATCATTATTACTAGAAGAATTGCTTGCTTCTTCAACATAAAAACTCTTCTTGTGTCTTTGAAAGATCTTCTTCTCATGCTTGTTTTGACCATACCTATTTTTCTTTTCATGATAAAATCTTCTTTCTTTATTTTTCTCATATTCCTTTTCTTCTTCACTACTACTACTTCTAGCTTGTGGACAATTAGATGCATAATGACCAAAGTTACCACAATTAAAACATTTCACAAATTGCATACCTTTGTGTTTTCTTGGACCCTTTTTATTTCTTCGCACAAAGTTAGCTTCTTCTCCATTGCTTGATTCTTCACTTGATTCTGGTTCTTTATTCTTTGCCTTCTTTGAAGCTTTGAATGTTGCTTCTCATTTGGATGTTTGATATTTTTCTATCCTCATCTCATAGGCTGTGAGAATCCCATGTAGCTCATCCATGCTCAAAGTTTTGAGATCCTTCATTTCTTCAATTGTTGAAACCTTTGCATCAAACCTCATGGGAAGTGACCTCAAGATTTTTTGAACAATCTTAGAGTCTTCAATACTTTCTCCAAGTCCACGAATGGTGTTGACAACCTCATCAACATGAAGTAGATACCTAGCAATATCTTCCTCATCTTTCATCTTCAAGTCTTCAAACTTCCTCCTATGGGTTTGAAGTTTTGCCATCTTAACCTTGTCATCTCCTTCATATGTTCTCTGTAACTTATCCCATATTTCTTTTGTTGAAGTGCATTGCATGAATTTCACAAACTCTGATTCACATAATCCACTTAAGATTGCATTCATTGCCTTGGCATTATTTTCATATGGTTTCTTACCATTTGCATCTGTGGGAGGAGTTGTAGGTGGAGTGAACCCATTCTCAATGGATTGCCATATATCATATCCATGTGCCATCAAATAAGTCCTCATCCTTATACTCCAGAAAGCATAGTTAGTCCCATCAAACAATGGAGCTCTATTTGATGAAAACCCTTCTTGATGAGCCATTTGTGTTCTTGTAAGATCTTCCTTCAAGTTGTTAGGCTTTCATGAAGGAACCCACTCTGATACCAATTGAAGAACACAAGATTATACTGAGAGGGGGGGTGAACAATATAAGATAAAACTTTTACTTTTCTTTCCAAAGCAATAACTTCAAATATCATCAATTGCAATAATGAAATAATGCACAAATCACCACACACATAAGAGACACAAATTTAACGTGGTTCACCCAATATGGGCTACATCCATGGAGAAATATTGCTTATAAATTTCTCAACAAATTTTATGGGCTCCAACCCATAGGAGACACCAATCCCCTATTACAATGTTTATGGACACCAATCCATAGGAGACACCAATCCCCTCTACAATTTCATGGACACCAATCCACAGGAGACACCAATCCCCTCTCAAGTTCATGGACACCAATCCATAGGAGACACCAATACCCTCTCAATTTCATGGACACCAATCCACAAGAGACACCAATCCCCTCTCAAGTTCATGGACACCAATCCATAGGAGACACCAATCCCCTCTCATTAATTCATGGACACCAATCCACAGGAGACACCAATCCCCTCTACTTTAGTTCATGGACACAAATCCATAGGAGACACCAATACCTCTCTAGTTCATGGACACCAATCCATAGGAGACACCAATACCCTCTACTAGTTTATGGACACCAATCCACAAGAGACACCAATCCCCTCTACTCTAGTTCATGGACACCAATCCATAGGAGACACCAATCCCTTATATTAGTTTATGGACACCAATCCATAGGAGACACCAATCCCCTCTACTCTAAATACTACTCAGATATACTCCCAAACTTGATCACAATACTACTCACAACTCTTGCTCAACTCAGCTCCAAAATATACTCATAATATTACTCATAACTTTGCTCAAATCAGCTCCATAATCTGCTCACAACTCTACTCAAATTATATCTCAAATATACTCACAATACCTACTCAAATATGCTCACAAAACCTGCTCAAATCTACTCACAAAACCTACTCATAAAAGTGCTCAACACTACTCCAAAACCTACTCATAAATATGCTCAACAATATGATCCAAAACCTACTTACAAACACTACTCATCTACTCCCAAATCTTGCATGCATACAATGCTCATCTATTCCCAAATATTGCATACAAAACAATACTCATCTATTCCCAAATATTACATACAAAACAATGCTCATCTATTCCCAAATATTGCATACAAAACAATGCTCATCTATTCCCAAATCTTGCATAATGATATCATCAAGTTCTTCACCTATTCTTCAATGTGCTTTCCTCAACTAAAGCAATTCCCTCATACATATCTCTTTTATCTTCATGAACATATAGAGAATGATATGCACTAAAAAATACCCAATATATTCTTCACATTCATTAAGTCTATCACTTTCACATGTCTCACATTTATTACATCAAAAGGTAGCTTTAGTCTAGCACTTGATAACTGACCTAGTAATTGTTGATTTGCACATTTCCTTCAAAACCAATCACAGTGCACAAATCTATCCTTTTCATCTACTCCCAAAATCAATCATGAACAATGCACAAATTTTTCTCAAATCTGATCTATAACCCTTGCACATTTACTCACAATTTCAATCAAAGATAATGCACAAATTTGCTCTAAAATATGATCTATAATCCTTGCACATTTATTTCCAATTTCAAGCAAAAACAATGCACATCCAATAATTCCTTATACCTCCCACTATATGACAAAAAAATATTTTCCTCAAGAAAAACCACTTTGATAAAGGAATTAAATCACCATACCTCTAAATCTACCTCAATGATGATGATGAGATTTTTGCATGAGCTTTCCAAACCAGTCTTAACAAAATAATTTTCCTTTTATTTGTGCCTTCAAAAATTGGTTAGCAATTCTCTTTTTCTTTTCTTGATTAAATATCAAATCAACCACTTTTAAAAACCCTTATAAAAAACATACACAATAAAGCTTAAAAATCACTCCTTATATCTCCCTTTTGAAACTCACAATATAAAGCTTTATTAATAACAAAAACCCTTTATATCTCCTTTTATAACATGCAAAATACAACTTTTAAAAATAACAACCTCATACCTTATAACTCCCTTTTATAGCATGCAAAAATTCATTTTAAAATAATCATTACACACCTTATATCTCCCACTCAAAGTATGCAAAATATAATCATGACACACCTTATATCTCCCACTCAATTAAATCAAATAAAATTTTTGCCCTTACCTCGCATAGCAAAAACCACCAAACGCATGTGAAGGAGATTCGATCTCCCAACTTCTGCCAACACAGTACCCTAGCATAGGCTAGGTGACCAAACGAGCTACCTCGATGGGTGGAATAAAAAGTCGCAACCCAAACTATTTAAACCCTTCTTCATTCTATCAACCAAAACAAAAATGGCACCATGGGGATTCGACCCTGCAACCTCTCCTACTACACAGTGCCTTAGCGCAAGCTCGGCAACCGATTGGGCTAGCCACCCGGATGAGACTAAAGTCACAACATAAATATTATAAATTCTCTTTTTTGCTCGCTACCACCAAACGTGCTCTTCTCCTCCTCTTCTACCTGTTGCTCGATTTTTGCATGAAGGAGATTCAAATTTTCCACACACCAAAATGAATTTGATAGCCTTTTAAATATGCATTTTATTTAGCGCCCAAAGAGGTCGGCTATGCATTTTATTTAGCACCCAAGGAGGTCGACCTTAGTATTTTAAATATTTGAATTTTCAAACTTTGCATTGGTGTTCTCAAGGAGGTCGTCCAACCTTTTAACCTTTAAATATTAAACTTTTGAATTATATTTAAATCCTTTGATTTAAATATGACCTTCCACTTTTTCAAACTTTTATATATTTAAATCCTCTTGATTTAAATATAACCCTCCACCTTAATATTTAAATATTTCATTTAAATATTAAAGTATATCTCTGCCTTTATGATAATTTTACCATTTCATCCTTTGAAGATATTTCTACCTTTGACACCTCTGAAGATATCTCTGCCTTTATTATTAATGACAACTCAACATTTCATCCTTGAAGATATTTCTGCCTTTGACATCAATGACAACTCAATATTTCTAACAGAACAAACTATTTAACTTTCTTTACAACAATTACAAAATATCTTAAGTAACTTTTTCTAACATAAAGCATCCTTCAACTTTAGATAAAGAACAAACTATTTGAATTTTTGTACAAAACTTTAAGAAATATCTTAAGTAACTTTCTTTAACATAAAGCATTCTTCAACTTTAGTGAAAGAACAATCTATTTGACTTTATTTACAACAATTAAAGAATTATCTTAAGTAACTTTCTCTAACATAAGGTATTCTTCAACTTTAGAGGAAGAACAAATTATTTAACTTTCTTTACAACAATTAAAGAAAGATATTAAGCAACTTTCTCTAACATAAAGCATTCTTCAACTTTAGAGAAAGAACAAACTATTTGACATTCTTTACAAAAATTGAAGAAATATCTTAAGTAACTTTCTCTAACATAAAGTATTCTTCAACTTTAGAGAAATAAATAACTATTTGAATTTCTTCACAAAAATTAAAGAAAGGTCTTACGTAACTTTCTCTAATATATAATATTCTTCAACTTTAGAGAAAGAACAAACTATTTGACTTTCTTTACAACAATTAAAGAAAGATCTTAAGTAACTTTATCTATCGTAAAGTATTCTTCAATTTTATAGAAATAACAAACTATTTAAATTTCTTTACAAAAATTAAATAAATATCTATTATAAATTGCTCTATCATAAAGCATTCTTCAAATTTAGAGAAAGAACAAACTATTTAACTTTCTTTATGTAAATTAAATAAAGATATGTAGTAACTTTATCTATCATAAAGCATTCTTCAACTTTATAGAAAGAACAAACTATTTAACTTTCTTTACTACATTTAAAGAAATATCTTAATTAACTTTCCCTAACATAAGATATTATTCAACTTTAGATAAAGAACAATCTATTTAAATTTCTTTACAACAATTAAAGAAATATCTCAAGTAACTTTATTTAACATAAGGCATTCTTCAAATTCAGAGAAAGAACAAATTATTTAACATTCTTTAAAACAATTAAAGAAATATCTTAAGTAACTTTCTCTAACATAAAGCATTCTTCAATTTTAGAGAAAGAACAAACTATTTAACTTTCTTTACAATAATTAAAGAAAGATCTTAAGTAACTTACTCTATCATAAAGCATTCTTCAACTTTAAAGAAAGAACAAACTATTTAACTTTATTTATAAAAATTAAAGAAAGATCTTAAGTAACATTCTCTTACATAAAGCATTCTTCAACTTTAAAGAAAGAACAAACTATTTGACTTTCTTTACAAAAATTAAAGAAAGATCTAAAGTAACTTTCTCTAAAATGAAGCATTCTTCAAATTTAGAGAAAACAAACTATTTAACTTTATTTACAACAATTAAAGAAAGATCATAAGTAACTTTCTCTAACATAAAAGCATTCTTTAACTTTAGATAAAGAATAAACTATTTAACTTTCTTTACAACAATTAAAGAAAGATCTTAAGTGGATTTTTCTAACATAAAGCATTCTTCAACTTTAGAGAAAGAAAAAACTATTTAACTTTCTTTATAACAATAAAAGAAATATCTTAAGTAACTTTATCTAACATAAGATATTTATCAAATTTAGATAAAGAACAAACTATTTAACTTTCTTTACAAAAATTAAAGAAAGATCTTAAGTAACATTCTCTAATATAAGGTATTCTTCAACTTTAGAGAAAGAACAAACTATTTAACTTTCTTTACAACAATTAAAGAAATATCTTAAGTAACTTTATCTAACATAAAGCATTCTTTTTATTATTATTATTTAATAAATACTTCTTATACATATACATATCCATCGTGGGGATTGAACCCGGGTCACATCACCGATAATGCAAGTGGCGTCCTTGTTTGGTAGACCACTTCATGCTTTAGAGAAAGAATAAATTATTTAACTTTATTTAAAATAATTAAAGAAAGATCTTAAGTAACTTTCTCTAACATAAAGCATTCTTCAACTTTAGAGAAACAACAAACTATTTGACTTTCTTTACAAAAATTAAAGAAATATCTTGAGTAACTTTCTCTAACATAAACCATTCTTCAACTATAGCAAAAGAATAAACTATTTGAATTTCTTTACAACTATTAAAGAATTTTTTTAAGTAACTTTCTCTAACATAAAGTATTCTTCAACTTTAGAGAAAGAATAAACTATTTGACTTTCTTTACAAAAATTAAAGAAATATCTTAAGTAACTTTCTCTAACATAAATCATTCTTCAAATTTAGATAAAGAACAAACCATTTGACTTTCTTTACAATAATTAATTAAAAATCTTAAGTAACTTTCTCTAACATAAAGAATTTTTCAAATTTAGACAATAAATAAACAATTTAACTTTCTTTACAACTATTAAAGAAATGTCTTAAGTAACTTTCTCTAACATAAATCATTCTTCAACTTTAGATAAAGAAAAAACTATTTGACTTTCTTTAAAAAAAATAAAGAAATATCTTAAGTAACTTTCCCTAACATAAAGCATTCTTCAACATTAGAGAAAGAACAAACTATTTAAATTTCTTTATAAAAATTAAAGAAAAATCTTAAGTAACTTTCTTTAACATATAGCTTTCTTCAAATTTAGATAAAGAACAAACTATTTAACTTTATTTACAACAATTAGAAAAATATCTTAAGTAACTCTCTCTAATATAAAGTATTATTCAACTTTAGAGAAAGAACAAATTGTTTAACTTTCTTTACAACAATTAAAGAAATATCTTAAGAAACTTTCTCTAACATAAAATAATTCTTTAACTATAGATAAAGAACAAACTATTTAATTTTCTTTACAATATTTAAAGAAATATCTTAGGTAACTTTCTCTAACATAAAGTAGTACTTCAACTTTAGAGAAAGAATAAACTATTTGACTTTCTTTACAAAAACTAAAGAAAGATCTTAAGTAACTTTCTCTAACATGAAGTATTCTTCAACTTTAGAGAAATAACAAACTACTTGACTTTCCTTACAACAGTTAAAGAAAGATCTTAGGTAACTTTCTCTAACATAAAGTATTCTTCAAATTTAGAGAAAGAACACAACATTTAATTTTCTTTACAAAAATTAAAGAAATATTTTAACTAACTTTCTCTAACATAAAATATTCTTCAACTTTAGAGAAATAACAAACTAATTGGTATTCTTTACAACAATTAAAGAAAGATCTTAAGTAACTTGCTCTATCATAAATCATTCTTCAACTTTAGAGAAAGAACAAACTATTTAGTTTTCTAAACTACAATTAAAGAAACATCTTAAGTAACTTTATCTAATATAAGGTATTCTTCAACTTTAGATAAAGAACAAACTATTTAACTTTCTTTGCAACAATTAAAGAAATAAATTAACTTTCTCTAAGATAAAGCATTCTTCAACTTTAGAGAAAATATAAACTATTAATCTTTCTTTAGAACAATAAAATAAATGTCTTAAGTAACTTTCTCTAACATAAAGCATTTTTCAACTTTAGAGAAAGAACAAACTATTTGAATTTCTTTGCAACAATTAAAGAAAGATCTTAAGTAACTTTCTCTAACATAAAGTATTCTTCAACTATAGATAAATATCAAACTATTTAACTTTCTTTATAAGATTTAAATAAATATCTTAACTTTCTCTAACATAAAGCATACTTCAACTTTAGAGAAAGAAAAAACTATTTGGCTTTCTTTACAAAAACTAAAGAAAGATCTTAAGTAACTTTCTCTAAAATGAAGCATTCTTCAACTTTTAGAGAAACAAAAAACTATTCAACTATCTTTACTACAATTAAAGAAATATCTTAAGTAACTTTCCATAACATAAATCATCCTTCAACTTTAGAGAAAGAACACAGTATTGAATTTTCTTTACAAAAATTAAATAAATATCCTAACTAACTTTCTCTAACATTAGGTATTTTTCAATTTTAGAGAAAGAACAAACTAGTTGATATTCTTTACAACAATTAAATAAAGATCTTAAGTAACTTGCTCTATCATAAAGTATTCTTCAACTTTAGAGAAATAAAAAACTATTTAACTTTCTTTACTACAATTAAAGAAACATCTTAAGTAACTTTCTCTAACATAAGGTATTCTTCAACTCTATATAAAGAACAAACTCTTTAACTTTCTTTGCAACAATTAAAGAAATAAATTAACTTTCTCTAAGATAAAGAATTCTTCAACTTTAGAGAAAATACAAACTATTAAACTTTCTTTAGAACAATAAAAGAAATGTCTTAAGTAACTTTCTCTAACATAAAGTATTTTTCAAATTTAGAGAAAGAACAAACTATTTGACTTTCTTTGCAACAATTAAAGAAAGATCTTAAGTAACTTTCTCTAACATAAAGCATTCTTCAAATTTATAGAAAGAACAAACTATTTAACTTTATTTAAAACAATTAAAGAAATATCATAAGTAAATTTCTCTAACATAAAGCATTTTTCAACAACAGAGAAAAAACAAATTGTTTGACTTTGTTTAAAACAATTAAAGAAAGATCTTAAGTAACTTTCTCTAACATAAAGTATTCTTCAACTTTAGATAAATGACACACTATTTAACTTTCTTTAGAACTATTAAAGAAATATCTTAAATAACTTTCTCTAACATAAGGTATTCTTCAACTTTAGATAAAGAAAAACTGTTTAATTTTCTTTATAACAATTAAAGAAATATCTTAAGTAACTTTCTTTATAATAAAGCAGTCTTCAACTTTAGAGAAATAATAAACTATTTAGTTTTATTTACTACAATTAAATAAATATCTAATGTAAATTTCTCTTACATAAAGTATTTTTCAATTTTAGAGAAAGAGCAAACTATTTAACTTTCTTTACAAAAATTAAAGAAATATCTTAAGTAACTTTCTATATCATAAAGCATTCTTCAATTTTAGAAAAAGAACAAACTATTTTACTTTCTTTACAACAATTAAAGGAATGTCTTAAGTAGAGTTCTCTAATATAAGCTATGCTTCAACTTTAGAGAAAGAAGAAACTATTTAACTTTATTTACAAAAATTAAAGAAATATTTTAACTTTTTGTAACATAAAGCATTCTTCAACTTTAGAGAAAGAACAGACTATTTAACTTTCTTTACAACAATTAAAAATATATCTTAAGTAACATTCTCTAACATAAACCATTCTTCAACTTTAGATAAAGAACAAACTATTTGAATTTCTTTTCAAAAATTTAAGAAAGATCTTAAGTAACTTTCTCTAACATAAAGTATTCTTCAACTTTAGAGAAAGAACAATCTATTTGACTTTGTTTACAATAATTAAAGAATTATCTTATGTAAATTTCTCTAACATAAAGCATTTTTCAAGAGAAAGAACAAACTATTTAACTTTCTTTATAGCAATTAAACAAATATCTTAATTTTCTCTAACATAAAGTATTTTTCAACTTTATAGAAAGAACAAACTATTTAACTTTATTTACAACAATTAAAGAAAGAACTCAAGTAACTTTCTCTATCATAAAGCATTCTTCAACCTTAGAGAAAGAACAAATTGTTTAACTTTCTTTACAGCAATTAAAGAAAAATATTAAGTAACTTTCTCTATCATAAAGTATTCTTTAACTTTAGAGAAAGAACAAACTATTTAACTTTCTTTACTACATTTAAAGAAAGATCTTAAGTAACTTTATCTAACATAAGGTATTCTTAAAATTTAGGAAAAGAATAAACTATTTAAATTTCTTTATAGCAATTAAATAAAGATCTTAAGTAACTTTCTCTAACATAAATTATTTTTCAACTTTAGAGAAAGAACAAACTATTTAACTTTTTTACAACAATTAAAGAAATATCTTAACTTACTCTAATATAAAGAATTATTTAACTTTAGATAAAGAACAAACTATTTGAATTTCTTTACAAAAATTAAAGAAAGAACTTAAGTAACTGAAAGCCGAATGTGGAGTGACGGCATACCATATTATGATGCAAACGAAATTGATATAAGGTAGATGCTAAATCCTACGAATGCGATGAACAAATGCATGTAGGAAATAAAGCAGAAACGAGATGTAAGAAAAACAAAGCGGGGCCTCTTTTATTAATGTTGCTTTCAATCCGGTTACAATACATCTTCCCCCCCCCTCTGGGGCTCAGAACATTTGATACAGTTCGTTACATCAACGGATGGTACGCTTCCAATGTCTTCTGCATGCCCACATTCGAAATGGGCAGGCCAAACATTGTCGTCGCTTGTGTCCATGTGTTTGTCGTTCTTTGCTGCCCCTCTGGTGTTCTTTGTAGTGAGATCCTACGTACAAAAAAATAGCAAACAGTTAATAGCATATGCAGATATTAGGAAAACATGCAATCCCCAAAGCCTCTAGCTGGTTAATGTAAAAAAGAATGAAATGATGGTCAAAACATGTCATAATGAACCCAAATTTTGACATAAGCATCAAGATATCATTAGGGACCCATTGCAAAAAGAACAATAAGGAAATAATGCATGGATTTCTAATCACTCCAGGGTGGGACGATTAGGACTGTCACAAAATGTGCAAGAGCGAACTTGCAAATGTCCTACCCAGAGGCCTCCAAAACTCTTGTAAACCTGGGGTTATGCTAAAAAGAGACATTTTGAGATGACCCAGAAGGTCATATTTGGAATATTATGACTATATTGTCCTATATCCGAAGGTGCTCCCTGTATGTTAGTAAACGCATAAAATGATAAAAACACGGTCAAATCAAGTCAGAATAACATGAAACTTGAACAGTAGCATAAGTACATGAAATATGACAGAATGCAAAAATAATAGTAGAGAAATCCTTCACAAATTTCTAATCACTTTGGGGTGGGACGATTAGGATTGCAGTAGTGCGGGGGGCGCCCGGGGGTAGGATGCCCACCGTTTGGGGCTTAGTTTTGGTACCAATCCAAGTGGGATGGGTCCAAAACCTCCTAGGGGGTTGTGTCAACAAATTTGGTGTGGGATTGTGGTTGATTGCTTGGGTTTTGGGTCAGGATTGCGTTCCTAGTGTTCACCCGATAACCTCTCTTCCAAAAGAGAAATTATGGATGTAGGAAACATGAAAGGAAATGGGGGTACAATTTGGCAGCACTCTGTTGCTCCAAATGCTCCAGCTCTCTTCTTCTTGGGGTGAGAAGGCTCACCCTTTTAATAGACCTCAGGGGTCTCCTTTGAATGCGCATGTGAGGGCACCACTTGGCTCACCATGCCTTTCTTGGAGGAGAGAATATTCCTCCCTGATTTAGGGCCTCCTTGCATGAGGCCTTCATGATCAAGGCATGCTTGACTGAAGTCCCTCTCTGATTTGAAACCATTCCTCGCAATTGCATGCTCTGAAGGTGAAGTTGGGTGGCAGATCTGGGCTGCCATTTGTCAAGGCTTGACTTTTTTCCAATCAAACCTGCTCCTCGTCCCACCCTGGGACGATTGCTACTAATCATCCTGGGGTGGGACGAATAGGATTATAATCATCCCAGGGTGGGAAGAATAGGGACCAAAGTGCTTAAAAGGTGCCAAATTGACCTCTGAACTTCCAAAACTGATTTAGGAGTGGTTAGAACCACTTTTTAACCTCTGAAGGCTACCCTAGGGGGTATGTATGCCAATTCGATTAGTGCTTGTAGTCACATAATCAGATTGGTGTTGTTTTGGTGTCTATAGATGCCCCTTTTTGGGATGCACTATGTGTGGCACAATGCTGAGAAAAAATAGATGACCAAAGCACTTAATGATTAGGGTTTCTCAGTAACCTAACCAAATTTTGATACCCCAAGTATGGAAAGGGCATGCATTCTTTAATCCTTGCTTCTGACGAGCTAAGGAGCTTAAGTCAAGTGTAACCTTTTTCGGTGATGTGTACTTGATCTTGGACATTGTTCAGTCATGAATAGGCAAAGGGCGCAACATTTTGTCAAAGGAACCTTGTCTTCATGCTTCCAAAATACCAAGTGTTTGTTCATGTGATTATTGCTTATTTGTTGCCCCAATCAGGAGCATGATTGTCTTTGTCAATGATTCTTTGAATGCATGTCATTTTTTTGATTGGGTGTGTATTTGTTGATTGGTGACTAAGTGTGACTACCCCCTCAAGTGATGAATCGATGAGGGAATGACCAAAATGAGAAAAGCGATGAGTTGCTTGACCCAAGATGACGTTTTTAAGGGAGCCTTTAGTTGTTTTCCATTAAACACTTAGCAATCGAGCTTGTTTTTGGTGGGTTTTGACCCTTTTTTGTTGACGCCTATTGGGGTAGAAATTATCAAAAATCTTGCTTCCTGTGGAGCATTCCGGATATGCTAGCCTTCTTAGGAAGTAGGATAGTGATCATTTGTGACCCCAACGGTGGTTTTCCATGCCATGAATGTCTGGTGCAAAGGCACCTTTGTCTGGCAGATTTATTATTGTTTTTTGGTGCATTTTTTGGATTCTATTTTTGTTGCTTTATTTCTTGCTCTGTAATTATCCCAGGGTGGGATGAATGCCAATTTAGTAATCATCCCAGGGTGGTATGAGCGCTAACTAGAGCGCTCATCCTAGGGTGGAACGATTACAGGCCTAACAGCCTATATAAGGACCAAAACTAGGGTTTGGACTCATTTGCAATTTTTTTTCTTGGTGATTTGGAGCAGTGAGGAGGAGGAGTGCAAGTTTGTGTAGCGGAGCGCTGCCAAAATTTCATGGACATCATAAGTGTGAGAACTGGATCTTCAAGCGGAAGAGCCAAGGCGATATCGGTATGATGTTCCTTCTCCCTTCTTGTTATTCGTTTTTGTTTTATATGAAGTTAAAAGCTTACATATAAATGCTTGTTTGTGGTATTTTGTTTTTGTTTTGCGTTAATATTAAGGTTGAAACCCTAGTATTAATTTTTTTGTTTTGTTTTTTTGTTCACACTAAGGTTGAAACCCTATGATAATTTTTTTTATTTTATTTCATTTTTTTTGTTTGCACTAAGGTTGAAAACCTAGGATGATTTTTTTTTGTTTGTTGTTTTGTTTTTTTGTTCACACTAAGGTTGAAACCCTAGTATGATTTTGTTTTTGTTTTGTTTTTTTGTTCACACTAAGGTTGAAATCCTAGGATGATTTGTTTGTTATATTTTATTGTTTTTTTGTTCACACTAAGGTTGAAACCCTAGTATGATTTTGTTTTTGTTTTGTTTTTTTGTTCACACTAAGGTTGAAACCCTAGGATGATTTGTTTGTTTTATTTTTTTGTTTTTTTGTTCACACTAAGGTTGAAACCCTAGGATGATTTTTTTGTTTTGTTTTGTTTTTTTGTTCACACTAAGGTTGAAACCCTAGTATGATTTTGTTTTTGTTTTGTTATTTTTTTGTGTTTTTGTACAGTTATTTTTATGTCTGCTCTCATTGTTGTACATTTTTTTGTTAATTTTTTTGTACTTTTATTGTACTTTGTTTTTTTGTACTTTTGTTATACTTTATTTTTCTGTACTTTTGTTGTACTTTGTTTTTATGTACTTTTGTTGTACTTTGTTTTTTTGTAATTTTTATGATGTACTTTGCTTTTCTTTGTTGTTCTTCTATACAATTTTATTGTAATGTTTTTGTTTATATTAAGTATGTACTTAATATCTTTTTTTTTTTCATTATTTTTTAGGTTGTGAAGAGTCGGTACCGCTAGTCGACTATTTTCTTTGATGCCCAGGATGCCTTCATAGTTGGGGATTGGTAGTGGCTTGATGCCCTTGGGCTCAAGCATGTGACACGTTTGGAGCCTATGGTGGGGGATCAGGTATATTTTACTGCCCTGATCAATCTGTGGGATCCCCGCACCAACATCTTTCATCTCCCAATAGGGGAGATGACTGTGACTCTAGAGGATGTGTATCAGATTCTGTGGATTTTGATAGATGGACTGCCTATTCGAATGACCCACCAGGACCAGCGGACAGCAATACTAACATGGATTTTTTTTCGGGTGAGGAAGATGGGGGTGGAGAGGGCTATGGAGAGGGCAGAGGCTAACTGCCATATATGCGGTATTCTGGTGTGGTGGTGGCTAGAGAAGGGCGTATTAGGGATGAGGTATACTTTACTCATGGCCCTCATTTCCAATATGTTGCTTCCAAACTCCTTAGGTGCGAGTTTCCCTTGGAACTTGCTGGAATTGGTTTTCACTTTGGTGGAGTGTCCTACATCAGCTTTGCTTATTATGATATGGCGTCAAAATTTGCTGGCATAGCTGTATGATGAGCTGTACAAGGTCCACTGCCATATGCGAAAGGGGATCGGGTATAGCTATCTCTTGTTGTGCTGGGGGTGGCAACACATAGCTATGGAGCGACTGCAGGGTTTTCCTTGGACCACCCAAGGTGAGATGGTGGATCGAGAGATTGGGTATGCCAATTTATGGTAGCGGTCAGAGGAGCATGGACAGAGTCAACGATGGGCAGGTGATGTAGGTCACTATACTAATTCCTTCTCTCATCTAATGCCAGGGTAGGTGTTTTGGTGGTTGTACCAGGACTATCCAACCTAGCCTGAGGTTGGAGAGTGGCTTTGACATGTGCGCAAGGGTAGGTGGTTGATTGGGCAGCACGGGACAAAGCAGGAGTACTTTCCATATGTCTAGGTGACGTGTTAGCTTGGGTTGTGCTAGGGATTTCCTGGTGATCCCTTGATCTATCGACATCATGATGATGAGAGGACCCCAGTCTGGCCTATCATTGAGCCACTGGGTGAGGGGTCTGATGCAATTATTGATGTACCCGACATGGATGATGTTGGGGTAACTACAAAGTATGACCGATGGTGGACTATGCAACAATGGCAGGGTGAGGGGCCTTTAGGAGGCACGAATACGATAGCAGTAGGAGGTGGGGGTGCAGAGGCACCAATGGAGGGTTGGGGGGCTCCTCTTTATGATGCAAACATGGTCTTCACTAGCAATGGAGATGATGTAGGGGTTCCAAAGCATTCAAATGCATAGGATGTCCCGAAGTAGTGGGTGTCAAAGTAGCAGGCCATCCTGGAGGTGCCCATACCTCAGTCTATCTTAGGGGATGCAAAGGCTAGGTTTTGTTCTAAGACAGCATGATTTGAGGGTCTCTTACGGAGAAGGGAGGAGGAACATAGAGACATTTTATAGGAGATGGATCTCCTACGAGCTCAGTTGGCATAGCGGGATAGCGCATTGGTTGTGTATCATCGACAAGATGTGGAGTGGGGGTGGTATCGGGTAGAGTTAGAGATAGAGGTTGTCCACATTGGTGGACAGTTGCTTGAGCTCGATGGAGGTGGTTCATCATGTCGTACAAGAGGTAGTGAGACTGAGCAGTCTGCATCCTCTCATCATAGGTGGTTGGATGAGGGTAGCGTTGGTGGGTGGGGTACACGGGCTTGCAGAAGCCACCCTGAGAGGTCCCATAGGACCCATGCTATGGGGGGTAGTACCAATCACACCGATCCTACATGATCATGGTGGTCGACTCCCTAGGCTTTGGGGATTTTGAGTTTTTAGTTTTTTTGTGAGGTCAAAGGACCTTCTTATTGTAGCCTGAGGGCATTTTGACTTGATATATATACATGACTCATTTTTGGTTTGATGATATGTGTGTCATGGTTTATTGTTCTTTATGCATGTTTATTTATGTTGATGTATGCATATGTTATGATGACTGTGGATGATTTTAACTATATGATATATATGTATGCATATGGAATGGATGGAATGATTTGTTGGTATACAAGCGATGGCACCATAGGTTGTACAAGCTTTACTGGCTTTCTGTACTATGTGATTTTTTATGGAATAACGTTGCATTTGTAATTTTTGTTTAGTATTTTTTGATGGTGATTTAAGTAATGAAATGTACAAAAAAAAATTTAAAATGTAGTTAAGGTATTTTTGAGACTCTGATGCTTTAACTAACTAATCAAGACTGTACATTATCTTACTAGACTTTTGAACAAGGTACGAATTAGACTTGAGTTTGACCAATTTATTTCACATCCCTGTGTGTGTGATTGAGTTCATTTATGTGGTATTCGTAAGGATACCACTAGTGCCAGGTAGGTTGTCCACCAAACCTGTACTGAGGATCACCTAATTAACTCCACTAATTCCTTTTGTTGTATTTAGTAAGATTAATCCATAGGGCAATCTAATATATCATAAGCTAGCTCATCCACATTCAAACATTGGTCTACACACACACAAATCTAATGTGATAGACATATTTCCAAACTATCGAACTCGTTTTGGCCATATCTCACTCATCCGGACTCGGATTGAGCTAAAATTTTGAGGGTAGATGCCTGAAAAACCCTAGAACGTCTCCACCAATTTTCATATCATTTGGAGCAACACAGATCCTAGCGCATCCCTATGTGTGAACGACATATTTGGCAAGCGGCTATGCGAGGGTTTCATCCGGGTTGAGTGCAAGCGGCTCCAGAGGTTGGTTTTTAGGGCCTTCGGGCCCTAGCGGCCAATATTTTTGTGGTTTATGCTCAATATTTTAGCAGGAAATGTTGCAGGGGATACAATATGGGTTAGAAATTTGTCTTTCAACAGATCATACTATGAACTTGAGTGACAACGACTTCCAATTTGCTGCACAAAAGAAAAGTGAAAACCATACCTTTCCACGGCGTCTAGGGCAAGGATTAAAGAGATCACGAAACAAGTTTCAAGTAGTTGATCAAAAAATGGCTCATATCTCAAGTGAATCTGGTGCTAAGGTGCACCCACAAAATAATTCTACTATGAAAACCCCTATCAAGGGTAAGAATTTCGAAGACTCAGTCCCAAAAATGAATTTTAGGGATGCCCTTCGTGGTGGACAGCCTCAGCCCAATGCTAATATCAATATTAGGGCTTCCCATAAACCTCTAAGAATGCCTAAGATTGATCCCAGGAAAATGGAGTCAGGATGTCTTAAAGAAGCTGATGGAACTCCTATTGTTAAGCTTGATATGGGTAACATTCAGACTGGCATTGAAGATTTGGAAAAAAGAGGACTAATTTGTCGGTTCGTGGGTTTTCGTCCGAGTCTATCTGCTTTCAAAGTCTGGGCTGCAAAAAGCTGGAAAACTAAAGGTGAGTTACAAATCTCTATTTATCCAAATGGTTATTTTCTTGTTTTATTTGCTAATAATGAAGATAGAGAGAAAAATTTTCAAGGGGGTCCTTGGTTTTTTGGAAGGGCGGGGCTTTTCATGAAGCCCTGGCATACTAAATTTAAAGTCGAAGAAGAGATGCCTTCTATAGCTCCCGTGTGGGTTAGACTCTTTGGCCTCCCTATTGAATTTTGGAATCCTACTATTTTTTCTTCAATTGGAAACTCTTTAGGAACTTTTATGATGACTGCTGATTGTACTCAAAATTTTGAACATATTATTTATGCTCGGATTTGTGTTTTAATGGATTTTGACAAACCCCTACCTAAAAATATCACATTACAATTTGGGGAAGACACTTGGGAGCAAGTAGTGGACTATGAGAACATTCCTTTTCGTTGTAGAATTTGCCATGAATATGGTCATTTGGCCAGTGCTTGCCCAAATAAAATTCCTGATCAAAAGAAAGAAGATATAAACTCAGGAGGTTTCCAAATACCTAAGAAGAAGAACACTCAGAAAAAACCAGTTATGAAGGATCAATCAAAGTCATCTGCTAATATGTTTGAAATCCTTTCCACAAATGATGTCCCAAGTGAGGAAGAGGAAATAATGGAAACTGAAATCTTAGAAACACAATTTAAATATGAAGGGAAGAACTCGGAGACAAACCAACAAATCAAAGGTTTTCAACGAGAAAAAAAAAGGAGAAAATTTACACAAGAAAAACAATATTTCAAATGTCAAAACTTCAAATAATGCAGGTCCCAATATAGACTCCGTTGAACCATCTAGTAAAATTTTGGCTGATGTACGAGCATTCTTCAAGGTTAGAAGCCATCTCAGATTCAATTGGAATAAGTCAAGAAACGGGGAAAAAAAAATTGAAGATGGATTCTAATCAAAAAGTAGGTCGCAAGACCAATCAATATCATATGGTAAAAGAAGGTGAAAAGCTTGTAGAGGAAGGTAAGATTAATGCCCTTCCCAACTTTTTTAGCCCCGGTATTAATGAAGATCATCACTTGGAATATTAGAGGACTCAAAGGGAGTCTTTCAAAACAAAATGAAATTAGAAGAATGATTCAGGTAAATCATCCACATCTTGTTTTCCTTCAAGAAACAAAGATGTCAATGGAGGATATGGACTTAATTGCCAGTAAAATTTGGCCAGTTGGAAAAGTGGTTTCCCTCGGTTCCCAAGGGACTTCGGGTGGCATTGCTTGTCTTTGGGATCCAAAAGAGGTAGTTATTCACCATATGGTTGGCAGTTGGGGTTTGTTGGCTATAGCTATTCAAAGTAGACATTCCAACTAGATTATGCTCTGCATTATTATTTATGCTTCGACTTCTTTGGAGGAAAAAAGAAGACAGTGGAAGGATATTACTCATATTATCTCTCATTTTCCTAAAGCTTGGATCTTGATCGGAGGAGATTTCAATACCATCCTCTCTCTGGATGAGAAAAGGGGGGAAATAGAAATTTGGACAAAAGCAACGACCTCATGAGCGAATATATTGCAAACCTCCATCTTGTGGATATCCAACCGAGATAATGGCCTTATGACTTGGTCTAACAGAAGGCAAGGCTTAGCTTGTATAATGGAGAGATTGGATAGGTTTTTGCTCTCTAAAAATTTCTTAATCCATGGTCACATTCCTAAAGTGAAGACTCTTAATAATGTTGGTTCGGATCATTGGCCAATCATGGTGGAAATGTGGAAAACCAATGTGAGTTTCTCTCCTTTTCATTTTCAATTAATGTGGCTTAGAGACATTTCCTTCAGACCTCATGTGCAACAATGGTGGAAGGAAGGTAAACCTAGGCATGGGACTAAGATGTTCTGTTTTGCCAAAAGACTGCAATACATTAAATCCAAAATCAAGACTTGGAGCTGGAAAGAGTTTGGGGATGTTCATAAAAAAAAACATGAAGTTATTGCTCATCTTGAAAATTTGAATAAGAAAATCCATTTAGATGGCCTCACGAGAGAAGAGAAGTGCGAGATGAAATTAAACTCACAACTCGGTTAGAGGAATGGGAAAAAAGAGAAGAAATCTTATGGAAGCAAAAATCTAGAATTCAATGGCTCAAAGAAGGAGATCGAAACACAAATTTCTTCCACAAATCTCTTCTAGCTCGAAGATCTCACAACTTTATTTCTTCCTTAAAATCAGATTCTGGAGATGTTGTTTATACTTGGGATGGCATGAACTCTATTGTTGTTGATTACTTTTCCAATATTTTTGCTGCTACTCCCCTTGACTCAGGTTCACAATATAATGTTCTTCAAGCAATCCCTTCTCTTATCACTTACGAGGAGAACTCTAATTTTGATTGCTCCTATTACTATCAATGAGCTTCAACAAGTAGTTTTTAAAATGCAAAAAGGGAAAACCCCGAGTCCTGATGGTTTTCCTATTGAGTTCTACCAAGAGTTCTGGGATATCCTTCATGTTGATTTATTAGAGGTGGTGGAAGAAGCCGGGGAAAGCCAAAGAAATTTTGAAGGTTATCAATAAAACTTATATTACTCTTGTTCCAAAAGCTCAAGAGGTTGATCATATCTCAGCTTTTAGACCTATTGCTTTATGTAATGTTCTTCTCAAAATCATTACTAAAATCATGGCGAGAAAGGTTGAAGCCTCTTTTGCATAAGATTATTTCCCCAGAGCAAGGGGGTTATGTGGAAGGACGTCAAATAGTAGATGAGATAGTTCTTGCTCGGGAAGCCATCCATTCCATGGATATGCAAAATTCTCCTTCCATGTTCATTCGGTTAGACTTATCCAAAGCTTATGACAGAGTGGATTGGCACTTCCTTATCAAAGTTTTGAGGCAATTTGGTTTCTCTAAGGATTGGATGGATTGGATTATGGGATGTATCTCTTCAGTTTCCTACTTAGTTCTTATCAATGGCAGGCCTTCTCGGTCTTTCCCGGCTTCCAGAGGTATTAGGCAAGGTGACCCGCTATCCCCTTATTTATTCATCATTCTTGTTGAATGCTTGGGTAGGACTATAACCAAAAAGAGGAAAACAAAACCCTTGAGGGAGTTACCATTGCTCATGGAGCTAGACCTATCTCTCATCTTCAATTTGTGGATGACTCTACTCTTTTAGGTAAAGCTACTGTTAAGGAAGATTCTAATATTAAGCAAATCATTAGCTATTTTTCTAAGGCTACTTGGGGGCGGTTGATCAATGAAGACAAATCTAAAGTTATTTTCTTTCAACTGCTCTGCTAGACGAGGAATCCATGGTCTTGGATAAACTAAGATATAAGAAGACCTCTCTTCCAATCACTTATTTAGGTATTCCCATAAATATTCAAAGGCAGAAAAATAAAGATTGGAATTGGTTGTTGGACAAAGTCAAGAAGAAAATTGGAAAGTGGACCAACAAGTGGCTTTCTTATGGGGGTAGAATCACCTTGGTAAAATCAGTCCTTCAAGCTATTCCTATTTATGTTTCTTCCATTTTGAATATCCCAAAGGCTGTTCTTCGAGAATTGGATCAAATCAGTCATCGTTTCCTTTGGAGTGGTACTAAGGAGAAAAGAAAATGGGCCTTGGTGAAATGGGATACTTTATGTCTTCCTAAGAGTGAAGGGGGGTTAGGATTACGGTCTTCAATTAATAACAACAAAGCTTTAGCTGCTAAATTATATTGGAGGATGTTGCATAACCCCAATGCTCTTTGGGCCAATAATCTCCGTGCTAAATATGCTTGAGAACAAAAGTCCTGAAGACCTTGTTCGCTATCAACTTCCTACCAAAGGTTCTCCCATTTTAGCAGTTCTTAAGACTGGTGAGGATTTGATAAAGAAAAAATTATTTTGGATCATTCATAATGGTCAACATGCAAATTTTTGGACAGATTCTTGGGATGGTCACAAGCCTTTGATAACTCAGTTTCCCGATTGGAGGCCTTGGATGGAGGAGCTTCATCGAGCTAATTGGATAAAGGTGGCTAATTACTATCGGTACCATACTTGGTAATTCAAAGGTTGGTAGATATTGGATCCCTATTGAGGACTGGCCTATTCAAATCCCAGAAAGGCAAAGACAAGATATCCAAGGCATCCTTCATATGAGATCCCTCTCTTGGTCCCATGAAAAAGATTGTTTTGGATGGAACAACACTACTAAGGGTGAGTATTCGGTTGCTCAAGGTTATTTGACCTTATGCCATAATAATCCCAACCATTCTTCTGACATATTTTCTCGATTGTGGGCTCAAAAGCTCTGGCCTAAGGTGAGGTTCTTTAATTGGATTTTATTGCATCGTAGGGTGCTTCTTGGTGAGCAACTTATGAAGCGTGGTTTTCATGGCCCTTTTAGATGTGAAATGTGTGAAGAGAATGTAGAAAATATCAACCATATTTTTATTGAGTGTACTTTAGCCTCTGAGCTGTGGAGGAGAATGGCCACTTTACTTGGCTTACAGTGGTCCAATTTTTTTACTTTTGAACAGACTTTGGAGGGATTGGCCTAATCAAGAGGGTGTTGATCATTTTATTAGGCGATTAGTTTGGATGGGTTCTACCATTCTTCTTTGGAATATTTGGAATGAAAGGAACAGCCAAATTTTTAATCAAGATAGGAAGGATATTCACTATATTTGGCAAAAGACCATAGCCAACTTAGTTGAATCAGTCCATCATCTCCTTAATCACCCCCAAAACTCCCACCAAAGATGGGATCAAGTGATGCAAATATTGAAGATTAAACCTTCTAAGGGCAACCAACTTAAAGGGAATGTGAGTATTAGTAAGATGGATAGGAATAGAAATTGGCAACCTCCTCCTAAGGATTTTGGAAAAGTCAATACTGATGGAGCCTCTAGAGGGAACCCTGGAAAAGCCAGTGTGGGAGGAATTGGTAGACTTTCGAGATGGCTCCCTGGTTTTTACTTTTCTTGAGAATTTGGGTATTCTTTCCAATAACCTTGTTGAGGGGTATGGTATCCTCGAGAGGCCTTCAGGAGGCTACTAAGGTTGGATGGGAAAAGGTGTTAGTTGAGTCTGACTCTCAACTTATGATTAATCTCTTGAAGAATCCTTCTAAGAATCATAAGGTGGATTGGAGAATAAAAAGAATTATTGAGAAGATTCGGTTAATCCAGATGGGATTTTTGAAAGTTGATTACAATCATGTGGTCGAGAGATCAAAACAAGAGTGTTGATGCTTTAGCTAATTGGGCTTTGGACAAAGGTGATCTTACTTGTTATGGCCACCCTCCTATATGGTGGGCTTCTCAAATTAGGGAAGCTCTTCTTTCTATCATTTCTTTGGATGGCTCCAATTCAGAAGGTACCTAGTTTCTTCTTGTTTTTTTTTTTTTGCTTCTCTTTGGTTCATTCAGTTTTTTTAGTTCCCTAGCTCATTCTATTCTTTATTTTGTTTCCTCTGTTGATTCTTGCCTTAATAGTCTTCTGGTCTAGATAGGTCATTGTTTTGTTCATTTTTTATTTCTTTTTTCTTTTTTGTTTTTTTGTTTAGTTTTTTAAGGTGGGTGGGTTTTTTTATTTTGTTTTGTTTTTGTGTTCTTTGTGTTGTTTTTTGTTGTTCTTGTGTTTTTGTTGTTTTGTTTTTTTTTATGTTTTTTGTTATTGTTCTTGTGTTTTTTTCGTTCTTGTTCTTGGGTTTCTCTTTGTTTGTGTTATTTCGTGTTTTTATGTGTGAGTGTTTTCTATGTTTTTTGTTTTTGTTTATTGTCTGTTGTTGGTTGTTTTTTATTTTTATTTTTATTTTATTTTTTAGGTTTTGGTTGTGTTTATTTTTCATGTTTTTTTTGGGTTATGTCTTTGTAGTGTTCTGTTGTTTTTGTCTTGTTTGTGTTTTGTTATGTGGTTCTTGTGTTTTTCTATGTGGTTTGTGTTGTGGTTTCTTTTATCTTATTGTGCGTGTTTGGTTGTGCTTTTGTTTTTGACACACTCAAGGAGCATGTTTTTTATTTTATTTTATTATTTTTGTTGTTATTTACTTATTTTTAAATTGGTTTTGTGTGTTTGTTTGCTCCTTGAGTATGTCAAAGGTGGTAGGCCAGGTCCGAGTCCTGGGCATTTTTGGTAGGATGGATACCCCTGCCTCCTTGGGTCTTACCCGAAAGTGGCATCCCTTTTGGGATGTTTTCCACAAAAAAAAAAATAAAAAAAAATGTGATAGACATATCATCATGCGTTTAGGATACCGCCATTGCCAGGTAGGCTATCCACCAAACCCGTAATGAGGATCACCTAAATGGTTTTTCAAATGCTGAGAATTCTAGGGATTCAAGCTCAGGCATCTTTTGGTGGTTCAATTTGTTGAGATACTTTCCCTCACACATAGTGATGAAAATCACTATTTATTTTTCTCTATTTTTTTTTCCTTGAGCAAGGAGTTTGAGTAGTGGTGATAACCACTGTTATTTTTTATTGTTACCTTTTGAGGATTTAGATTTTGAATTTTGATTTCAAAGTTGAGCTCGTGGATTTTTGGCTTGTGAATGGCATTGATCCTTTTGGCCTTGGGGATGACTACCCATCTTGTTCAGGGATGTGTAGTACGAATCCTTATGACTTTGAGAATCAAAGGTGGTTGGGAATTTTGTTTTGGAATGGCATTGATATTTTAGGCCTTGGGGATGACTACCCATCCTTCTCAGGGGCATGTAGTATGAATCCTTATGAATTTGGGGATCAAAGGTGTTTGAGAATTTTTATGGTGGACTTTTGGGATTTTTCTTTGGAGTGGTATTGATCCTTTAGGCCTTGGGGATGACTACCCATCCTTCTTAGGGATGTGTAGTATGAATCCTTACGGACTTAGGGATTAAGGGTGTTTGGAATTCTTGATGGTGGTGGAAACCACTATTTATTGTGGGGAATTGGATGGGGAAGAGCTTGTCCTTTTTTCAATTCTCAACATTCTTGAACCATTCACATAAGGGGATGAGCAGGATAACGTTTCACCTATGGTACCCTAGACTGCTTTGTAGGTTTCGTCTTTTGTTCACACAAGTTGAGAATTTTTATGTGTTTTAAGCTTGTGTTGGGATGCTATGTAACAAGGCGTGATCCAAGTAAAACCCTACCTTGTAAAAATCGGTCTGACTTTGTATAGCATTTGACTAGAAATCTAAAGATAGCTGAATGACGAACAACCCTAAAGACATTAGCAAAAAACTAACTATGATATGGCAAAAATGCGAAGGGTGTTATTTTTGATGGATCTTTTTACAAAATGGACTAAATTTGGAGAATGATGGAATAGCTGAGTAATTACAGTCTATGGTGCTTTTGACACGTATGACCAGCAAATATGCAATGTATGTATGCGATGCCTAATGCAACTTTTCTTTTCTTTTTTTGTGTTTAAGAATATGCATGAAAGTGAGATGCAATTTTTTTGTTATTTTTGATTATCTGTTGTTTTTTAATATTCGTTATGGTGGTTTCACCCGAATGGGTGTGGACCAAGTGATTCTTACAAATCCTTGGTGGTTTTGACCAAAGGGATGATAGATACCTCTGGGGCATTTTGGGTGACCAGGGATTGCAGGAATCCTTGGAGCTTTTGGTTTGATCAAAGGGATTATGGATACCTTTGGGGCATTTTGGGTGACCAAGCGATTGCTGGAATCCTTGGGGCTTTTGGTTTGACCAAAGGGATTATGGACACCTTTGGGGCATTTTTGGTTGACCAAGCGATTGTGGGAACCCTTGGAGCTTTTGGTTTGACCAAAGGGATTATGGATACCTTTGGGGAATTTTAGGGTTGACCAAGCGATTATGGTAACCCTTGGAGCTTTTGGTTTGACCAAATGGATTATGGATACCTTTGGGGCATTTTGGGGTTGACCAAGCGATTGTAGGAACCCTTGGAGCTTTTGGTTTGACCAAAGGGATTATGGATACCTTTGGGGCATTTTGGGGTTGACCAAGTGATTGCTGGAATCCTTGGGGCTTTTGGTTTGACCAAAGATATTATGGACACCTTTGGGGCATTTTTGGTTGACCAAGTGATTATGGGAACCCTTGGAGCTTTTGGGGTGGGCTATGGCTCTCTAAATTTTGAATGGCCTCAAATGACTGATATTCAAGGGTTCTAGTTCCTTGATTCCTTCAAGAGAGGCGAGCCGGTATGTTCCAAGTCCTATTTTACTATCGATTACATAAGTACCTAACCAATTTGCCGCAAACTTGTCCCTTAAATGGGGTGGCAAGTTAGAATTTTGTTGGTTCTCTATTAAGACCACGTCACCAACCTGAAAGTCCCTCAGGTGAACTTTCATGTTGCATGCTTTCTTAAGTCACTCTTGATAGATACATAAATTCTCGAGAGCATTGATGCATCGCTCGTCGAGCAATGTAAGTTGGTCTAACCAGGCCTACCATGCAATGTCATCATCGATGAACTCTTGCATTGATATGCGCAAGGAGGGTATTTCCAACTCAAGAGGCATGACTACCTCGAAGCCATACACTAGCGAAAATGGAGTTACCCCAATGGGCGTCCGAATGCTAGTGCGATAAGCCCATAGGGAAAGTGTTATTTGGATGTGCCAATCCTTATGATTATCTGCGACCGTATTTTTAAGGATGGCAACTAGCATTTTGTTTGACACCTCTGCTTGCCCATTTGCCTGCGGATAATAGGGTGTCAAAAAACTATGCTAAATTTTGTACTTTGTTGTCAAAGCACGCACATCTTTGTTCTTAAATGACGTCTCATTATCCGAGATGATCTTGGATGGAATACCAAAACAACATATGATGTTATGTAAAATGAACTCCGCAATGTGGGGCCCAATTGTAGAGGTAAGCGAAATTGCTTCCACCCACTTAGTGAAGTACTATGTGGTCATTATGATAAACATGTGATGACCTGACGATGCAGGGGAGATCTTTCTGTTGATATCTAGGCCCCACTATGAAAATGGCCAAGCCGATTGGATTGACTGCAAGGCTTGAGAAGGTACGTGTGTTAAGTTAGCATGGTGTTGACACTTCATGCACTTCCGCACATATGCGCAACAATCTTACTCTAAATATGGCCAATAATAGCCCATGCGAAGAATGTGCTTGGCGATGGCCATACCGTTGAAGTGGCCACTGCACATACCATAATGCACTTGGGTGATTGCCCAAGTGGACTCCTGTTGGTCAAATCAAGGAGAAGGATCCCTTCGTAGCTCTGACAATACAAAATATCTCCTAGCAAGACATGTTTTGTCACTTTCTATTTGAATGATCTTTTTGCGACATGTGATAATCCAAGTGGGAGGCTACCTAACTTGAGATACTCTCTTAAGGGTGTGTACCAATCCTACTAATTAGAAACCTCAATTGTATGAAGGGTCGATCCCCCTTGAAGTTCATCCCTAGCAAAAGCTGAGCGGGAAAGAACTTGTAGGAATAGCATTGTGTTGCTATTAAGAGGGGTTGGTGAGAACAAAGACCCCCAATTGGCATTATTTAGACTATCATGGATTCAAGATAATCTATCCTGAGATGGTGCAATCTGGATCAGGTGAATTCCTGGTGTTATGTCAGAGCTTGCATGCTCCATCGCGGATTGTGATAATTTTTTGACTTGAATGGTTGTCATTTCACCAGAAGGGTCTTGTGGGATTAGTGACCCCAAGGAGGCCATAGTGTCCGCAAAATGATTTGATGATCGATGGAGTGCCTTGATGTCGTACCATTCAAGCTTTGCCAAGAATTTGTCCACAAGGGATTTGTAGGCCTATAGAACTGGGCATTTGCATTGGAATACCCTTTCACTTGGTTGATAATTAATAGTGAATCACCAAATATATTCAAGTGTTTGATGTTCATGGTGATAGATGTTTGAAGACCTATGAGCAAGGCTTTGTATTTAGCATTGTTATTTGGGCATGAGAAATCAAGTTTAAATGATAAAGGTATTGGAGCCCCTTGCGGTGTGAAAAACATGATTCCTACACCACCCCCTTGATCACATTTAGAACCATCAAAAAATAAGGTTATGTTAGCCTGTGACTCAGGCTCATCAGAATCTGGCAATTCTTTGACATAGAAGACCCCATCATCGGGTAGCTCTACGGTCAGAGGCTGATCGTCTTCGAGAGGAGCCTCTACTAGTTGATCGATGATGACTTGACCTTTGATGGAATTTTGTCCAATGAATTCGATGTCAAACTCCATCAACAACATGATCCATTTCACCGTGTGACTACTATGATAAGTACGACTCATCATGTACCGTAATGGATTCTCCTTAGACACAACATACGTCATATTGCTCAACATGTAATGGCATAGCTTTTTTGTGGAAAATAGCACCGCAAAGCATAGCTTCTCAATGTATGCATAGTTAAGTTCATAACTGACCAAGGTGTGGCTAAGATAATAATTAGCCTGTTCTTTATGTAATTCATTTTTTTGGGCTAGCATGGCACCCAGTGCCACCTCAGTAGCTAAGATGTATAAGTAGAATGGCACTCCTGGTCTAGGTGGTGCCAATACTGGCAATGAAGCCAAGTATTGTTTGATGTCGTTGAAGGCTGATTGGCACTCATCATCTACCCCCTTGTGTAATAATTTATTCATGGGTCTGCACTTGTCGGATAACTGCGCTATGAAGTGCTTGATCGATGTGACCTTACCCTGCAAGCTTCTTAGTTGCCTGATGGTGGTTGGGGGAAGCATTTCAAGGATTGCCTTGACTTTATTTGGATCTACCTCGATGCCTCATTTTGAGACTATGAAACCCAAGAGTTTTCCATATGTGACATCAAATACGCACTTCTTTGGGTTTAGCCTAACCTTGTGTTCGATGAGGTGATCAAGGATCTTGCGTAAGTCATTGAGATGATTTTGGCATAAAAGATATTTGGCCAACAAATCATCCATATAATCTTCCAAAGTTTTATGCATGTGATCGTGGAACATGTATGTCATAGCACGTTGGTAAGTGGTGCCAGCATTTTTAAGGCCAAATAGCATGACCTTATAACAAAATGTCCCCCAAGGCATTGTGAACACCATTTTTAGTTGATCATCGGGATTGATACGAATCTGGTTGTATCCCGAGAAACCATCCATGAGGGAAAGCATTTTGTGGCCTGCTATAGCATCTACCAATGCGTCGATGCTAGGCAAGGGAAAATCATCCTTGGGACTCGCTTTGTTTAAATATTGAAAATTGGTGCATATGTGAATCCTCCTGTCAGGATTTTTGATGGGTACCATGTTAGACATCCATGGTGGGTAATCTATGCAGATGATAAACTATGCATTCAATAGTTTTTTTAGTTCATATTTGACCATTAAGGCCACTGTTGGGTGCATCTTACATAGTTTTTGTTTGATTGGCTTGACTGTCAGATCAAGTGTTAGATTATGTGTGACTAGTTGCGGGTCTAGCCCCAACATGTCTTTGTAGGACCATGCAAAAAGCTCCTTCTTCTCTTTGAGAAGGGCAATGTAATTGTCTTGCTCTTCAAGGGATAGACTTACCCCCAGCTTGATGACTTGCAGATTCATTGGATCATAATCGATGTCTGTGTCAATCATCTCTTCGACTGACATGTGGGATCCGTCCTCCAACTAGTGTGGAGTCAGGATTAGGTGGATATCATCTGCTAAATTTATATCTGTGTTGGTAACGTCAGGTTCCTTGTCAACATGGAAGATATCCTGAGTCTGTCCTAGGGTGAAATGGAACATCCCACCATAAGGCCAGTACTCTAATGGGGATGGTGGTGAGTCAGAATGATCCCAGGCTATGGCATCTAGGTCTAGATACAATGGTCATGTTGGATCGGCTATATTGTGTATGGGGGCGATTAAATCAATGGAGATCATGTTGATGGACTGAGTTTGGTCTTTATTATTGCATGGGTGTTGAATTGAACATTCTTGGTGATCCTTGTGCCTCGGATCTGGCTCTGTGGGTACTGGCACAAAAGGATTGGCCCCATGTGTGGATAGAAGGGTAGGGTTTGCCCTTGGCACTGGTGGCCCTATAGGGTCTCTAGGTGGAGGGTGCTCTCTGTGTGCCCAAAGTGGTGGATGAAGCACTTGTTTTAGCTATACTTGGTTTAAATGCCACCTATGCCTTGGTCCCATATTTAGATGTTCAAACATACCATCGATGTCTATGGGGTATTCTTGTTGCCTCATATGGTTGATATATGCCATCTCAATCTTATCCTCATAGTCGCTAAAGGATATCCATAGGCCTTCATTGGTTCTGACAACCATGTGCCCCTCTGGCTGGTATAGCCTCCCACTAGGCATTTCTTGATCACTTGGCCTTATGCTGGCATGGGAGGCTCATTTTGTTTGAGCATGTGGATTTGGTCCCTTCTGGGTTGTTCCACTCTCTATGGGTGGGCTATATTCTCTAGAGGTGGAAATTTCTCGATTGGAACATTAAAGGGGAACATTACCACAAAGTTCTCTTGATAGTCATCAATGGGTGTCACCTATGAGTGATTGATATCGAACTCAAAATGGTCCCAAGGTGCTACCTCATAACCTGAATCATCTTCAGAAGACCCCCTTTGTTCTTGTTCATATCCTTCTTGGAAGTTACTTCTTGAACTTTATCCTTCCTCGATCAAAGGGGAGGGGTTGTTGAGGTCAACAATGTTTGTTGTTAACAACGGGAAATAATTCCCCAATGTGTATGTAGTGTTGGGATTGGCATATGGATCTTGTTCCAACCCATCCATGTTGCCTAGACCTAAGTCTTGCATGGTTTCTACCAAGATGTCAAGGGGCAAAGGGTGGTTGAACCCTACTCCTGATTTGTCATATGGCATCTGGTATCTTGGTTGACAAAGAGTGTGCATTCCTTGTTTGTATCTTCCCAATCCATATCCATGCCAATTACATTGGTCTAGGTATTTCAAGGAAAATTCTGGGTTGGACAGATAATCAAAATTCTCAGCAAATGGCTCTTCATCCTCTTCCTCTTGTAGGTAGGGTTCAATGTCATTCTTGAGGCCCCCATATACAAAGTTGGTCTAATTTGGTGGGTAGCCTAAAGGGATGATAGTGCCAATGGGGAGGCTAGGTCTCCCCATGTCTTGCATGGATTCGAGCGTAGGTGTTGCCACAATGTTCTGCACTAGGTACTCCCCCAGGCCTGTATTGGCCATTTCAATGGTAATCATCGACGGTTGAGGGGGAGGGAATGGGAGTTCTCCCTGAGTCCACTCCATATTGGGTGAATCAAGTGTCTCGACTTCCATTCGACTGGGCACCTCCTCGATAGAGATGGTTGATACTAATGGTGGTGCCTCCTCTAGGGGCTCATTCTCGTTGTCCTTTGGTGTGGCCACCATAAGTGGCATTGTTGATGAAGGGACAGACAATGAATATGGGTCAGGTTGGTGAGTTGAGGGACTTAACAATGGGGATGTAGGTGAAATCAGACCCTAAGTGGATGAATTCATCTAAAAGTCCAAATGTGTCAATGGGAGGGTCGATTGTGGCATCAGCTGCATCACATTGCAAAACTTAAAGGGCTCTAAGTCTACTGGGACTACATGTACTTGCCCTTCATATGTGTATTTGAGGCATTGATGGGCTATCAAAGGGACACACTTCATATCCCTGATCCAAGGCCGACCTAGCAATATATTGTAGGCCATCTCACCCTCAAGTATGTGACACAATGTAGGAATGGTATTTTGTCCTACTTGGATGGGCAGGACAATTGTGCCAACCGTCGAGCATAACGCGTCGTTGAATGCTCGAAGAGTGTAAGTGGATGCCACAATGTGGGATGCTGGTAGCTTAAGGTTTTTTAGTGTTGCTACCATGATTATGTTGTTGTATGAGCCAGTGTCCACAAATACCCTCTTGAATGGAATCTCGTTGACCCATGCAATGACATGCAGGGGTGGATCCACCATATCACCAGTCACCAATTTCAGTTCATATTCCCTGAATGTTATGACTAGTTTTGTGCATTGTCTCACATGTCCCATAAAGTTGTTGAAAGAATTAGGTTCGTGGGGCTATAGCTCAATGGCTTTGAGTATCTCCATCAGAACCTCCTGATGGGGCGATTATTGTTGGATGAGCTCATAAATGGAGAGCCTAGATGACATGGTCCTTAAACTTTGAGTAAGCTTAGTCCGAATCATGGCCACTAGTCTAGGCGAGGGAGGTTGCGTAGGGCATTGTGGAGGTTGTGACATTGATGGAACATCTCCTATAGCTGCAGCGAGTGCAACCGTGTTTGGGTATCTTTTGTTTCGCGTCACGATGCTTATCATCCCTACGTACCCTTGCATGGGATAGTTTTGTGTTACCTCATTCACTTGTAAAGTCTTTGCTTGCACGTCATGGGAAGGTAGGGGGTCTTTTAGTGCTATGGGATTATCTACCGTGACCGTTTTGTTGTCTATCAAGTCCTGCACTAAGTTTTTGAATTTCCAACAAGTGAAGATGTCGTGTCCTTTCTGCCGATGGAATCTATAATATAAATATTCCCTATATCCCTTGGGTTTTGGTGCGTTGGGGTATATGGGTCTACTTTTTGATAATTTTAACAGGTTTGCCATGAACAAATGGTCAAACAAGGAGTCTCTAGACTCTGGGAACTATGTGAATTGTCGCTTAGGTTGATGCTGCTGATTTTGCTCTTGTTTGTAGTTTTCCTTTTCATAGTTAGCAAGAGGAACTACCTTATAATAACCCTTTGTAGTATGTGTCATTTATGTAGGCGATGGTACAATTATGGCAACTTGATTGACCGCAGCGGGTTTCAGTTGTGTGGGCCCAGTTTTGGCATTTTTGGTCCACTCCTTCTTGCATGGCTTGGCAATATCACTGTCTTGAATTTTGATCTCCTAAATTATCCTGGCTTGCACCAGGGCTTCTTCTAGGGTGGCATATTGCTGCAGCTGCAATAGCATGGAGATCGACCTTATGCAACTCTTTGAAAACATTTGAGTCATGTCGGCCATGGGAGGGAGGTAGGGTAGCTTTGAAAGCAATGTCCTCCATAGATTCTCATAAGTGACTATGGTCTCATCATCATACTACTTAAGGCCATCTAGGTCTCTTAAGGATGACTTCTTCTTGGTGTTGAAGGCAAAACATTCAAGGAACACGTCCACTAGCTGGTCTAGATTATTGATGCTATGCTTCGACAATTAGGTAAATCAATCCGAGGCAGGGCCTGCGAACGTGGTTATAAAAATTCTCAGAAGCAATGCATCATTGTCCTGAATGCCAAAGCATTAACTCAAGAACCTTGTTACGTGCTCTTGGGCATCCTCATCACCTCAAAAAATTACCAATTGAGGCATTTTGAAGTGGTCGGGGTATGGGGGTGCCGGAACTGAAGGATGCACAGGGTGACTACAGATCTGGCGTAAGGTAGGATTTTGGGGCCCTGAAGTCTTAGTCTCCATAGACTCTAAGAAATCTAGCAGCACTTTGTATGCATCAGAGTATTTGATTTACTCTTCTTTGGTTTGTTCTCATTGTGAATTGCGAGGAACTTGAGGCCTATGGAGGGGTATCCGGATGGCACCCCCCTGCCTTGGTAGGGCGTTTTAGCCCGCTCTTCTTCTCGCTCAAATTCCTCATAGGCTTCTTGGGGATTTTTTGGGCATGACCTATAAACATGGACGGGCGCTCGAGGGAGGCACCCATCATTTGTTCTAGGGGTGGCATCCCATTCAGGTCTCAAAGGTCTTGGAGGCAACACTTGATAAGGTCACAAAGACCTGTCCCGCACTAAGGGGTTGTGCCTCTCATAAATTTTTGTCCTATGTGTGTGGGGGGTTGGAATCCTCTCATGCATAGTTTTATGGAGCAACTCATCTTTCTGGCGTTGAATGCACTCTCTGTTAAGGTGATACAATTGCTCTAACTATTGCTAATCTTGCCTAAGCTATGTGATTTGCATTTGGTGGGCGGCATGTTTGGCAAATGCTAAGTTGATTTGTTTTGACGTCCTATGTCTAGGAGGCCTAGATGCCTCCCCTACATATCTATCTCGGTCATGGTGATCCGATATCTCTATGGGCCACTTTCCTCTATTGAGGTTAGCAGCATTCACCTGAGGCTCTGGCCTCAATAGGTGATCTTGATAATTAGCAGGTGTGGAGGCGCATTGCTCCCACATGGTGTATTACTCTTGAGGAATATACTAGTTTTCCTCATGCTCCCTTTCATACATGTGAAAGGGATGGGTAGAGTTGGCTTGCCCTATCTGAAGAGCCTTGCACTCTAGATTTGGCCTATTAGTCCTAACAATAATGAGGGGTGTAGGAGGAATGATATAATCATGTGGTCCCTCATTATGAACCCTATGTTGCTTTAGAGCTTCATCGTGTAGTGGCCACTCATAATGAGTGTCTAAGTGAGCCTTCCCATGTGGGTACTCCTCCTGAGAGGGTCTGTGTTAAACAGGAGTGCCCCTCAAAGGGGTGCCTCTATAGTCCTTTTTTGTAGTGGCATAGTGTGGACTACGTTGTGGGTCAGGCTTCCAAGGTGGTATAACCAAGTCCTTGGGGCTATAACGGAGGTGACTTGTGCCTCCTTGTACACTTTTTGCAACTTTTGCCCGTGATTGGGCTTGGCTATGGGTATACACCATGGTGGTGGTATTTCTAGAAAGATATGTATATTTTTATCTCCTTTACAGATTTTTATGCTATACCAAACAAAAGGGGACCACACAAGCAAAGAAATGATTATCTCATTTACAGATTAAATGTGTGCCCTAGATCTGGTCTAATGTGTTCAATTTTTGTTGTGTAAATCTAGTAAAGGAAACTTTGTTATACATGCAAAATGACGGCTCTTGTATCTCCAAAATGATTGCCCCTTCAATATACCATTACCAGGCTATTATACCAAACCTCTCAATATACTCACCCTTATGTGAGGGAGACTAATGGTACGCAAGAGCAGAACAATACGTGGAACATAGGCGGTACGAAAGGGGGATCGCTCTATTTTTGAAACCTACCATAGAAGACTTATCCTCATGCACGGGGAATCACCCTCATTACACTTGGTTAGCTTTCGTCAGGATTTATGTCTAGCAACAGTTGCGATCAGGGTAAATGTATACAAAATCCAAGCCAAGGTGGTGATGAAATCCACCGTTGGTCTTGATCAAGTGTTGGGGTATTAAGACCAACTCCTTGATGTTAATTTTATTAGGTGGCGTGTGTGTGGTTCCTTTTAATCATGTAAAGAAAGAAAACATACAACAAAATATGATTTTCACTAATGTACTGCTTTAAAGTACATTTTATCTTTCAAAAATAATTAGCAGCAAAAGGGAAATCACAACCTACCTAGAACTGACACCTATGATGAGGACTTGCCATTGGTGCAAGTATCATGCAAGAAAACCAGAGAAGAATGCATTCCTAATTAGGTTCCTTCCATGTAATTTACTCTATGTTTTTATTTTCTTTTTCTTATTGCAAGAAGGAAAACAAACTACTTAAATTTTCTATGCAAGCAAAGAAAATAGAAAATTGCAGACAGAAAATATAAAAGCACAGAGGATGTTCAGAAGGCCTACCTCTTCTCTGTCCAAACCAGATGCCTCTGAGTTTCTGCTCATAAAATGCATAGATCTCTAATCATACCAGGGTGGTATGAATAGTAGGTTTGTATTTGTCATAGGGTGGGATGAATACATATTCGTCCTGGGATAAAATGAATGTCAGGTCTGTATTCGTCACAAGGTGGCACGAGTAGCAGTCCAGCGCCTGAATGAGTAGCACGTGCAAAGAATACACAAAAATTTTTATCAAAAACTTGATCCTATTAGCAAGAGATAGGGTCCCATCGTGATCACCACTGAAAGCTGAATGCAGAGTGACAGCGTACCATATTATGATGCAAACAAAATTGATATAAGGTAGATGCTAAATCCTATGAATGCGATGAACAAATGCATGTAGGAAATAAAGCAAAAACAAGATGTAAGCAAAATGAAGTGGGGTATCTTTTATTAATGTTGCTTTCAATATGGTTACAATTCGTCTCCCCCCCTTTGGGGCTCAAAATTTTTGATATAGTTCGTTACATCAATGGATGGTACACTTCCAATGTCTTACGCATGCCCACATTCAAAATGGGTGGTCCAAATGTTGTCGTCGCTTGCATATATGTGTTCATAATTCCTTTCTGCCCCTTCGGTGTTCCTGGTATTGAGATCCTATGTACAAAAAAATAGCAAACAATTAATAGCATATGCGGATATTAGGAAAACATGCAATCCCCAAAGCCTCCGGTCGGTTAATGTAAAAAAGAATGAAACGATGGTCAAAACATGTCATAATGAACCCAAATTTTGACAAAAGCATAAATACATCATCAGGGACCCATTGCAAAAATAACAGTCAGGAAATCATGCATGGATTTCTAATCGCTCCGGGGTGGGATGATTAGGATTGTCACAAAACGTGCAAGAGCGACCTTGCAAATGTCCTACCCAGAGGCCTCCAAAACTCTTGCAAAATTGGGTTTAGGCTAAAAAGAGGTATTTTGAGATGACCCAGAAGGTCATATTTTGCATATTCTACCTATATTGTCCTGTATCCGAAGGCTCTCCCTGTATGTTAGTAAACGAATAAAATGATAAAAACATGGTCAAATCAAGTCGAAATAACATGAAACTTGAACAGCAGCATAATTACATGAAATATGATAGAATGCAAAAATAAAAATATAGAAATCCTTCACATATTTCTAATCACTCCAAGGTGGGACGATTAGGACTGCAGTAGTGTAGCAGGCGCGCGGGAGCAGGACGCCTATCGTTTTGTGCTTAGTTTTGGCACCAATCCAAGTTGTATGGGTCAAAAACATCCTAGGGGGTTGTGTCAACAAATTTGGTGTGGTATTGTGGCTTATTGCTTGGGTTTTGGGTCAATATTGCATTCCTAGTGTTCACCCGATAACCTCTCTTCCAAAAGAGAAATTATGGATGTAGGAAACACAAAAGGGAATGGGGGTACAATTTGGTAGCACTCCGTTGCTCCAAATGCTTCAGCTCTCTTGTTCTTGGGGTGAGGAGGCTCACCCTTTTATAGACCTCAGGGGTCTCCTTTGAATGCGCATGCGAGGGCGCCACTTGGCTCACCATGCCTTTCTTAGGGGAGAGAAGATTCCTCCCTAATTTAGGGCCTCCTTGCATGAGGCCTCCATGATCAAGGCATGCTTGATTGAATTCCATCTCTCTGATTTGAAATTGTTCCTCACAATTGCATTCTCTGAAGGTGAAGTTGGGTGGCAGATCTGGGCTGCCATTTGTCAAGGCTTGACTTTTTGCCAATCAAACCTGCTACTCGTCCCACCCTAGGATGATTGCTTCTAATCGTCCCGAGGTGGGATGAATAGGGAGCAAAGTTCTTAAAAGGTGCCAAATTGACCTCTGACCTTCTAAAACTGATTTGGGAGTGCTTAACCTCTGGAGGCTGCCCTAGGGGGTATGTATGCCAATTCGGTCAGTGCTTGTAGTCACATAATTGGATTGGTGTTGTTTTGGTGTCTATAGTAACTTTCTCTAACATAAAAAATTCTTCAACTTTAGAGAAAGAACAAACTATTTAACTTTCTCTATAATAATTTAAGAAAAATCTTAAGTAACTTTCTCTAACATATAGCATTCTTCATCTTTAGAGAAAGAATAAACTATTTAACTTTATTTACTACAATTAAATAAATATCTTAAGTAACTTTCTCTAACATAAATAATTCTTCAAATTTAGAGAAAGAATAAACTATTTAACTTTCTTTACAAAAATTAATGAAAAATCTTAAGTAACTTTCTCTATCATAAAGCATTCTTCAATTTTAGAGAAAGAACCAACTATTTAACTTTCTTTACTACAGTTAAAGAAATATCTTTCGTATCTTTCTTTAACATAAAGTATTCTTTAACTTCAAATAAAGAACAAACTATTTAACTTTCTTTACAACAATTAAAGAAATATCTTAATAAAAATTTTGTATCATAAAGTATTCTTCAACTTTATAGAAAGAATAAACTGTTTAACTTTCTTTACAAAAATTAAAGAAAGATCTTAAGTAACTTCGTCTAACATAAATTATTCTTCAACATTAGAGAAAGAACAAACTATTTGACTTTCTTCACAAAAATAAAAGAAAGATCTTAAGTAACTTTCTCTAACATAAAGCATTCTTCAACTTTAGAGAAAGAATAAACTATTTGACTTTCTTTACAAATAGTAAAGAAAGATATTAAGTAACTTTCTCCAACATAAAGTATTATTAAACTTTAGAGAAAGAACAAACTATTTAACTTTCTCTACAATAATTAAAGAAATATCTTAAATGAATTTCTCTAACATAAAGCATTATTCAACTTTAGAGAAATAACAAACTATTTAACTTTCTTTACTACAATTAAATAAATATCTTAAGTAACTTTCTCTAACATAAAATATTATTCAATTTTATAGAAAGAACAAACTATTTAACTTTCTTTACTACAATTAAATAAATATCTTAAGTAACTTTCTCTAACATAAAGCATTCTTCAACTTTAGAGAAAGAACAAACTATTTAACTTTGTTTACAAAAATTAATGAAAGATCTTAAGTAACTTTCTCTATCTTAAAGCATTCTTCAACTTTAGAGAAATAACAAACTATTTAACTTATTTACTACAATTAAAAAAATATCTTAAGTAACTTTTTCTAGCATAAAGTATTCTTCAACTTTAAAGAAAGAACAAACTATTTAACTTTCTTTACAACAATTAAAGAAATATTGTATTAAACTATCTCTATCATAAAGCATTCTTCAAATTTCTATAAAGAACAAACTATTTAACTTAATCTACAAAAATTAAAGAAATATCTTAAGTAACTTTCTCTATCTTAAAGCATTCTTCAACTTTAGAGAAAGAATAAACTATTTTACTTTCTTTACTTTAATTAAAGAAAGATCTCAATTAACTTTCTCTATCATAAAGCATTCTTAAACTTTAGAGAAATAACAAACTATTTAACTTTCTTTACAACAATTAAAGAAAGATCTTAAGTAAATTTCTCTATCACAAAACCTTATTCAACTTTAGAGGAAGAACAAACTATATAACTTTCTTTACTAGAATTAAACAAAAATCTTAATTAACTTTCTCTAACATAAGGTATTCTTCTACTTTAGAGAAAGAACAAACTATTTAACTTTATTTACAATAATTAAAGAAATATCTTAAGTTACTTTATCTAGCATAAAGCATTATTCAACTTTAGAGAAAGAATAAACTTTTAAACTTTCTTTGCAACAATTAAAGAAATATCTTAAGTAACTGTAGAGGAGTAAAACTGCACATCACGTACTATTCTCGGTTGGATCTGCTAAGATTGAGGGTGATCGTGGCGGTGATATATTCTATACACTTGATTGACAAGGAAAAGGGTTCACCAAAAATGCTTTTACGACTCTCTCCAAGTTTGGGGTAAAAATGTTTAATATGTTCAATTAAGCAATCATTTATGTCTGGCCTCTATAAAATGTGTAAAATAAGAGAGCGAAGCAAGACATGCAAGATGCAATAAAATAGTATCTAACCCTAGTATGATTCTTTGATTCAATAATTTCTAACCCTAAGTTACAATAAATAAAATTCCTTTTTTTCTTTGAGCAAGGGTACAAGTAAGATGCATAGATAAGACTAAACCCTAAATACACACTATATGCTCTTATTATTTTGAATACCTAAAAGATATGTAATCAAATGCTTTTACTTTTATTTATATCCTAGGTTTGAATATAAATGAATAAAAGCAATCAATAAACAACCTAGATATATACTAGGGAACTTAATTGAATTTATGTTTGATCCAAGCTTTATCTTGTGTCCAAAAATATCCCACAACTTCAACTTGCAAAAGATAGTCTTACAAAAACCCTAGAAAATATGATCAACATTAGGGAGCCTGCTTAGACCGATGGGAACATAGTAGTCAATCCCCCTAGGTCCTTTTAGTTGACCTTTAGAAATCAAGAGTGAATGTTGATATTTTTTGGAAATGGATAAACAAAATGCAATGAAATAGAACAGTGCAAAAAATAGAATGTAAACAGCAATATGATATCCTAAATGCAGCATGCAAGCATAGACCTAGGGTTTGGAAGTTAATATTACCTCCAAACTTAATGCAATAAAAATTGTGCCCTATACAGGGCATCTATGCTCTTGGCTTTGCCAAAATTATACCCTATAAATATGGGGTAAAATTGTGTAACATATCAATGAAATCATTAGATCGATGTGAAATGAGCAAAAAATAGAATGCAATTATTAGTCTAGGAATGATAAAAAGTATAAAAAAACCTAGTGGTAGCGAGAGAGGCATACAAATGGATGAAGACCTCCACGAGATGGTTGATGCCTCTTCAAGGCTCTATCACTTGTCCACCAAGGATAGCGAATCAACAATCCAGTAGAATAACACCAAAATAAACTTGCCAAATATCACTTGAAGAGCATGTGAAAAACTTACAAAAGAATTCGTGATTAACCTCTTAGCTTGCTAATCGTAATGCTAGTTATGACTCGGGTGAAAAGGAGATCCAAAATCCTCATTTTATAAGGGATTTAAAACACAAATAGGTAGGAAAAACCTAAGGGAGGATCAACCTTAAAGAAATGAGCTCAAATGTTGGGTTTTTTAAGAGAAAACCCTAAGTTACCAAAATCATGCCCTGTAAGGGCTGACTGTCATGACCCTCCCTGGAAGACTTTTTAGCACAAAGAAACAATGTATTAATCTATGATCTTTTAATATCTAATTTGAGTAATTGAACCAACTATGCGATATTTATTTGATTAAAAAGAGCATGGTATTGCTGACATATTACCAAATGTGTAGGATTAGGTACACTTGTGGGTGGAAGAAGTAGAATCCTCCACCAAAAGCGGGGTACTTGAGGATGGGGAAATGATGATTAAGATAACTCAGGGTAACATGGATGGATACCTTTGTATAGGTATGCTTTATCATTTAGTGATAATCATCAATAGCTATCCACCCTGAGCCTCAAGTTGATATCCTGGTAGCTATCATAAATTCTCAGGCTGAGATGGGTGATTGAATTGATGAAAAGACTCCCTCTTTATCTATTGCATATGTTTGATTGTTTTTTACTTCATCACTTGTTGCATCAATGGTTTGGAGAAAACATGCATAAATTGGTTGTTTTATGAAAATTTTCTGCTTTGCTTAAACCCTTCAAAAGAATAGCATGATGTTAGTATTTGATAAGAAAACCCTTATTCTATATATGTGTGTGTGTATAGTATGTTTATTATTTTTAAATAATAAATGAATTTCATTTATAAATGATAATGGTTTGATTTTAAAAATTGTAAATGGTCTCATTTATAAATAATAATTATTTTATTTAAATGATAAAGGGAACTTTATCTATAAATAATACTTTAATTGTTTTAAATGATAATAAGAGTTTCATTTAAAAATAATATTTGGATTATTTAAATGTTAGTGGAGCCTTATTAATAAATATTGATTATTTTTAATAGTAAAAGAATCTCATTTATAAGAGGGGGGTTGTGGGAGGCTCCCACCCTGGTGGGATGATCCTGTCCCATTTTCCTGCTCCCCTACTCCTGACCTACACCTTTTCTAGGTCCGCAGAATCCACTAAATTTTCTAGGCTTGTTTCTTGTGCCTGATTGATTATTCGTAGTTGTATGGATCATCCCAGAGTCCTTGTCCTAGGTGCCTTTGGTTTGTTGGTTTTTGGCTAGGCTAGTTAGGGTTTATGGCTTTCGAAAGAGGTTTTGGCATTCGCTTACCTGTTCTTGTTTCTTGGGATCACTATCTATATTTTTTGTTGCTTCAAGGGGACCTCATGCTCAGTGTCTAAATATGGTCATCCCTTCCTACTCCAGATCAAGTTTTACAATACCTCTAGGATCTCTCAGCAGATCTAGTATTTTTTTGCTTTTGGATGTTTTGGTGGAGCCTCTTACTATAGTCTATATTTTTTATCTTGGGATGGGATCCTATTATTTTTTGTGCAGTTGTGGCTCTATCTTTCGTGGTTTAATCCCTATGCAGACGTTGGTGGGACTATGTGCTTTTTTTATGCAGGTGGTCATCTATTGGTGGTTCTATTCTGTGTTTTTAAAGGTATTTGGTTTGGGACCTCATTATTAATTGTTTACTATAGTTGTTGGGCTACAATTGACAATCCCTATGTTTAGTTTAGCTCCATTCATGGGTCATCTTGGCGGTTGGTGTCTCTAGAATTTTCCCCTTCATATTGTATTTTTAGCCTCCTTCGTAGAGAGATCTCGAGCCTGTTAAGATATCTAATGTCTGTTGATCCACTCTTCAGGCCATGCTTCCATTTCAACTATTTGTGGGATTCTTCTTGCTACTACTAGGATTTTATATTTACCTGATAGCTTGCTTAGATAACATTGCTTATTTTGGTGGGTAATCTTATTCTAAAGCTGAGTGGGATTGATGTTTCACTCTTGGTCATGATTTTCTTTTATGGACTAGTTTGGTTTTCTTATGCATTTGGATGAGATTCTCTTGCTGGGACAGTTTGTGATGGTCCTGTGCCTTCCTAGATGGGATCCTCCTTTGCTACAGCTACTACCTGATGGTTAATCTCTAGTGGGATTTATTTATTCCTACTACTTTACCCCAGCTTCCATCAGATGGATTTTTCAAATCTGGTTTTATCATTGTTTGTTTTGTTGGCTTCTGGTTTCCCACTTCTAAGGCCATTCCCAAATGGGATTCCATCCTAAGCCCTTTTGTGGACAAGAATCTTGAAATCTAAGTTTATTTTGTTTTTACTACTTTATCGGTTGCTAGGATTTTTGCTCGTATTTTGGCCAACTTAGATTTCAGGTGAGATTTTGGTTTCCCACTTCCTGGGCCCTTCCTAGGTAGGATTCCGTCTTGAGCCCTTCCTAGGTGAGAATCCTAAAATCTAAGTTTAATTTAATTTTACTGCTTTACCGATTGCTAGGATTTTTATTTTCTTTTGGTTTGGCCAACTTAGATTTCAAGTGGTATTTTAAGTTTAGATTTTAATTTTAAATTTTAGGATTCATCCCATTAGGACCAACTTCCTGTTGATTTGCTTTTTCTTGTATGGGTTCGGGACCACCCTTGTGGCATACCCTGACCTTCCTTGTTGGTCTTCGGACCTAATGGTTTTTGTAATCACTTTGTAATAAGGTTTTGGGACCCTTTCAAAACCCACTTTTTAATCCAACTACCAAAAAAAAAGGTCTCCTTTATAAAAAATAGTTGATTTAGTTAAAAAATGAAGGATTATGGAGATAAGCGAATTTCTTTGATAAATCAACCAAGATATTTTAACTCCCATTCGAACGTTGCAAGTTGAGATGTTCGAGTTAATGGGAGGGGTGCCTACCAACATTGAATGGAAGGGTTCCATTTATTATGATCTTATCAAAGAATTTTAATAAGATTATCCTAGGGCAACTACCGCATAGAGGTAGCTAGGGAAGTAATGGTGGGTGGTGTGACTCTAAGGACTTGGGGAGTTGCACAAGTGAGAGAGAGGAAGGGAACCAAAAAGGGAGAGCAAATAGAGAGATTGGGGAAAAAAATTGGATAATGAAAATATGAACCAGCAATCGGTGATTGGAGGATAAGAGGTTCTAGAAAGCATGAGCTAGGACAAAATGGTCGAATCAACCTCAAGGGAAGTGGCCAACGTACCAGGTTGGGTTGAATACTATATCCCTTTGGTTCTAGAATGTTTGTTTGTTCTTATTTTGTGATTTCCATTGGCTCATCCCCATCAGTTGATGGTTGTTTAGGGAATATCTTTCTTTGTGTTAATCCTAATCCATGCTCACATATGAGTTTTTCCTACGTTGTCATTGTGGTATTGTTGTTATATATCACATTTGTGAGAAGTGGGTTCTTTCCTTGGATTTGTTGCTAGTGAACTATTATTGAGAATTTCCTAGAGAATTTGGGTATCGGGCATATGCCATTATGGTGAAACCATGGAGCCCAAAACCATTGTTGGTTATGCTTGCCTTGTAAGTTGGTTTTTGCCAAACCCAGTTGCCCTCATAAACCTCTTTGAAATATTTGGTTGTGCTTTTTACAATTTATTGTTTCATATCGAGGGACATTTGTGAGTGTTGAGTGGATATTTTCCCTCCCAACCATCTATCATCTCCACCTCTACATGAGTAAGCCGTTCCACCACTCCCAAGCTTTGGCATCACCTATTTGGGGTTTCACAACCATCACAATAACCTTCCTCCCTTGTTCTATCTTAGTTGAACCATGAGGTATGTGGTGGTTACCTTGGGCTTTGTTGGCATTCGTCCCTACTGTAGATGTGTGACCGAGTATGAAGAATGGGTTTATATTGTGCCTGTTAGGGATTTTATTTAATTATTTTTGGAAACTTTAATTAATTAAATGAGAGACTTTGCTTATTTTAACTAAGCTTTAACAGAAACCTAAAATGTTCATTGAACCCTGATTAAAAAAAAAAATTAGAGCTTTAATTTAGTAAATAAGTAGAAGGATTATTTTATAGATTAAAGTAATGGGACTTTGGTTTATAAAATGAAAAAATATGATTTTTTTTTAAATTGAAATAGTAAGCTTTAATTTAGTAAATACAAAGAAATATTATTTTATAGATTAAAATAATGGGACTTTGGTTTATAAAATGAAAATAAATGATTTACTTTTAAATTGTAGTAAGCTTTAATTTAGTTAATAAATAGAAGGATTGTTTTATAGATTAAATTAATGGGACTTTGGTTTATAAAATGAAAATATATAATTTTTTTTTTTGAACTTAGAAAAAAACCCCTTGCAGGGCCGCCTTGGTCTGAGAAAACATGACCAGAGGGTTATACACCTTGGTCTGAGAAAACATGACCATGGGGTTATACACCGTCAAAATCACCTGGAAGTCATATCCGACCAACCACACCAACATAATCAACTGGATTTTGGGTACCCAATGTGTGTTTGGTAGGGTGGAGATTCAAACCAAGGACCTCTCTTGGAGGATTATCCTACCCTCTCCAACTCACCTAAGCACGTGGGTAATATATAATTTATTTTTAAATTGAAGTAGTAAGCTTTAATTTAGTAAATAAAGAGAAGGATTGTTTTATAGATTAAAGTAATGGAACTTTGGTTTATAAAATGAAAAGAAATGATTTATTTTTAAATTGAAGTAGTAAGCTTTAATTTAGTAAATAAATAGAAGGATTGTTTTATAGATTAAAGTAATGGGACTTTGGTTTATAAAATGAAAAGAAATGATTTATTTTTAAATTGAAGTAGTAATATTTAATTTAGAAAATAAATAGAAGAATTGCTTTATATATTAAAATTAATGGGACTTATCTACTTGTTGTGGTGCAGTGGTAAATGCCCTAGGTGCTGGTAGAGGTCGACCCAAGTTCCATTCCCCTTGTCTCCATCCTGCAAATATATGGTATAGTTAGGAATGTCCTATGTACTAGTAGAGGCCGACAAGGTTCCATTTCTCCTATGCCCAACCTATTGAAAGTGGCACCTCGAAAGGGGTGTTTTCCACTATAAATTAGTTTTTAGTTCTAGCTCAGGAAGCCATCCATTCCATGGATATGCAAAATTCTCCTTCTATGTTCATCCGGTTAGACTTATCCAAAGCTTATGACAGAGTGGATTGGCACTTCCTTATCAAAGTTTTGAGGCAATTTGGTTTCTCTAAGGATTGGATGGATTGAATTATGGGATGTATCTCTTCAGTTTCCTACTTAGTTCTTATCAATGGCAGGCCTTCTCAGTCTTTCCCAGCTTCCAGAGGTATTAGGCAAGGTGACCTGCTATCCCCTTATTTATTCATCATTCTTGCTGAATTCTTGGGTAGGACTATAACCAAAAAGAGGGAAAACAAAACCCTTGAGGGAGTTACCATTGCTCATGGAGCTAGACCTATCTCTCATATTCAATTTGTGGATGACTCTACCCTTTTAGGTAAAGCTACAGTTAAGGAAGCTTCTAATATTAAGCAAATCATTAGCTATTTTTCTAAGGCTCATCGGGCGGTTGATCAATGAAGACAAATCTAAAGTTATTTTCTTTCACCGCTCTCGCTCGACGAGGAATCCATGGTCTGGGATAAATTAAGATATAAGAAGACCTCTCTTCCAATCACTTATTTAGGTATTCCCATAAATATTCAAAGCAAAAAAATAAAGATTGGAATTGGTTGTTGGACAAAGTCAAGAAGAAAATTGGAAAGTGGACCAACAAGTGGCTTTCTTTTGGGGGTAGAATCACCTTGGTAAAATCAGTCCTTCAAGCTATTCCTATTTATGTTTCTTTCGTTTTGAATATCCCAAAGGTTGTTCTTCAAGAATTGGATCAAATCAGTCATTGTTTCCTTTGGAGTGGTACTAAGGAGAAAAGAAAATGGGCCTTGGTGAAATGGGATACTTTATGTCTTCCTAAGAGTGAATGGGGGTTAGGATTCCGGTCTTCTATTAATAACAACAAATATTTAGCTGCTAAATTATATTGGAGGATGTTGCATAACCCCAATGCTCTTTGGGCCAATAATCTCCGTGCTAAATATGTTGAGAACAAAAGTCTTGAAGACCTTGTTCGCTATCAACTTCCTACCAAAGGTTCTCCCATTTTAGCAGTTCTTAATACTTGGTGAGGATTTGACAAAGAAAAAATTATTTTGGATCATTCATAATGGTCAACATGAAAATTTTTGGACAGATTCTTGGGATGGTCACAAGCCTTTGATAACTCAGTTTTCCGATTGGAGGCCTTGGATGGAGGAGCTTCACCGAGCTAATTGGATAAAGGTGGCTAATTACTATCGATACCAAACTGGTAATTCAAAGGTTGGTAGATATTGGATCCCTATTGAGGACTGGCCTATTCAAATCCCGGAAAGGCAAAGACAAGATATCCAAGGCATCCTTCATATGAGATCCCTCTCTTGGTCCCATGAAAAAGATTGTTTTGGATGGAACAACACTACTAAGGGTGAGTATTCAGTTGCTCAAGGTTATTTGACCTTATGCCATAATAATCCCAACCATTCTTCTGACATATTTTCTCAATTGTGGGCTCAAAAGCTCTAGCCTAAGGTGAGGTTCTTTAATTGGCTTTTATTGCATCGTAGGGTGCTTACTGGTGAGCAACTTATGAAGTGTGGTTTTCATGGCCCTTTTAGATGTGAAATGTGTGAAGAGAATGTAGAAAATATCAACCATATTTTTATTAAGTGTACTTAGCCTTTGAGCTATGGAGGAGAATGGCAAATTTACTTGGCTTACAGTGGTCCAATTTTTTCACTTTTGAACGACTTTGGAGGGATTGGCCTAATCAAGAGGGTGTTGATCATTTTATTAGGCGATAAGTTTGGATGGGTTCTACCATTCTTCTTTGGAATATTTGGATTGAAAGGAAGCAACCGAATTTTTAATCAAGATAGGAAGGATATTCACTATATTTGGCAAAAGACCATAGCCAACTTAGTTGAATCAGTCCATCAACTCCTTAATCACCCCCAAAACTCCCACCAAAGATGGGATCAAGTGATGCAAATATTGAAGATTAAACCTTCTAAGGGCAACCATCTTAAAGGGAATGTGAGTATTAGTAAGATGGATAGGACTAGAAATTGGCAACCTCCTCCTACAGATTTTGGAAAATTCAATACTGATGGAGCCTCTAGAGGGAACCTTGGAAATTCCAGTGTGGGAGGAATTGGTAGACTTTTAGATGGCTCCCTGGTTTTTACTTTTGCTGAGAATTTGGGTATTCTTTCCAATAACCTTGCTGAGAGGTATGGTATCCTTAGAGGCCTTTAGGAGGCTACTAAGGTTGGATGGGAAAAGGTGTTAGTTGAGTCTGATTCTCAACTTATGATTAATCTCTTGAAGACTCATAAGAATCATAAGGTGGATTGGAGAATAAAAAGAATTATTGAGAAGATTCAGTTAATCCAGATGAGATTTTTGAAAGTTGATTACAATCATGTGGTCAGATATCAAAACAAGAGTGCTAATGCTTTAGCTAATTGGGATTTGGACAAAGGTGATCTTACTTGTTATGGCCACCCTCCTATATGGTGGGCTTCTCAAATTAGGGAAGCTCTTCTTTCTATCATTTCTTTGGATGGCTTCAGTTCTGAAGGTACCTAGTTTCTTCTTGTTTTTTTTTTTGTTTCTCTTTGGTTCATTTAGTTTTTTTAGTTCCCTAGCTCATTCTATTCTTTATTTTGTTTCCTCTGTTGATTCTTGCATTAATAGTCTTCTGGTCTAGATAGGTCATTGTTTTGTTCATTTTTTTTTTTTCTTTTGTCTTATTTGTTTTTTTGTTTAGTTTTTTAAGGTGGGTGGGTTCTTTTGTTTTGTTTTGTTTTTGTGTTCTTTGTGTTGTTTTTTGTTGTTCTTGTGTTTTTTTTGTTTTGTTTTTTTTTTTATGTTTTTTGTTATTGTTCTTGTGTTTTTTTCGTTCTTGTTCTTGGGTTTCTCTTTGTTTGTGTTATTTCATTTTTTTATGTGTGAGTGTTTTCTATGTTTTTTGTTTTTGTTTATTGTCTCGTTGTTGGTTGTTTTTATTTTTATTTTATTTATTTTATTTTTTAGGTTTTGGTTGTGTTTATTTTTCATGTTTTTTTGGGTTATGTCTTTGTAGTGTTCTGTTGTTTTTGTCTTGTTTGTGTTTTGTTATGTGGTTCTTGTGTTTTTCTATGTGGTTTATGTTTTGGTTTCTTTTATCTTATTGTGCATGTTTGGTTGTGCTTTTGGTTTTGACACACTCAAGGAGCATGTTTTTTATTTTATTTTATTATTTTTGGTGTTATTTACTTTTTTTAATTTGGTTTTGTGTGTTTGTTTGCTCCTTGAGTATGTCAAAGGTGGTAGGCCAGGTCCGAGTCCTGGGCGTTTTTGGCGGAATGGATACCCAAAATTGAAGTAGTAAGCTTTAATTTAGTAAATAAAGAGAAGTATTGTTTTATAGATTAAATTATTGGAACTTTGGTTTATAAAATGAAAATATATGATTTTTTTAAAATTGAAGTCGTGAAGCTTTAATTTAGTAAATAAATGAAAGAATTATTTTATAGATTAAGGGTATGGAACTTTAATTTATTAAACAAAGACAAATCTGATTAAAGTAAAAACCGTGATCTAATATGTGCATGTTGAATGACTCTCTAATGGTATTTGAGAGGGGAAACAAAAGTAATGATTCTTTTGTGATATTAACTATGCATTAGATGGTTAGAAACTTGATTAAATTTGTATAGTTGCAATTTGACAAAGTAAATTTTAGATGCATTTAGAGGCATGCCTATCTTGAACCATGAGTGCCCTAATCCCCTACAATCCTCAAATGATCGAAGGAAAGAGGAGGAGCGAAGAGGTGGATGGGATTAATGCACTAGTTTGTTCTCTAATTACCATTTACTTATGCTCAAATAGACTAGATTTGTAGGGATATATCTCTAATGTATCATGATGTAGTACTTATGCTTTAAAAGTGTGGGGGGCTTTACCATACTATGATGTATGTAATAAAAATGGAATGATGAAGATTATATCTTTCAATTTACTATTGAATTATTTATATTTTGTATTATATTCTCTTTCAATTAATGTTACCTCCTTTAAAATGTTGCTTCTTTCCTAGCATATTTGATTGCTTTTTGTTAGATTTAGTATCTAGAATTGTTCTGGTTTTTCCCTGTTAATTAATAAAACCTAAGAAATAAGTTATAAGGTGAACTTAGAGGGTGAACTAATGTATTGAGACCCCTTAGGGTGAACATAGGAAGACCTAAGGGATTAAGACCCCTTAGGGTGAACATAGGAAGACCTAAGGGATTAAGACCCCCTTAGGGTGAACATAGGAAGACCTAAGGGATTAAGACCCCTTAGGGAGAATGGTAACTAAGTTTATGGAAAGTCTACATTTGAGTTAAGATAGCTCGTTTTGAAGACGATATGGATAACTTAACTTGCAATACTCATAACATACCTGCACATACTGGCTTGTGTATGGTATCAAGATGCGTTTATACCTTTTATTTAATGAAAGTAATAAGTTCAGCTCATCAAGAGTTATGATATGGATAGACTTATTTGTAGTAACACATTACACCTACACAGATAGACTTGTGTGAGGGTATTTCATGAGATGTAGCTTTTCAATAAAACTTAGGGGATTTAAACAATAGGTTAATATTAGGTTGGTTAGGGGTTTATGAATCCCTATCCTTAGTAAAAAAAAAAAACTTTTTTTGTGTGTTTTATTATAACTTAATTTGGGTCATTACACTAACTATGATTTTAGCATAGCTAGGTAAAAATAGGGGAAGAGGGGAGAAGAGAGGCCCAAACTTGCATTTGGGAAAGTTGGAGGGTCTCTCTAAGGTTCTAGGGAAAATGACTCACTTGGGTGGGTCAATTTTCTATGTCTACATTTTACCCCATATTTAATGCATTTATGGCCTAATAAATGTGTCAAAGAAAGATGTAGATACCTATGGCTAAAGAACATCAAATAAAAAAGGTGTAGCTAGTTTAGAAGAAAGGGATGGTAAAAAATTGTGTCATTTTGGACACTTTCATATTTTTGCATACAAATCAAGGTATTAGGAACATTAATGCCGCTTAGGCCAAGGTGCCCCCTAGATTTTTAGAAGGAATGTAAAATTACTAATAAAAATTGAAATGGTAGATGCAGAAGAAGAGAGAGTGAAGATAGCAAAACATAATGGAGAGAAAAAATATGAAAAAGAAGAATAAAAGGGCAAAAGGGGGTGAAAACCCTAATTAATTTTCACCATGCAAAGAAGAAGAAAATAGATCTAGAGAAAAGAATAAAATGGTGCTACATGTACACCATTCAGCTATTATGAGGGGTAATTCCAACGTAGCATAGGATCGAGTATAGGTAAGGGCTAACATCCTCCCTCTAGTTTAGGTTAGGTTAGATTTAGTTTAATTTTTAACATTTTTTTCCATTTTTCTCCAAAATCACCATACATGATCTAAGCACGATTTTGGGGTTTGACCATAATTTTGGCTAGTTTTCTATGGTGATCAAAATTACTCCCCAATATTATGGGGTGCAATTTTGTGAAATTGAACCCTACGAGTAAGGGATATGATTTTAGAGAAAGGAGAAGGATGAAATCATGCCCAAAACCAGATAATCACAATTTCACAAAGAGAAAGAACAAAGGGAAAAACAAACCAAGAAGAAAAATTGAGGAAAATAAGGGAAGATAGCAATCTAGCTAGACTAGAAAGCAAAAATTTTAAATTTACAAGTTTGATTGATTAGGCATGTTGAACTAATTTAAAATTTTATTTTTATTTTTGGATGCAACATGATGTACTGAAGAGTTGTGAGTGGCAATCGAGCTCCTTGGAGGTGGATCTAGAGGACCTCTCATAGGTAGAGTGAGGTACCCTAGAGGCAGTGGGGCTACATCACCTAGTAGAAATGTCCCAAGTGGAGGCAGACTGGGTGCTACTTACGATGCTAGTAGAGAGATGGTATCTGAAATAGTCAGCCTTTTTATTATCGATAAGGGATATGATGGTCACACTACAGGATGTGTGGTGCATCTTGTACATCTTCATAATAGAGAGGGTATTTTTTAAGGTATTATGGTAGCAGACCATATTATAGAGATTTTTTGGAGTTTGTATCCACCAGGTGTGAGCGAGCTCAATCCTGGTCAATGAGCTAGTAGGGCACTATGGGGTTGATGCTTTGATGATCATGCTCTATGGGATGGTGGTGGGGTTGCTAGTCTACCACATGAGTTAGTGATAGTTGCCATGGGTATTGGTAGGGGTAGTGGCAGACATGCGAGACCAATGAGTCCAGTTTGTATGGGATCCATATGTGTTGTCCTATTTGTATAAGATATTGTACAATGTCATGTACAAAGGGTATACAAGGGTGGTTTGTATAACCTTGCTCTAGGTGTGGTGATGGAAGCACATAGTAGTGCAGAGATCATATACACTTCCAAGGCCATTACCCAACCCAGAGTGGTTGATAGCATATATATGGACCAAGAGCTACGAGCAAGTCTAGAGGACATATGATAATATCCTTCCACTAGCGAGGCAAGTGATAGATGAGCTATGAGATCAAAGTATTGTATGATGATCATGGCATCTACACCCTATGTGGATAGAATATACGAAGGAACTAGCTAGGGTGAGGAGGATTAGGTGGGTCCCGACAAAGAAGGGGGAGCTAGAGATTTTTTTATTTGATTGATTCCAATGGTAGTTCGATATCTTTTAGGAGATCCCAAAATTATGAGACTACTGGTACAGGTGGGTACAGAGGTATCCATCAAGAGTTAAAGGGTATCTTGGTGTGAGGATATGGTATGAGGAGGACCTAGATGATCCACTCTATGTGGATCCAGGGGTGGACAACATCGTGATGGCTCTTAGGTACTAGAGATGGTACAGGGGTATCATACCCCCAAGGATCTCCTAACCAGTGTCACTCTAGAGGTGTCAAATTATGGATCAATAGATGTAGTTGGCACTTTGAAAGGCCACTCAACAATCCATAGAGCAATAGCAGTAGAGCCAAGGGGCCCTACAATAGATATAGGCTTGAGTTCAATTAGAGATAGTGGTAGTAGCCACCAATACTACTAGGACTAGGGAGGTCAGATCAGTAGGAGTTACCCCCATGATGATTAGAGAGAAAAGAACAAACTATTTAAATTTATTTACAACAATTAAAGAAATATCTTAAGTAACTTTCTCTAACATAAAGTATTCTTCAACTTTAGAGAAGCAACCAACTATTTAACTTTCTTTACAGCAATTAAAGAAAAATGTTATTTCTCTAACATAAAGTATTTTTCAACTTTAGATAAAGAAAAACTATTTATTTTTCTTTACTATAATTAAAGAAATATCTTAAGTAACTTTCTCTAACATAAATCATTCTTCAACTTTATAGAAAGAACAAACTATTTAACTTTCTTTACAACAATTAAAGAAATATCTTAAGTAACTTTATCTAACATAAAGTATTCTTAAAAATTAGAGAAAGAATAAACTATTTAAATTTATTTACAACAATTAAATAAATATCTTAAGTAATTGTAGAGGGGGAAAATTGTGCACCGTGTATGATTCTTGACTAGATCCATTGGGATTCGAGGTGATCGTGGTGGCTGTTATATTCTCTACACTCGATGGAAAAGGAAAAGGGTTCACCAAGAACATTTTTAGGACTTGCTCCAAGTCTGGGGTGAAAATATTTAACATGTTTAATTAAGCAATCACCTATGTCTAGCCTCTATAAAATATGTGAAATAATATAGTGATGCAAGATACACAAGATGCAAGAAAATAGTGTCTAATCCTGGTATGATTCTTTGATTCAATTATTTCTAACCCTAAGTTGCAATAAACAAAATTCTTTTTTCTTTGAGCAAGGGCACAAGTGATATGCACAGATAAGACTAAACCCTAGATGCACAATATATGCTCTTATTCTTTTGAATGCCTAAAAAAATGTATACAAATACTTTTCCTTTAATTTATATCCTAGGTTTGAATAGAAATGAATAAAAGTAATCAACAAACATCCTAGAGATCTACTAGGGTACTTACTTGAATTGGTGTTTGATCCAAGCTTTATCGTGTGTCCAAAAATTTTCCACAACTTTAACCTACAAAGGACAATCTTACAAAAACCTTAAAAAATATGATCAGTTTTAGGGGGTTGCTTAGGTCAAGCCCCCTAGGTCCTTTTAGTTGACCTTTAGAAATCAAGAGTGAATGTTGAACTTTTTTTAAAATGGATAAATAGAATGCAATGAAACAGAATAGTGTGAAAAATAGAATTTAAACAACAATATTATGTCCCAAATGCAACATGCAAGCATAAACCTAGGGTTTGGGAGTCAATCTTACCCCCAGACTTAACGTAGTCAAAATCATACCCTTTACAGGGTATCTATGATCTCATATTTATCAAAATCATGCCTTGTAAATATGAGGTATGATTTTGCAGTAGATCAATGAAACAGTAGATCGATGTGAAATGAGCAAAAACTAGAATGCAATTAATAATCTAGAGATGATAAAAAGTACAAAACAACCTAGTAGTAATGAGAGAGGAAAACAAAAGGATGAAGACCTCCAAAATATGGTTGACTCATCAAGACTCCAACACTTGTCCACTAGGGGTAGCAAATCAACAATGCAAGATAATAACACTAGAAAAACTTGCCAAAGATCACTTGAAGAGCATGCAAAAACTTGCAAAAGAATTTGTGATTAACCTCTTAGATTTCTAATTGTAATTCTAGTTATGACTGGGGTGAAAAGGAGATCCAAATTCCTCTATTTATAAAGGATTTGAAACACAAATGGATGGGAAAATCCTAAGGGAGAATCGGCCTTAAGAAGTTAGCTCGAAAGTTGGGTTATCTAAGAGAAAACCTTAACTTGTCGAAATCACGCCTCGTAAGGACCATCCAAATTTTTGGCAAAACTAGGAAAAATGAGGGGAAGAGGGGAGAAGAGAGGCCCAAACTTGCATTTAGGCAAGTTGGAGGGTCTCTCTAAGGTTCTAGGGAAAATACCTCACTTGGGTGGGTCAATTTTCCATGTCTACAGTAACTTTCTCTAACATAAAGCATTCTTCAACTTTAGAGAAAGAACAAACTATTACATTTTTTTACAAAAATTAAAGAAAGATCTTAAGTAATTTTATTTGACATAAAGCATTCTTCAACTTTAGAGAAAGAACAAACTATTTAACTTTCTTTACAACAATTAAAGAAATATCTTAAATAACTTTCCCTAACATAAAGCATTCTTCAACTTTAGAGAAAGAACAAACTATTTAACTTTATTTACTACAATTAGATAAATATCTTAAGTAACTTTCTCTAACATAAAGCATTCTTCAATTTTACAAAAAGAACAGACTATTTGACTTTATTTACAACAATTAAAGAAAGATCTTAAGTAACATTTTGTAACAGAAAGCATTCTTTAAATTTAGAGAAAGAACAAACTATCTAATTTTCTTTACAACAATTAAATAAATATATTAAGTAACTTTCTCTAACATAAAGCATTCTTCAACTTTAGAGAAAGAACAAACCATATAATTTTCTTTACAACAATTAAAGAAAGATCTTAAGTAACTTTCTCTAACATAAATCATTCTTCAACTTTAGAGAAAGAACAAACTACTTAAATTTCTTTACAACAATTAAATAAATATCTTAAGTAAATTTCTCTAACATAAAGCATTTACGTCTACACTCGACCATCCAAAATGCATACAAATCCAAACACTAAGAAAAAATATAAGGAAAATGAAGAGCTAAGAAAATAGGACACAATCCAGTACTCAGCCAATTATATAAGGGTCTAAATCATGACTCCAGTGAGCAACCAATACCAAATAACCCCTAGCAACCTTATGCATTCCCAACAACTCAGTAAGATAGCCATGGAATCAGCTTTTCTACATAGGTAAAAGAGTTAAATCAAACCAAAGTAAACAAAACTTAGATAAAAGTAAACATAGCTAGACGTTAGGTGATGAATCACATTTAACATCAAAATAAAACTCCACGCATTCTAAAATAACTAATCCATGGCAGCAAAAAGGATTTAAACCTTACGTCTAATATTAATAAACATAGAAGTGTCAACTAAGCCAACCATAAAAGAGATAGCACATGTATTTCTGATGAACTTTGTGCTCCTCCTCTTTTCTTAGCCTTGAGCTCTCCTCCTTTCTATGCTAACCCAAATCCTTTCTCAACTCAAGCTTAAAACTACAAGGAGGAAAAGAAAATATGAATTTGAATGGAGGTAGTCACCCTTGAAATGTTCAAGAAGGTGTTGTCCAAAGATTCTCGTCACCCTGGTCACTACTAAGGAAGTTCGCTCCTTAGTGAGCTAAACGTATTTACTTAAATGATGTTTAAACCAAAGTTGCTTTAGCACTAATCTTAAATCCAATTTAGCACCTTTTGGTATTAATTAATTCCTTTAACATTATCAAATTAATTAATACTTTATCAAAGGATTAAATCCATTAACTAATTAATTTAGTACTACAAAAGTATTAATATTTTCCTCTAATTAATACTTAATGAATCTATGACATTAATGCTAACATAAGCAAACATAGATTTATTCAAACAATGTTTCACACCATTTTTTTATCCCTAAGTAGGTGGTCTCCTTTAAGATAGTCTAATGCTATTACCAACCTATTAAGGAGACTCATTGCATATGCAACTTCATGGCCCAAGGGTGTGAACATGATGACAAACAAAAATGTAAATGCATCTATATGATGGGTGATATATTACCCAAAGTTGTTAATGAGCGAGTCATCACCATAAATTCCCTAAATATCTTTCTTTGTAGGTGGTTCACCCATATGAAATCTAGGAAAAGCTTACAAAGGTGTTGTTTTTAGAAATAGTGAAGCAAAATTCTCCTCACTTAGAATCATATGGAACTTTAACTAAAAACTATGTGAAGGCTAGGGCACTTCTTACAGGGATTAAAATTACAATAGAAAAAAATTGAAAATAAATTTCAATTTGAGGACGTCATAAATTATCATCAATACTATTAATAAAATGGATGTGGATACCGGATAAAAAATAATATTATTATCGATGTTCATCACCTATTATTAGAGGTAATCTCTTAGAATTGTGAGCATATTTATAGAGAAATAAACTGAGTAGCAGATAATTTAGCCAATTACAATGTTGATCTTCATCTTGGTGAAATTCAAATTTTAGAAGACAATTGGCCAAGTGAGATTTTATCATATAATCACTTATTTCAAGAATATGATTGTGGAAACATAGCACTTCCATAAATTTGAAGAAAATATTTAATAGAAAAAAATAAAAAATTGTGATAATAAGACATGTTGATTATGGTTTAATTGACATAACAAAAAATGTGATATTTTGGTATTTTTATGGAGGCAGACCCCAATAAAAAACGACATGTAACTTATTAAAAAATATATTGATAATTTACTTTTACCTTTTACTCTTTATCATGATCTAGACTTTTTATTCTACATTGAATATTATAATAATATTTTTATTATATTATTTTTTATTATCATTATTCCTTGAGAAGCATTCAAAAGTTACCATGCAAGGTACTTAATGCCATAGTCTACATATTTATTTTTGTAATACAAATACAAATAATGTAGAAAATTTTGATGATGTCATTCCTCTTGAGGATATAATAGTTATTCTTTATATATACCTTTATAATTTACGTATAATTATCTCTAGGCTTAAGAGGTGCCTAGACACAATCTCACCATGTTACCTTCATATACAATGGTCACTTTGGATGATGATGGTGTTCATTGACAATCTCTTCCCTTTTTAAAAATGCATATCATATTAAAATAATACATTGTAGAATACATTAACCATTGCCTTTTTGTTGAATCTAGAATAAAAACATAATAACAATAAAATAATTGTTTGATATAGTTTGTATTTTCTTCTTATAATACACTTTTCTATTTCAATACGTATCATAGTTTGTGTTCTAATTGGTATTGATTTTTTGATTAAGGAAGCTGGGGCAATTTATATTTCTTTATGTTCAAGAATGACACATCCTATTTCTAATGTATTCAAATAGATAAATGGATACTTATATATATATATATATATGAAGCATATAAATTGAATGTAGCATATAATATTCTTGTATCCCATGAAAATAGGTTTGGTGTAAAGAACTTCCAAAAAAAATGATTCAAATGTTACTAGTTACTTATAGGATTTTAACTTGAAATAGTATAAGAGATAAGTCTTCCAAGGCTCCTTGATTTGCTACTTTTGCTTGAATGTAAAAGAATTAATAGATTTTCTTCTTTTGAAAGGCATCTTTACTAGGGAAGGCCAATATATCTTCTATTGGTTGAGGGCCGCTTTAAACTACCGTCTTTAAAACTTTAAGAAATTAAGGATTGCTTTTAGGTTAATAAACTCAATTCATCCTTATTTAAGGTTAAGTGCTTATAACAACCATTTACTAACATCAACACTAAACCAACAAGATTGAGGGAAAGAAAGGTATGGTATTAGATTTAACTTTATTGGGTCTTGGCCTAATTAAGTATTAAATTGGTTTAAGGCTATGATATGTTATTTAAACCAAGAATTTTGGCTCAAATTTAGAAGTCTATCTAAAAGCTCATATTCATCCATATTTAAGGGTGAGTTTTGTTAGTGTAGTGCATTATCTAGGTATTACATTATTTCATTTTGCAAAAGTAGTGCTCATAGGTGCTCTCCAAGTAATTCGGTTCAACCAACTTGATGGTTCCACAATCGCCTCAGAACTGATTGCTTTGTATACATATATTTCATTTGCAATACAATGTTTAATTGCTTCGTTAAAATTCAATATGGTACCAGAGCCACGGGTGATCGAAGACAGGACAATGTTGGTTAAGGTAGTTTCTAGCACCAACTACTCCAACTCCTCTTACGACACGGTTCTTGGAGATTAGACGAAGGTACATGAGTTAGACAAAGAATGCATGTAGGACACCAGAGCACAGTCAAACAAAGCACGTAGACGTAGGACAGTAGAAGCATGTGGTTTGAGGTATGCAGATGCATGATAGTAGAAGCACGTGGTTTGAGGCACACAGATGTAGGACAAGGTGGAGGCAAAATGGAGGGTTGGTTTCTCGAAGGCAACCGAAAGCTTTAGTGGCTTTCATTTCTTTTAAAGCCTCTCACAGCTGTCGCATAAAGAATGTGGGATTATTATTTTTGTTCCATTCTCTGTGCCTGAAGATGCTAACACCAATATGATATATGTCCATTCTCTTTGAGCACCCTACATCGAGTGGTATGCGTGATGACTATTTTGTGGCAAGTCATAGGTTTGACTCCCATCGAGAGTAAGCTTTTTGACACCCAGTGCCAACCGATGATGCCTAATAGCATGTTTGACGTCCACCACCCACAGCTTGACGCCCTATGCATCCTGTTTGATTCCCTATGCAAATTTTACGCCCGAGCATAACCCTTTTATGCCCTAAAAAAAAAAATTGATGCTTCAAAACAAAACAAATTGACGCCCCAAGACATTTTTTGCTGTCAATTTTTTTTGGTCAATTTTTGGCAATTTTTTGCATAACCGCATTTTTGCCCTGGAGGGTCATTTTTTGCCAACCAGGAGCGTATTTTGGGTCCAAAAAGAGCATAGGAATTTTTTTCTACCACGAGTCAGAGGAACCACTCATGTTTTCAAGGTATTCTTTCCTACTTCGATTTCTTCCTTTCTAAGCATTTTTTTTTAGGGATAAGTTATTTTTTTGGAATTGAAAAGGGTCCACATACAATTTTTTCATCCTTGTTTATTTTGCAAAAAAAAGGGGGGATCTTCAGCATTTCTTTTTGTAAAATTCTAAGACAAATGGGGGAATAAAAATTGTTGCTTTGTGTAAAAGTGAATATTTTGAAAAACTGGCATTGTAATAGGTGCATTTTTGGTGGAAACCGACACCTACAGTATTTAAATTTTTGTGTATTTGTGGTTGTATTTTACATTTAAATTTCCTATTTTATTGCATTAACAATCATACAATAAAGTAAAATAAAATACCCCAAATTTATACACCTATTTTTGCGATTTATTGCACAACAATGTTCGGTATCTACGATACCTCTGGTCCACACTTATAGGTAATGTTGTCGTGCTTGGACTACTATATCTAACACCTAAAATAGCTACAATAACAACATCTAAGCTTGTTCTCTATCAATAGTCGAGGAGAAATAAGGTAAACTAGTTCTAATATTCACTTCATTTATACCCTAATCATTATTGTTGTTAGACGTAAATCCTGACGAAGTGATTTCCAAAGTGTTTAGGGGAAGTTACACCCCACGCATGAGGAAAGACCTTCTATGGTAGGTGTCATAAACAAAATGATTCCCTTTCAATATCACCTAAGTTCCACGTATAATTCTGCTTGTAAATACTTATGTTCTCCCTCATGTAAGGGCGGTTATATATAGACAAGTTTGGTATAAATTTCTAGTAGGTATAAAGAAAGGGGGACCATTTGGTGTTATAAGGAACCTTCACAATGGCCTCTGTTCATAAATAGCTATCAGATTCATAGTTGCTGAAAGGTTCTAACTTCACACCATGGAAGAATAAGATGCGTGCTATTCTTCAAGTGGAAGATTTGTGGGATGTAGTGACTGGAACTACAAAACACCCTACAATAGCAAGAGCAGATCAAGAAGATTTTGATAAGAAGGATAAAATATGTCTCATTTTTATCCTTATTGCTACTACAGATGAGATCCAGCCTCATATCTATGATGCCAAAACTAGTAAGGAAGCTTGGGATGCTTTGATTACTATTTATAAAGGTAAGAATCAATCCACTATTCTACACCTTCAAACTCAAATCCATCAATATGAAATCTTGTGAGATAGTTGATCTATTCCTATGCAGAGTGGCATAATTGAAAGCCAAATTGAATGTTATGGGATAACCATTGGATGATACTCTCTTGACCTCTGTCATCTTGAGAGCATTTCTTGAGTCCTAAAAAATATTGATAACCTCTCTTAATATATCTAGAAGACAAGTATATTTTGTGGAATTGGTAGATTTGCTTCAAACTGAGGATGCAAATCAGTTTCAAAAGGATGAAGTGCTAGATAATACCCTCTACACCAAAAAATGGGGTAGAAACAAGGTCAATTTCAAAAAGGAGGATCTTCATCAAAGAGAAAATGGAAACAACATGAGTAGAAAGACAAACAATATTGCAAGATTTATGATATGAATAACCATGATACCAATAGGTGTTGGTTTAAGAACAAGCAACAAAATGACCATGATCATAAGAAGAAGAAAAAAAGGAAAAACAAACCACAAAAAAAGGATAAGCAACCCAAGGGGCATGTTGCTTGTGCTGAATCAAATTCATCCTTAGATTTTGGAGAATCCGACTCAGACTCAGAATCTGAGCGAGCACACAAGGTGCTCATGACTCATACTTCATCTTCATAGATAAATGACTCATACTCGTACTATATGGTATATTTATTTAGGTGCTAGTAAGCATATGACTGATGATAAATTGTGGTTTGATACCTTTGAGGAGAAAGAGGGTAAGCCAGTAACCATTGTTGACAATCAAGTCTACCAAGTGAATGGTAAGGGTGATGTTTCTGTCACTCTTCCAAATGGCAAATGTTAGATTGAAAAAGTCCTCTATGTGCTTGTATTCACTAATAATTTGTTTTCAATCCCTCAGATGTTGGATCAAAATATGGATGTTGTGTTCTATGTTGCAAAATGGAAAAGTATATGTTTTATATCAAAAAAGAAAAACATATAGCAACCGGATCATACAAGCATGTCTTGTTCATTTTAAATGAAATTTCAATGCCTCATGTTGCTCTAGAAGCAACTACAAAGTAGGCTACTTATTTGTGGCATAAGAGATATGGTCATCTAAGTTCAGGATATTTGCTTGAGTTGAGCAAATATGAGATGGTGAGAGGACTTCCCAACCTTTCATCCACATTTCCAGTTTGCTCAAATTGCTTAGTAGGGAAGCAACATCGGGTTCTGTTTGAAGCAAGCTCTTCTAGAGCTCAGAAACCTTTGGATTTGGTACACACCGATCTGTGCAGTCCTATGCCAACTAGCTATGGTGGAAAAAGTATTTTCAATTGTTTTTTGATGATTACTCATGAAAGATGTGATTTTTCTTCCTTCAATTGAAGTCAGAGTATTTTTGTACTTTCAACAATTTAAGAAGCTTTTTGAGGAGTTAGGATGTTTCATCAAAACCCTCCACTTAGATTGAGGGGGAATATACTTCCAAAATATTTTCATCATTTTTGAAAGAACATGGGATTAAGAGACAACTGACTATAGCCTATACTCCATAGAAAAATGGAGTTGCAGAGAGGAGAAATTGTTCCATTATGGAAATGGTTTGATGTATGCTAAAGGGAGCACATCTTGAGAATGAGTATTGGGCAGAAGTAGTAAACACAACATCATACCTCCTGAATAGAGCACCCACAAGAGCTCTACAGGGTAAAACTCCACAATAAACATAGAGTGGTAAGAAACCCTCCATTTCTCATCTAAGGGTTTTTGGATGCAAGGCATTCATGTACATATTAAAATAGAAAAGGAAGAAGTTATATGAGAAGACTCTGCAATGTATCTTTCTTGGTTATGATGAGCATTCAAATGAATATCGACTGATAGATCCTATGACTAAGAAGACACATATAAGTAGAGATTTGGTATTTGATGAAGCTTTCACATCAAATAACACTTCTACAGTTGTATACCTTGAGGAAGATGAGCCTAAGAAAGAGACTTCACCTCCTCAAAACAAGATTCCAAAATGGTATACTAGTACATTGAGATATTCCAAGTTGGCATCACTTCCATATCTAACTCTAGATCGACCTTATAGTAACAGTATGACTCAGCAGAAGAGAGCAGAGGCATCAACTTCAAAGGTTGATGAGTTGTACCAATAATTTGATGACCTTTTTATAGATGCAGAGGATGATAAGTAAATAGATATGGAGGATTATAGGGTCTATATGACAAAATTGGATTAAAATAAACCCACAATAGTTTAGGATGCATGTAGTGAGCCTTAGTGGAAGGCTACTATGGAAGAAAAATATACGTCTCTCATGCAAAATCATATATGGAAGCTAGTAAATTTGCCTTCAGGAAAGAAGCCCATTGGCTGCAAATGGGTGTTCAAATTGAAGTATAAGGCATATGGTACTATTGATAAGCATAAATCTTGTCTTGTTGTAAAGGGCTATGCTTAGAAAGAAGGCAAATATTATGAAGAGACTTTTGCCCCTACTACAAAAATGACTACCATTCAAGTACTTTGTGCCATGCCAGCTTAGTTTGGGTGGAAGTTACATCATATGGATGTAAAAAGTGCTTTTCAAAATGGTGACCTACAAGAAGAAGTGTACATGACCCAACCAGAAGGATTTGTTTTCAAAGGGTAAGAACAGAAAGTTTATAAGCTGATCAAATCCTTGTATGGGCTGAAACAAGCTTCTCAAGTTTGGTACATCAAAATCGATAGTCACCTATTGCAACACGATTTCCAAAGAATTCTATCATATGTAAATCTCTATATAAACAACAATGGTTCTAACATAGTGATTTTGGTGCTATATGTAGATGATCTGATCATAACAGGTAGTTCAGAGAGTATGATTGATACAGTGAAAAATGATCTAAAAACATCCTTTGAAATGACAGATCTAGGACTTCTTCACTATTTTCTTGGTTTAGAAGTAACTCAAAAGAAACATCATATCAGAGTTACCCAAAAGAAATATGCCAAGACATTGATTGATAAATATTGGATGACTGACTGTAAGTCTAAAGCTACTCCAATGGAGGATGGACTTAAGCTATTTTGATATGATCAATCCCTATAGGTAGATGGCACTCTCTATCATCAACTGATTTGGAGTCTCATATATCTAACCAATACCAGTCCAAATCTTAGTTTTATTGTGGGTTATCTTTCATGGTTCATATAGGACCCAAAGGTGAGCCATTCGAAAGCAGCAAAAATAGTTCTTCATTATGTCTATGGTACAACAAATTTTGGCTTGGAATACAAAATTAATAACAAGTTCTATCTACAAGGATACACGAACTCTGGCTATGTTGGATCTAATGACGATCGAAAGTTAACTTTTGGATACATTGTTCATCTTGGCTATGGTCCTATATCTTGGTATAGTAAGAAGCAGCAGGTGGTTGTTATCTCTTCTACAGAGGTAGAATATTACATAGCCATTGGAGCAGTTTGCGAGATAATATGGTTAATTCATATTCTTACACACATGGGCCTTCCAAAGAACCTTTCTATTCATTTGTTTTGTGATAATCAAGGTGTTTTGAATCTTGTCAAGAATTCCATATTTCATGATCGCACAAAACACATCGACACTAGATGTCATTTCATTCGAGATGAAGTTCCAAAGCATCATATACAGCTCCAATACATTCCCACTGATGAGCAAGTTGCATATATCTTCACCAAGGCACTTGCACGTGTCAAATTTGAACTATTCCGCAATGCTATTTGTAGTTGCCAATAATGTAATAAGGGGGGATGTTACTTTAGTGCATTATCTAGGTATTACATTATTTCATTTTTGTAAAAGTAGCACTCATAGGTGCTCTCCAAGTAATTTGGTTCAACCAACTTGATGGTTCCACAACCACCTCAGAATCGATTGCTTTGTATACATATATTTCATTTGCAAAACAATGTGTAATGGCTTCATTATAATTCAATAAGTTCTTATAACAACCCTCTACTAACATCAACACTATCAACACTAAACCAACAATATTGAGGGAAATAAAGGGATAGTATTAGATATTTCATATTTTTTATTTTATTGGGTCTTAGCCTAAATAAATATTGAAGTAGGTTAAGGCTATGATATGCTATTTAAACCAAGAAATTTGACTTAAATTTAGAAGTCTATCTTGGGTTCCACTTGGTCAAACATTTATTTTAAAAGAAACATAAATATTATTCCTAATATTTTGAACCTCTATTTAAATTAAGGCGATAATTATGAATGATTAAAATTCCTTTAGAGATGACTTGAAAAATCATCTTAGGGAATGCATAAAGAACATTTTAGTAAAAATGCATGGAATGAACCATTACTCAATAAAAATGGAAGATCAAATAAGATAGATGGATAGATCCATCCTTGATAACATGGAATCTTCCATGTATAAATTGAATTACTTTAAACATCAATCAGGTTGCTAAATACAATATTGGATTCTTGAGGAGAGGAATACTTTGGGATCATGAAATGAAAATGATAATGACTTATTGAAAATTTTGTCATCTCATCTAATAACCAAGCTAAAGTCATAACTTAAAAATGATAAATGATAGTAGAGTAAAATTGACCTTTGAACTTAAAAATAGCAAAATGATTGAAAGGGGCTTCATGTAAACATTAACTATATTAAAAAGTAAAACAAAAACAATTGGTATGAAAACACATAGAAATTTTGGGATGTCTTGTTGCTCTAACATAAATGTAGAAGGAGAAGATCAAGTAGTATTGATAGTCTTTTCTAGTCATTCATAGAAGGAAACAAAATAAATATATAAATATACTCAAAAGAAATGAACTAGTTTAAAACTTTAATTTATCCTCATTTTAACATATTTCTTTTATTTTAATGAGCTTCACAAAGGATTAGGGTTATTTTTTAATATCTCATATTTTAGGAGCCATATATTCGCGAAGGATTATCCGATTTAGCTAATTATTGGACCAACTTGTGCGGTATTTGAATAGCTTTAAAATAAGTGGCCATATGAAATAATCTAATCAATATTAAGGGAGATACAATCCTATGAAATCAACCATATAGAACAATTCTAGTGACAATTTTTCAAGTCACGAAAAACAAAATTGCAAATATTTATCAGCTAGGGTTCAAATGATAGGAAGAGCAATGAAGGGTTAGGACTTTAGTGAGGCAAGACATTCTATAGAGACATAGAATGTTTGAGCTAAGATTTTTCCCTTTCTTTATCTTAGAAATTTTGCATGCAAGGTATTGTAAATTTTTTATCAAATATTATAATTTCTATAGGACATTTAGATAAATTTCAATAGATTTTGATTTTTAGTTTCCTTTCCATGGAATGATTTATAGTTAAGTCCTTAGAATCATCTCTAGTGGTAGATGTTAGTGAGTGCACCTCATAGAGATCCGTGTTGCTCCAATATAGAGCTATTTTTGGTAAATTTAATGGGTATTGGTTAGGGGCTTCAGCCTTGATAAAATGGATTGATAGGAGTTGGAAGTCTCTAAGAGTGATTCTATCATTTCTTCCCAAAGGTTTATTCCTAGCTATTTTTTGTTCTAGGGAATAAATAGAAAAAATCCTAAAAGGGGGTCCTTGGTTTATTGGAAGAGCAAGACTCTTCCTTACCCATTGGTATGAAGGCTTTTCACCTAAAAATGTAAATCTATCCCTAGTACTAGTATGGGTTAGTATGTTTGGATTTCCCATCAAATTTTAGAAAATAGATACCTTCAAGGTAATAGACAACACTCTAGGAGAATTCCTTAAGATTTTAGATATGATGAAAGATGGATTCTTGGCTATTTATGCTCGGATATTGGTCATGATTGATATAAGTAAAGCTTTACCAAAATAAATCATTCTTAAGTATGGGGATAAGATGTGGATCCAAACCATAGATTATGAAAATATATCTTTTATATGTAGAAGATGTCATGAGGTGGGGCATATACTGAGAGGGGGGGTGAACAGTATAAGACCACTTTTTAACTTTTTCCTTTTACTTCAGAAAGCAATGCAATGAACCAATAGCAAAATCAAAGCAGTAATCAAACCGGTGTACAAGTCATCACACAATTGAGACACCAATATAACGTGGTTCACCCAAGGTGGGCTACTCCACAGAGAAAATATTTCACTAAATTTTCTCAATCAAATCCTTTGGGAATCCTTCCCAATTACAATGTTTATGGACTTCATGTCCAAAGGAGAATCCTTCCCCTAATCAAATATTTATGAGCCTCCTACCCAAAGGAGATGTCCTATCCCCCAAAGAAGTATTTATGAGCCTCCTACCCAAAGGAGATGTCCTATCCCCCAAAGCTCTGGAAATGATACTTCAGAAGATCATTGCCTCTTCTACCGCTAGCAGGTGGAACTCCTTTCCATAGAAGATGTCATGTCCTCCTTGCTCTAGCTCTAGAGACTTTTATCCTCACTGATCACCTCCACAGCTGCTCATCAACACCTATACTAAACATAGTCAATCGGTCCAGCACAAGTCCTCTCAAACTCTATCACAAATCTGCACCAAACTCAGTCCTCTGGTCCAGCACAAATCTGCTCTCAAATCTCTATCAGATCTATCCCAAGCTTAAGCCAAAATCTTGAACAAATCAATCACAACTGCTCACAAGTCTTCACCAAGACTTCATCAAATCTGTCCACAAGTTCTTCAACAAGAACCTGTCCAAATCAGTCCACAAGTTCTCCACAAGAACCTATCCAAATCAGTCCACAAGTTCTCCACAAGAACCTATCCAAATCAGTCCACAAGTTCTCCACAAGAACCTATCCAAATCTGTCCTAGCAAGCTCACCAAGAACTTGCCCAAATCAGCTCAAGCAAGTTTACCAAGAAACTTGCCCAATGTGAACACACAAAGAGAATTGTTAGAGACCCAATGTGTTTCATCCAATCATATCAAATCAATCTCATAGAAGCATAAAGAGAATTGTTAGAGACTCAATATGTTCTATCCTTCAACTCTCAATCTCAACTCAAATCAATCTCATAGAAGTAGTATACTTTCACAAGATCTTGAACCACAACCCAACAATTGCCAATAATGCAATATCAAGGAATCAACTCCTCCAACATAGAACCATAACTTGCTATCAAACCCTAGCCAAGTTAGTTTTCAAGAACTCAAAGCAATCTCTCTCTAAGCATCAAAAAGGGGTTCAAGATATTTCCAACTTCTCTCAAATGGGAATGCTCAACTTAACCACACAACCAAGTTTATCAAGCAAAGTACAACTTGATAAAATCAAATCTCAAAGGAGCAAGCCCAACTCATGTATCAAGTAAAGCATAACTTGATCAACTCAATCTCAATGGAAGCAATCTCAAAACCAAACTCTCAACAACCAAACAACTCAATTAGGGTTTCAACAACTTATAGCAATGGCATAAGCTTCTCACTCAAAAACCCTAAAGCAAACTTCAAATGCTTCCACTCTCATAAACCAGAATTATGCAATAACTCATAAACTCATCATGATCTCATAATGCATAATCAATACTTCCACTTTCAGAAAATAAGATCCACTCCAAATAAGGAAACTTAATTTAATCCTTTTCACTCCAAACTTATTTTCAGAAAACCATCAATCAATAATAACCATGGAAGAATGTGCCCATACCTTTACTTTGATGAAGAAGGAGAACTCAAAATCTGTCACAACACTAACTCTCAATTTGCCACAAATTAGAGTTAGCAACAATGGAATAATGCACAATGATAAGAGTCCTAATAACACCTTATCACTCCAACTCATCAATAATCAAAACTCACAAATATACATATCAACAATATTCCTTTACACCTTATAACTCCTACTTAATATATCACAAAATAACTTCAACCTCAAAAATAATTACAAGAGAATATCCACTCAATAACTCCAAAGGCTTTCTAACCCCAATATGACATTAAGCACAATTATTCCTTAAACCCTTATAACTCCTAAAATACATTTACTTCTAAATGCATTTACCATATAAACATTAAGCATCAATAATAACAATGTCAAAGCAATATTTCTATTTAACCTTATACCTCCATCCAATTACCAACAATAATTGCCAAGTCAAATCAAATATTCCACATTATCAACAAAAGATCTACCTTGGCCAAAAATCAATTCTCCAACCTTAGGAGAAGTGTGGAGACACCAACATAAGTGCCAAAGTGCTTCCTCCTCCAAACTCGTGGCCCAAAGCAACTGTTGTACCACGTGCACAATAATCGTGACCAAAAATGAAACACGCCCAACGCGAATCGATCTCGACACCTCTGCCTAGCGAGCGCCTTCGCTCCACTACCTCCATCGTTGGAGCACAAGTGCCCAACGAAACTCTCAAGCGCCACTCATCATTTTACCTTCCCTTTGCTCACAAAAATTAAAGACAAACAGATTTGTCTTCCTCACAGGCGTACGAAATCAGAACTTAAACACAGAGCAATACGAAACTCAAAAATCATAGAGCAATCCAAAATCGAAGGTCATAGAGCAATACAAAATCGAAGGTCATAGAGCAATACAAATTCGAAGGTAATCACGCAAATCGGAGGTGCTTAAAACCTTAGGAATTAATGCCCTTTAATAGTCTTTTGCATCCCATGCAAATTGACGTCGGTGCTCCTTTCAAACATTGCATTTTTCATCCCATGCAAGTTGACATCGACGAGGTAAGTCTTTTACATGAGCGTCGCTAAGGGTTTAGAAACCCTTTCAATAATAATTATTAAATTAATAATTATTATTTTATTAATAATAAACTTAACTTAAAACCTTTTCAAAGGTTTGAGTTAATTTATTTATTAATAATCAAAATGGACTTTTAAGGTTTTTTCAAGGAGCAAAACCTTTTCATTAAGCCAAGATGGTTTTAATAAAAATTAATAAAAACCCTTAATGAGTCCAGATGGTTTTAAGAAAAACCTTTAACCTTGTCACCATGGTTTTAATAAAAACCCTTAAACAAACATCATGGAACTTTCAAGATCTTTTTGGCACCAAACTCTTTTTGACATCAGCACAAATTCCTTTTGACATCAACACAAACTCCTTTTGACATCAATGACAACTCACAAACATGAAGCTAGGCAACATACCCAAAATTGCCAACAATCTCCCCCTTTGTCATTGATGGCAAACCACTACTAAAACCATTGCCAACTATCAAAACTGAAACCAACTAAAAACCATCCTCTGAAGCTTTGCTCCCCATGACTCAAGGCTCTCCCCCTTACTCAAATCTCTCCCCCTTTGTCATCAATGGCAAAGGGTCACCTTTGGGGCTCAGGGCTAAGAATGAGCCTCTTAGCTTAGCCCCTCCCCCACCTCCTATTGAGGTGATTAATTCTAGGGTGGGAGTAAAACTCCCATTAGGCAATCGATCATCATCGGTGTCCATAGCTGCCTTTCCATGATTTTTCTTGATATCCTTGTCCATGTTCCTATTCTTGTTCTTGTTCATATTCTCATCCCTATTTCTATCCAAGCCATTATTCCTATTCCTATCATTATTCATGTTCCTACCATTATTCATGTTCCTATTCATAGCCCTAAACCTGTACCTTGGAACTTCTGCTCTACACCATCTGGTTGTATGTCCTTCATTATTGCACTTATAACATTTGACAATGTTATTCCTTTGAGATGTACCTATTTTTTGAATCCTCTCTATTGGACCAAACATGTTCCTATTGTTAACCCTGCAATTAACTGCCTTGTGCCCAAACTGATTACAAGAGTAGCAATACCCTTGAAAGAAATTACCATTTCTAAAATTTCCATTAACCTGTCTTGCTTGAGCCCTGCACTGTGAAGCCATGTGTCCAAACCTGTGACATGCAAAACATCTTCCATTGAAATTTCCTTGCCTTGACCTCATAGGTCCTTTAGTATTTCTCCCCTTATGTTGATTCCTATTTTTTGATTCTGTGCTATCTGAATCACCATCTAAAAACTTACTCTCTGAAGTACTCTCTTCATCTGAACCATCTTCTTCTTGGGAGCTCATACTAGATTCCTCAACTTGTTCCTTTTGTTTCTTTCCAAAACCAAGACCTATTTTATCTGTTGTCCTTCTTTGATCCTTGATGATTGATTTTACCTTCTTGGAACTTTCTTCAAACCTGTAAAGCTTCTCCTTGTACTCTTTAGTTTCCTTTTTCAAGGAAGCTACTTCATGTTTTAACTCTTTACACTCAAGAGACCTAGCTGCCAACTCTTCTTTGAGTTCCTGTGTCTTTGCTATAGAGATATCAAGATTCCCTATAAGCTCATCTCTTTCATAATGACATTCATCAAACCTATCAATGAGTCTAGCATATTTCTTTCTTTCTTTCTTTAACACATCAAGAGCATTAACAAGTTCAGCCTCAAGATCTACTTCTCCCTTTTCTGAAACATCCTCTATTTGTTTACCTTTTGAAACATCAATATCCTTTTCTGATTTCTTACCACTAGAGGTGCTACCTTCATCTAAAGCCATAAGAAGATCTTCCTCATAATTTTCTGAAGCATCCTCATACATAGTATTACCAGAATTCAAACCATCATTTGTACAATCATCCTCAAGGTGACCAAAATTTCCACATCTAAAGCACTTAAGCACAACAAATCTATTCCTCTTTTCTTTTCCTTCCTTTTCTATTAGAAACAACATCTCATTTCTATCATCACTTGAAGAACTTCCATCATCACTACTAGAACACTTACTTGCTTTGTCTGTGTAGAAACTTTTCTTGTGTTTTTGGAAGTACCTCTTCCCTTGACTGTTTTGCTCATTTATGTTCTTCCTTTGATACATGTGCTTCTCAGATTCCCTATGCTTATAATCCTATTTTTCTTCATCACAATCATCCTTGGGTTTCGGAAAGTCAGTAGCATAGTGACCAAACTTTCCACAATTGAAACATTTAACAGATTTCATACCTTTGTGCTTTCTTGAGAACTTGCCTTTCCTGTTGTAGTTTGCTTCTTCATCACTAGAAGACTCATCACTTGTCTTCTTGTTGTTTACCCTTGGACTTCTTGGTAGCTTTGAAAGTTGCCTCCTTCTTAGGATCAGGTACCACTTTAGTTCTTAACTCAAAAGCTGCAAGTATACTATGAAGCTCATCCTTTTTCAATTTATCCAAATCCTTGGCTTCCTCAATAGCTGAAATATTTTCACTAAATCTATTTGGAAGAGACCTCAAAATTTTATCACAAACATCATTTTCAGCAAGCTCAAGACCTAGTTCCTTCATGGAATTAACAATCTCATCCATACGAAGCATATAGTCACTAATATTTTCTTCATCATTCATCTTGAGTTGTTCAAACATACCTTTGTAATATCTCAATTTTGCTTTTCTGACATTTGCATCACCTGTATGAACCACTTGCAATTGATCCCACATTTCCTTTGTTGTATTACAATGAATCACCTTTGTAAGATCTGCCTTTTGTAGACCTTTCAGAATTGCATTCATTGCCCTTGAATTGTTGTGATGTAGAAGTTTCTCATATTTAGTAGTAGGAGGGAGATTTGGAATAGTGTACCCAAACTCAACTGCTTCCCAAACTTCATTTCCAAGAGCCATTAGATGAACCTTCATCTTTATGCTCCATAGACCAAAATCTGTCCCATCAAGAATAGGTGTTGAATTACCACTTGTAAAATCCATTGTGTTCTTTTCAAGCTTTTCCTTCAAGCTGTGAAACTCTTCCGAAGGAACCTGCTTTGATACCAATTGAAGAACACAAGCTTATACTGAGAGGGGGGTGAACAATATAAGACCACTTTTTAACTTTTTCCTTTTACTTCAGAAAGCAATGCAATGAACCAATAGCAAAATCAAAGCAGTAATCAAACCAAGTGTACAAGTCATCACACAATTGAGACACCAATATAACGTGGTTCACCCAAGGTGGGCTACTCCACAGAGAAAATATTTCACTAAATTTTCTCAATCAAATCCTTTGGGAATCCTTCCCAATTACAATGTTTATGGACTTCCTGTCCAAAGGAGAATCCTTCCCCTAATCAAATATTTATGAGCCTCCTACCCAAAGGAGATGTCCTATCCCCCAAAGAAGTATTTATGAGCCTCCTACCCAAAGGAGATGTCCTATCCCCCAAAGCTCTGGAAATGATACTTCAGAAGATCACTGCCTCTTCTACCGCTAGCAGGTGGAACTCCTTTCCATAGAAGACGTCATGTCCTCCTTGCTCTGGCTCTAGAGACTTCTATCCTCACTGATCACCTCCACAACTACTCATCAAAACCTGTACTAAACACAATCAATCGGTCCAACACAAGTCCTCTCAAACTCTATCACAAATCTGCACCAAACTCAGTCCTCTGGTCCAACACAAATCTGCTCTCAAATCTCTATTAGATCTATCCCAAGCTTAAGCCAAAATCTTGAACAAATCAATCACAACTGCTCACAAGTCTTCACCAAGACTTCATCAAATCTGTCCACAAGTTCTTCAACAAGAACCTATCCAAATCAGTCCACAAGTTCTCCACAAGAACCTATCCAAATCAGTCCACAAGTTCTCCACAAGAACCTATCCAAATCAGTCCACAAGTTCTCCACAAGAACCTATCCAAATATGTCCTAGCAAGCTCACCAAGAACTTGCCCAAATCAGCTCAAGCAAGTTTACCAAGAAACTTGCCCAATGTGAACACACAAAGAGAATTGTTAGAGACCCAATGTGTTTCATCCAATCATATCAAATCAATCTCATAGAAGCATAAAGAGAATTGTTAGAGACTCAATATGTTCTATCCTTCAACTCTCAATCTCAACTCAAATCAATCTCATAGAAGTAGTATACTTTCACAAGATCTTGAACCACAACCCAACAATTGCCAATAATGCAATATCAAGGAATCAACTCCTCCAACATAGAACCATAACTTGCTATCAAACCCTAGCCAAGTTAGTTTTCAAGAACTCAAAGCAATCTCTCTCTAAGCATCAAAAAGGGGTTCAAGATATTTCCAACTTCTCTCAAATGGGAATGCTCAACTTAACCACACAACCAAGTTTATCAAGCAAAGTACAACTTGATAAAATCAAATCTCAAAGGAGCAAGCCCAACTCATGTATCAAGTAAAGCATAACTTGATCAACTCAATCTCAATGGAAGCAATCTCAAAACCAAACTCTCAACAACCAAACAACTCAATTAGGGTTTCAACAACTTATAGCAATGGCATAAGCTTCTCACTCAAAAACCCTAAAGCAAACTTCAAATGCTTCCACTCTCATAAACCAGAATTATGCAATAACTCATAAACTCATCATGATCTCATAATGCATAATCAATACTTCCACTTTCAGAAAATAAGATCCACTCCAAATAAGGAAACTTAATTTAATCCTTTTCACTCCAAACTTATTTTCAGAAAACCATCAATCAATAATAACCATGGAAGAATGTGCCCATACCTTTACTTTGATGAAGAAGGAGAACTCAAAATCTGTCACAACACTAACTCTCAATTTGCCACAAATTAGAGTTAGCAACAATGGAATAATGCACAATGATAAGAGTCCTAATAACACCTTATCACTCCAACTCATCAATAATCAAAACTCACAAATATACATATCAACAATATTCCTTTACACCTTATAACTCCTACTTAATATATCACAAAATAACTTCAACCTCAAAAATAATTACAAGAGAATATCCACTCAATAACTCCAAAGGCTTTCTAACCCCAATATGACATTAAGCACAATTATTCCTTAAACCCTTATAACTCCTAAAATACATTTACTTCTAAATGCATTTACCATATAAACATTAAGCATCAATAATAACAATGTCAAAGCAATATTTCTATTTAACCTTATACCTCCATCCAATTACCAACAATAATTGCCAAGTCAAATCAAATATTCCACATTATCAACAAAAGATCTACCTTGGCCAAAAATCAATTCTCCAACCTTAGGAGAAGTGTGGAGACACCAACATAAGCGCCAAAGTGCTTCCTCCTCCAAACTCGTGGCCCAAAGCAACTATTGTACCACGTGCACAATAATCCGTGACCAAAAATGAAACACGCCCGACATGAATCGATCTCGACACCTCTGCCTAGCGAGCGCCTTCGCTCCACTACCTTCGTCATTGGAGCACAAGTGCCCAATGAAACTCTCAAGCGCCACTCATCATTTTACCTTCCCTTTGCTCGCAGAAATTAAAGACAAACATATTTGTCTTCCTCACAAGCGTACGAAATTAGAACTTAAACACAGAGCAATACGAAACTCAAAAATCATAGAGCAATCCAAAATCAAAGGTCACAGAGCAATACAAAATCGAAGGTCACAGAGCAATACAAATTCGAAGGTAATCACGCAAATCGGAGGTGCATTAAACCTTAGGAATTAATGCCCTTTAATAGTCTTTTGCATCCCATGCAAATTGATGTCGATGCTCCTTTCAAACATTGCATTTTTCATCCCATGCAAGTTGACGTCGATGAGGTAAGTCTTTTACATGAGCGTCGCTAAGGGTTTAGAAACCCTTTCAATAATAATTATTAAATTAATAATTATTATTTTATTAATAATAAACTTAACTTAAAACCTTTTCAAAGGTTTGAGTTAATTTATTTATTAATAATCAAAATGGACTTTTAAGGTTTTTTCAAGGAGCAAAACCTTTTCATTAAGCCAAGATGGTTTTAATAAAAACCCTTAATGAGTCCAGATGGTTTTAAGAAAAACCTTTAACCTTGTCACCATGGTTTTAATTAAAAACCCTTAAACAAACATCATGGAACTTTCAAGATCTTTTTGGCACCAAACTCTTTTTGACATCAGCACAAATTCCTTTTGACATCAACACAAACTCCTTTTGACATCAATGACAACTCACAAACATGAAGCTAGGCAACATACCCAAAATTGCCAACACATGAGGTGTGGCATATTGAGATATCATGCCCTAAGAAGAGCCCAATAGAATCATATGTAGAAAACCATAAGAGAAACTTACAAATTGTTATGGATGAAGATGGTTTTTATCTTCCAAAAATAGACCTAAAAAAAATAAAAGAAAATAAATAGTGGAGACCAATAAGGAAGGATATTGGAAGAAATACCAACTCTTTTGAGGCTTTAGCCTATGAAGAAAAAGTATATCAAACCTTAGAGAACACAATATAATACTTTCAACATACTAACAAGAAATAGTCTATTCAATATGATCCTAATTTAAGGAAGAACATTCTCGATGAACCTAAGGAATGTACCTCATCATATTTTGAAGACTCTCTTAGAGTACCATGCACCATTCAAGAGAAAAAAAATGGGTAAAGCAAATGTAGTTTTAAAAGTTAATACCTCTACCATTAATAATAAAATACTAGAAAATGAGTAGGACAAGTCAAAAGCTTTCGTAATAGAGCCAGGAGAGGTTAAATATAATGAAAAATAAAAATTTTAAATAAATTGAGGAATAGAATAATAAGACCTACTCCTGATATAGGTAAGGCAAAAAGAGAAAAATCTCTAAATTATCGAGCAAGATCCAGAAAAGCAAGAGCAAACATAGTGAAAGGAACACAAACTAAGTCGGTTGAACTTCCCTTTACCAAACAACAAAATGTTATTGGTAATACGTAGGTAGGGCTAAAATCCCGTAATGAGACTTGATTATCATCTCATGGAATATAAGGAGTGTCAATGCCCCCTCAAATAAAAGGTGTATTAGGGAACTATATTTAATTAATAAGCTTGATATTCGTTGTATCCAGGAAACTAAAATAATAAAAGAAGAAGTTTCAAAAACTATGAAATAAGTATGGACAAGATGTGAATGGGATGCTATGGATTCTAAAGGAGTGGCAGGGGGAATTCTAACTTGTTAGAATTCTTCTATAACCTCCTATGTAACCATTCATAAAATTAGGTATTGGATAGCCTCTTTAATCATTTGCTACTTTGTAGATTATCCTTTCATCCATATCAATGTCTATGGACCTACAACTCAGTTAGGTAGATTAGAATTTTGGATTGGGATTGAAGCATTTATGAGAAGTAAATACCAAGAAACTCAATTCATGATCATAGAAGATTTTAATGGCATAACCAAGCTAGATGAAAAATTTGGGGGAATTAGAAAACTAACCCAAAGTATGAGAGATTTCTTAGCTTTTATTCAAAACAATAATTTATGGGAGGTTGAGTTTGAAGAATATACTATACTTGGACCAACAACAGGAAAGGCCAAAACCTAATAGTAAAAGAATTAGATAGATGCATACTCTCTAATTATTGGCTAGATGAAGGAAGTTGTGCTAAAATTAATACCTTAACAAGGATTGGTTCAGTTCACTTGCCAATAAGAGTTAAAATGGTGGTAAGTGAATTCAAAAAAATCATATTTTAGATATGAGCAAATATGGGAAGACCATCCCAATTTGTTGATATGATAGCTAAAGCATGGAATTCTTTAGGTAATGGTGGGTTGTATGCTCTTCCAAATCAAATTAAATCTATGACATCTAGATTAAAATAATAGAAAAAGAACACTTTTGGAAATATTTTGGAGAAGAAACAAGAACTAAAAGATAAACTTTCAAAATTCTAAAAAGGTGATCATAATAATACAATATTAGAGGAAAGGGATTTGCTTAGTGAATATCAAAATATTTTAAGTAAGGGAGAGAAATTCTAGAGATTAGAATCAAGACAAACTTGGTTAAAAGAAGGAGATAAAGATATAATATTTTTCATAGGATGGTTACAGTATAGAGATTAGAATCCATAATTAATAGAATTAAATTAGTAGAAGGGTTTGGATTGAAGACCAAAGTGAAATCAGAAAGGAGGCATTATCTTTTTATCATATTATTCTAGGATTAGAGGAGTATGAAGTTCTTAATGATAAAATTCTTCAAGAAGTACCTTCAGTTATAACAGATGGAGACAATAGGAAACTGATGGAGCCTATCACTCTAGAAGAAGTTCATTTAGCTCTTTTCTCTTTTAATAAGGATAAATCCTCAAGTCCATATGGGCTCTCTATAGCTTTTTACCAACGTAATTGGGATATAGTCAAGGATTATTTATTGGTTGGAGTGGAACGGTCTAGGATAAAAAAATATATACCTTATAAAATAAATGCAACATATCTTACCCTAATTTCAAAAAAGAAGGATGTTGAATTGTATAATTTTTTTAGACCCATAAGCCTATGTAAAATGGCATATAATATTATCTCCAAAGTGATGGAAATTTGATTAAGGCTATTGTTATACAATATCATTTCAAAAGAGCAAGGAGGATTTGTGAAAAGGATAAAAATTCTAGATAGGAAGCTCATGAAGTTATACATTCAACAGTTTCAAGAAAATAGAAATTAATGATCTTAAAATTTGATATGAGTAAAGCCTATGATAGTTTTATATGGGATTTTCTTTTTGCAATTTTAGAAAAGTTTGGATTCGAGAAAAAATGGGTAATATGGATTAAATCTTGTGTCTCTATATTTTCTTATTCAGTGTTTGTCAATGGTTTAGGAACATAACCTTTTGAATCCAAGAGAGACCTTAGATAAGGAGATCCTCTATCTCCTTATTGTTTCATTATTATGGCAAAGGTATTAACGAGAAACTTAAATAAGGCTTATGAATATGGGATTATAAGTGGACTTAATGTTAGTAATAACATCAACAACATCACCCATCAATAGTTTATATATGATAAAATCCTTTTTGGAAGGGCAAGGATAAATGAGGTCAGAGCTTTGACTAACTTTTTAAAGGACTATGAAAGGCCTTCAAGGCAAAAAGTTAATAGGAAAAAATCTTAAATTTACTTCCTTAACAATCAAACTAATATCAAAGCAAGAATTTACATGTTACTTCATATGGAGTAGGTAAATTTACCAGCAAATTATCTAGGGATGTCATTATTTGAGGGGACAATGAGGATAGAATTGTGGAATCCAATTATTAGTAAAGTTCAAAATAAACTTCCAACTTGGAAAGGTAGATGGTTATCATTAGTAAGAAGAGTGTAGTTAATTAAGTCAGACTTAAGGTCATTCCAAAATATTATATGTCATTGTATTCTATGCCAAAATCAGTTGAAAATAGTTTAATCTATATTATGTGATCCTTTTTATGGTCAAGTTTACATGATAAAAGGAAATTTTCTTTTGTGAAATAAAGCAATGTGTGTGATGATAAAACTAGGGGAGATCTTGATTTAAGAGTTTTTACAAGTGCAATCTTAGCTCTTAGGGGAAAAGTATTTTGGATATTGTACAATGATAGTATAGAGTATAGAGTATAGACCATCTCAATATGTTCTTTATAAAAAGGAGGAGAGTATAGACCATCTCTTGGGATATTGCTCAATAGTCTAGAATCTATGGCAATGGACTCTTAATATGTTTGGTAAATGCATGGTGATGAATATCAAAATTAAATATTGGTTGAAGCAATGGTAGAGCATTATAAAAGTGAGGCTTTATAGACAATATGGGATATATCAAAATATACAATACTTTGGACTGTATGGCTAGAAAGGAATAGAAGAATATTTAAAGGAAAGGAAAGCATTTTAGAGGTAATGAAAAGGAAGATATATTTAGCCTTAGAGGAATCTAAAAAAACCCTACCAACTCACCCTATCCCTAATGTAGGAGTAGATAGCCTTAATAGATGGATTCAAGTCATTAAATGGAATTATGATGTTGGGTACAAGAAAAGCAAAAAGAAGGCAAAGAATATAAAGTGGAAACCACCATATGTGGAGTGGGTTAAATTGAATTTTGATGGAGCATCTAAAGAAAATCTAGTACCAATAGGAGGAGGAGGAATAATTAGAAATAATAGAGGAGATATTTTTTCTCATTACGCTTTTGTTGGAATATATTACATTATTTGGTACATATCAATGTACCACCATGGGTATAGGATTAGATTAGGCTATGTGTCTTAGATTAGAGTTTTAGTATGTAATTTATGTAATGTAATAAATACACAAGTATTATTCGAGTGTGCAAAGTATTTAATAATGTAAATTTGCACATGAGTTTTAAATGTTTAGAATATTATCATTATCTTATATTTGATATAGCATTCTTATTTTAGATCTTGTGGTTATTTTTCATTAAGTATGTAGCATCAAAAGCTAACAATGGTATCAGATCCACAAGGGATATTTATAGGAGATAGGAAGAGCCATAAGGGAGATTTAAATTACAAAATTTAAAGTTATTTTTTGGCTAGAGTCTTTCCACAAGGTTGCAGAAAACTCGTGAAGACTAGGACCCAGCATAGATTACTTTCCATTATATTGAAGGATAACTAGTGAATTATATTGATTTTAGATATATAAATATTTAGATGTATTTGATTGTTGTTGTCTAATTTTTGTTGCAAAAAATTAATTCTCAAAAATTGGGAAACTTCCTACAATGGATAAAGAAGAATTTCTTCTTTGATTGTCTAAAAGTTTGTGATTTCCTTGTGCATAAATTAGTTTTTAAGCTGCAAAAAAATAGTAGACATTGAAGATTGAGGAAACTCAAGGATGTCCCCATAGAATATTACAAATTGAAGATTAGGGAGACCCAAGAAAGAGGTCCCCATAGCAGATTGAAGATTGAGGAGGAGACCCGAGAGAAGAGGTCCCCATTGTAGATTTGAGAAAGGAGATAGAATATTTAAGAAAGAATATTGAGAAGGAGGAGACCCAAGAAAAGAGGTCCCCATTGCAGATTTGAGAAAGAATATTGAGAAGGAGGAGATCCAAGAGAAGAGGTCCTCATTACAGATTTGAGAAAGGAGATAGGATATTTGAGAAAGAAGATTGAGAAGATAGAAACCCAAGAGAAGAGGTTTCAAGCAAATTTGGAAGGAGAAAAAGGAGAATAGAGAAGCCCTATTGAGAAGTAGAAGTGGCCATTGGAGAATATTTTAAGAAAGTATTTTTTGAAGACTTCAAGACATTTATATTCTTGAATAAGAGGCCATCAAAGAGACCAAATTTGAAGATAGAATTCAACGAGAGCTAAGGAGGAGAAAGGAGATAGAAGAGACCACCCAATTTGATAAATTTGGAGATAATCATTAAAGTTATGAAGGCTATTATTTGAAAGAGAATATGTTGATTTTCATAACAAAATTTGAAGGATCATAGGATAGAAAATTGAAGGTGATATAGATTTATAAATTGAAGAAGATTTGGGCAGATTTTAAAGTGCCCTTGAATAGCCAATTAAAGGAAATCTTGATAGTAAATTAAGGTAGTGGATTGGAGGCATTAAAGATTGTTTTTGGATAGCAAGATATAGGAGGAGAGATTATATTTTTGAGCAAAATTTGGAGGAGTAAAGCTAAAAAATTTGAAGTGTTTGGACAGCAAGTTGGGGCAAAAAAACAATGAGCAATAAAAGTAAGAAAGCAAGCTAGAAAAGAAAGAGAAAGAGGACTGCAATTTTGATGATCAAAGTACATCTTGTTTAAGCATTTAAAAGAGTGTTTATATCAAGTTTGCAAGTGCTATATATCAAGACCAACAAGAAAGGAGGTATTGTAAGTTAATTTTTTAGAATTTATCCAAGCATTCTTCATTATCATCAAACCTGCATCAAGCTACAAAAATATACAGAGTATTAGAAGAAATAGAAAGTTGATTTACATGCTAGAAAGAAGAATATTAAAGTTTTATAGCATATAAGGTACAGTCCAAAAAGTTAAAAATTATAAGTAGTAAGAAGAAGACCCACCAAGAGAGAATAGCCATCGTGTTGAGAAGTGGAGCCACTAGATTGAGTAGTAAAGTCACCAAGTAAGGAGTGTTATTTGTAGGAGGAGCCACCGAGCTCAAGGAGAAACCACCGAGTTCAAGGAGGAGCCACCAAAGCTGAGAGCAAGAACCGTTACAAAGAAGTTTTGAAGAGCATCAAAATCATGGGTTGTTTGGAGTGAATCATTGGAAGAAAACCAAACACCATTAGGAGGAGTTCAAACAATCATTTGTTGTTACCTCATTGAAGATACATTGAAAAGATATTGAGTGTTGAAGAACTAAATAGTGAAAGCGTTAAAAATATTAGAGGTAAAGAGTTGAAGTTGTTACCAAGTGTAGAGGAGAAACAAAGCGTTATCAAGCATAGAGAATAAGAGGAGTGTTACCAAGAGAAGGAAAAGATGTTATGAGGAGAATTATCATTTGAATTGCCATAGGAGAGAATCCAACATGTCGTAGCACAAGGGAGCAAGCATCCAAGAATTTTCAAGCAAGGAGGAGAAAGCATAAGCATTGAAAGGAGTTGAATTACCATTTACGTAAGTTTGAGCATCAAGAACTAAGGAGACATCATTAATATTTAGAAGGAAGAAAATATTGGTTTCTATAATTGTCAACAAGTTGAATACCATGCAATATTTGGTGGATGATAAGGTATAAGGAATCGTGTGGTCAAGTGAGCATTATTTTTGAAAGGGTACGTAGGAGTTCGAGTGCAATCTGAGTGTTACCAGAGAATGAGCATTGCAAAGGAGATAAAGAGCCATTTAGAAGGTAGTTGAAAATATTCTTACCACTTGGCACGATGAAGGAGGAATGCCAAGGGTCATTGGTGGAAGAAATAACACCTTACAAACTGCATTAAATACGTTGAAGGAGGTTACATTGAAAAAGGTAGAGAAAGAGAGAACAAGCCTAAAAATATCGAGTTTCAAGTTTGTAGTTGAGGAGCACCTAAAGGAGAGCGCTATTTGGAGCATGGAGAAGCTCATAACTGAAGAGAGAGGAAGGAGAAGTTATTACTAAATCTGAAGAAGCTATTCAGAGCTCATACATGGAGGAAACCAAAAGCATCAAAGCCCACACTTGGAGGAAGTCTCGTGGAAGAACGAAGGAATTAAAAGCTTCGTGAAGAGTGAATATTTTATGGAGAGCATAGGTATAAGTAAAATATAGCCTACATTATAGTACACCAATTTGGAGGAATTAATTTGGTTGTCAAAGAAGCTAGCAAGCACGCAGAGGAAGGTCAAAGCATTATTAGTGTGCACCATTCACAAGGAGGTACATAACATTTGAATTAATTTGATTTTTGCAAAGGTTAAGGAGCCATAAGGGATATTATTTTTAATTATTCTAAGGTTGAGATTAATTAATCTAATACATCATAGATTAATTGAATTAATGGAGGGATAAGGCAACTAGTTGAAGAATTAAAACCTTAGAAGCTATATTAATCAGTTTTGAAGTATTTTGAAGTATTTTGGGAGATTCAATTTAAATTTTTTGGAATTATTTTATTCTATTTGAAATTCAAGCTACATTGAAATATTTGCAAATAGTTTAACTTGGAGGAATAAGGATTTCTACATCAATTAGGAATATTAAAATTGCAAATATCTTTGTTTTCTAAATTTCTAAATTTGGGAGTTATAAGGACTTCATCATCAAAATTAGGTCTTTGAAATTTAGAAACCATATTATTGAAATTTGAGAGATAAAAGGAATTCAACCTAGAGATTTGAAGAATTGAAACCTTTATCAAAATTATTGATTGTTTATTCATAACTATAAAGAAATAAGGTATTCATTCTAAAGAAGTAGAAGTTGAAGGTTACATTGAAATTGACATTAGTCTTTCATTAAAACATTAGGGAGATATAAGGTAGTCTACAAGTGTCATCATGACAACAAATAAATTATTTCTTTCAGAATCTCAACTTCTTAAAGGTCTTAATTACACTTCATAAAAAAAAACAAAGTGAGGTCAATTTTGATAGTGGAAAAGCTTTGGGATATTGTTAAAGGAGCGAAAACTAAACCTACTGGAGATGCTACAAAATTTTAAAATTATGAAAAAGATGAAGCAAAAGCACTCATGATAATAACATTTGCAATTGTTGATGATATACAACCATATATTAGTTTAGCAACAACTTCTATAGAAGTTTGGAATACTTTAGCAAATATATTTGAAGAAAAAAATAAAGGCACTATCTTGAATCTTCAAACCTAATTGCATTCTTTAATAGTTAATAGTGGTGAAAGTATAGAATTATTTCTAAGAAAAGTGGTAGATATAAAAGAAAAATTGTTAACCTTAGGAGAAACGGTAGAAGACAAATTTCTTGTTCAATCCTAAGAGAACTTCCAAAAAGCTATAAGCATCTAGTCACATCTTTACAAATTCTAAGTAAAGATACATCATTTGATGAGTTAGTCAATATACTACAAGAATATAAGGTAGAAAATTCAATAAAATATGAAATGACTAACAATGCCTTAGCCTCAAAAGATAATCCACAAAGAAATATTACTTCATTCGTAAGGGGTAGATCAAAATAGAATTATAGATATTGTCAAGTATACAAAAAGAGAGGACATAGTACAAATTATTATAGATTTAATTCAAGAAATCAGTATCAAGGGAATCAAACAAATTTTGGAATCCAATCAAATCGATCATTTCAACCAAGATAATATCAAAATTAATATAGTACACACCAACAACAATTTTAATGTCAGTATACTTTTGAAAATCAATACATTCAACCTTAGTTACAATATAGAGGAGAAAAACAAAAGGCGCACTTAGCTCAAGAGAATTAAGAAATTCAAGAACTAGAAGAACCTATAGAAGAACATGAAGTTAAAGATATTTCAGTAAAGATAGTATTTTATGAAGATACTAATCATTTACTTGATCGAGATACAGACAATGAGCAAAATGAAGAAAGCAAAAAAAAAAGAGCATAAGTTCTAGATTGAAGATGAAGACCATATCGAAGACTAAATTCTTCAATAACCAAATAATGTAATATAGGAGGGTGTTGGAAAATATTAATTATTTGGTACATACCAATGTACTACCATGGGTACATGATTAGATTAGGTTATGTGTTTTAGATTAGAGTTTGAGTATTTATTTTATGCGATGTAATAAATGCACAAGTATTATTAGAGTGTGCAAAGTATTTAATAATGTAAATGTGCACATGATTTTTATATATTTATAATATTGCCAACATCTTATATTTGATATAGCATTCTTATTTTAGATATTGTGGTTATTTTACATTAAGTATGTAGCATCAAAAGCTAACAACAACTTTTAATAGTGGATTTAAGACAAATAATGAAGTTGAAGCTTGGGCGGCCTTAGAAGGGTTAAAAATATGTAAACAAATGAAATGGAACATAATATGGATGGAATATGATTCTCTCATTATAATAAATGCAATTTTAAGAAAAACTAAGGCTCCATGGAACATACAAGAGATAATTGTGGAAATTCAAGATCTTGCTAAAGGGTTTGAAGAAATCAAGTTTACACATAAAGGAAACAAATGTGCAGATAAGCTAGATAATAGAGGGGTTTTGATTAAATATTTTTGAAGTTAAATTCTCTTTTCCATGGTTAGAGGAAGTAGTAAGTTTAGTTGAAGTTGACAAGAAAATATTGATTGCGTGAATCAATTAATGATTAAGATTTACTTTAATGTTTTCCATTGATTATATCTTCTTTATTTTGTAACAATAATGTGTTTTCATATAAACTATTTATTATAATTTTTGTGGTTGCACTTGTGTTTTACAAAGGAAACTAGCAATCCAGAATTGGTAAAGTGGACTATGATAGTACGATGTTTTGGAAATATTACTCTACTAAGATGTAGAGGTGAAGTTGTGTATTGTGAAAGTTACTATAAAAAATGTAAATAGGATACTGAATTCTAGAATATTTATATTCATACATAAAATTTAAATTAAAAAGATTAGAAAATAAAAATTCAAAAATGATGTAGGTTTCTAACTATAGCATCTCAATTGAGATGAGAAGTGTGTATCTCTTTGTAAACTTTCAAGCTTGAAAGAAGACAGTTATAATTTATTAAAAATGGGAAACCCAAATACAACCACTTATTATCCTTTTTATATATATATAAAGGATACCCCTGCCTCCTTGGGTCTTACCCGAAAGTGGCATCCCTTTTGGGATGTTTTCCACAAATAAAATATATATATCCAAATGAAAACTAAATAATATAATTTAATTTTAAAATCCCTTACATTTAACACTCTCGAATATTATGATGAGGAGATCGACTCTCATACTTTCTATTCTACTACTCACAAATTAAATTTGACATCTCACAACGTGACGCAATTTTTTTCAAGAAAATAATATAGCTTAGCCTTTTTCCTATAATACCTTGAGAAAGATCGGCGTGATAAAATTATTAACCTCTCATCGTTCATAAATGAAATATAAATATAATTTCAAGTCTTCGTATTTCTACAAAGTTATTGTTTTCTTGTAATTGTTCCAATTTTAAAACTAATTCTTTTTCTTATAGTAAATAAGATAATATAATTTATTATGATCTATAATTCGAGGGGAATTATGAACCCAACCTGAATTCAAATGCTTAAATGAATATTTATTTAAAAAAAAAAGTGGACAGTGGTGGTTTTTAACCTTCAAAAGGTAAAATAAAAATTAAAAAAAACCAGCATATACAAAAATGTGTAAATCCAACTATTATCCATTCAACCTCCTTTCAAACCTTAAACAAAGAAACCCATTATAAAATTTATTCAAATATAATATTTCTATTATGATATGATAATTGAAAAAATCACAACAAACTGTTACTGAAATTTGAAACCATTGGCAGACTATTATCAAAGAAAAAAAAATATACACCATCTTTCAGTCTAACAAATTAGTATACCATCTTTCAAAACAAAATTTTATTGGGAACAATTTTAATAGAGCATAAACAAACAAATAATATAACTTTCAAAAATTACACGATCCAAAAGTATCTCTTCTTTCCCCTGGCTTTCTGGCCATTCTGGTATGCATTCTTGGTCTGCTTGTTCTGGCAAGATTTGGCCGTCTGAGTCACTCGGCGAGGATATCTGAAAAATGGGTTATAACAACCACAGCTTATGTAACACATCTTCGATTCAACATTAGCACTTGCAGACTTGCAACAATTCTTCTCAACAAGCAACTATTTATGGAGAAGAAATCTTGCCGTCTTATTAAAATTAAATGGTGTATGTGTTTTGTATCGTGTTGCTTGTTTGTTAGCACGTTCATGCAGGCCGGCTTTCATATTGTTTTTTTTGTTTGGCAGCTTCTCCTCGTCTTACTGCAGAGCAATTTCATTGAAAGCTACAAAATCATCTATAAATTAATAATTCTGCTGTCTTGATTACGTATGTCTTTTAGATCCAGTCTACTAAGGCTTTTATAATGCTAAATTTTCTAAGTTAAATGGATTTGACATAGGTTTTAGTTTACGGGAAGAACAAGATAGTTTATTGTGAGTAGAGTAGGAGGTTTTTAACTTTTATAAGCTTTAAAAAGTAGTTTATTTTTTTATTTTATTTTTTTTTATGTTTAATAAGTTATGTGTAATTTTTATTGGGATCACTTTTATTAAAAATAAAATATTATATTGTTCTTATTACATATTTAATAAGTTAATTAAAAGATATTCATGGGTCACTTTTATTAAAAAAAATATTATATTGCCTTCATTACATTTTTAATAAATTAATTAAAGCATATTCAACTTTATCTTTTTGATCAAAGATATTTTTCACTTTCACTTGTCTTTCTATCAATCTTCATCTTCCTCAAACTGCTAGGTTTCACAATCAACTCCTTTTATATGAGATGCCTTTTAAAATTTAGATTCTTCCAAGATGAAATTCAACACAGTTAATGGCTAAAATGCTGCTCAACTTCAATATCTATAAATATCTTCAATATCTATAAATATCTTGTCTATAACATTCTCACAATTTTTTAATACTTTTTTTTAGGGTGTTTATTTAGATATTCCAAATTGTTATTTTTTTACTTTATTTGTGGGTTTAGCCCCACTTCTTGTTAGCACTTGTGATATTTGCTTTTGTTTTCCCATATTATCAATATCCCTCTAGGTTTCTTTTTCTCTTTATTTTTGTTTCTTGGGTTTTTTTCTCTTTTTTTCATTTCCAGCAATATTTTCGTCTTCATCAACTTCTTCAATCTTCTCACATTGTTCAAAGTAATATTTGTCATCTTTAGGTTTACCTTGTTCTAAAGGATTTGAAGTGCAAAGAATAACCTCAAAAGCACAATCTTCCTTATGTTGCCCTAAAAACCTTAAAGTGCAAGGATGTTCTTTTGTAGCATTTACCTTCTTATTCTGCTCTAAAAAATCTAAATTGTTATGGGTTTCTTCCATCCTTATTTCTTTATTATGTTGCTCTTGAAACCTTGAAGTGCAAGGGATAATATCTTCATCCATTTCACTCTTATTAAAGATTCTATATTATATGAGGGAAATGAAGATGATTTATCCAGAATAAACTTAACCTCTTTTTTTGTCTTTGTTTTAGGGTTTCTCTCCACAACTTCTTTTGCACCTTTAATTCCTTTTGAAGGTGCCAAATAAAATTGTACATAGGCTTTCTTTACCTCTTCTTTCAGGGTGGATCCTTGATCTTATCGAGCTTCTATTACTATATGATTTCCTTGCTTTGTCCTAAAGTTTATCTCATGGTTAGAATTTTTTGTCTCTTTCTTCTTAGTTTTCACTTTGCAAAGTCTTGCCATATGTCCAATATCAATAATTGTGGCAATGAAATGCCATATTTTCATAATCTACTTGTTGATCTCATTCTCTTGATTCAAATTTTATCTTAAAGGATTGTGGCAAAGGTTTTGAATTATCCATAGCAACACATATTTGAGTATATAGAGCATGTTTTCGCTCCTTAGTAGTTAGTCCTTAATTCCCCTAGGGTATTTCCAATATTCTTCATAACATCCTTATTTATAAGCTAATAAGGAAGTATAAAAAGCCTAACCAACATTGAAAGCTTCTTAATAGTTTTTGTCTCAATAGAAAAAAATTCATTCCATGGTCTCAAATAAAGTGCATCTCTTCCCCTAAACCATGGGCCACCATCCATCATTTTATCCCTAATTTTTGAATTGGAAAAGATGATGAAGAAAAAACCTTTAGGAAGAAAAGTCACTAGGTAATTTGAATTTAATCCCCACTTCCACTTGATCCAATTTTGAATCTTCAAAAACCTTGGTCATGATCTATGGAACTACATATTAACCCTCTACTTTTAAGAACCATTATACCATGCTTAACCATCTCATCCTTGATACTCACTTTCGGTTTAAAATATGCTACCTGGATCAAACTTGCCATGTATTTTCTCTTTTGCTTATATTCGACTTGGGCCTCTATACTTCGAACTAGGGCATCTTGACTTCCCATTAGGCTTTCAAATATGACTTTTCTTCCATATTAGTTAATGGGGATTGCTCTTAGTTTGCATTCCCTCTTGGCTCACACTCTTGGCTTGAAGTCCCTCTTGACTCGCAATAGCCCTTGTCTCTTCTTTTTCTCGATGTTCTTTCACTTCAACAACTTTTTGAAAACAATATTCGATGCATTCATGGTAAGGGTTTGAAGCATTGATGCACTCTGGATGAAATCGATGCTCTTCCACCATGATTCAATCTTGGCTTGCACTCCCTCTTAAATCGCACTTTCAACTTACACTAGATTTTCTTCAACTAGATCACACTTTGCTTTCCACTTCCTCCTTACTCCTAGCTCCTACTCACACTCACTTCTGGCTACACTCACTCTCGATTCATTCTTGTACTACATTTTCTTCAACTAGATCACACTTTGTTTTCTACTTCATCCTCACTCCCAACTCGTGCTCACACTCACTTCTGGCTACACTCACTCCCAGCTCACGCTTCTACTTGATTTTGGCTACACTCACTCCCAACTCATGCTCTCACTCACTACTACACTCTCTTTGAGCTTGCACTCACTCTAGACTCATGCTCGCACTTGATTTTGATTGCACTCTCTCGGCTCATGGTCGCACTTGTTGTTGCACTCACTATCGGCTCATGCTCGCACTCATTGTTACACTCACTCTTGGCTCATGCTCGCATTCATTGTTGCATTCACTTCTAGCTCATGCTCACATTCACTACTACATTCACTCCTGAATCACGTTCTCATTCGTTGTTGCACGAGAATTATATTTAAAAGTTATTTATTAATTATAAAATGCAAGTCAATTTTTCTTTATGATATTAATTATAATTGTTTTTTAATAAACAAATTTTACATTGATGATAACGATAAAATATAAATTTTACTTTAAGTTTTAGTTTAAAAATAAATTAATTAATTAGTAATATCAAATTGCATTAGATCAACTTGTTATATTTTTCAAATTTGGAGAGAGTAAACTTAGGTTTTAATCTTAATATGTGGTTATATTATGGGTAAACCAATCCTTAATATTTTTTAACTTCTTGTTAGGAAATGGCATTGGTATGGCTTTAATTTCTCCCGTTATGAAGACCCCAAACCCTAATTCAAATCATGGGAAGGGTGTCTACATTATGCTTACAGTTGTATAAATATTATATATAATAAATTTTGACATGTTTAAATAGATTTATAATTAAAAATTTTATAAATTACTTTGATTAAATATTTTGAATTATTATATTTTTTTTTGGTTACATAGGAAAGTTGGTCACAACCACACTATCGCAGGATTCAAACCACATGGGCTGCTTTCACCAAACTTATTCCGCTTTGTTATGGTGGATCTGATGTGAAGAGGACCACTGATCATTCAGGATTCAAACCACATGGAATGCTTCCACCAAACCTATTTTGCTTAGTTATTATTGACCCGATGTGAAGGGGACCACTGATCACTTGAGATTTATACTGTCATCGTCAGTTCGAGATTCGTACCATCATCATCGGTAACTAACAAGAACAGGGTTAAAACCACATGGACTGCTTCCACCAAACCTATTTCACTTAGTTATTATTGATCCGATGTGAAGGGGACCACCGATCACTCAAGATACAGGGTTAAAACCACATGGACTGCTTCCACTAAACCTATTTCACTTAGTTATTATTGACCCGATGTGAAGGGGACCACCGATCACTCAAGATTCATACCATCTTCGTCGATCTGACGTGCACTCAGAGGATTCAAATTAGACTACTACCTTTGCAAATAAACTACCTTCGAAGTTTGAACCTAGGTGTCTTCTTGGTAAGTGTTTGGCCAAAAAATCACTTACCAATCCACCTAGCCCTCGAGGACCATTAAAATTATTACTAATATATATATATATATATATATATATATATATATATATATATATATATTAAATGGATGATTTTTTACATGAAACCATAATTTTTTATATATTTAAAAGCTTTCTTAGCCTCCTTCTAAAAAATACTTCCCTCTCACTACTTTACCATTAATTCATGGTCATGTTTTGGGAGACAACACAATTTTTGGGAGGTCTAAAGTTCAAACCACGAACGTATGTGTGATAAATTCTCTATTGATAAGCTCATCTCTTCTCCATATAAAATGTCATGGTGGGATGCCGAATATTGAGTGTATCCATTGTATAAGTTTCTCACATTAACCAAACCAAAAAATAAAATAAAATAACTCATGACCATTTCTGTTATTTTTTATTTATTTATAATTTTTTTTTCAATGGGTTATATGGGATTGAAATAGGCCCCACCACTATTACATCATTATCACATAGTGGTATTACAAAAAATATTGGATATTATTCGTGTATCGTTTTAGCAAGATCTCTTTGAAATGTTGAGGAATCTAACCGATTAAACTAATGCCACTTTATTTTCAATGAGTTTACACTGATTTTTATGAGGGGTCTCGGTCCCCTCATACTGAGTGGGGTTTGAACCTTGTACCTCTCAAAAAGAGGATAGAGCTTTTACCACTGTAATAAGCCTATAATTATTATTTATTTATAATTATTAATTCAAACTCTCTTTCAATCTTTTTTTGGATTATTTATTATAATTACTATTTATTTATAATTATTAAGCCTAACCAACATTGGAAGCTTCTTAATAGTTTTTGTCTCAATAGAAAAAAATTCATTCAATGGTATCAAATAAAGTGCATCTCTTCCCCTAAACCTTGGGCCACCATCCATTATTTTATCCCTAATTTTTGAACTAGAAAAGATGATGAAGAAAAAACATTTAGGAAGAAAAGTCACTAGGTAATTTGAATTTAATCCTCACTTTCACTTGATCCAATTTTGAATCTCCAAAAACCCAGGTCATGATCTATGGAACTGCATATTAACCCTCTACTTTTAAGAACCATTATACCATGCTTAACCATCTTATCCTTGATACTCACTTTTGGTATAACATTTGCTACCTGCTACCTGGATCGAACTTACTGAAGAACACAAGCTTATACTGAGAGGGGGGGTGAACAGTATAAGAGCACTTTTTACTTTTTCTCTCAAACCAATATATGCAATGTAAATATAGCAATATCAATAGCAATAATCAAAGTAATGTACACATCACCATACATAATAAAGACACAACAACTTATGTGGTTCACCCAAATATGGCTACTTCCACGGAGAAAATCTTTCACTAAATTTTCTCAATCAATCTCTTTGGAATCCTTTCTAATTACAATGTTTATGGATATTTGTCCAAAGGAGATTTTGATCCCCTAAATCTAGTTTGTGGATATCTATCCACAGGAGAACTCTTTCTCCTCTGCTCTGGTTGGTGATCCTCTAGAAGACTCTACCTCCACTACACTGACTGGTGCATCTGTCTCCACTTGAATACTCTTGTCCTCACTCAGAATACTTGTCCTCAATGTCCTAGCTGATGGATCTCTATCCACTGGAGACTCTCTCCTCACTGCTCTGTCACCTCCAAAGCTTTGTCTCAATTCTATACTAAACATAGTCTAGTCATTCTAGCATAGCTTTACTCAATCTCTTGCACTAAACACAGTCTAGTCGATCTAGCACAAGTCCACTCAAATATGCACTAAACACAGTCCAGTCGGTCTAGCACAAATCTACTCAATAGGTCTACTCAAAACCTGCACAACTCTTCTCAACAGGTTCACTCAGAACCTACTCAAATCTGCTCAACAGGTCCACACAAAATTTGCATAACTCTGCTCAATAGGTCCACACAGAACCTGTCCAAATTTGCTCACCAAGTCCACACAGAACCTGCTCAATAGGTCCACACAGAACCTATACAAATCTACTCACCAGGTCCACACAGAACCTGCTCAACTCTACTCAATAGGTCCACACAGAACCTGTCCAAATTTGCTCACCAGGTCCATATAGAATCTACTCAACTCTACTCAATAGATCCACATAGAACTTGTCCAAATCTGCTCACCAGGTCCACATAGAACCTGCTCAACTCTGCTCAACAGGTCCACACAAAACCTATCCAAATCTGCTCATCAGGTCCACACATAAACTGCTCAACTCTACTCAACATATCCACATAGAACCTATCCAAATCTGCTCAACAAGCTCACACAGAACTTGTCCAAATCTGCTCAACAAGCTCACACATAACTTGTCCAAATCTGCTCAACAAGCTCACACAGAACTTATCCAAATCTCCTCAACAAGCTCACACAGAACTTGTCCAAGTCTGCTCAATCACTTTCTCAACTCAAATCAATCTCATAGAAGTTAAAGAGAATTGTTAAAGACTCGATATCTTTCTCAACTCAATCTTATAGAAGCATAAAGAGAATTGTTAGAGACTCAATATGTTCTATTCTCAAAAACTCAATCACAACTTAAATCAGAATATGGAATAGTTTGTTTTATGTAACGTTGAACAACCACTTCGTACATCCACTTGACAAGGCACAATCAACTCTACTCAACCAATCACTTCAAGAAAAAACTCTTGCTTAAAAACCCTAGTCCAAGCATGCATCATCCAACTCAAAATATTTCCAACAATGCTCAACAACAAATCTCACATAACAATGATACTCATGTTCTTTCCTAACTCAAGTTCAAGTTCTTTGCACAATCCAATGGCTTCAACAAAAATGCTAATAAAACAAGGTTTTAATCACAACACTTAATTCCAAAAAACCTTAAAGCATTAACTCAAACACTTCACTCAACCAATGGTCTCAACAATAATGCTTATAAAACAAGGTTTTAATATCAACTCTCAAATCAGAAAACCTTGGAGCAATAACTCAACCACTTTCGAAAAGTTAACCCTAATCAAGTCCTTTTCACTCCAAACTTAATTTTCAATAAAGCCAATCAATCAATTCAACCAAAGAAGAATTTACCCATACCTTTTGAATGTCAAGGAGTTGATCTCACAAATCTGCCACACTCACAAATTTCTCTTTTCAATCACAAAAGGGTTAGAAGACTTTAGTAATACCACAATACAAAAATAATAACTCAATAACACCTTATTACTCCAACTTAATTTTAACATCCACCAAAGTCCTTTTAGAAGAAACCCTTATCAAAAATAATATCCAACAAGTCTTAAAATAAATCTCAATTAAGACTTTATTATAAGTCCTTATACCTCCTAAAACATAACTCTCAAAACAATAATTTCCAGATTATAAAACTCAAATAATCATCAAAACTTCACCTTCAAAAATCAATCACCACAACCTTTATTTAATAAAGTTTATTAAAAATTAATAAACTTTAGAACAACCTTATCACTCCAACCTTAGGGCATAAAACATAAAAATTAATCAAAAATTTGTACCTGCCTCAAGGGATTCCGACCCCACGAATTACCCTCACCGCGAGTGCCTTAGCCGCGGCTCAGGTTACCACATGAGCTACATGCTCGTTAGCAAAGGGGGAAGCACCACATGCTTCCTATTTGCGCTTCTTCTTGCCCATGTTAAATAAAAACGTGCATCTTGGGCACTTCCACAACACTGACACCAAAAACCACTCTGTGAGAATCGAACGCACGACCTCCGTGATCTCAATGCCTTTGCGCTCTCCAAGCTACCACTAGGCCACACTGCCCAATGCAAATTGGGGGGTGGTCTCACTTCGTCTTATACTCTGCTTCCTTTGCCAACCATTTTAAACGACACGAGCTCATTTTCACATATGCCATACAAATTTTATTCGAGCAAGAATGATCAATGAAAAACTTTGGGCATATATTTATATTTCTCTCCTCCTTTATCTATGACATCGGTGCTTTGATTGAATGCATCACGTTGGTGCTCTAAGGCTTGAAAGCCTTAGTAAAACCCAACCTTTGGATTTTTAATTTCTAAAAAATTTGCGCTCGAATATATTTTAATTTTCTAAAACCCAACATTAAGGTTTTAATCAAATGAACTTTATCCTTTAAAATCTAATTATATTATAATTAAAATTATAATATTTTGAAAAAAAGGAGGGAAGAAAGTAGAGAGGGGAGGGCTCTGGTCTCTCCCCTGCTCCCCCTCCCCTGGCTCCTGTTTCCTGCCCAGTCCCTGGCTCAACCCAGGTCATCCCTCCCTGGGAGTGGTTGTAGCAGATGATCTCCTTGGGGGAGATCCTTCTCCACTTTTTGTGCCCCTCCCAGCCGGCTAGGGTTTCCTTGGTTGATTTTTTGGCCTGGTGCTTCCCAGGGATCCCTGTTTGTTTGGGGATCCCTTCCCTTTTTTCCCTCAGGCTTCCCCCTAGGGTTTTTTGCAGGTTATTCGCATGGATCTGGTCCCCTATGTTTCTCTAGGTGGTGGGGGTGATGGTTTAGGGTTTTGACAGCTTCCTGGGGTCTCCCTTGAGGTCCTCACAGCTTTGGGGGTGGTCTGGGGGGCCTCTTTCCCCCTTTGCTTGTGAATCCTCTGCGGGATCCTGTGGCTGCTGTTCTTCCCGCTTGGAGGCTTCTTCGTGCTAGTTTTGCTCCTTGGTGGACACCCTGGGCATCTGGTTTGGCCTTGGGGGGGCTTTTCTTTGCCTGGGCTGTTCCCATTCCCAGTCCCAGTTCCTTGAACCTGCTTCTGTGCTTGGACGGGATTCTTGGTCCCTACTGCTGGGTTTCTTTGGTTTCTACTACATGTTTCATTCTTGGGGGGGTCTGATCTATGCACGCAGACCATAGATCCCACATGTTTGGCTCCCAGGGATCCCATCTCTGTGACTGATTACCTCTTCCCGCTCGGGATTCCCAGTCCCTGGATCCCTGGTCCCTTAACCTGCTTTTTTCCTACTGTTTTCCCGGGGCGGGATTCACGTGGTGGAGCTTCTGGTTGCTTCCCGCTGGGCTGGATCTCCTCTTTGCTGGCTTTCGGCTTCCTGCAGGGCGGGATCCCCCTGTCTCTGGGCGGGTTGGTTTCTCGTTGGGTGGAATGTTTTCCCGCTGGGCGGGATGGTTTTTCCATAGGGCGGGATTCGCCAAATCCGTTGGTTTTCCCGTTGGGCGGGATTTTCTCTTTTCTGTTGGTTTCCTGGACGGCGGGATTCTCCTGGTGGAGGTTTTTTGAAGCTTTTCGCTGGGCGGGATCTTCACTGAGATGGGTTTCAGCTGCTTCCCGCTAGGCGGGACTCTCTCTTTGGTGGTTTTTGACTGCTTCCCGCGAGGCGGGATTTTATTGTAACGGTTTTTCACTACTTCCTGCTGGGCGGGATCTACTCGATGGTGGTTTTCGGCTACTCCCCGCTGGGCGGGATCTCCAAAACTACTTTCTTTCAAATTTGGTTGTTTCCCGCTGGGCGGGATTGTTCATGCTTTTTGTTCCCGTTGGGCGGGATTTCTGTTTGGTTTTCAGTTTCAAGGGATTGATGCCCTAGGCCCATAACTTTATTGTAATGGCTTATTCTTGGCATGTTTCTACCATCGCTTATGTAATTAGGTTTTGGGATCCTATTTAAAACCCGCTGTAAATACAATCACTACTTACCAAAAAAATTATAATATTTAATTATATTTTTACCACTTTGGTAAATATTATAATAACAATTATAATATTTTTAACCTTCCAATGCTTCGGATGAATTGCTTCCATGGAGAAGTAAAAACCTCTTTCTGACCCAATTTTTTTGGGTGTAAAATAAAATATTTTAACCCACTATAAACTTCCATTAAAATTTGCACTCAAACTGAAGAAGAACTCTCACTCGCATCTTGACATCAATGACAACTTTGACTTAGGGACTCAAAATGTCCAACACTTACCATGTATTTTCTCTTCTGCTTATATTCGACTTGGGCCTCTATACTTCGAACTAGGGCATCTTGACTTCCCATTAGGCTTTCAAATATGACTTTACTTCCATATTAGCTAATGGGGCTTGCTCTTGGTTTGCATTCCCTCTTGTCTCACACTCTTGGTTTGCACTCCCTCTTGACTCGCAATAGCCCTTGTCTCTTCTTTTTCTTAGTGTTCTTTCACTTCAACAACTTTTTGGAAAAAAAATGCATGCATTCATGGTAAGGGTTTGAAGCATTGATGCACTCTGGATGAACTCGTTGCTCTTCCACCATGATTGAATCTTGGTTTGCACTCCCTCTTAAATCACACTTCCAGATTGCACTAGATTTTATTCAACTAGATCACACTTTGCTTTCCACTTCCTCCTTACTCCTAGCTCATACTCACACTCACTTCTGGCTACACTCACTCTCGGTTCACGCTCGTACTACATTTTCTTCAACTAGATCACACTTTGCTTTATACTTCCTCCTCACTCCCAACTTGTGCTCACACTCACTTATGGCTACACTCACTCCCAGCTCACGCTTCTACTTGCTTTCGACTACACTCACTCCCAACTCATGCTCTCACTCGCTATTGGGCTCTCTTTGAGCTTGCACTCATGCTTGCACTTGCTTTTGATTGCACTCACTCTCGGCTCATGCTCACACCTGTTCGTTGCACTCACTATCGGCTCATGCTTGCACTCATTGTTACACTCACTCTTGGCTCACGCTCGCATTCATTGTTGCATTCACTTCTAGCTCACGCTCGCATTCACTGTTGCATTCACTCCTGAATCACGCTTGCATTCGTTGTTGCACAAGAATTATATTTAAAAGTTATTTATTAATTATAAAATACAAGTCAATTTTTCTTTATGATATTAATTATAATTGTTTTTTAATAAACAAATTTTACATTGATGATAATAATAAAATATAAATTTTACTTTAAATTTTAGTTTAAAAATAAATTATTTAATTAGTAATATCAAATTGCATTAGATCAACTTGTTATATTTTTCAAATTTGGAGAGAGTAAACTTAGGTTTTAATCTTAATATGTGGTTATATTACAGGTAAACCAATCCTTAATATTTTTTAAATTCTTGTTAGAAAATGTCATTGGTATGGCTTTAAGTTCTCGTTATAAAGACCTCAAACCCCAATTCAAATCATGGGAAGGGTGTCTGCATTATGCTTACAGTTGTATAAATATTTTATATAATAAATTTTGACATGTTTAAGCAGGTTTATAATTTAAAAGTTTATAAATTACTTTGATTAAATATTTTGAATATTAAATTATTTTTTTTTTGTTGCATAGGAGATTTGGTCACAACCACACTATCGTAGGGTTCAAACCACATGGGCTGCTTTCACCAAACTTATTCTGCTTTGTTATTGTTGACCCGACCCGACGTGAATGGGACCACCGATCGTTCGGGATTCGTACCATCATCGTCGGTAACTAACAAGCACGGGGTTCAAACCACATGGACTGCTTCCACCAACCCTATTTCGCTTAGTTATTATTGACCCGATGTGAAAGGGACCACCGATCACTCGGGATTCGTACCATCATCGTCGATCCAATATTTGTACCATCATTGTTGATAACTAACAAGCATAGGGTTCAAATTATATGGACTGCTTCCACCAAACCTATTTCACTTAGTTATTATTGACCCGACGTGAAGGGAAACACCGATCACTTGGGATTCATACCGTCATCATCGATCTAACGTGCACTCAAAGAATTCAAATCAGACTACTACGTTTACAAACAGACTACCTCCAATATTTGAACCTGGGTGTCTTCTTGGTAAGTGCCTGACCAAAAAAGCACTTACCAATCCACTTAGCCCTAAAAAACCATTACAATTATTACTAATATATATATATATTAAATGGATTTTACACAAAACCATGAGTTTTATATATTTAAAAACTTTCTTAGCCTCTTAACAAAAAATACTTCCCTCTCACTACTTTACCAATAATTCATGGTCATGTTCCGGGAGAGAGCACAATTTTTGGGAGGTCTAGAGTTCAAACCATGAACATATGTGTGATAAATTCCCTATTGATAAGCTAAGCTCTTACCCATATAAAAGGTCATGGTGGGGATGCCCATTCTTGAGTGTGTCCGTTGTATAAGTTTCTCACATTAACCAAACCCAAAAAAAAAAATAACTCATGACCATTTCTTTTATTTTTAATTTATTTATAATTATTTTTTCAATGGGTTATATGGGATTGAAATAGGCCCCACTAGTATTACATAATTATCACATATATGGGATTGAAATAGGCTCCACCAGTATTACATCATTATCACATAGTGGTATTACAACAAAGCTTGGTTTTAGTAAGATTTATTTGAAATGTATCGGAATCTAACCAATTAAACTAATGTCACTTGATTTTCAATAAGTTTACACATATTTTTATAAAGGGTCTCAATCCCCTCATATTGAGTGGGGTTTGAACCTTGGACCTCTCAATAAGAGGATAAAGCTCTTACCATTATAGTAAGCTTATAACTATTATTTATTTATAATTATTAAGTCAAAACTCTTTTTCAATTTTTTTCTTTTTGGCTATATAGGAGAGTTGGTCACAACCACACTATTTTTAGTAACTAACAAGTGCAGGATTCAAACCATAGGGGCTACTTCCACTAAACCTATTCTGCTTTGTTGATCTGACGTGAAGGAGACCATCAGTCACTCCAGATTCATACCATCATCGTTGGTCTAACACACACTCAGAGGATTCAGATTAGACTACTACCTTTACAAACAAGTTACCCTCAAGGTTTGAACCTGGATGTCTTCTTGGTAAATGTCTAACCATACAAGCAATCCACGTAACCCTCGGATGCAATTCCCATTCAAATTTTAAAGAAAAAATGTATATTTTACGAGAATGCCCAACCCAACATAAATCGTAAAAATTTCTCACACTAACCAAACTCAAAAAAAACTTATGAATTTTTTTTTATTTTCAATTTCTTTATAATTAGTAAGTCCAACTCTTTCAAATTTTAAAGAGGAAGTGTAGAACTTAATGAACAACATTCCCTTACAGTCTAAGTGTGATGATTGTCCCTAGGTTGCAAAAGTCATAACCACTCTAGCTACTATTACATGATTTTTATTTTTAATTTATGGTAATAAATTTTGTAGATATAACAATTTTACTTTAATTTTTAATTTTTAATTTTTAATTATAAATTTAATTTAAATATTAATATGGTTTTAATGTGTTTACTCTTCATATTAATGTTTTAGTTTTTAATAAAAAAAGTTTAAGTTTCAATCATACAAACTTAATGCATGCAAGTGTTTAGTTATTTATTGGAGTTACTTAATATAAGTTTAAGTTGAGTAGTGTAATGGTGGAGATTTTGGAAATTTGAGGTTCAAGGTTTGAATCCTAGGATAAGGTTGTATACCATGCTTCAATAACCGAAGTATGGTTGAATATATTCATATAATGAGGTAAACAATAGTTTATAACCTCATGGATATTAAAAACTACTTTACCCTATATACCATGCTTCAATAACAGAAGTATGATTACATATAACCATATAATGAGGTAAACAATAGCACGGATATTAAAAACAACTTTTTCCTTTACACTTTTACTATAGTGTTAGTTGGTGGAGACCAATGGAAGAGTAAATTAATTTTAACATTCATGAGATAACATCGGTTGAATTTATATATTAATATTTATTGTAAAGAAGATTTTACTTTAGAATATGCAATATAAAGATTTAACTATAATGTGTTTTTGTTTATAAAGAAGTGAAGCTTTAACTTTTTTTCAATGGAAGATGACTTGTCTCAACCACTCAATACATATAATATAAAATCGATCCAAGTATATAATATTTTGGGGTGAAATTTGGGAACTGGGGGGGCAAGGGAGGGATGGCTCCAGCACTAGGTTCCCTGGGACTGACCAGTCCCACTTCTCTAATTCCCTGCCCCCCTCTCGGGTCTGCTCTCAGGCCTAGTTTCTAGGTTCCCCTATTTTCTCAGGTTTCCCTCTTGATGGGGTTGCTGGTCTGCAAGGAGGGTTTGGTGGTTTCTTGCCTTGAGTTTCCTGGTTCGACGGGTTTTTAGCTTGTTTTCAGGGCTGTTGGAAGAGGGTTGGCTCTGGTTTTCTGGTTGCTGCTCGGGATCTTCATTTGCATTTTTTTGGCTTCGGGAGGCACCTTTTCCCATAGATGGTTTTCCCAGTCACCCCATGAAACCCTTGTCTTTGGGATCTCCTTGTAGATCCGGGGTTTGTTTGTTCTTGTGGATGGATCTCAGGGATCTTTTTGTAGTGTGTTGTTTGGGTTCTGGGGGGTGCCCATGCATGCAGCTACATCTCTCCTTGGATCCATTCCCTGACAGACAATGGTGGGGCTAGAAGTTTTCTTGATGGTGGTTTTAATGGCTTGTTTCCTTGCAGGGTTTGATCTTGGGATGGGGGCTCAAGATCTTACAATGCAATGGCTTCCGCTATTTTTTCTACCCATCAAAATCCTTCTCAGTCATGGATGCTCACGGGATAGCTTCCCTGTCTCTTCTCTGCAGCTTGCATCCCAGATCGGGGTTCCTGTTAGACAGGGGTTGTGTTCTTCTGGGCATGCTACTGGTTTTCCCGTTGGGCGGGATCCACGAGTTCACGGGTTTTTCTACAGGTTCAGGGCATGCTGGTTTTCCCCGATGGGGGGTCGTGGGTTTGTCTGCAGGTCTTGGGCGTACTGCTGGTTTTTCCTGCTAGGCGGTTTCGCCTTCTCTTGCTGGTTTCTCTGAAGGCGGGATTCTGGGCATGCTGCTATTTTTTTCCTGCAAGGCAGGATTTCCTGTTGCTGTTGGGTTTCCCGCGGGGCGGGACCTTCCCTTGCTGCTATTTTTTTTTCCCCGCTGGGCGGGACCCTTCACACCCGGTTTAGGGTTGGTTTGGTGGTTTTCCCGTAGGCGGGATCTTTCAATTTTGTTGGTTTTCCTGCTAGGTGGGATTTCTCAAACATGCTTTTGTGTGCCTTTCCTGCTTGGCGGGATTCCTAAACATGCTTGTTTTCCCCTCGTGGCAGGATTTCCAGATTGTGCGATTTTTTCCCCATGAGGCGGGATTGTAATTTTTTCTATTGTTTTCCCTACTGGGAAGGTTTTTAAATTTGCTAGGGTCCCCGCTGGGCGGGATTTTCCCTTTTTGACTATTGGTTTTTCCCGTTGGGCAGGATTTCCTTTGTGGTGGTCTTCGGATGTTTCCCGCTAGACGGGATTTTATCTTCATCCTTGTAATAAGTCTCCCACTGGGTGGGATGTGTCATTTGGGTTTTAACCCTTGGTTTGGTCTTTTGACCTGTTGTAAGAAGGTTTTTGGGATCCTTTCAAAACCCGTTTGTAATATAATTCCAACTTACCAAAAAAATATATATAATATTTTTGGGTATGGATTTATGTCCAAAAAAAACTTGTTTAACTTAACCACACTATTAAGGATTTAACTTGTGTTTGGGATTTTATTTTGATCCATCAAGTATGGGAAAGATTAAAAAGAGAAAAAAAATTAACAAGCAACTTTCTTATAAAAAAAAATCAACAACTTTGTAGGAAAGGTTTAAAAAGCCCTTAAAAATACAAAATATAATATTTATTAAAAATAATAATATTTTTTAATTTTCATAACTAAAATGCATCTCTAACCATGTTGACACATCACTAGAAAATAAAATATAAAATGGTAAGTCATATGTATGTAGTTTTTAATGAATATGCATTTTGTAATGTGTGGAAGGTGAATTACCATATTTTCATACGGGTAACCTTTTAATTCATGAAAAGTGAAACACCCCATTTTCATGTGGGTGAATTTCTATATTCATATATGATGGATTTTCAATACACCAAAAATATTTTATTAAGAGAGATGTACCCTTGAGTGTCAAAGATATGACTAATGGATAAAATGTTATAGGCTCACACTTCTCATAAATTGATTGCATTATTTTCTATTTTTTAGCAATAAAATTATTATATTTTTGCATTTGTGTTTGTTATTTTCTAAATTGCACTCTTTATTGATCTTCCTTAACTCAAAATTTTGAGTTCTATATAAGTGGTTTGTCTTTGAGTGTATGTCCATAAGCACAAGATCAAGATCAAAAGTTTAGGTATCAAATGCAAGATTCATCAATTAAAAAGTAGAATGAAAAACATTGAGGTAATTGATATTTTCAAGGAGATGTTGAACAAAGCCCTTGTGAAACAAAGGAATGAGATGATGGATCAATTTGCTCAAATTCTTTGACAACTTTCTATTGTAAATTTTGCAACCTCTTATGTACAACCTCTCAATATTGTAGCATTATTGAGTGCTCCCACACCTTATAAGTTGTAAGTGAATTTTGATATTCTTACTTTTGAAGGAAAAATAATGTTGATGTGCTAGAAAATTGGTTTGCTAAATTTATCGATAGTAAGAAAATAACTTTTGCACTCTTGAAAGCTTCATTACCTATTCTAAATTGGAGGGAAACATATTATAACAGGGCTATGGAGGAGAATGAAGATGAAGTAGCTTTCACATGGGATTATTTCATGGAGGTCATCAAGAAAGAATATTATCTTGTGGAAGCCTATGAAGACCAATACATATTATGGCAACAATTGTGTCAAGATAAAGACCAATTTGTTTAAGATTATAATGGTGTTTTCTGCTCCATGGTACTAAAATTATTTATTCAAGATATCAAAAAGCATCAAATCCTCAAGTACCATAGTGGATACAATGGTACATGGACCTCTTTGAATTCAATAAATTGGAAGAGGCATACAAACTTATTATCAAATTGGAGAAAAATCATAACAATAAAGACAGAATTGGAGAAGCAAATTAATATACCAAAATACTAAGTACCAACCAAAAAAATGCAAAAGTGACTCTCCAAAGAATCAAGATAAAGGAGGTTAGCCTCAAAATTAGAATTGGAAGTAGGAAAAATATTCTCAAGAAAATAAACCCCTATAGACCAAGACTAGAAAATGGTGTGATTATCATAAGAGCAACCAGCATTTGAGGGAGGAGAGTCAAGCAATTTAGTATTTGCTTGTTGAGTTGCAACTTTGTTGAGTGGTATTTTCACCCAATTGTGAAAGTACACTCTCCCTTAGGATTTGGATTCCAAATCCCCTCTTGCAAAGAAGTTAAACAAACAACTTCTCCAAGGTCTCCAGTTATATTAGCATTTGCATATGTGCATTAGTAATCTCAAATAAAGATATTCAATTTAAATGCTTGGAACACCTTAGTGATTGCAAGTAATTGTAAACAAGGGGCAATGTTGGTTTATTTTACCATGAAACTTTAGTGATTGTTCATTGAACCAAAATAAATCAAATGTGAGTTGGCCCTCATATGACCACGATGTAGTGCTTTAATTCCTTTTATCTTGATGGTTTTAAAATGGATTTTATCTTGCATTAAATACTCAATGATGAATAGAATCTTCAAAATGTCACTTTAACTTACCCCTCTTAAATGAAATCAAATTTTCATCAAGATGAACAATTAAGTGCTTTAAGGCAAAGACCTTCAATATAATACTCAAATTATCCCCCTTTCGTAAAATTGAAATTTTTATGAAGAAAGGATAATTTTAGGCCCGAAATGGAAATTTGCGAAAATGTCGTAAAACATAACTCCTTCAATGAAATTGGAATTTTCATGAAGGGAATGTCATCATAGGCTCATGAATGCAAAACAAAACTGGAAAAATGAAATTTGACCTTAAAATGGAAAATTTCTATTTTCGGATTTTTAAAATCTGTGACAAAGCAGCAACTTCGGTAAATTTTTAAAAATACTAAACAACTCCGAAAATGAAATTTCAAAGTGCGTAATGGAAGTATGAATTATAATCTACGCAATGGTGAAATTATTTTTGGATTTTGAAAATTTTTTGATGTTTATTTTAATGCCTGAAAATAGGAAAAAATTCTAAAATTAAAATTTCTGAAAACAAAAAATTCAAATTTTGCATCAAAATAATTTCTGAAATGCGACAATGCAAAAGCTCCTTCGGTTTGATGCTCAAATTACCCCTCTTTCGTAAAATTGGAGTTTTTATGAAGAAAGGGTAATTTTAGGCCAAAAATGGAAATTTATGTAAATGCCATAAAACATCACTCCTTCAATGAAATTGGAATTTCCATGAAGGGAATGTCATCATAGGCTCATGAATGCAAAACAAAAATGGAAAAATGAAATTTGACCTTAAAATGGAAAATTTCTATTTTCGGATTTTTGAAATCTGTGACAAAACAGCAACTTCGGTGAATTTTAAAAAAAAATTCAAAATCCAAAAATAATTTCACCATTGCGTAGATTATAATTCAGACTTCCATTACGCACTTAACCGAAGTGGTAGCGATATCGCTACCACTTCATCGAAGGAATGCTCGGAACCAAAGTGGTAGCGATATCGCTACCACTTTTTGAAAGGAGGGCTCGAAACCAAAGTGGTAGCGATATCGCTACCACTTTTTTGAAAAGAAGGCAAAGCAAAGTCGGTAGCGATATCGCTACAACGAGCTACGGCGGGCGTACGGACCAAGAACACGTCGCGATATCGCGACATGTCGCGTTATCGCGGCTAGGAAACAGAAGAGGCCAAATGCAAATTCTGTCGAAATTTCCGCGGGAAAGCGTTACGAAAGGTGCAGGAGACGCAGGACACGTGGCAGAAATGACAGAACCACAGAGATCGAGCGTTACGATTGCATGCAAGGGTTAGAATACCAAAAGGCGGGAATTGAAGCGAAGGGTCCCGGAGTCGAAACGAAGCGTCATGGAGCGGCGAGAACGCGCGACGTAAAGGTTAAATAGCAGAAGTGTAGATGGATACAGGGGCTGGAGATTGTAACAAAAAAACATTACTTATTGAAATAAAAGATTTTTCTTTGGTAACACGACTTTTGTGTGTAAAATCAAAAGGAGATCGAAGCCAAAACTATTGTTTTACTGTCAATATTTCCGTTGCATCATTTTGTCTTGTATCTATTTCATTTACGCCATGGGATGGGTTACGATAGGTGAATGGTAGAATGATGCAGTTATATTCTTTTCCTTAGAGTCTTGCATCTGATCTGATTAGATTGTGTGTTAGTACAGATCTGATCGGTTGGGTTGTTTTGGGGATTTCATCTCTTAACTTGGGATTTTGCAGGGAGGAGATCGTGAACCATTTTAATATCATTCATTATTTTCCAGCTGATTCAAAATAGCAGTTTCTGTTTTATTCCTTGATATGCTTAATTTCATGTCAAAGACTAACACTGAAATAACAGAACTATTGAATATAGATAAAACGAACAAGTTAACCTTAGAATAAATTGTGAGTATTAGAACATAAAAAGGATTTTTGTTTATTTATTTTTTATTAATCAAACAAGTCAAGATTACAAAGTTCATTAAGAATCAACAAAGGCCCCTTGTTAATAGCTATCTGCAGGATTTTGAGTTATTCTGGGATATATCAGTTGCATGTATTAAATTGAATTCATTTTTTTATATATGTAAAAGTTGTTTCACAAAGAAACTTGGAGAAATAATAAAAGGAAGGAAAATAAAATAAATTATTTCTTTGCAAGAAAGAGTCTTTTGTTCGAGACTCTAAGTTGCGTGTTATTATTTGTAACATGACAAATTAACGCTCAACACAACCCTCTACATCCACTACACCACCACATCTACATTCATAGGCTAAGGATAGAGGGAAGCAAATTATAGAAGGTAAACCAAATGTGAACATTGTCACCGCATATGCTATATTAGAGTCATAAGAGGAGGAACACCTATTTCACTCACAAATATTGGTCAAGGGTAAGCCATTACATTTCACTATTGATGGTGAGAGTCCAAAGAATCTAATTTTTGTTCAAATGGTTGAGGATTTAAATATATTTGTCACACCACATCCACAACCATGTAATGTTGGATAGCACAACATGGGAAATATATTAATGTCATTTAATAATGTCTAATCTCTTATGCCATCAAGCCCTTCGAATATGATGTTGTGCCCTTGGATGTTTATGATATAATTTTGTGATAATAATTTATGTGAAAGAGACTTAGTTTTTATTATTCTAGGCCATGGAGTGTCATAATCACTATTCAGGATACTAGAGGTATTTCTTTCTACCTTTGTTTTCTTAATTACGGCTAAACAATGTAGGAAGATGATAAATAAAACAAAAAAACTCATTATATTGATGATTAAGCCACAAAACAAAAGGAGGATTGTAATTACATCTATTGTATGATCTAAACAATAGAAGCATATCGACTAGATTATAACAAAATATGATGACTTGCTCAAGTCACCAACTAGGGTTTCACTTCATTGTGAGGTAAAATATCCCATTGATTTAGTTCCTAGTTCTATTTTTTCTACTACACCTTTTTATTGTAGATCAATCCTTGAAATTTGATAAAATCAAGAGGTGGATCTAAGAATTGATTCAAAATGGGCACATCAAATCATGTGTTTTATTATGTGGTATTCTAATTGTATTGGATCCAAATAAATATGAAACATGAAGACTCTTTATTAACTATAGAGATTTGAACAAAAGATGAAGAACCACTATCCACTCCCTCAAATAGATGACTTCCTAGGCTAGCTTTATGGAGCAAAGTTCTTCACTAAAATTAATATAAAATTTGGCTATCATCAAATACCCCCAAATCCCACTGACATATGGAATACTTCATTCAAATCCAAGGAGGTTTTATTTGAGTGGTTTGTTATGTATTTCTATCGTATTCATGAGGATGATGGATGACATACTACATCCCTATAGTAGCTCTTTTGTGGTAGTCAACTTAGATGACATTCTCATCTACAGTAAGACATGGGAGGAACATGTACAACATGTTTGATAAGTACTTTAGACTCTTCAAAGACACAAACTATATGCTACTCTAGAGAAGTGTTCATTTTGCATGATGAAGATTTAGTACCTTGTGAATATTGTTGACAAAGAGGGGGTTCATATTAATCCTAAGAAGATTCAAGTAACTAGATATTGGCCTACCCAAATACTCTAATAGAGCTTTATATATTTACATTGTTCGGTCACTACACCAAGTGACCAAAGGAGGTACCAAATCCAAGTTTATTTGGAAAGATACATAATAGAAGACATTTAAGAGGTTGAAGGACCAATTGTATTTAGCTCCTACACTTTCCCTACCCAATCTACATTAGCATTTTGAGTACACATTGGGAGTTGTCTTCATAGAGCTTAAGAGTTTGATAAACCTATTTCATAAATATAATGTAAACAAAATCATAAAACAAAAGGAAACAATGACATGCATTCACAATAAACATGAAGATTTACCTTAGAAATCTTTGATCAGGAAAACCAACAAAAACTCAATGTCAAATAGTTCTATGTCATTGTCTAAGCATGTAAACAATGGAAGCACAACTTCTTGGTCAAGGAAACCATCATCCACATAGATCACAAACCTCTAGAGTTCATTCTAATGTAGAGTAAGCTAAGGAATGAGAGACATCAAAAGTGGGCCATATATTTATAGTAGTTTGATTTGATCATCAAGCACAAGAAAGGGAGTGCCAATTCAATAGTTGATTGTTTGAGCTAACCTCCAATTATAGGATTCACCATCATTCTTGATTATTGTGGGCATGATACTTCCAATTGTTCCACCTTGTATGAAGTAGATTTTAATTTTGTATATGCATACCAAGCTCTTCATGTATGTAAGCATATTTTTTATTTTTATGTATGAGATGATCTCATTTGTCACATGGGACATATATATGTCCTAGAAAGTGAGCGCTCAAAGATGATTTGGGAATTGCACTTTAGCAAAGTAGCAGGTCACTTTGGGTGGAAAAAAATATTGGCAATTATTTAAAATTACTTTTATTGGCCCAAAATGAGGAATGGTGTCACGAGGCACATCAAGTCATGTACCTCTTGCATTGTTACCAAACCAGCCAACAAGAAGCAAGGATTGTATACACCATTTGTAGTACAATCCCAGCCTTGAGAATCTGTCTTCATGGATTTTCTCTTAGGTTTACCTAGATCTAAGCATGGTAATTATCATATTTTCTAGTAATTGATCATTTTTCAAAAATGATTATCATAAATTCTTGTTAGAAATCCATTTCAGCCAACGTTTTAAAAATCGTAAAATATCTTACGATAAATTACCAAACTCGCAAATTAAGTAGAGCAACAATTTAAAAAAAAATCTCGGGCCAATAAAATCTCTAACTCATAATGATTTCTCCTACAAACTCTCATGGGTAGAGGCCAAGGGGCAAAAAATGCGGAGAAACTTGTTAAAATGTCCAAATTCCATAAGCCAAAACATGTATAGAGATCATAAAATGTGTATAAATATCGTCAATGATGAGTGGTAGAAATAATTGCAAATGGACAGAAGTCGTTAATCACATTGGCATAAGAAAACAAACAAATGGTTGTGAGGGAAAGGAATTTGTTGGGTAGTTGGAAGAAACACAACAATTGTGGTTAATAATTTTCCTGTTATAATTGTTGTATTTTCCTGTGCATTAAAATATTGTTAATGTTATTGATCTAAATTGTCCTATTCTGCATTTAAAACCATATAATTAGTTTGGAAATTTGTATCTTGCATTATTGTCATGGTAAATCTTGTCAATCATTTAAACAAATTAGTTAAATAAAAAATAGATCTTTTAAATTAAAAATTTAAGAAGTGGTTTTTTTATTTTTAAAAAATTAAGTGGATGATCAAATAAATAAAACATAAATGATTTAAAAGTTGGAACAATTATATCATGTGTTATTTTTTTCTCTTTAAATTAAACTGTTTATTTTAATAATTTAATATACAAGGATATAATGATAAATTACTTCTACTAAAGAAGTTATGGCAATAAAGAAATGTAAAGACTTCTAATAAAGAAATCTCAATACACATTTTGGCTTCTCGATATTTTGTACTCTTTGTAAGGAATATATAATATAAAATCAACTTTTTGGCTCTCCAACTGTTGCTTAAAATGTTTTTTTAGTATATTGAAAAATTTCTTCGTATTTTTTTTTACCGAGTTTTTCCAAGTTCTCCAAAATTAGGCTACCAAGTATATCCCAAGTTACAAGTTTTAAAACTATGATTTCAGTTGAGGAGAGTACTAAGATCTATTTTAGTCATGTGTGGGTCAACTTTGGCTTTCTAAATTCCATTATACTCGACACAGATAGTATATTTATAAGTATTTTTTGATCCACCCTATGGAGCATGATGGAGACGAAGTTGACCATGTCCACAACCTTCCATATTCAAACTGATGGTCAAACTAAATTTGAGTATCGATTGATTGTACATATTATTTAAATGTACCATTCTAAGCATCCATACATATGGTATGAGAGTCTCTCCTACAATTAACATATGTATAATCAAGCTCTGCATAACTCTATCAAACACAACCCATTTTATTGTTGTTTTAGGTTCTAAACCTTAGCACCCACTAATGTGGTTGTCCTTATGCAATACATAGAGTACTCACATCATGTATGGGAAGAAGTAGAAAAGGTAACAAGGTTTGTGGAATAGATTCAACATATCAAATAAAAAGTCCATGACCTCTTAGAAAAGACAAAAAATACAAGCAATGACATGACCAACATAGGTTCAACAAACTAATAGGAAAGACTTGTAAGACCTCATAGGAAGATCAAACCTCTTCACGATGGACCATACACCATCACTAATAGGGTGATATGGAATACCTTTGAGTTGAATCTTCCATCTTATCGTGGTATGCATACAATTTTTAATGTTGAACTTCTTAGCCCCTATCATCTGCCTCTGTTGAACACTTTCGTAGTAGCATAAAAGTTGGACATTAAATAACTCAATCTAAAAGTTTCAACACTAGTGGAGAAGAATTACATTGTTGACATATGGACTAGGAGGACTATAAGGTGATCCATTTAGATGTACAAAGTGGTCAACGTAAGACAACTTACTCACCAAGTAGAAATGCTCACAAAAAAATCAATAAAGAAACAATATCCATACCTAATGTCAAAAGTTGACACAATGGGGACGATTGATTTTCAAGGTGATATGAATGATCCAAGCATGTGATCTTTTTGGACAATGGATTTATGCCCAAAATACTCAAAATCTATTTTTTAATCCTAATCATATTGTTAGAGGTATAATTTTATGCTCGAGATTCTATTTTAATCCATTCAAGAAACATTGGAAAGATTAGAGTGAGAACAACAAATTTAGGAGGCAAATTTAATGTAGTCAAGTTGCCAACAACTTTAGGAAAAAATGCTCTGGTGGACCTATAAATGCAAAACAAAATATTTACTAAAAATAGTATTTTTCTATTTTTAGATTTTTGTAGCCAAAATGCATCTTTAGCCATGTTGATATATCAATAGATAAAAGGATAAGTCACATATATGTAATTTTTATTTATGCACTTTGTAACTCATGTATGGTGAATCACCACATTTTTATATGGGTGACCTTGTAGCTCATGGAAGATGAACAGTCATATTTCCATATGGGTGACCTTCCATATTCAATACAATGGATTTCCAATACACCAATTATTGTATAAAGAGAGATGCACCCTTGAATATAAAAAGCATAAGTAATGGATGTAATGTTATACCCTTACATATTTTTCTTAGATATTGCTTGTATTGTACTCTTTAATGAGCAATACAAATCATTATGCTAGTTTGCTTATATATTTTTGTGTCCTAGATTGTTATGCTATATCATTTATAAATTACACTCTTTCTTGATATATCTTAACTCATTATTTAATGTTTTAGATCAACAACTAAGTACACACCTCCAAAAATAGTTATGTAGGTTTTGAAACCATGTTGTGCAGCCTCCCATGCCCTTTTGCACCATACAATAGCCATAGTTTTCATGGAATCATTATATCCAAAATGAAAGTCACCAAGTGTAAGTGAGTGCTTTAACTAATTGGGGACATGTACATTGGCATAGTTCCATATAAAATCATACAAAAAATAGTCAACACCTTTGTGTGTAGATTAGACATGTCCTTGTATAGGTTTAAGTAGGCTCCTTGTGCTTTGTTATGAGAAGATTAATTTTTTTCTTCTCAATTACAAATTTCAACAATGTAAGGCAAAGAATGATGTCTAAATCAAACATTAGGTTGTTTATATTTTGATGATTGTGTTGTATGTTGATGATATTTTCATCGTAAGAATCTAGACATCATTGATCTAGGATATGAAGTCATGAATTCACAATACTTTTAAGATGGCATATTTGGTCCTCCTTACCTATTTCTTAGGGATTCAAATAGATCATTCATCCTATGGATTACCACTTCTTATCCCAAATATATTTTGTATCATCTATAGTGGTTTCATATGGTGGACTATAAACTTGCTTAAACTTGTTTTGCTTCTCATTTGAAGTTTTGATGAGATTAGAGTAGCCCTTTGGAGGATTCCATCTATACTTGTCACTTATTGGGTGCCTTGTCTATCTTACCCACACTCAACCAACTAATACATTCATTGTTAGCTATTATTCTTTGTATATGCAACCACCCTATAAGTCATTAGATAGTGATTAAATAGATCTGTTGATACATTAGAGGTATATATCAAATGTAAATTCACTACTTAGTTGGAGCACTTTTAGTTTTAAGAAAATTCTCTAATGTAGATCGGGATAGTGATTTATTCCAATGAACTCCACTCTATGGTTTATCTTTTATCTTTATTTTAGACCAATCTCTTGGTGTTATAGATGATAGTCTACTTTATCTTAGTCTTTTATGGAAGCTAAATACTATATTTTCAATGAGTTTTTAAATGTCTTTCATGGATGTCCATGATTTTAGAGTAATTGAGTATTCGACAACAATTTTTAATCATCCTTCATTATGATAATTAGAGATCCATAAAACTTTCTACAATCTAGTGTTTCATTAGTGGACTAAGCATATCAAGGTTTAGATGCACTATATTTGATGGCTTTGTTCCCATGGGATGCTTTATCTAGTCTATATATTATCAGTAAAGTAGATAGTAGATATCCTAACCATGGTCATGCCTAAGGTGCCTTTTGTTCAATTGAAAGAGTGACTTGGAGTAGGAGAGTTTCCCTTAAGGGGGATAATTGCTAAGGGTCTCTCTTTGTATCCCCTGTTCAACTTAAGGGGTATATTGGAATATGTAGTGTTAAGCTTCACTTGAAACCATGGTCAAATTTTATATTATTTTTGTTGTTTAACCCTATGGACCCTTGTATACCCTGTATAGGTGGGTTTCTTATAATATTTTAACAATATATTTTAAGGTCAAATATTTAACCTTGACCTAAGATCACATGTAATTCGAGCATTTATACACCTTTAGGCCAATAATTATTTATCTATTATGGTGTGTATTATTTTCTTTAGTTAGATTACTTTGGTGTCTATGGACATCTTTCATATTGCATTCCATTTGTGTATGAATTGTATTTCTCTTTCTAGGTGATATACTTATTCTATTTATTTTTGGAAAGTATTCTAATTCAAACAAAGAGAATTTCATGGACCTTTTAGGTGTTCTTTGTGTAATAGGGGTCCAAAAAATCAAATAATCTACTTCTTAATTGTCCCTTTACTTACACCATTTCACGTTACATTTAAAAAAATCAATATATTGGGTAGCTCCATCAATATTAGAAAAGTTGATGAAATATTGGTTTAATTGTTTCAAAACTAAATCACTATGCATATCATGGAGAATTGCTTCTTCCATTATTTGATGGAATAGAATTTTAAAAAGACAAGTCTCAAAATCATATTCAAGTATGGAATCATATCTTTACCTCTTATGTAGAATGTTATAGGTACGATGATCATCATGAGAAGTATCAAGTATGGAAAAAGAGGCATCAACCTCTTGGTTACAAAATTTGAATACACAAATACACCATTCATTTTTGATAATGGAATTAACATAGGATCTACAAAAATCTATGGCAAGTTGTTGGATTCATCAAAATTAAATTTAATGGTATTTCCTTCCTAAGAAAATCCAAGAAAAGTTGGCTAAAATGATGTTTTCTAAAATAATGAATGCAAAATTCTCTACACCTACTTAGAATCATATCTAAATTCAACTAGCAATGTTTTAAATCCTATGGCATTTCTTACAAGAATTATGTTTCATTGAAAAAGGATGAGATATATTTCAACTGAAGGGGTCTCAAATTATTATTATAAGTAGTGATGTTAAGAAAAATGGATATGAAGATTGGAACAGCTATAAAATTATTTCTAATGTCCACCATTTTTTTTTTTGTGGAAAACATCCTAAAGGGATGCCACTTTCGGGTAAGACCCAAGGAGGCAGGGGTGTCCATTCCGCCAAAAATACCCAGGACTCAGACCTGGCTTACCACCTTTGACATACTCAAGGAGCAAACAAACACACAAAACCAATTTAAAAATAAGTAAATAAATAAGTAAATAACAACAAAAATAATAAAATAAAATAAAAAACATGCTCCTTGAGTGTGTCAAAAACAAAAGCACAACCAAACACACACACAATAAGATAAAAGAAACCACAACACGAACCACATAGAAAAACCCAAGAACCACATAAAAAAATACAAACAAGACAACAACAACATAACACTACAAAGACATAACCCAAAATAAACATGAAAAATAAACACAACCAAAACCTAAAATATTAAAAAAATAAAATAAAAATAAAAATAAAAAACAACCAACAACAGACAATAAACAAAAACAAAGAAAACACTCACACAAAAAAACATGAATTAACACAAACAAAGAGAAACACAAGAACAAGAACGACAAAAACACAAGAACAATAACAAAAAACATAAAAAAACATAAAACAACAAAAACACAAGAACAACAAAAAACAACACAAAAACAAAACAAAACAAAAGAACACACACACCTTAAAAAACTAAACAAAAAACAAAAAAGAAAAAAAAATTGAACATAACAATGACCTATCTAGACCAAAAGACTATTAAGGCAAGAAACAACAAAGGAAACAAAAGAAATAAAAGAGTGAGCTAGGGAACTAAAAAAAACCTGAATGAACCAAAGAGAAGCAAAAAAACAAGAATAAACTAGATACCTTCAGAACTGGAGCCATCCAAAGAAATGATAGAAAGAAGAGCTTCCATAATTTGTGAAGCCCACCATCTAGGAGGGTGGCCATAACAAGTAAGATCACCTTTGTCCAAAGCCTAATTAGCTAAAGCATCAACACTCTTGTTTTGATCTCTGACCACATGATTGTAATCAACTTTCAAAAATCCCATCTGGATTAATTGAATCTTCTCAATAATTTTTTTTATTCTCCAATCAACCTTATGATTCTTTGAAGGAGTATTCAAAATATTAATCATAATTTGAGAGTCAGACTCAAATAACACCTTTTCCCATCCAATATTAGTAGCCTCCTGAAGGCCTCTGAGGATACCATACCCCTCAGCAAGGTTATTGGAAAGAATACCCAAATTCTCAGCAAAAGTAAAAACCAAGGAGCCATCCGAAAGTCTACCAATTTCTCCCACACTAGATTTTCCAAGGTTCCCTCTAGAGGCTCCATCAATATTGACTTTTCCAAAATCCTTAGGAAAAGGTTGCCAATTTCTTGTCCTATCCATCGTACTAATACTCACATTCCCTTTAAGTTGGTTATCCTTGGAAGATTTAGTATTCAATATTTGCATCACTTGATCCCATCTTTGGTGGGAGTTTTGGGGGTGATTAAGGAGTTGATGGACAGATTCAACTAAGTTGGCTATGGTATTTTGAAAAATATAGTGAATATCCTTCCTACTTGATTAAAAATTCAGTTGTTCCTTTCAATCCAAATATTCCAAAGAAGAATGGTAGAACCCATCCAAACTAACTACCTAATAAAATTATCAACACCCTCTTGATTAGGCCAATCCCTCCAAAGTTGTTCAAAAGTAAAAAAATTGGACCATTGTAAGCCAAGTAAAGTGACCATTCTCCTCCATAGCTTAGAGGCTAAAGTACACTCAATAAAAATATGGTTGAGATTTTCTACATTCTCTTCACACATCTCACATCTAAAAGGGCCATGAAAACTATGCTTCATAAGATGCTCACCAGTAAGCATCGTACGATGCAATAAAAGCCAATTAAAGAACCTCACCTTAGGCCAAAGCTTTTGAGTCCATAATTGAGAAAATATGTCAGAAGAATGGTTGGGATTATTGTGGCATAAGGTCAAATAACCTTGAGCAACTGAATACTCACCCTTAGTAGTGTTGTTCCATCCAAAATAATCTTTTTCATGGGATCAAGAGAGAGATCTCATATGAAGGATGCCTTGGATATCTTGTCTTTACCTTTTTGGGATTTGAATAGGCCAATCCTCAATAGGGATCCAATATCTACCAACCTTTGAATTACCAGTATGGTACCGACAGTAATTAGCCACCTTTATCCAGTTAGCTCGGTGAAGCTCCTCCGTCCAAGGCCTCCAATAGGGAAACCGAGTTATCAAAGGCTTGTGACCATCCCAAGAATCTATCCAAAAATTTGCATGTTGACCATTATGAATGATCCAATAATTTTTTCTTTATCAAATCCTCACCAGTATTAAGTACTGCTAAAATGGGAGAACCTTTGGTAGGAAGTTGATAGCGAGCAAGGTCTTCAAGACTTTTGTTCTCAGTATTTTTAGCACAGAGATTATTGGCCTAAAGAGCATTGGGGTTATGCAACATCCTCCAATATAATTTAGCAGCTAAATATTTGTTGTTATTAATAGAAGACCGGAATCCTAACCCCCTTTATTCTTAGGAAGACATAAAGTTTCCCATTTCACCAAGGTCCATTTTCTTTTCTCCTTAGTACCACTCCAAAGGAAACGATGATTGATTTGATCCAGTTCTTGAAGAATAACCTTTGGAATATTCAACACGGAAGATACATAAATAGGAATAGCTTGAAGGACTGATTTTACCAAGGTGATTCTACCCCCAGAAGAAAGCCACTAGTTGGTCCACTTTTCAATTTTCTTCTTGACTTTGTCCAACAACCAATTCCAATCTTTATTTTTCTGCTTTTGAATATTTATGGAAATACCTAAATAAGTGATTAGAAGGGAGGTATTCTTATATCTTAATTTATCCAAGACCATGGATTCCTGTCTAGCAAAGCAACGAAAGAAAATAACTTTAGATTTGTCTTCATTGATCAACTGCCCAGTAGCCTTAGAAAAACAACTAATGATTTGCTTAATATTAGAAGCTTCCTTAACTATAGCTTTACCTAAAAGAGTAGAGTCATCCAAAAATTGAATATGAGAGATAGGTCTAGCTCCATGAGCAAAGGTAACTCCCTCAAGGGTTTTTTTTTTCCCTTGTTTTGGTTATAGTCCTACCCAAGCATTCAACAATAATGATGAATAAATAAGGGGATAGCGGGTCACCTTGCCTAATACCTCTGGAAGCTGGAAACAATTGAGAAGGTCTACCATTGATAAGAACTAAGTAGGAAACTGAAGAGATACATCCCATAATCCAATCCATCTAATCCTTAGAGAAATCAAATTGCCTCAAAACTTTGATAAGGAAGTGCCAATCCACTCTGTCATAAGCTTTAGATAAGTCTAACCGAATGAACATGGAAGGAGATGTCCACCAATTATAGATGGATATAATATCTTAAAAATATTAGCATATATATACGGAAAAACAATTTTATAGATCAAGGTTATGTATAACGACACGAATATTAGGATTTTCAAAAATTTGGAATTGGCAGATATGGGGACCCTTGACCGAGACCCATTTGCCTAAAATTTTTGGGTGCAAATGTTTTTTGGGTCGGCTCACCCCGCTTTGATAATAATTTTACCTTTTTATCATAAGTCGCCAACATTCTTGCCTAAATCGTGGATCTCTTCACCTTGAAATTATAAATAATTTTATTTACACCACCAAATTTACCTATTATACCACCAATATATACCTAGCACGACAGTGATACTCCTACATCTAAAACATTGACTATCCTCGAGATAATCGATAGCAACAAAAAATAACCTGTACCAGCAATAGATGCATGGCAATATTAGCTCTATTGTTGATTGACAATATTTGCTCTACTTTTGATCGATAATATCTACTTTGCTATTGATTGACAACATCAACACTGCCTATTTTTGCTATGGCTCATCTATTCTTGATGTTATGCATCTATTGTTGGTATAAAATATTTTTAGCTGCTATTGATTATCTTGAAGAGAATCAATTTTCTAGATGTAGGAGTATCGTTGTAGCATTTGGTATTTATATTGGTGGTATAATAGGTGAATTTGGTGGTGTAAATAAAATTATTTATAATTTCAAGGTGAAAAGGTCCATGATTTAGGCAAGAATGTTGGTGATTTAAAATAAAAATGGTAAAATTATTATCAAAGAGGGAGAGTCGATCCAAAAAACATTTTGCAGCCAATAATTTTGGGCAAATGGGCCTCGATCAAGGGTCCCCATATTTGCCAATTCCAATTTTTTTGAAATCCCAATATTCATGAATTAACAATGATTCATCACTATGTATAATCCTGATCTACAACATTGTTTTTCCCTATATATATGCTTATATTTTTAAGATAGTGTTGATGTTGTCAATTGATAGCAAAGTAGATATTGTCAATCAAAAGTAGAGAAAATATTCTCGATCGATAATAGAGCTTATATTGTTGATCGACAACATCTGCTCTATTATCGATCGACAATAGATATCAATTAACAATGTAGATTCTATTGATCAGCATCTCTATCAACCGATAAAATTTACTTTGCTGCAAATTGACAACAAATAGCGATCGACATTGCTTAAGAACCATTGTGAAAAGGATGATCAAGGGTGTTCTTTTTTAACTTTTGAAGCAAGGAACCTTCTAGAAGGTATAATTTTTGATCTAGAGCTCTGTTTCCAATTTTATTTTTTAGAAACCACCTAGCTCAATGAGATCTACACTTTAAACTATATTTGATTGGTTTTGTGCTTGGTAAAATCCTCAAAAAATTCTTAAAAGACCTCAAAATGAGCTATAAAGTTACTAAAGTGTGATACCTGAGAAAAAAATAAATAGAAATCTAGTAAGGGTAATGTGCAGAAACCCTTAAAGGATGCTAGATCTTGGCAACCTAAAATGATGGATCTGGTAAATATTGTTGTTAGAATATTTGAGACTAAGCCTTATATAGAGGCTAAGTCTTATCACAATAATAGATGATAAACGAGCGATAACAGGATTTCAAAACTGATTCACCCCATTTTATATTTTTTGGTGTAAAAAAAGGCAATTCATCATGTCTTCTACATGAGTTTGGATATTATTCACTTGGATTTCAAAACTTATTCACCCTATTTTTATAAATACATTTTGGGGCCAACCCATTACGCATAACCTTGTTGTAGATAATTTATTCATTCATATTCTTAATCTTTTTTCTTGATAGAATTTAAATTTTAGGAGGTAATTGACAAAGGGAGAATTTATTTTTTAATAAAAAAATCAAGGCGGTGATAGTGGAAACATAGAAATTTGAGAAAGATGAAAAATATCTATGACAGAAAGGAAATTTGGATATGGTCTAATTAACCTAATAGTGGATGCATTAAATCTTTATGAACTTTATAATTAATATATTTGTAAATAAGAGTGCAAAAAGATTTATTTGTTTTACAATATTGAGATCTTCATATATGGTAAAAGAGTAGCAGGTTCGTCCTAATTCTGTCAATGCTTCAAACCCTTACCATGAATGCGATGAATATTATTTTCAAAAAAAAATCTAAGCAAAGGAACGTCAAGAGAAATAAGAGACATAAGCAAGTGTGAGCCAGGAGGGAGTGAAAGCGGGAAGAGAGTGTGAACTAGGAGGAAGTGCAAGCCAAGAGTGAGTACAAGCTAGGAGGGAGTGTCATCCAGGAGCAAGCCCTAGCTCCACTAGCTAGTATGGAAATAAAGTCAAATTTGAAGTCCTAATAGGAAGTGATGATGCCCTAGTTGAAAGTACGAATGCCCAAGTTGAAGATAAGTGGAAGAGCAAATATATGATAAGTTTGATCCAAGTAGCATATGTTGCACCATAAGTTACCATCAAGGATGAGATGATTGAGCATGATATAATGGTTTTGAAAAGTATGGGGTTAATATGTAAGTTCCATAGATCTTGGCCAGGGTTTTTGAAGATTCAATATTAGATCAAGTGGAAGTAGAGATTGAATTACTCTATGAGTTCTCTTCCTAAAGGTCTTTTCCTTGTCATCTTTTCTAATTTAGAAATTAGGGATAAAATATTGAATAGTGGTCCATGGTTTAGAGGGAGATATGCCCTCTATTTAAGACCATGGAATGAATTTTTTTCTATTTGAGACATAAACTATTAAGAAGCTTCTAGTTTGGGTTAGGCCTTTTATACTTCCATATCAACTTATTAATAAGGATATTTTGAAGAATATTAGAAATACCCTAGGAGAATTCATCAAGGAATGACTAATTATTAAGGAATAAAAACATGCTATATATACTAGAATATGTGTTGCTATGGATATTTTAAAATATCTACCACAATCCATTAAGATTAAATTTGAATCAAGAGAACGGGATTAAGTGGATTATGAAAAATTTGTATTTTGTTGCTACAATTGTTATGAGACTTACCATTTGGAAAGAGTTTACAAAGTGAAAACTATGAAAAAAGAGACAAAATTATTTATCATAAGATAACTTCATGGGGAAGCAAGAAAATAATACATTAATAGAAGGTAGATTAGATCAAGGATATTCCATTCCTAAAAAAGGGCAAATAAGGCCTATCTACAACATCTTATAAAAAATGCCACCATAACTCACTTGGATCAATAGTTAGAAGAAACAAAGAAGGATATAAGGGATGAGAAAGTACAATATGTAATTTCAAGTTCAAAAGGAATTAAAGGTGTAAAGGTAAATGTGGAGGAAAATTCTAACATGAAGATGGCATAAGAGGTCAAGATCTTTCTAGGTAAATCATCTTCATTTTCCTCAAGTAGTATAGAATCCTCTCCTAGTAATAAAAGTGGAAGTAGTATAGAGGTTATCCCTTGCACTTTAGGGTTTCAAGAACAACATAATAAAGAAATGATGATGGAGGAAGTTTGTAACAATTTAGGATTTTTTAGGGCAAAATAAGAAGGTAGTTGCTTCAGAAGAGCATCCTTGCACTTTAGGGTTTTCAATTCAATATAAAGAAGAATGTGCTTTTGTGGTTATTCCTTGCTCTAGAAATACTGCACAACAAGACAAACCTATAGATGATAATTCTTTCTTTAAGCAAAGTGATAAGATTGAAGAGATGGATGAATATGAAAGTATCGATGGAAAAAAAAAAGAGGAAGACCCAAGAAGCAAAAATAAAGAGAAAAATAAACCCAAAGGATATTGATATGGGAAAACAAAAGCAAATATTGCAAGTGTTAACAAGAAGTGGGGCTAAACCCACAAATAAAAATAAAAAATAACAATGAAAATAATATCTTGGAATATTAGGGGCATGAATAAGAACCCTAAAAAAGTATTAAGAAAATCTTAGATTGTTATAGATAATATATTTATATTTATAGATATGAAAAATGGGCAACAAATATTTTAGTCATTCATGGTGTTGAATTTTATCTTGATAAAATTTCAATTTTCAAAGGCATTTATATGAAATGATAAAAAGAAGTTGATTGTGAGAACTTAGGAGTTATGAAGATGACAAATCACTTTGATAAGGAATACAGATGAAGAATAATTTTGATAGAAATACAAGTTGGATATGATTTAACTAATTTGGTAGAAATGTAATGAAAGCAATGCAATATTTTATTTTTGTAATGGAAGTGGCCCCCAATAGAAGCCACACATAGCTTATTAAAACAAATATGTTTATAAATAGGTAACATGTGTGCACAACATTTTCTCCATAATTCTTTTACTAATTACATATTATTTTTTAGGTGAATTAAAAATTTCATCTCATGATACACCACAAACCATAACTATTTCAATTAATTAAATGTAGATAATGGTTATGACTTAATAATTGATCATGTTTGATCATTTCTCAACTTTAATTAGAAAAATACACATTTCACATTTGAACATATAATGAATATTAGATCTACTTTGGTGGTGACACCTTTATTAATAACAATAATTTTAACTGATTAAACTCAAATGGCGATTGCATTTTAATCTTCCTAAATAAAATTAATCATAATATACATCACCAATCTCATATTAGGCACATGCATTATTTAAATCAAAATATAGGTGGCACTTATTGATCCATAACAATTTTAATTAATTATAATTAAGAAGAAATTATTTTTTTATTAGTGAGAGGGGTTTTGAAAGGTTCCCATAACCTTTTACAAAAATATCTAGTTAGGAAAAATGCTCCCAACCATCTAAAACAAAAAGCAAGTACAATAAGAAAGACAATAACAGATAGAGAAACCCATGCAGGGGAAAAAGAGGAAGCCTCAATGGGCAATAAGAGAGGCATGAGCGAAATAGAAGTTCCACGCAAGACACCGTAAGTCCAACCATCAACCAATATTGAGAAAAATTTGTATTCAAGGTGTGTGAAAAAATTTTGGTGGCACTTCTCACAAGGCTATAAATGTCGTTGGTAGAAAAAATGATGTTTCGATCCTTTCCAATTTTGGTATCGCACCTCTCATGATGGATAGTAATTGTTTCACCATCGGTTTCCTGCAAGATCACATACAAACAAAAATTTGAAATAGAAAGTTACCCTAGGAACTCACAATCATCCCTCATCTACCAAATAAGACCAATAACAATGATTCTCGAATTTGGTCTGGAGTAAAGCCTGCTCACGTGTCTGGGTAAGATAACAGATGGCTCCATTTTGTCATCCATCACATAAAAAAAAACTTGCAAGAGGTGTTCATTGAAGATGGTGTGGTTACAATGTCTCCATGTATGGCTCACAAATACATTCTCCATGTTGAGCCACAAGCTCCATGTGCCCCAAACATTGAAGCCACGCATGAGAGTGTATGTTGAAAATAAATCCTATGAACTTAGAAAAATTCCATGGATCGATGAAACCTCCAATGATGTGTCTTGAAAATGCTATCCAATTTGAGGTAGATTCCCATAACATGGAGAATATGTGGCTACCCAAGAAACCCAAATCCTAAGAAAACTCACAAAAGAGATACAAGCGTGGGATTACCATTGACTAGGGGGGAGGAGAACTTTCATTCCAAATGGTGAGGTTAGGCAAAGAAACCCCCAGGTTAGCTAGAAAGTCAATGGTTTGGTTTTCTTCCCTAAATACATGTTGGACAGTGACATTAGGGAAAGAGCTCAAAAAATCTTTGCCTTGAAGATTAAACTAGAGATGTTCCAAGAAGCTGATTGGGTGCCTACAATGCTTATAATAATATTCATAGGGTCATCTTTGAAAATAATGTTAGGGCAGTTTATTCTGGATGATAGGAGAGATGGACCTTGGAAGAGGGCTCAAGCTTTAGCAAAATGGTTGGTTTGGATGCCGAGATATTTTGTAAAGGCCAGTAATATCTTCCCTGTATAATCTCAAAATATACCTCCTACTCTAGCTGACCTTGGGTTGCCCTTGGTAGCACCATCAAAATTATACTTGATCCATCCCAAAGGTGGAGGAGACCACTTGATAAGCGAGCGATCAACCACAGAAGAGGGAGAGGAAATATTACAAGAAGGGATCTAGAGGGACTTGGCTAACCGAGCTTCACTTGGGGACTCCAACCATCCAATGCTCTAAATAACAAAGAGAATTTTAGCTATCGTGTGGATAACTCTGGAAAGAACATAGTTGGAATCATGGATGGAGTTATTGAAGGCTCTAGAATTTCATTCACGCCAAACTTCCTATAGGAAATGGGGAGACAGAAGGTCCAAAAGGTTTTGATATGAAAACTTTTAAAGGGATTAGGCCACTATAAACAAAGGTCATTTGAAGAAAATGGAGGAACCCATACAATACCCATAAAGAAAAATAATAAGAAAATAACTTTGAGGGAGAAAGGACATGAGAGGAAAATATGTTGGGTGGATTCGCACTCTTGCTTGCAAAGGTAACAACATTTAGGAATGGGGAGCCCTCGAATCTGGAGATTTGGAATGAAGAGGATTTTGTCCTGAATAGCAAGCCAAAAGAAGAAAAAGAGACTTTAGGAATGAGGTGCTTGTTTGAAATGATCTTAGAAGGGAACCATGGCTGACTGGGGTTTTTTCATTAAGGAAATAGGCAGATTTGAAAGAGAAAATTATGTTTTCACTAGAAGCCTACAAGAGCTTATCTTCAACTAAACAGTTGGGAGTAACACAAAGATACAACATGTTAGATAAAACAAGATTAGCTCTTTTTTGGTCTTCATTTAGATTATTGTGAGGAATGGTTTTCCAGTGCTTCTTGTTAGCATCAATGAAATTGCACACCTATGTACCAAACAACATGTCAGTCACAGGTTTGAGGTAGATTAGATCAGGATAGTTTTGAGGAGGGTTGTTACCCAACCACTTGTCCTCCCAAAAGTGTATCTTTTGACCATCACTAAGTTTCCAATGTATTCATTTTTTGATGATCTCCCTCATACACAAGATGGAATTCTAGGTGGTAGAACCTTTAATAGGCAAAGGATCATCTAGAAAATTTGGTTGATGCCAAAGGAATTTAGCCTTGATGATATCAACCCATAGTGATTTTTCATTTTGAAGGATCTGCCATCCTTGCTTGGCAATGAGAGCTAGGTTCATTTGTTTGACCTTCCTGAGCCATATACCACCATATTCTTTCTTGGAGCAGAATTGGTCCCATGCAACTAAATGAAATCTTTGTTTGTGTTCTGAGCCTAACCAAAGAAAATTCCTCTAGATATGTTCAATCTTGTTACAAACTTCAACCAGAATGTGGAAGATGGAAAAAAAGAAAATAGGGATGCTCTAGAGAGTACCTTTTATTAAGGTGGTCTTTCCTGCCTGATTAAGTAACCCTCCTTTCCTTCCTACCATTTTTTGTGAATTATCTCAATGAGTGGAAACCAAAGAGATTTTTTGGCAAAACCAATAAAAAATGGAAAACCAAGGTAGGTAGCAAGAAGTTCAAGAATGGTACAACCAAGGATATTAGCTATGTTGGTTTATCATCTAGGGTTGTATTGAGAAAATACAATTTACTTTTGGAGAAGTTGAATTTTTGGCCAACATCAGACTCAAACGAGAGAAGAATGGACTTGATAATTTTGGCTTGGGGAATAGAGGCATGAGTGGCCAAAATAGTATCATCCATAAACTGTTGCTAGGATATGGGCATGAGAGATGACGCTGGTTTAATGCCAAAGATTTTTCCTTTGGGATAGGAAGACCGTAGAGTTCTCCCTAGGGCTTTCGTCACAATCATAAATAGAAAAGGGGACAAAGAGTCACCCTATCTCATATATTTGGTACTATGGAAATAACTAGAGTGAAGCTATTAACTAAGATAGATAAGCTAGATCCTGAGATGCATGCCTTAACTAGATTGATCCAATCAAAATGGAAATCAAATCTGGACAAGACAAAGAAGAGGAAACTCCAAGACACTCTATAAAAAGCCTTGTTTATGTCCACTTTAAGGAAAATGTAAGATTTACCATTTTTAGAAACAAAATGTATAAGCTCATGGATTGTAATTATGTTGTCAGTAATTAGCCTCCCTAGAATAGAACTACATTGACAGGAATTGATGATGAAAGGGATAATAGTTTTCAACCTCATGGCAATCACTTTGGTGATAAAAATATTGCACAAACTGATTGGGTGGAAATGAGATAAATATTTGGCATTATTGGACTTAGGGACGAGGGAAAGAAAGGTGGAGTTTACATATTTAGGAATGTTCTTAGTCTATTGCATTTGTTGGATGCTTGAAATAATGTCAAGCCCCACAATGTCCCAATATTTTTGAAAGAAAATTGAGGGAAAACCATCCGAGCCTGGAGCCTTCCCATCTTGCAATAAAAAATTGCATTACAAATTTCCTCAGTGGAAAATGGTTTAAGCAAACAATTGTTATGCTCCTGGGATACCAACCTAGGGATATTGTTTAGGAGGGTCTCTAATGTTTGAAAAAATCCACTACCTCATCTCTAATATCTAAATTTTTTGAAATAACGGTCCCATCAACTTTGGTGAGTTCTTTGATCTTGTTAGAGCCCCTATTTCTCATCGTGGTGGCATGGAAAAATTAAATATTAGAGTCTCCCTCTTTCAACTAGGTAACTATGGACTTCTACTTCCAAAAAACTTCTTCACTTTTAAGAATATTGTGGTATTCAGACAAAAGCTTCCTTTCAGCCTCAATAATATTTGTGTCCAATTCTCCTTGTTGGGCAAGAAGCTCAATGTTTGTGAGTTGAGATTGGATATTCTATATTCTGGAAAAAATAATGCTAAAAATATCTTTATTCCACTTCTTGAGTTGTGCTTTCACAAACCAAATCTTATTGTTGACTCGAGAGGCTAGGGACCTAGAAAAATTGTAAGACCACCAATTTGCAATGAGTGCCTTAAGATCTGGATCTTAAAGCCACATAACCTCAAATATAAAATGGGATCTGAACATGGAGACCTAGAACGAACAATCAAGGAGAAGGGGGTTGTGATCACATCCTATTTGGGGCAGAGAACAAAGGACAACATCTCCAAAGGGACATATTTCATTAATAGATATTAGGAATTTGTCAAGCCTTTTTTGAATAAGCTAGTCACCCTTTCTACGATTGCTCCAAGTGAATTTTGGACCTTTGAGTTGGATATCCATGAGTTCATTCTCATCCACAAAAGAAGCAAAATATTCATAGGAATTAACTATTATTTTAGAGCCTCCTTTCTTATTAGTGGGGAATAAGGGAGAATTAAAATCTCTAGCCAACATCCAAACCTCATTGGAAAAAACCTCTCTCATCTGACTAAGATTGTTCCAAATATGAAATCTCCCATATGGGGAGTTTGGAGCATAAATATTTGATAAAACCCATCTGCAATGGTAGTCCTTACTGAAGAACATGATGTTCATGTAGTTTTTTGTCATAGAATTAAGAAAATATTATAATTTAAGTAAAGATTATTATTTAATTTGTATGGGAAGAATCAATCACTTTGTTCATTATCAACCTCATGTCAAACATATGTCTTAATGACATTGTAACATGGATGACAAATATTGTGTTTCATATGGACATTGGATAAATTATGTAGGAGGAACAAACATGTCCACACTCCACCACTATAAATTTGCATCCATAAAAACCCTATTTCCATTAAGTTATCAAGCCTTTCATCAATATAAAGTGCTTTTTTCATTGTTTTTGCCCATCTATTATTTGTAAAGGAGACTAAGCTTTTTCTATGCCCTATTATGTGCATGCAAAAATGTGTATTCTATAATTAGTTTTATTTCCCTTTCATATATATATATATATATATATATAATGGTTTTTCTAGACCTAATTGTAACTACTTAAGTAAGACGTTCTCTATTTGTTGTTCAATATATATCTAGAAAATTAACTTTTACTATCGTGTTTACATTTTATACTAGGTAAATACGAATTAAGATGTCATTGACATTTGTTTTATAACTTTACCTTTGAAATTTATGCTATATTATTTTTATTTCTAGGTCCCTATGATCTATATCTCTTAAAGTACGAGGAAAATATTCCTCGATACATGCTAGACCTTCATTTTATTTACAATATAAATTGTAAGAAGAATGCTTTGAAAGTCAATAAATACACCTGGTAAAATTTAAAGTAATAACTCTATTTGTGTAAATATTGATATGACTTACTATAATTGGAATGACAAAACTAGGTTTTGAATATGAATGAATGTAGTAGGAATAGTCTAACATAATTAGATCCATGGCTTATAGAAGTTTCACAAGGTTTTTAGAGATGACACGTGCACACATTAAACTATTAATATTGTTTTGCATTATACCTCAAAATGAATCTAATGCTCTCTTACATTTGTAACATTTATATTTACTAGAGATTGTAACATTGTGTATGCCATCTAGTCAATTTTGTTTAATTTTTGTAGCTATAACCAAAATCTATCCAATAAATGAATTAAATGAGATGATTCTAATAATGAATTAATAAAGAGATTATTCATCTAGTTTTAAAGGTTGGAGAGGCTAGGATGATAAAAGAGGTCACAGGTTGTGTCTTGATTTTTGTTCAATGTACTATATTTTCTATTAACTTGACTAATCAAAGTTTATGATTTATTTTTACTACATCATAGCTAATATTATTTTTTTACCATGCCCAAAATTTTAGTTGAAGTATTGTAAATTGATTTTTGTCTAGTATTATTTGTATGCTTATGAGACTTGAGAATTGAAGTTTATCACATGTTTTCTGCAATCTATCTTTAGCACTTCATTTTTCTACAAGAAAATTTTATATCTTTGTCATTTGTTGTATGTTGATTATTTTGATTGTTTTTCATATGAAGAAGCGGTTGTATAAATACTTATTTCACATCTTTTAATTTGACTACTATGCTTGAATTCTAATCTAGGAATCTAGTTATATCAATATAATAAACTTATAAAAGTGAGGGAGATTAAAGATCTATTACTCCAAAAGGATAATCATATTGATTGATCAAAAGGACTTTTAATAGATTTATATTATCTCCTTAATTAATGTTTAAAAATTTAAAGTTGTAGTTAATTTAGAGATCAATTTGATAGCAATGGAAAAAGAAGTTAAACTCAACTCACTAGCCTAAAAAAATAGAATATATCATCTTCTAAGGAGATGCAAGGGCTAAATTTTTAGTGATTCGATCTCAAATTTAGCATAAGAAATAAATTCCTTGGGAAGAGTAAAGAATCTTCAATTATATTTTATATAAATATAAAATAGAGTGATATTTAAGGCAGGATTGAAGTCATAAAAAAATGAACTCTTGTAAAAAGTGATTAATTACTTCTTGGGGATCTAGAGGAAAAATACCACAAATAATATAATAAACTTTATGAGCTAATATAGATCTCATTTATGGTTAGAGGTTGTGCCACCAACATTTGGGCATTCTACTTGTAAAACTATTGGTTTTAGATTCCCTTTATATCTACTTAGTACACAAATTTAAGCTAGTTTTCTTCTTTGAGTAGTTCTTAAAGAATGCCAATGCTCTTGAGTAGCTTGGTTTTCTACAAATTGTATTATTAATTCTTCTTGATGCAAGATATGCTCTTCTATCTCCTTTATTCATCCTTTCTTATCCTCATGAGTTCAATGTATCAATTTGGTTCTCTTTTCTTGTTTGGTTAACACAGTGAAGGGGTTACCCTATGTTTACATTTCCCCATTAGTGATAAGAAACTATTTGGATCTATATTTTTTTATTATTGTCCTTTATCCCCAATTTGAACTTGCCTTGATTGTTTCCTTCTATCCTTCATTTTTTCTAGGTTATTGTTTGTGTTTTTCTTTATTCTACATGCATGTCCAAGGTTTTCAATATAATATTGCTACAAGTAGTCAATCAATATAAGCTTGATAAATGTTTGTATCCTTGATAGGTCAAGAACCATACAAACTTGAGAATTACTTACAATGCTTCTTTGTATGCACAAAGTTATTTAAAATGTATTAAAATATATATAATTTGCATAAAAATGGACTCACATTAAAATAAATATTCAAATTTTACCATAGTAATTCGACCACTTGACATAACAAATCACCCCATAATAATAGTAAATAGTTATGCACATTTTTATGTACATTTATATTTTTGATTAAAACTTTTGATAGGTCTCTAATATTAATAATTTTTTTTAGATTGTATTATTACTAAGTGTGGAATTGATGTAAGGCTTTACCAAATGTATGGGTTGAGAGAGATTTGAACGAGTGTCTGGACTTGTCCTTGCCTCACACTCTTTTAAGTGTGATCGTTAGGTCACTATCATTATGCTATCACCACTTTTTTTAATTATGAATGTGTGGCTTCTATTGGGAGCCACTCGCACTACAAAAACAAAACATTACATTGCTCCCATTACATTTCTAACAAGTTAATTAAAGCATATCTAACTTTACATTTATGTTATAAATATACCCCATCTTCCTCAAACTGCTAAGTTTCCAAAATCAACTCCTTTTATATCAAATGCCTTCAGAAAGTTAAATTCTATCAAAATGAAATTCAACATCACAAATGACTAAAATCTACTTACTGATCCCATTCTCTTGATTCAAATTTAATCTTAATGAATTATAACAAATGTTTTGAAATATCCATAACAACACATATTCAAGTATATATAGCATGTTTTCGCTCCTTAGTAGTTAGTCCTTCCTCAATGAATTTCCCTAGGGTATTTCCAATATTCTTCAAAAATCCTTATTTATAGGTTGATATAGAAGTCCAAAAGCCTAACCCACACTAGAAGCTTCTTAATTTCTATCTCAACAGAAAAAAATTTATTCCATGGTCTCAAATAAAGTGCATCTCTTCCCCTAAACTATGGGCCACCAAATATTATTTTATCCCTAATTTTTGAACTAAAAAATATGATGAAGAAAAAACCTTTAGGAATAAAATTCATAGAGTAATTTTAATTCAATTCCCACTTTCACTTATCCAATTTTGAATCTCCAAAAACCCTGACCATGATCTATGAAACTTACATATTAACCCTCTAATTTTAAGAACCATTATATCATGCTCAATAATCTATCCTTAATACTCACTTCTTGTATAACATCTACTATTTGAATCGAACGTGTCATGCATTTGCTCTTCTGCTTATCTCCAACTTGGGTCTCCATAATTCCAACTAGAGCATATTGACTTCCCATTAGGGCATCTTGACTTCTCATTAGGGCTTTCAAATATGACTTTCCTTCAATACTAGCTAATGTGGCTTGCTATTGGCTTGCACTCCCTCTTGGCTCATATTCCCTCTTGGTTTGCACTTGCCCCTAACTCGCACTCGCTCCTGGATCATAATTGCCCCTGTTTTTTGCCCTTGTTTTTTTTTTTCGATATTCCTTTGCTTCAACAATTTTCTAGAAACAATGTTCTAAGCATTCGTGGTAAGGGTTTGAAGCATTGATGCACTCTGGTTAAACCCACTCTTCCACCATGATTGAATCCTAATTCACATTCCTTCTTAGCTTGCTAAGTTCCATACAAAATTTGAGTTTATATAGGTTTTTATGAGGGCTCTCGATCCCCTCGTATTGGTGTTTGAACTTGGGTCTCTTGGATAAAAACCCAAGAACTTACCACTACGGTATCCCTCACGAGTCAATGCTACTACCACTTTAATTATATATAATAAACATAAACTTTTAGATCTTGATTCAATTTGAACAAACTCATCTCTCTTGGCTTTGGAAACATAATTACATGACTTGTTCTCTTCTACATTCTCTTTTGCCTTAACAAGACAATCAAAACAATAAAAAAACCATTTATATTTAATGAAAACTTTATAAACTTATCTTAAATAAAAAATTAACTTAAATAAAATACAAAACAAATTATATTAAAATAAATAAAAATTAAATTCAAATTTTTCTATCTGCCATATAAATAATGTGTCAATTATCATTATATCATAATTACATGTATAAACTAATAACATATATAACTTCATTTTTTAGGATACACACTACATGGCCATTTGTTTTTAAGACCATTAACTACACAATGGTATTGCATTTACTTTGCAATTATGTATAAGCTTAAGAACATTTACATTAAAATTATCTAAAAATTTAGTTAATTAAATTTATATCATGAAAATGTTTTTTTTGGTTAGGGTAAATATATGGTTTTTTTTAAAGGACTTCAACATTTTCATAATCGAAGGTACATCCAAATTACCCTCTTCATAATTTAAATTTAAAGTTAAGTTTTCTAAATAAAAACTCAAAAAGTATCAATTTTATATCCGACAAAAATTATACATAACCATGTTTAGCATATATAATTTAAATAATTAATTAAATATAATATTTTATTTTAAAACTCTTTTACCTTGAACATTTAAATTATTATAATATAAATAATACGTTTTATTAATTTAATATTAACAATTACATTATATAATCTATTAAAATTTATTTTAAACTTTTTAAAAATTACACTAAGTTTATTTTAGATTTTCTCAATATTTTTTTAGAATTCTCATTAAAAAATTACAATTCAAGATGTAATTATTTTTTTAAATTTTATATCGAATAAATATTATGAGAAGAAAATTGACTTCTATTTAAATTTTTCAGAAAAATTAATTACTACCACATTATTTTTAACAACTAAATCTATAAAAAATTTAAAATAGTATCTTGACATTGCCTATAGTACATAGCATCAAATATAATTAATTCCAGACGTCTGCCCACGCTTGGTAAAACAAAATGTGTTTAAATCAGAACTGGCCCTAGATATGGATATGGATGTGGATAATGTACTCGTCCACTCCCCGTTGGAAAGTTGGTCAGTGGTCATAAAGAAAAAGCTTGAAGTACGGCTATTTTTCATCCCCCTTGAGCCCTGGCAATGGCCCTGCCAAGCCACATCAACTTGGTTACATTTCCTGCAGCCAGAGCTCTTCCCCATATTGGGTATTTTCATCTTTCATCCCCCTTACAAGACCATCACTGCCATCCACATTTATCCTTTCTTCACCTCATTCACAGGCCCAAAACCGTAGGGATTTCAGTTAGTCCAAATGTAAATGTGGCAGCGGAACCTGCAACAGGTGGGTATGTGGCACAAGAGATAAGGGGGCTACCCATTTCAAGGAGAGATGTGGGTGTGGCTGCACTGGCTTTAGTTTGCATGGCTGCATCGTTTCTTCAACACCCTCATCTTGCACATTCTAGGCAGAGGAGGAACACCAAGGCCATTCCCATAGAAGACTACAAAAGGACAAGTGAGTTTTTTATGGAATTTTTGTTTTTGGCCGGGTCGTTATTTTTTTTTTAATTTGCCAAGTTGGATAAAATTTTCAAGCACCTTATCACCTGAATTGACCATAGTATAAATCATAAAATATGATTGCTGTGTTCATTCTCAAATCTTGGGTAGTGATAGGACAATGATGTAACTATACTTACACCTTAATTAAAATGGATGTGTTAATGCAGACCAAAAATTTGACAAGGTGGGTGGAATTTCTAGGTTATCTTAGCACAGAGAGATAAGAAATTCTGTTAATATTCACAAAAGCAAAAGAACACTCAACTGACAATAAGAAGTAGAAAACATTCATCTATATATTGAGAGAGCACGAGTAGAAAACCAGTTGAGCTGATGGAATCCACATTCAAATATCTTGCGCTTACTATATAGAAGATTAGTTGTCAACATGCGTTAGGTTCAGAGGATGGTGTGAAATTTTTCACTCCCAACCAACTGTCCTAACTTCCTTGGGCGAGGAGGTGGTGATTATGGTTTGCATACTTTTATTGATCTTCCTAGTATCCAAAATTGTTAGGCCTTTAGTATCACTGAGGAAGCTAATAAGACAAGTTTTATGAGAACACCTTAATCTTATATATGCACGAGAAATGTATGCTCTTTGTTGATGGCTTATGCTATTAGTAGCCTGATAAGTAGTGTGCCTTTGTATTGCCTCGTAGTGTCCCTTAATAAGGAATTTGTTTGACGCTTTATGTTACTAGCATTAAAACGAGTCTCTTAATAGAAGGTTATCAAGTATATTAATTGAAATGATCCTAGAAGTGTTCGTCATCATAAAGAAAACATATCTCAGAGTAGGAGGTCATAAACTCTTGATCAAGATAATCAAAGAAGCCCAATATCTCTATAAAGATAGTGATACCTTCTTGTTGAATTGGGGAATTAATATGACTTCTAATTGAGATTTTGCGCCCCCAATTAGAGTTTCAAAAAAGTTGGAAGGGATTGCCAATGGCTTCTCTCAACCTTCGGATTTAGGTCGGCTCCCCATTTTCCTTACATAATACTCCTATGCTAATCTAAACTAAATTGCATTAAGAGTAATGTATGGAAAGGAAAATATAGAAAAGTAAAGAGTGGAAATGAAATGCATGAAAGCTTAACGGTGGGAGAGATTTAAGCAAATATGGGTCTTAAACCATAGCAAATATGAGAAGTCGAATAACATCAATGTCCACCCGTTCGTTAGATTATGAAATTGATAAGTGAATGACAAGATGGGCCAAAAGGGTCATGCTACAACTGTTGCACACTTAACACACGAAAGGGGTGGTGCCACTTAGGAAATGTCTAAGGACTTGCCAATTTCTTACAATCTTATGAGGACAAAACACAATTTAGGTTTCACAAAGTGTAGCTCTGATTCTCATGGCTGAAAAATGAATACAATGAGGGTCCTAGGCCACTATTTATAGTGAAAGTATACCCTTGAGTTATTTGGGGTGGGAACAAATAGTCCTTGTTAAAGTAAAGATTGGGGGGCAACTTTAGCAAAATGTTGCACCACTAAATGTTACATGCCTCCAATTATGCCTCTAACAGGCTTAGAAGGCTTCCAAAATGACTGATTGCATCGCTACATTTCAAAATGTCACTTTCCAAAAGATTTGGCTCAAGATTCACGCCTTCAATTTACCTTTATGATTGCTTGAACGGTTTGCTCTAGTCGGATGAGCGAATCACTCGCATTTTGTGGGCGAATCACTTGCATTTAAAAGTGGATTGACAACCTTTGTTGAGTGAATCGCTCCTTCGAGCCAATTGGTCCTCTTTAGCTGGCGAATTGATACTTGGAGCCAATTGGTCAGTTTTTGCTAGCGGATTGGTCCTTGACCATACTTAGTCAAATTTTGAGAATTTTGGGATGCCTCTACCATGTGGTTTTCTCTACTACATTCTCCTTCAAACTTTGCAAAGATTACAAGGTAGTGTTGAGGTACTACATTATGGCAACTTCATAGGGCACCAAGCTTAATTGGCATAAGATCCCAAATCTTGTCTTTATCTTTGGGTATGGAGTCTACAAAATTGTGACCTTCGTAGCAAAATTGTCAAAAATGTTGGTTCTCCTTACTCAGTCTTCTGTGGCAGTTGTAGGCACTAGTTTTGATTTGCCACCTAAGCAAAAGAAATAAAATCTATGCTTGGAAGTCAAGTATGCTAATGTGTTAGGAAATTAAAAACAAGCAAGCTAAACAACAATAAATAGTACACTAGATTTTATGTGGAAACCCTACAGTGTGCAGGGAAAAACCACGGGGCAAAAGGCAACTTTTCTCTTTTATTATTCTCAGCTAGCTTTCATACATTCGCATTGTTCAAATGCAAGGGGCATTCCCCTTTTTATAGAAATACAAAGCAAGATTCCAAAAAGCCGTGGCACATTCTAGATAAAAGCGCTTTATTAAAAAAGCTGCTTTATTAACTGCGTTTTAAAAAAACGCGCTTTACTGCTTTTATGACAAAAGCGCTTTACTGCGTTTTATAACAAACGCGCTTTTACTGCGTTTTAGTAACCCGCACCGTACAAATGTACGGACTTAAATTTTCGGCCCCCTAACCCCCAAGCAGGGGGGAACCTGGTCGGTTCCTCCCTACGACCCCCCTTGGCACTCCCGGCGCATACGAGCAACACATGGGGTTGGGTTACTATATGCTGCACCACCATGCTCCACTCTGCTGAAGAACATCGAAGATTTGGATATTGACTTCACCTCCTAACAATATGCTAAAGTTTTGACATAGTTTGGGTAAATTTGATAACGCTGTAATATTACATGCAATAATGTAATGATGAGATAAGTAGTAGTCGTGTGCAAATAAGTTAGTTGTCATGTAGAATGAAATGCAATACAAATGTAAAGTGAGGATGAGGAGGTGTTGAGGTCGGTAGTTGTCAATAACTACCTTCCCCCTAGTTTAACTAGACCCCCTGATTCAATTGAGCGGGTACACCGTACATTTTTGTGTATGCCAGGGAGAGTACGTTGGGTACATTGGAGACATTGTATATGCCAAAGAGAACATTACATATATAATAGTTTTGCGCATAAGTAGATATTGTATATGCTAAGAGTAGTATGTTGATGGGAGAAGTCATATGCTATGTGACTGTTTAGGCTCATATGTAATGCAATATTTTGTTAATATCAATTCATCATTCAACCATTGTTCTGTGTGTATTGTTTGTATATGTTTATATTGATTGTTACTGCAGTAGTTGTAAAATCCAAACTCCGTTCTATTATATTTTGTTTGCCGCATTGTCCGTATAGGGCCGTCTAGGCTAGTCCCAGGCTGTCCCATGCAAGTGTTGAGCTATCTGGCAAGTGCTAAGTTGTCTGGGCAAGTACCAAGCCATTTGAGGAGTTGTCCCAGTTCGTTTAGAGCTCAGACTAGGCCATCTGAGGAGTTGTGCCAGGTTGTCTAGAGCTCAAACTAGGCCATCTAAGGAGTTGTGCCAGTTCACCTAGAGCTTAGACTAGGTCGTTTGACTTGTGTCATGTAGGCCTTCAGAGTGGAGTTGATGCAGCTCATCTATGTTGCATCTTAGAGAATTGCTGAGCAATTAACGTGTCATTCATAATTGTTCCTCCAAGTGTGGAATGCCACCATCGTGCCATATTTGGCATCGCTGCCATTTGAAGTTCTAACCAGTACCATGTGGAGCTTGGAGATGGGAGAGGTGGATGACATATAACTTACCGCGAGGACACAAAACACATTGATGTGAAAGAGTGAGAGACTAGCTAACACGAAATTTGAGGATTGCACAAGAACAAGAACGGGAGGAATGTGGACGTGTTGAGCACGAGGACAACTTGCATGTTGGTGATGGAGACTTGCATGAAGATAAAATATTGACAAAGTTTGCTAGTGAGAAGATACAAGCGGTGACAAACATGGTTTTTAACAATGAAGGACAAAGTGCAAGTAGAGGCACAACGAGCAAATGAGATGTGGACCGAGGAGAACGTTTGCGCAAGTGGTGAAGAAGGCACCAACATGGATTGTGTACAAGATGAGGTGAAACAATTGGTGATGTCAACACAAGTGCGAGGGTGAGTGCCTAGAGGTGCAAAGGAGGGAGTCAAGCACAATGCTCGGGAGACCAGATTTGATGCTTGTATATTTACAAAGGAGATCACGAAGTGTGGGTGCACAAGGTAGCGGCCGGAGGTTGTTTGTCGAAGACTTGTTGTCAAATGACAATTTTGCAAGTGGAGATGAACAACCACTTATGGCTAATATTGCTATAGCAGTAGGCAAGCAAAAATGGCCAAAGTTCACGGGAGATGGGAAGGAAGATCTAGAACGCCAGATCGGAACATGTGAGACGATATGGAAAGCGAATGGTGTAAATGATGAAGATACATGGTTAAGATTGTTTCCAGCAACATTGCGAGGAATAGCAATGGATGCATTTGAAAAGAGAAAAACCCCTCATGGATTGGAACAAGTTGAAGATTGAATTCAGCAAGGAATTCAGATTGCTTCATGATAACACAAAGATTATTGGCAAAGTCTATTCGACAAAGCAAAAGAAAGATGAAAACATCAAGTCATATAATCGTCCTTTGAAGGAACTCATCGACAAGATGAAAGCAAACTCGACAGATGGATTGCAAAAACAATGGTTCCTGGATGGATTGTTGTTGCGGTATAAGAAGATGAAGGTAGTTCCACCAACTACCTATCAAGAAGCTTTTGATAGAGTGTTGAATCTAGAAAGTGAAATGAAGACAATTGCAGTTGGTGGAGGAAGTGTCGATCATGATTGAGATGATGATTTTGATAGTGATCGTAATGGCTTGAGTGCAATAATCCAGGCCATGCAGGACTTGGAATGAATGATTAACAACGTGAAGGCAAAAATGGAGGAGAAAAAGGACATATGGTGCTCTCATTATAAATCAGGACTCACTAAGGTCACCTGTCCAAAGAAAGCGTTTTGCAACTTTAGTGAAGTTGTGGGACATACTACTATAGATTTTCCATTTAACTTAAAAAGTGCAAGACACCAGACGTTGACAGTGCAAAAGGAGGTCAAAGAAGACAAGCCAAGCACTTCAAAATGCGGACAAGAAGTGATTAGAGACGGATACCCGAATAATTGCCAAGGAAGATGCCAACCACAACAAGGGAATTGATCCACAAGAGGAGAGGGTCAGTTGCAATATGATTCGAATGGGAGACCAATCATTTAGTCTAGAAGGTGTCAAGAGTAGCGACACTTTGCACGCAATTGTCAGAATGCTCCAAGGGGAGGGGGCAATGGAAACAATACTGCGAGATGGTGCAGATTGGGCAAACATAAGGAGGCAAATTGCCCGAAGAAGGTGAGTATGAGCAACTTGTAGAATGTCAATTTTATTGAATTGAGGAGCCTCCACAAGACCGAAAATAGAAGGAGAAACATGTGCTAGTTGTAACTCGGGCACAGACAAAGAAAATGGAGCAAAATCTAAATCTTGCAAAGGAGAAGGAAAGATGGCAGGAAGCACATGTCCAACTTGAAGAAGAAACAAGAAAGACCAATCAAGAGAAATTACTACAAGAAAAGAAGTTAAAGGAACTTGTCATGACCAAAGAAGATGAGATGTCAACTATCCAGTTGGCTGTGCAAGTCCCTAATACAAGTATTGAAGTGAAAGTATCCAGTTTACTATGCATACTACCAGAGTTGTATGCAATGGTATGATAGATGGTGTGGACAAGAAGAATGGAGGAGCCACGTCGCCAACTAGAAGCAAGACGAATATGGAGGGATCAATACATTAACCCAAGAATTTTGATGATAGATATTGGGAAGAAACCAACATTGATCCACATTGAGTTGTTGAACCACAAGTTGACACAAGTGATCGTGGATGGAGGTTCAAGTGTGAACGTATTGCCCAAAAATATGTGGAAGGTTTTAGGGGCACCATTTTTGTGGTCTCCCAACTTTTGGTTGTATGGCGTAGACCAATATGAAATAGAGATGGAGTATTGACTGCACAAAAAGTAAAGATTGTTGATTAGGTGTTCATCATGGAATTTGTGGTGATTGCTATGCAAAAACTAGCCTATAATGTGTTGTTGGGACGTGCGTGGTTACGCATGGCAAAAGTAAACCACAATTGGGAGAAGGATCGCTTGACATTTAAGAAATACCAACACAAGTACATGATTAATTTGAAGAATCAGTTTATAAGTGAGGAATTGGCGACATCTTACAAGTTTGGGAGTTCATATTTGGAGGATGAAAACAAACGTGAACCAAATGGAGTGTTGGAGTTGGAAGAGTGTACAAAAGATGAGGAGCACTTAGATAGCATGTGCATTAATGCAAAGGAAGAAATCTAGATGAACAATTACAAAGTGTGTATGAGATCAGTGAATGCAGTCAAAATGCTAGGCCTATAGCCAAAGTTGAAGAAGAAAAATGGACCTTTGCATGCAACTTTACAGAGTATAGTGTTGGTGATGTATAGTTTGATGAAAAGCCATCATACCCTTTTGATGTGGTAAAAGTGGTGACAGAACCTGACACCATACAATATGAAGGACCATAGATGGTGCAGGTAAATCTCGGCGAAGGTGGTGAAGAAAAGATTCATTGTGGAGATGAATGGGACCTGGTTTTGAAAGCAACAACTTCTAAAATATTTATGCAGTATAAGGAAGTCTTTGCATGGACTTATAAGGATTTGAAAGGGATTCCACTAGAATTATGTGTGCATCGGATTTCATTGGTTTCTGGTGTGTAGCTAGTGAGAAGAAGGCCATACAGAATGAATCCAAAGTACGTGGCCTTAGTCAATGTAGAAATCGAAAAGATGTTGGAGGCTGGGATAATTTTCAAGGTGATAGTGAGTGAGTGGGTGTCACCAATTGTGATCAGCTTGAAGAAAGAAAGCAATCAAATCTGCATATGTGTTGATTTCCAAAGTTTGAATGCAGTGACTATTAAGGATCCCTTCTCTATACCATTTATTGATTTGATTTTGGAGGTAGCAGGACACAAAATCTATTCATTCTTGGATGGATTCTTGGGTAAAAATCAAATTAGTATCACCAAGGAAGATAGGTTGAAGACCACTTTTGTAGTAGAGAATGGCATTTATGCATATAACGAATGCCTTTCGGTTTGTGCAATGCCCATGCCACATTCCAACGAATAATTTTATATATTTTTGAACAAATGTTGACGGGCAAGTTCAAAGTGTTCTTGGATGATTGGTCATTGTATGGGAAGAAAGATGAGCATTTGAAGGCATTGGAGGAATGCATAAGGTTGTGTATAAATACTTGACTGTCCCTAAACCGGTAGAAGTACAAGTTGCTGGTACTGTATGGAAAATTACTTGGGCATGTTGTATGTAAAGAGGGTTTGAAGACCGATCCTAACAAGATACGAGTCATGATGAGCATGGAGGAGCCATACAACATGAGTTCATTGAAGTCCTTTTTGGGACATATTGGGTTTAATCGACACTTCAAAAATTTTGCACAAGTTTCACACCCTCTAGATGTATTGACGTGCAAGAATGTTCCTTTTAGATGGGCGGAGGAGCATTAGAAGGCCTTCAAAGAGTTAAAGGTACAGTTGGTTTATGCACCCATTCTGTTATTTCTAGATTGGGAGGAGTTTCACGTCCATGTTGATGTGTCCAATTTTGCAATTGGATGTGGTTTGCCCTAGGAGGGGCAATATGGGTTGGATCAACCCACATATTTTCAGGTCAATTGCCTCGTGAGGAGAAAAATTACAGCACTATGGAGTGGGATGCTTTGGGAATGGTGTATGTGGTGTAGAAGTTCAGACATTATTTGCTCACCAACCCCTTTACTTTCTATGTGAATTTATCAGGCATTGTTGTATTTGATCAACAAGTCGACTATTCACGAACAAGTTAGTAGGTGGTTTGTCATGTTACAGGTTTTTGTGTTTTGAGTGGTAGTCGAACTGAGGAAGAAGCACGTTATAGCGAATCAATTAAGGATTCACTTAGGAGAGCCTGCGAAGGGAGTGTCAGATGAATTTTCGGATGCTCATTTGTTTTCAATTACTATGCTATTGTTGTGGTACATGTGGGTGAATGCTTGTCTATAGGGGAGCTGCCAAAGGAGTAGAGGGTAGCACAAAACATTATTATGAAATCAACACCATTTCAGTTGATAGTTGGGTTGTTGTACAAGAGAGGTACAAGTGTGTGGGTGAATACTTGTCGACCGGGGAGCTACCAAAGGGGTTGACAACAATAGAGAAGAACATTTTTTTGATGTCAACACCATTTCAGTTGATAGGTGGGTTGTTGCACTAGATCGGACCTGATGGAGTGTTGTGGAGATGTGTAATGGATGAGGAAGTGAACGTAACATTGAAGGAAGCTCAAAAGGGGTTGGTAGGAGGGCATATGGGACAAGATGTGACCGCAAGGAAGGTGCTTTTAGCATGTTTGTGGTGGCCCACCCTCTATCGTGATGTGAAGAAAATTGTGACCACATGTGATACATGCTAGAGAGCTAGGAAGCTACTGAGGAGGGACTTCATGCTATTGCACCTGTCACAGTTGTAGGAGTTGTTTGAGAGATGGGGTCTTAATTTTGTTAGACCATTGAAGACTAGTAGAGGAATATGCAGATACATTATGGTGGCTACGTAATATTTGACAAAGTGGGTCGAGGCAAGGGCATTGCCTGACAATTATGCAATGAGCACTGCGTGTTTCTTGTACGAGCAGGTGATTACAAGATTTGACATAGCTCTTCAGTTGACAAGCGATTGTCAATGAGATTATTTAGAAGCTGATCACAAAATTTAAGATCTTGCATTTTCTGTCTAGTCTGTATTACCCCAGAGCAAATGGGCAAGTGGAAGCAACGAATAAGGTCTTAGTCTCAATAATGGGAGGAGAAATTGCCAATAGTCTTGTTGGCATATAGGACAACATTCAAGCCAACGACAAACACACTTCATTCAAGTTGATGTACAGTCAAGAAGCAGTAGTGTTGGTGGAATTTTTGCTACCAAGTCTAAGAGTGGTGGTACAAAATTGTCTATGTCACTAAGAGAGCCTAGAGAGGCTAACGACATTCATCAAGTTGGAACGGAAGAGAGTGTTGTCACAGTGGGCCACGAAGGTTGCTCAATGTTGTAGAAAGATGTGGCATGACAAGCACCTGAGGAAGATGGATTTGAAGCTAGGTGACTTAGTCCTAAAGTATAATGACAAGAGAGAAATCAAGCCAAGTAAATTGAAAACCTTATGGCTTGGATCCTTCCAAGCAGAGGAAGTGATGATCAATGGTGTAGTGAGATTGAAGAAACTGGATGGTACATTGTGTCCCGCGATAGTTAACGTTTCGAAGTTGAAGTTGTATAGAATGCAAGCACAAGTTAACATGGTGAATTTTGAACCAATAGATGAAGGAACAATTAAAAGTAGGCTGACAATGGCATTGAGTCAGTCTTCGAGATCCTTCCAAGGAATCTCGATTCAGGAGGTTGGGGAGTCAAGCCATACTAAGGAAGAAGACGGTGTAGTAAACGACAGTGATTTAGAAAATGAACTTGCGGAATAGCTAGCATGGTTGTATGAGGAGAACGCAAGTAGGCAAGAAGTGAATATGCAACCCATGATCGAATAAGAGGAATTGCAGCCTTAGTCTATAGAGCATAGAAGAATTTGGGTGCTTGTTAGATTTCTAGATGTAGAAGAAGAAGAATGACTGAGATCACTAAATTCGGAGAACATACAACAAATGTTGGCAGTGCATGTTGGGCAAGGAGTATTGCTAGAACAAGAGCCTCAGAGTTAAGGGTAGTGAGCATGAAGTAATGAGTTTGCTTGCAGCTGTTGGTCATGCATAGAAAAGAATGCGAGAAGAAACACAATAGTTGCGTGAGCAAAGTGAGCAACTGAATAATTGAATTGTAGAATTAAAGAGACAACGTGCACAAGAATTGCTAAGGATGCGGTCGGATACCTGATCGATGTTGGATTGACGGTGATACCTGATCGCTCCCTTCCTCATTAGCAACTGGACCGAGCTCTCCTTTTTTAGAATAGAGAGAGCTCTTAAAAAAACCTCGCACCTTGCACATGAACAACTATATAAGCATTGGAAACTCTTATTGATCCCACCCGCTGAGCGATGAAAAAGAAAGGCGATAGGTTGACTCTTTCCTCCGGATCTAGCTGGTTTTCCGCGAAATCCTTCAGAAAGGCTAGAAGAAATGAAAAGGAACGGAGCCTTCTATCCATCTCTAGTGGGGAATAGAAAATGCAACTGGAACCGGTGTGATCGGTCATGGTATCCATAGCGCTGTTGAGCTCCTTCGGCGAACAGGATCAATAAGCGGGGTTCGAACTCCTATTCTATCTCGGTTGGGCTCCGTTCACTGCTATTTTATACAAGGGGCGCTCAGAGCATTCCGGATCGGGCGTTTATCCCAATGCCGGGAAGCTGAGTCGGTATGGAACTGGCCACCCCTTTAGAAAAAAATTGCTTTCAGGAGCTCTCTCCTCTTAAATGGGGAGAAGAAGTTTTTCTAAATATGGGACAAGTTTGGAGAAGACTCCCAGAGGAGCGTAACAAACAAGCAACTATTGGGAGTTGCTAATGGTTATGCGTAGAAAGTTAGGTTTCTAGAGATAAACTACCAATTCAGTAAGAAAATCTGCAGCAAGTGAAGAAGAATGGAGAGATATACATGAAGTACCATTGCCAAGCAGAGGAGGAGAAGTTGGGAACTTAAGACAAGAGTTGAGTAGTGTATCCTTGACGAGTTCAAGCAATAATGAAGAGGATTGGAGCAATGATAGCTCAGGCTTGGAACTCGGAAGAAGAGTAAGGAGGGGAACGCCATGAAGAAATCAAGATAACTAACCTGTAGGCAATGGGCAACAACAAGCAACTTAGACCCATAATGCCTTTGTAAATTGGCAAATGAGTTGGAGAAATCATGATCACCAAATTTGAATGGTTCCTTGGGAAATTGAAGTGGTTTGCAAAGACTACCAGATGACCCAAGTCATGCTTGCAAACAAGGCTATTCAAGTAGTATGGGAGGGTTACCAAGAGCCTCGGGCCACTTGGATCGGTCAGCCCAAGGGAGGAGGCCGTCTACCCTCTTTCCAGACTGTTTAAGGGGAAGTTTTTTTCCTCAGACTACCCCTAGGCTGTACAACCAATAGGGTGGGCCATTTGGGCCAACCCCTTGCTGTCTAGGAATTGATTGAAGGACCCAGATGGCCCTCAAACCGTCTGAATTGAGGGCCAGGTTGTCTGAACCTGCCAGAGGCCATTTAGGAGGAAGGAATAGGAGACCAAGAATGACTAGACCGTTTGGAGGACCAATTCGAATAGCAACAATACCAGGGTCATCCAATAGAGGTGAAATGGAAGGAAAAGAGGCCAGTCCGTTTGAAGGAAATACTAATGGAGTGTCAGTTAAGAGGCCAAATGAAGGGGTTGAACCAGAGGATGGAAGACTGTCATGAAGGAGCCAGTTACGAAGGACGCAATTAGGATGATGTGGTGGGCAATTTGGCCAACTAGGCTGTTCGGAGTAGACTATTAGACCAAGACGATAACCAGTCAGATAGGGCTTCTAGGTCAACAAACAAGGCTATCCAAATAGACGAGCCATCAAACAGAATAAGTAGATGTGCCAACAGGTCAGTTAGGTGAGCCATCTGGCCGCTTGGGCCATACACATAGGGCAAAGGAAAATGTGGCAAAGATAAAATAGAAAAGACGAAAAATCATGATATCTAGTTACATGCAAGGCAATCAAAGGTGCAAAGTGTTAGTTAAGAGGCCGCATGTAGGCCAGTGTCCTCCTCCCACCTCCATCTTATATATAAACGTTGGGAGTTGGCCATGAAGCATTCTAATGCATAACATCGAAGAGGAGTTGTAGGGAGCGAGAGCCAAACATTGTGAGAGGAAAAAGTTGGAAACCGTACGGACGAAAGTGCTTCAAGTAGAGGACATTGCACAGAAGAAATAATAGACCGAAGCTATAGTGTAGAAGGAAACTGCCCTAAGGAAGAAAAAGGCTGCATTGTAGAAGTGAATGGCCAAATCAAAGAAATTCGAAGCTACCAAGAAGTGTCGGAGAGGGTTTCTATTGAAAATCTCTCTTTAGTACCAGGCACCAGCAAAAATTCTCTCTTTTGTAGGTACAAGGGTTGTAGAGGCAAATTACAATTGAGGAAGACAGGAAGAGATATGAAGACCAAATTTTGCAAAGGAGAAAGTGCCAAACCCCTGCAAATATTTTTTTCCCAAGTTGTACAGACCGTACGGGCTGCTGACAGAGGAGGAAAATTGGGGTTGGAAGCAAGGATACGGGCTGTTGAAGGAGCTACAGATACCGCTGTATGGACATAGAGAGACTGTGCAGAGAAAGCCATCCAGAGTTGGGCTCTCAAGGACAGAGCTATTTAAGAGCAGACCATCTGCAAACGGACTGTTTGAGGTTGGGCCCCTATTACTAGTAAACATTTACCCTTGAGTTACTTGAAGTGAAAAATAATTACTCCTACTAAAAGTAAATATTTGGGGGCAACTTTAGCAAAATTTTGCACCACCAAATGTTACATGCCTCTAGTTATGACTCTAATAGGCTTAGAAGGCTTCTAAAATGACTTAGTGTGGCACTACATGCCAAAATGTCTCTTTCCAAAAGATTTGCCTCGGGATCTGCGCCATCAATTTACCTTTGTGATTGTCCGAGCGGTTCGATCCGGTTTGGCGAGTTAATCACTTGCATTTATAAGCCGATTGACAACCTTTGCTAAGCAAACCACTCCCTCGAGCCAATTGGTCCTCTTCAACTACTGAATTGGTACTTGGAACTAATCGGTCAGTTTTTGCTAGCGGATCGCTCATTATCCATACTTCAATTTTGAGAATTCCTTTGCTACCTGATTTTCTCAGCCACATTCTCCTTCAAAATTTGCAAAAATTACAAGGTAGTGCTAACGTACTACGTCTCAGAGTAGGAGGTAGTGCCAACGTACTACGTTTCAGAGTAGGAGGTAGTGCCGAGGTACTACATCTCGGAGTCGGAGGGTCGTACACCCTTGATCAAGATAATCAAAGAAGCTCAGCATCTCTATAAAGATAGTGATACCTTCCTCAAATTGCATAATAGATGGGGCTTTGAAAAGTAAAGTGCTCCTCACTTTTAACCTTCTGGAGCGTACAATGCCAGCAGGTCCTTTTGCTCATGAGGAATATGATGCTCCATATTGATCCTGAGTTGGTGTGACCATATCTTCATTTGACCCAATGAAGTCCTCAAATCACGAGATCAATGGTATTGTAGGTATCTTAGGTGAACAATTCTGCCATTTGAAATTTTGAGAAGGGTATCAGCATAAAAAACTTAGTACTGAATGGTTGGATAGGGGACGCCCATGTAACTTGAATGAATTTGTATAGATGTCATCTTTGGCTACTTGGTGGAGTAATCCTTTTGTAGGAAGTAGGTGGCCTGCAGCATTCAAAGAGTACTGAAGGTAGGGAAGATAATCACTATAAACAAACCAACAAATTTTCAGTTCCCAAAGTCTGGTAAAAAATTTCAATGCAATCTATTCTTATCATCAGACACAATCTCTACGTATGTGTGGTTTAGATGATTGGCCAGATTTGGAATTGGATGTAATAGTTTTATTATGGGCATGTAAAGTGGATCTTTTGAGCTTGCTGCTTTTATGTGTGTATTAGGGCTTTCTTTGCTTGATAGTGAGGATTATCAGTTGCACTTACATGTAATGCTGTGACAGCTCTGAAGTGGAGATGTTTAGGGACACCATAGTCCCTGACTCAGAAAAGTAATTGTTCATATACTATGACTTATGGATCCACTATCTTAGGGACACCATAGAACCTGACTCAGAAATTACAGAACAAAATTCGGTCCTAGATTTGGGTGCCATTGATTACAACTCCAAACTGCCAACAAAATATCCATATCAGTGTTATCTCAACACAAGAACTTGAGGGATGACACAAAACCCTTAGTAACTGTTGGAAGGAGAATCACTTCGTCTTCCAACAGTGTCTCTTCATCTTTCATCGAACTTAGTTATATAAATTATATTACTATATTTCTTGATTGTGACAAGATAATATGCGTGATTCCATATTTCCTCAAAAAGATTTATTATACGAAGCCTCCATTTGAATTAATTTTCCATTTTAGCTCTTAAGTTATATTGTTCACTCTGCATGTGAACGGTCCTGTGTTGCTTAATTGTTCTCTCTCCCTTTCTTCTTTTCCATAGCACTTATACTGTGCAATTTAATGAGATATTAGCCAATTTTTACTAACAGTTTAGATCATAATAGATGTTATTTATATAACAGTCAAAATGAATACCTCATATAATTGAAATTTCATGTTTTCCTCAAGATAAAATTTCCCAACAATGGGAAAAGATCACATATTCTTAGGTTATCAATCCAAGCACATGTCATAAAATGCATATGTATTCAAAGAGGGATCCACATTGAAGGAAAGGAGAAGAGACATGAATAGTCCCACCCTTCCAAATCAATGTGAAAAGATCACATATTCATAGGTAATCAATCCAAGCATGTGTCATAAAAGGCATATGCATTCAAAGATGGAAACGGATGGAAGGAAAGGAGAAGAGACATGAATAGTACCCCCTTCCAAAACAAAGTGAAAAGATCCCATATTCATATGTTGTCAATTCAAGCTTGTATGTATTACAGATGGAACTGCATGGAATCACATTTTTGTAATGAATCAATAAGAACCAAGATTGCAGAATATTAGTGTTTCAAATACAAGAGACACCTTAAGGAATCTCAAGAACAAAGTAAATTGGAATGCAATTCTGAAGTTTGTGATTGAAATGAGATATGTGAAAATTTAACAGATATGCACAGGAAATGGTGTACTATGGTGTAATTCAAGTAGCAAGAGCTTCAAGGTGGTAAAATTCGTGAGTTAGATTGATGACTTATGATGACTACCATGTTTGTAATAACCTTCAGTTGCTTTTTAATACTGTATTCTATAAATTGTTCTTTGATGTACAATAAATTGAGACAAACTTTTACCCCAACAGACACTTGGGCATATGACACTGCTACAAATACATGACAAGATACCTCTTTGCTCTGGCTCTCATCGTTGCTGCTCACTAATGTCTTATTTAATTTGGGGCTCTATCTTATGGATGCTCATACTCAGGTTGCATGTTCTACAGTTTAACCCATTTCAGTTCACCCCTATTTTTCATTTTTACCTTCATAGATTTATGTTTTAATTTGTTGATTATTTTCTTGTTTTCTTCTTGAGGTTTCTTTCCTTTACCTTCATAATGTCTATCAAGCCCCATCAACCGATTGGGGTCATCTGCAGACATTGATTTGATTTGATTTCTTTTCTTTTCTTCTCTTTTCTCTTAGAACAGATTTCTGTCTTTAAATGTCTTAAAGGATTCACCGAGGAGAATAAAATACAAATATTTGGAAATCGTTGTTAACAGCCTTCTCCAAGTTCTTAACACTGCTTGCTAAGAGTAATGTTTCAGTGATTTAATCATCATAATGATTTTGAAAATTTGAGTAAGGCAATTTTAAATTTTGACCTTGTTGAAGTTCATGACAGAGTGCTCTTTGTGATACTATTAGCATTGCTATTTTTTAATGTTCAAATCATTCCAATGAGATGGAAAGCTACCTTATGCTAACATAAGTGTATTTCACAAATGCAAGCAGGCGATGGGATGAAATATTATGATCTGGTTGAAGGAAATGGACCTGTAGCCACAAGAGGGTCAACCGTGTTGGTGTGTCTTAGATGCTGTACTGCTATTGCTTTTTTGGCCTATTTCGACTAGACCCCCACTTTTCCTATTTTCTGAGAAAGCAGAGATGAAAACTGCCAAATCAACATTTTGATTGTTTCTAAAGCCTTTTGTAGTTGGGCATCTTCTGGGCTTGTTATTGTTAAGTTCACTGTTACCATTTCAATGGACATTTGTCTTATCCACTGGGTCAAACGAGTTTAAAACATTTTTATTTTCTTCTAGACAGGTTCACTTTGATTGCGTGTATCGAGGCCTCACTGTTGTCTCAAGTCGTGAATCCAAAATTCTTGCTGGAAACCGGGTTATTGCTCAGGTCAGTTTCATACTCTTTATATTAGCAATAATGACTTTGAATTTTATCCTCTCACAAACAAATGAGATCCGGTTCATAAGAAAAATTTTCAAATTCTATGCAAACTGGTTAGTTTGTCATCAGTCTGTAATTATATGTATGTTAGTTTGTCATCTGATACATCTCTTCATCAGCAAATTCCAAATTTTTTGAAGTTCATTTCTGCTCTCTCTGTTTCATTCTTGGAAACTGAAACCTTTTGGATCCATAAGTAGCCAATGAAACTTATCTTGCTTTTGATACACTTGCATCTTGTCCAAAAATGGTTATTAGTTGCTTCTTCTTAGCTATGCTCTCTGTCATTGTACATTGATTTTTCATTTGGCACAGTTGACTGTCTTTGAAATTTTCTTATAGCCTATTTCTGTGCCCTTCCAGCCATATGAATTTACGGCGGGATCACCCCCAGGCAAAGAACGAAAACGTGAATTTGTAGACAATCCAAATGGTCTTTTCTCTGCTCAAGCAGCACCAAAACCACCTGCAGCTTTATATACAGTGACTGAGGGCATGCGTGTAGGAGGGCAGGTTGTACCTTTTCCATGCAATAGCACAACATTTTATTACTATGCATTTTGAAACAAGTTTTACATTGGGCTAATCCCATCCTTTCATTTCAAGTAAATTTCACAACAATATGATGTTTCTTATCTTGTATTAACTATTTACAATGATGGATACACTCTCTACGTCTTCATTTTTCGTTGCCATTGTAACTTGCAGCGGACTGTGATCGTGCCACCTGAGTTTGGCTATGGTAAAAAGGGCATGAATGAAATTCCAGTAAGAGAAGCTGAAATCTTGTTTCTATAAGGTATCTAGATGCTTATGGCACTTACTGTAGATACTTACTTTACTTTGTCTGATTGCAGCCAAATGGAATCTTTGAACTGAATATAGAGCTTTTAGAAGTTAAGTCACCTACTCCGACAAAGTAAATCATTTCAGTTTTTTTAATTTGATCATAAGGGTTTGGTGTAGCACCAATGATTCTTTTGTGCACTTCTTGAGGTTCTTTGCCCAATAGAATGGAGCACGGCTAAAGATTCCTAATTTTGATAGGTGTATAAAATTATTTAGATATCTGGGCCCTTTATCTTTGAGGAAAAAGATGATGGTTCCATTCATTTTTGTGATTTAAGCAAATGGCACTCCATTCATGTTCAGTTTGAGCTTTCAAAACATTACGTTAAATGTATTATATTTGCAGGTAACTTTAAATTTGGTACATATTTGCTATTTCGTTTTCTGAGGGATGCAATTTTATAGACAAGTCTTCAAATGGTAATGTATTTTGTAATATCTAAAGCCTCTCTAGAGATGGACTTTTAAAATAGCAAAATACATTAAATTCCCCCTTCACCAGCGGTTAGCTTAGTTGCCAAACTGTGGGGTATCTCTTCTGGTATATTCACCCAGGACTTGCAGCTGACCACATCCATTGGCAAACGCTATCCTCTGACTTGGATGCAGTAACTTACCCTGATTTTCCATTCAACATTTTGGCAAGCATTGGGAACTCACATTTTTTACCACTTGAGCTCATGCCATTTAATGACTATATTTTGTCATTATATTGTGATATTTCCTATCATTTTTTTGGCCCAAAACTGCCATTTGAAATTTGCAAATAGTAGATAGGCACATGACATATGATGAATCTAATTGAGACCTGGAATTCAAACTGCCTCCAACAATACTGTATCTATTGAAACTTAGGTAAATATTAATCTTTGCCAAAATTGTGTTAAGACTTAGTTCCACGGTACTCAATTAATGGCAAAGGCAACATAAGTTTAGACACATAACAAGATAGGCCTCAGGAGTCATCTGAGCCAGATGTAGTGATGATACGTGATTTCAGATCAAAATGATTACTGTCTAAATCCAGTATTCTCCTGCTCATTACTTCGTGTAGGTCATTACATTAACATTACATGCTATTCTGATTAAATGTTAATTTGCCCTCTCACGTCCAAATATGCAATTCAACTTTGCTCTTCTTTCAGAAGCAGGTCTCTACTGGCCATTAAGGTCCTGGACAATATTCTGTATTTTTAAGTTCTTTGATGTCCTATTGTTGATTGTCATCTATTTGATAGGCTTCCATGATGGCTGCCTCTATCTGCAGCAAAATATCAGGAAGAATTTACCCTAACATAAAAGGCAATGGGGTTGAGTAGCCTCTCAAAATTAATGGACAACCATAGTTATGTCTGAAAAATTTGATAGGGTTGAGGAGGGGAAAGCTTCCCTGAAGTGCAGAATTTTAAAACATTTGCAACTATATAGCATATAAAACTATGTATAATCACAGAAGTAAAATATAAAACAGATATTTCAGTATCCACTGTTCACAGTGATTCAAAATTTAATATATCATACTATCATACAATATCTAGAAAGTGGCACTAAATCTTGTGTCTCCGTTAATTCATTATTATTAATATCGAAATGCTGATCCAGTGTATCTGCACTACAGCAACAATGATCTCTATGTGCTCATGATGATTTTCAAAGCACGCAGGTTGATGATAAGCAAGTAATGGTAGATAACATTTATGTAGGCTGAAAACGTTCATGCCAAAAAATGGACTGATGTCATTGGTGGATACGATTTGATACGCTCAGGATTTTGACAAGGTTTGAGTTTTGGTGAAAATACTTGAGGTTCAGTTGACCTTTGTAACCAAGCTAATAATGGCTTTGTCAGAAGTGGTCCAATGACAGCAATCTATAAACTGCCAAGTTTTCTTCTGGAGATCTATTGAAAAGAATTGGAATGTGTTGTGGGCTTGCACTGAGCAACTGAGATAAACAACTCTTTTGCTTATTCCACAATGCAAAACAGATTAAATCTTACAATTATTCAAGTCTAGAATCGATTACTAGCATTTCCTAGATTGTTCTGAAGTGAGGAGCTGTTACTTGCATTGGCAAGGTGTAGCAAGTATCTCTGAGGTTTGTCCTTCATATGTATGCATTGTGATCATGTTTCCATTTATTATTGAGTTCAATTTTTATGGATGTTTGCATACAACAATTTTCAGAACACACAACACACATGCACACAATGACACCACTTAACACACTAAATGCATTTGGGTAACTCAAGGTGCTTTTGACATGCAACATAACCTGGCAACCCATGAGGGGATTTTTCATAACAAAACAAATGAAAACAAAATGAAAACATTAAAAACAAAAAAGCAAAAAGCAAAAGAAACAAAAATATTGACTTCATTGTAATGTATATTATATAAATATACCGACACCAATGAACCCATGTAACCTTGATTTTGTCAATGACACAATTAGGGGAAATAAGCTAGACATTTGAAGGTTGTATGTTTTAAGTTTGCCATCAGACCATTCTTAATATTTCCAAGCAGTGGCAGCCAAGTTTGATTAAAATTCGAGGATGATATAGTCTTCTACAAGCTTAAGGATCTTGAGTACAATTGCCTTATATTGCAGAGATGGAATGAAACTAAGTTATATTAGTCTCTATGAATGACCAAAATAGCTACAATGGAACTAAGAAAACAATATGTTACAAAAGAATGTACTAGATAAGAGAAGCCTAAGACCAAATTGTTGGATAAATGTGCCATATTTGAAAATTATGTCAGTTCAAGGAGGGTCAATAGCTTAATGGAAGAGCAACCCCAACCCACATGTGAGAGCATAGGTTTGAATCCTCACTGGTCCATAGCTTCATATGGTATCAAAGCCAAAGTTGTAGCCATGAACCCTGGGCATTAGTAGTGTGGCTCAACTGTTAATTGTTGGAGAAAGGAGCCACACCTGAACCATAGGCTTGTTTAAAAAGTGTAACAAACATCCATGTTCCAGTTAATATTATCCCTATTCCAGTTTCATAAAATAGCAATATATTTTTTTTGAAATTTCAGCTATTTATTTTCATTTCCATCATCCTAGTTTTAATTTCATTATGAGTAAGTTTCCTTATACAGGATGATCTCATTCATACTTCATTATGCTATGTTTAATAGTGATAAAGGATTTGACACTATCAGTCCAAGAGATCCACTCTCTTTCTGGATCTTATAAATTTCCTCCGTTTTCTATGACCATTTGGTCCCCGGAGTCATTTTAATTCATCTTGTTTTTACATTCAGTTTGGTAGAGTTTTTGTTTCTGTGTACAGCTGGTTACTTCCTTATCTATGCCAAGGTGATCATTTTTCATCTTCAGCTTTCTACATAGGACAAATAACTGTGTGCAACATAAAAGGACTGCAACATTCCAATGTTCCTATCATCCTATGGTGTAATATCAGAGTTTTTATTTATCCATCATGGTAATAAAGTTGTAGGAGTCATTTTAATTCATCTTGTTTTTACATTCAGTTTGGTAGAGTTTTTGTTTCTGTGTACAGCTGGTTACTTCCTTATCTATGCCAAGGTGATCATTTTTCATCTTCAGCTTTCTACATAGGACAAATAACTGTGTGCAACATAAAAGGACTGCAACATTCCAATGTTCCTATCATCCTATGGTGTAATATCAGAGTTTTTATTTATCCATCATGGTAATAAAGTTAATAATGCCTACAACAGCCTTCCATTCAATTCATGGATTAGAAACAACTTCTTTGATACTAGGATGAATTCATTTTTATAAAGCCATTACAACTAAAAGCCATAATTCTGTTCTGGTAGATGAGGTACAGTTCATAAATTCTTTCCAAGTCTTATCTAATATATTACCATCTTATACAACTCTTTAAAAAATACTGCGACATGTTATCATTTATCCAACCGTTTCTTTTATAAAAGCAGAATTCAATATATAAAACTTCAAATTTACAATATTCAAAATATGAAAAACTACGATATATTGATCCAGATTATACTCTTTACAGATAAAAGATGCCTGTTGTACTTTTCATCTAAGAATATAACACATCAACTTTCCATTCATGCAAGAACTAACTGATAGTATTACATGAGTAAACAATTTGTATTTCATTTACATCTGTCTCTGTTTCTGAAACAGTTTTTACATTTTGTCTTTTACAAGGATTACAAAAACGTTCATACATTTCATAACTGGTAATTAGTTTATACATTCTTTGTCGGGTCCCTGAGCCACTGCTTGGAGGAGAGAAGTTATCATCTGGGCGCTTCATCGCCCAACCAAGTGACAATTTAATGAATGTCCCTGTCTCAACATCATAGAACAAAGTTCCAATCTGTCATGGAGGGGCAAATACGAAGAACCATCCCAGTTGGAGAGTTCAATATGTGCAATGCTCCGCACATACTTTCATGAATACCAAATGAGCATAAACTCATACTAGATCCAGGTTTAGTGCAATGATCAACTTGTACTACTAGATGCAACTACTGTGCATACATATGATAGCCTTACATTCCTCATGAAATCTGACATATATCTATTCATGGTGCACTTGTTATACTTCAAACACTTCTCTCTATCCAACTAGGATTTTGCACAAACATTCAACATGATGTTTTCATACATTTATTCAATGCAATTATGATATACACATGCAAATATCCTGCAAACATCCCATCATAATCTAAGATGACAAGAAGACAATGTCGTATTTTCAATGTAAGAACAAGCAATGTAAACCTTCAGTAACATTTACTACTATAGCAAATATGACCAGTTTGTACCTATTGTGTTCAGTCACAGTCAAACAAAGGTGCAGTTTTGAAACAGGGTTCAGTCCATGTGTGATTCCCACTATCATTAGGAACAACCATAATGCATTTTTATGATTCAGCCAAGAGGTCAAAAGAAGCTTTAACACATAAGCACAAGTGTGCTCTATTACACATGCAATGGAGGTCTTACTGTTTGGTTTCTAGCATTTAGACAATTTTCACCCTTATACAACCAAGAATGGTAAAACACTTTTGCACCTCCCATAGCAATCAACACAACACATCCAAGCAAAGTAACGACGGTTCTGCCTTACGCATCCAACATAATAGTAAAGACAACTCATAGATTCTAAACTCCACGTTCATTCATCAAGGTTATAGAAAAATAATTATACAATTGTTTTATAAGCTATTGGTGTTCATCATTTTTGACAGGGTTGAACTTCAACCACCAAAATATTGAGACTAATGAATAATTGCCAGCAACTAACCATGATGTCTTCCAAACTATATGTCTATCTTGGAGGTTTACAAACAAGTTAAATAAAGCTTTACTTTGATTCTATACTTTCCCTCCACTTACAAGAAGTTGGACCAACCATGCTACACTTAATGACAATTATATATTTGTTTAACAGTTCTAAAGAACGAACTCTAGGAATTGCCAAGACAAGTAAAAAATGTTTAGGACTAGGCAACATTCATCTCAAAATTTTCATTGTACAAAAGACTAGCTAAAGACTTTTCTTCCCTCTGTTGAACATGGTACTGATCAGGTCCAATCTACGATTTGCCATTCTAGTTGCCCTTCTAACAAAACCCAAGAACAATACATTTTAATTTTTTATATGATGAAAAGAGTATATTCACAACTACTCGCAATATTTTCGTAAATTTGAAATCAAAGAATTGGCAAAGAAAGGTAGATTTCCTTTCTAACAGTAGCATAAATCCTACAAGCAAAAATACTAGTCGAAATGTCAAATTTCACATGCAGTCCCATTCAAGTTATGTAAGGAAAGATCATGGTTAGGCCATATTTATAGATTACAATCCACAATTAATCCCATTTAAAATTTAGCAGGAAAACCTCTGCATATTTTAGCATTCATTTGGAATGGCAAGAAGAATAACCCCAAAAGAAATGCCCAAATCAGTCTTGAAAGGAAACAAAACAACTTTCTACTTTTTCCGTTTCAAAGACAATTTATAACAGGTTCCAAACAGAGATTAATCACAACTGTTTAGTTATAAAATTTAAAATCTATTGTAGCCAAACAGAGCAGGCATATGCCTGTAGAAATTGAAAATGTTTCCTTCTTTTTTTTTTTTTAAAGCGAAAAACCCCTTGCGGGGCCGCCTTGGTCTGAGAGACCACGAACAAGGGGTTCTACACCGTCAAAGTCACCCGGGAGTTGCACCCGACCCTGCCCGCACCAACATTATCAATTGGATTTTGGATATCCAATTCAGCTTTTTTGGTAGGGTGGAGATTTGAACCTGGGACCTCCCTTAAAGGATTGCCCTCTCCTCTCCAACTCACCTACAAAACTTGGGTATGTTTCCTTCCTTTTTCGATTCCAAGATTTGTCTCCCTTTCCCTGTTGTTAAATTTGTCTTTGTGCATGCAAATACTATCCTTGTCCAGGGCATATAAACACATTTTTCATGCAAAGGGCAGTTACGCCTTCAAATGAGAAGAACCAACTTTTCCTCAAGAAACAAACACCCCAAAGGTCAGCAAGGTAAAAAATGCAATATCAGTTTACCATTCTCTCTAAGTCCGTTAGAAATGCATAATAGACTTGGTTACTACAATCAAACTTGGCATTGATGTGATAGAAGAATTGTTAGAAAATATAGCAAAATTATTTGCAAGCAGAAAAACACAATAATACAGAAAAAAACAGTAACACAAATTTTACGTGGAAAACCTGCAATATGCATGAAAAACCACGGGGCAATGGCAGCTTGATCTTTTATTGATTTTGGTAGAATTACATTCAATCAACGTTTACATGCAATGGGTCATTCCCTTTTTATATTAAAAAAAAACTGTTAGTTTCCTCTCCCAAAGGAAGACTCCAAAAAACTATTCGTTTCCTCTTCCAAAGGAAGAATCCAAAAAACTGTTCGTTTTCTCTTTCAAAGGAAGACTCCAAAAAATTGTTTGTTTCCTCTCCATAAGTTGCACCACCATGCACCTCTATGCTTAAGAACATTAGAGATCTAGATATTGACTTCACCTCCTAACATTCTCCCACTTGAAGTCAATATACATGAATTCTTTGCCTATGTTTTTCCATCCAAGTGCCAATTGCCCAATGTTGCCCTTATCACATTTTCAGCAAGCCTAGAGAAGCTCTGCACCACTCAAACTTCTCTGTCTTGACTGGCTTAGTGAGCATATCTGTAAGATTCACTCAAGTGTCGATTTTCTACAACAGGATCCTACCTTCTTCCACCACATTTCTTATAAAGTGGTTCTTGACATCAATGTGTTTCGTGCGATCATGGAATGTTGGGTTCTTCACTAGTTGAATAGCACTTTGACTATTACAATGCAACGTAATTTTCCCTTGCATCACCTTGAATTCACACAACAATTGCTCTAGCCAAATTCCCTCTTTGCTAGCATGAGTCGTTGCAATATATTCTGCTTCAGTGGTTGATAAAGCCACCACAGACTGCAACTTAGAAGCCCAACTCACAACTCCACCAGCAAGAGTGAAAGTATATCCTGTAGCAGACTTTCTCCCATCTCTATCTCCACCATAATTAGAATCCACAAAATCTTTGACTTGCAAACTATCCGATCCGTAGTAAATAACTGCATTTGAAGTGCCTCTTAAATATCTGAATATCCACTTCACCACATTTCAATGCTCCTTACCAGAATTTGCCATGTACCGGCTGACTACTCCCACTGCTTGGGTAATATCCGGTCTGGTGCTCACCATGGCATACATGAGGCTTCATGAATACGATACACAAGACATGCTTGTCTTCTCTGCTTCTGTTCTAGGACATTGGTTGGAAGACAACTGTAAGTGTGAAAGAAGTGGGGTACTAACTGGTTTTGCATTCTGCATATTGAAGTGCTGCAAATTTTTTTCTATATATGACTTTTGACTTAACTGAGATCTTTCTTCCTTTTCTCGTCTCTGTGTATCTCCATCCCTAAAATTTGGTTTGCTGCTCCTAAATCCTTCATTTCAAATGTCCTAGCCAACCGAGCCTTAAGATCAATGATTTTCTTCATGCTGGGGCTTGCAACCAGCATATCATCAACATACAACAACAAAATTATAAAACTGCCATCATTAAACCTCTTATAGTATGCACAATGGTCAGCTTCACTCATGCTGAAACCTTGGCTCTTCATGAATGCGTCAAATTTTCTGTACCACATCCTTGGTGCCTGTTTCAACCCATACAAATATTTCTTCAATCTGCAAACCAAATGCTCTTTGCCTCTTTCTTCACAGCCCTCAGGCTGATCCATATAAATCTCCTCCTCAAGATCACCATGCAAGAAAACAATCTTTACATCAAGCTGCTCCAGTTCTAAATCCCGTGCTACTACAAGTGCAAGTAAAACTCTAACAATAGTCATCTTCAAAACTGGAGAAAAAATTTCATTAAAGTCTATACCTGACTTTTGCACATAGCCTTTAGCAACCAAGCGAGCTTTATAGCATTCCAACAACCCATCGTTGTTTTTCTTTACTTTGTAAACCCACTTGTTTCCAACAATATTTCTTCCAGGTGGGAGATCCACAAGTTCCCACGTTTTATTCTTGTGAAGTGCCTTGATTTCCTCCTCCATGGATTTCCTCCACTTTTCTGCATTCTCAGATTCTCTAGCTTCCTGAAATGAACTAGGCTCACCATCATCAGTTAACAAAGCAAAATAGGACTAATAAACATGAGTAGATCTTCTAACCCAATGATTTGTTGATTGTGGCTCTCGGTCTTGTGATTGTTGTGGCTGCTCTACTTACTATTCTACTTGCTGTTTTGCATCTTTGGTCAAAAAATTCAGCATGCTGTTCAAAAATTTCAGCATGCTGATTTTCATTTTCATATTCGTTCATGTCTACTTCAATTGGTACAAACATTAGGTGTTTCTTGTACCTCCTTTGCATTGATTTTCCATCAAAAATAACATCTCGGCTAATAATTACCTTGTGGGCAGTAGGATCCCACAGTCTATACCCCTTTACTGCATCTCCATAGCCGAGAAAAACACATTTTCTTGACTTCGGGTCAAGTTTGGACATTTTTTCTTTAGGCACATGGGCAAATGCATCACAGCCAAAGGTACACAAATGAGAGGAATCAAATGGCTTACCACACCAAACCTCCTCTGGAATCTGTCCATCCAATGCAGTTGTAGGTGACCTGTTAATGAGGTAAACATCCGTATTAACGACCTCCGCCTGAACCTTTTATCCAACATTGATGCGCTGAGCATGCTTCTTGCACGTTCCATGATTGTGCGATTCATCCGCTCAGCCACACCATTTTGTTGTGGAGTATATGGTACAGTCTTCTGGTGCTTAATTCCTTCTTGCATACAAAATTTATCAAATTCCTTGGAGCAATATTCACCCCCATTATCCGACCTAAGACATAAAACAGACTTGCCCAAACTTTTCTCTACTCGAGTTTTAAACTCTTTAAATTTCTGCAAAGCTTCTGACTTCTTCTTCAGAAAATAAACCCACTCTCCTAGAATAATCATCTATAAAAGTGAGAAAATAGATGACACCATTTAAGGACCGAGTGGGGAGTCGGTCCCAAATATATCCGAATGTATAAGTTGTAGAAAATCAGAACTCTTACTAGGGCTTGCAGTAAACCAAACCCTCTTTTGTTTACCAAAAATATAGTGCTCACACAAGTCTAAATTGCAAGACTTAATCCCAAAAAGCATACCTCTGTCATGCAAAATTTTCAAACCTTTTTCACTCATATGGCCTAGGCGTTGATGCCATAGCATCATTGCATCTTGAATACAAGTTGCTGCTACTGCATGGTTTGTCACCGTATCACCGCATAAACGATATAGGGTCCCATAAGATTCTCCCTTTGCTACTACAATAACACCTTTGGTAATTTTGCAATAGTTGTTATCGAAAGTGACCGAATACCCGAGCTTATCCATCATCTTGATTGAGAGCAAATTATTCCGTAAATCTGGCACATGTCGTACATCACATAACATCCTTTCTCTACCATCGTCCAACTTGATCCTTATGTCCTCTCTTCCCACAATTTCTAAAGGGTGATCATCACCCAAGTAGACCTTCCGACCACTATATGGCTGATATTTGTCAATCCAGTCTCTATGAGGAGACATGTGGAAAGATGCATCCGAGTTCAAAACCCAGGTATATAAAACAGATCTGCTGTTGCTGATACAAAAAGCCTCACATGTTGCCGTCTCTCCAAAATTTACTGTGCTGGCTTTAGCTGATGGCTGAAATTGCTTTTCACCATTTTTTTCCTTTTTTTAACTGCCAACAATCCTTTGAGTGCCCTGGCTTCCCACAATGCCATCACTTTCCTTTCAGCTTGCGTCCTTTCGACTTAGATCTGGACCGTGATCTACTTTGTTCACTCTTCTTGAAAGATCGACCTCTCACAGCTAGGGCTTCATTTGTTGAGGGTTCCAAAGATGTTTTCCGCCTCAACTCTTTGCCAACAAAGCGGTTACCACATCATCAAAAGTTAGACCTCCTGATGATAAATTGCTGATGGTCATCACCAAATTATCCCAAGTCTCCGAGAGGGAACAAAGTAGGGTAATAACTCTGTCCTCATCCTCCATATTCACATTAATTGAAACCAATTTACTGATAAGGGTATTAAACTCATTCAGGTGATCTGCCATAGATGAACCCTCCATCCTTAGGCTGTAAAGTTGTTTTTCAGAAAAACCTTATTTGTTGCAGATTTCGTCTCATACAACTTTTCAAGGTTCTACCAAAGGGCTGTCGTGGTATTTTCTTCAACAACATTGAACAAGACGAAGTCCGCTAGACATAGACGAATTGTAGAAACCGCATTCCTATCCAACATTGCCCACTCCTCATCTTTCATGCTGCTTGGTTTACTCGCGACCCCTTTCAAGGCTAGGGCTTTGTCATTTTGAACCAACAAATCCTCTACCTTCATCTTCTATAGGGCGAAGTTCCTACCATCAAACTTTTCAATATCAAACTTGGTTACACTTCCAGTAATTGTTGCAGCTCCCACTCGCACAATACCCTAGGCTCTGATACCAGATGTTAGAAAATATAGCAAAATTATGTGCAAGCATAAAAACACAATAACACGAAAAAAAATAGTAACAAATTTTACGTGGAAAACCTGTAATGTGCGGGGAAAAACCACGGGGCAATGGCAGCTAGATATTTTATTGATTTTGGCAGAATTACATTCAATCAACATTTACATGCAAGGGGTCATTCCCATTTTATAGAAAAAACAAACTATTAGTTTCCTCTCCCAAAGGAAGACTCCAAAAAACTATTCGTTTCCTCTTCCAAAGGAAGATTCCAAAAAACTGTTTGTTTCCTCTTCCAAAGGAAGAGTCCAAAAAACTATTCGTTTCCTCTCCCAAAGGAAGACTCCAGAAAATGTGTTTGTTTACTCTCCATAAGCTGCACCACCATGCACCTCTCTGCTGAAGAACATTGGAGATCTAGATATTGACTTCACCTCCTAACAAGAATAAACACACAAACAATCAAGAATGTACGAGTTCGGGAGTCACAACCACCTCCTCAACCATCCCTAATCATCATAACCATAATATGATCCATCATTGACAACATGCCTCCCTTTTTACATCAATGCTAAATCAAAGTACAAAACAAGAAAAATTCTAATTTTTTTGATTCTACACACGCAAGAGACATTGTTAAAATATTTGCATATCCTATACGGAACAAAATTGGACTTGTAAGTCATGCTCTTGAACATATTTGCGGATAAGAATGTCAATGTGTTTTGTGTGCTCATGGAAAATTGGATCATGAACAAGCTTTAGAACTCCTTGATTGTCACAACTCAATATGGTTGGTTTCTTTTGTGGGATGCCCATTCTTGACAAGATGTGATGTAACCATATCGTCTTCTAGGCAACTGCAACACGATATTCAACCTCGATGGAAGAACAAGCAACATGTTGCTTCTTACTTCCCCAAGAAATTGGACCAAATCCCATAAGAGTACATATCTAGAAGTGGACCTCCTATAATTAATGGATTCTGCATAGTCCACATCTATGAATCCTGTCAAGAAAATCATTCATGTACTCTAGACCATACTCAATAGTACCATGGATATACTTGAGTACTTGCTTTGTTGCTTTCCAATGACATACCTTTGGTTCTTGTCTGAACCAAGAAAGATAGCTAATGACATAGCTAATGTCTAGTCTGGTTTATGTTAGATAAATGAGACTCCCAATAAACTGGTGATAGAGTTCCATTCACCTATGGAGATGGATCATAGCATGACAATTGGAACCTTGCTTCCATTGAAGTGTCCATGGGTTTGCAATTTGTCATTCAAAATTTCTTGAGCAATGTCTTGGTGTACTTCATTTGTGATGCAAACAAATGGTTCTCCGTTTGCCACACCTCCAAGCCAAGACACCAATGCATTAGCTCGAGATCAGTCATGTCAAACAAACAATTCAAAGCGTTCTTGGTCTCTTCAATAAGCTTCATTAAACTCACAATGATGACCAAGTCCTAGAATTACACAAGGATGATCACAATCTCTCTTCCTTGCCTCTTGAAATACCGGTTCTGATCATATTAACTGCAAAAGGATTTTGTGTTGTAGAAGATGCTCATCGATCTTCATCTACTAGGCTCTGGATGCCTACTTCAACCTATATAGAGATTTAATGAGCCTGTATACCTTGTTCACCTAACCAGGTATGATGAATCCCTTTGTTTGTGTCATGCAGGCTTCTTGGTTGAGGTCACCATTGAGATATGCACCCTTCATGTCCATTTGATGCAACTTCCATCCAAACTGCGCAACCAATATGGAAACCATCCAAATGGTTTGATCTTTGTTGTTGGTGCAAAATTTTCAGTATAGTCGATTCCTTTTTTCTATGCATAGCCCTTGACAACAAGTCTTGCTTTGTATTTTTCAATGCTCCTATTAACTTTGTATTTGGTCTTGAATACCCACTTGCAACCAATGGGTTTCTTGTTAGGTGGAAGATCAACAAGTTGTCATGTCTTATTCTTCATCAATGCTTGATGCTCGATGTTCATGGTAATATTCCACTTTGATAAGAGCTTCGTGAACCGTTTTAGGTTCATATGTTTGCACCATTGTTCTCATCAGGGCTAGGTAGACCTCATTTCAAATTTTACTTCGAGTTCTTGGTCCAGAACTGGATGTGTCTCGAACACAATTGCATCACGAATTGTATTGAGATGCCACTTGGGCTTGTGAGGGGTACTCGAAGTGGATGGTCCTTGTAATCAAGAACATCTCCATCACCTTCATCAAATCAAGATCTTCTCTCTCCAAAGTTCCATCATCATCATCATCAGACAAGAAAACAATAGGTGTTTTGTCAGAAGCACACGACTTTGAAGAAGAGGTACACATTCTTCTCATCAAACACATCTTTGTTGATATACAACTTCTTGGTGTCAGGATCCATGGGATGATATCCCTTCGAGTCACTATTAAATCCAATGAAGATACATTGCTTGGATTTCTCCTTCAACTTCATTTGCTTTTGCTTTGAAATGTGTATGAACGTAGCGCATCAAAACACGCGAATATATGACACAAAAGGTATATTTCTTGTCCATGCCTCTTTGGGCGTGACACCATTCAATGGAAGTGTGGGCATGCGGTTCTACAAGTAGATTGTAGCACAAATATCTTTCACCCAAAGTGTTGGCTCCAAATTGGCATAACTCATCATGCATCACACCTCTTGAATAGTACGATTTTTCCTCTCCACAACTCCTTTTTGTTAAGGCATGTAGGCATTCGTCAATAGTCATTTGATGCCATGTTGCGTTAAGAATGTAGAAAATTGATTACTAGTGTACTTCCCCCTCGATTTGAGAAAATTATATGAATGGGATGACCAATATTCTCTACACAGCTCTGAACTCTTGGAAATAATGAAAATCTTCATCCTTAGTCTTCAAGAAATACATCCACATTCATCATGTATGATTATCAACAAACAATTGAAAATATCTTCAACCATTGAAACTTAAATCCATGGGTCCACACATATTGGTATGCATCAAGTCGAGTGGACTAGCCGCTCTACCATTGCTTGAGCCAAATGGAACTCGATGCTGCTTGTTAGTCAAACAACTTGTACAAAGGTCACAAGGCTTTGTCAAAGATGGAAGCCCACGCACCATGTCATGATGTAGAGCTACTTCAAATGGTCAAAGCTTAGATGTCCAAATCGCCTGTGCCATAGTGAGGCAACTTCATCCACATTTGTTGCCAAAGCTTGGTTGTCTCACTTTACAACCATAAGCTAAACATCATGGCTATGCTAGTAGCATGAGTGATGATCATAAAACCTATAGATTTCTCTCAAACAAGAGAGTTTCTTTGCACCTGTTTAAAAAAAATCAACATGCAAATTATGATCAAGCAATTTATTCACTGAAAGCAAGTTATTTTTTAGGCCAGGCATGTAAAGAACTTTAGTCAGGTAAGAGGTATGAGATCGAAGATGCAAATAAACATCACCGATTCCAACATTGGTGTAGGTCTAGTTCTCACCAAGTGTAACTTGTTTATGATAAGATAAATGATCAAGACTCATGAACCATTTCTTTTGGCCTATCATGTGTATGGTAGCTTCTATATCAACATACCAAATTGAGCTTGTACTAAACAAATTGTATTGCCCTTTGTAGCTCGGTGGTGAGATTTCCAAAAATGAAGATAGAATGACAAAGATTAGACGCCAACATGTCTATAGTCAATACACTGGAATAATGTCAACATGATCATATGATCAATCGACAATACATAATATGATAGGTTGATCTTAGTTTGCAATAAGTATGATGACATCAACATGATGATATCCTCATGACAACCTCCTCTAGACAAAAGTATCAAGACAACAAGCTCTCTCATAAGACAAGTCTCTAGATGAAAATTGCTCTCAACATGACATCAATTCTGGTGTGACAATTATCCTCAACAACGGTCATCTGCAACGTTTAATTGTAGTTTGCACTCGTGGTTGCAGCCTCCAACTTGCAACACTTGACTACGTCTTCCAACATGCAACTATATTACCTTGACAATGCACAAGTCTAATGATCTACCATATAGATATCACCACACAAACATGCAATACATAGATAATGGATATATTGCATTGATAAACTACCTATACAACTATGGCGTTACATACAATCTACGAACCCTATGTAGAATATCCTTCATGCCCATAGTCATCTACACACTATGACCCTCACATTACAACCATCACACACATACATCAACTAACTCCGCAACCATCCAACACATAGAGAATGGATATATTGCATTGATAATATGCTTGTACAACAATGACATTACATACAATCTGCAAATGCTATGCAGAATTTGCTTCATTCCCATAATCATCAACACAATACGACCCTCACATTACAACCATCACACACATACGTTGACCAATTCTGCAATCATCTAATTGCATTCAAATGACATATCTCTAATGAATGAGGCAAGGGTCATATTTATACAACTTGAAAGTAGTTGCATCCTCCAACTACCCAACACCTCATCATTTTCCTACTTACATTCCACTTGCATGTGATTCACATTTACATTTCATTTCCCACAAGACAAACTAATTTATGACTCATGACTAACCTGTACATCACTTAACATTGCATAAAATATTACACTACGACTTTTTAACTTTATGAAATATATGTACACATATTTTGTCAAACACTTTGCGTACAACTACAAAATAACATAAAACTTGTTCACTGAACGTAGACATCAATTTGCTTGCCTACATCAATCCCCTCCTTGAAACTTGTTGGCATCCTAATGACACATGAGTTAAACACTAGGGATAGAAGCATTAAACAATGTACTAGGATCTCTTGTCACACTCCTTCTGTTTTCTTTTGTTTCATATATCTTTTGTAGTTGGCATCACATCAAAATGCTACTTGCACCACAATGTTTTTTGGTTGCTCACTCCACTCTCTACAATTAACCTCGTCAACAATTGGATCAACATGACCTTCAGGACCAACATGATGAACATGACAAAAGTGATGGGCAACGTCCATCGCCACTAGTGTCGGGGTTCAAGGGGCCAGGAGTGCCCTTGTAGGATCAAGGGACAACACCCCTTTTGGGATTGAGGGATAGCGCCCTTTGCTTGTACCCTCAATGATGAAACCACTGAAACCTTCATTCCTTGAACTTAATTTCCCTCTTCATATGTAATTCATTCGACCCACTTAAACAACTTCCTCTTAGCTTTGAATTACTTCTCTCTTATTTCAACTAATTGCTTATTCGCCTCTGACAGACAACTCTCTTCTTGTACGTTAGCTCTTGGAACATCATCTCCTTATATAGTACCTCTTTGTACGACAAGTCTGTTGGTATGACGTCTTCACTTGTACGATACACTTTGTATCCACTTGTACAACACACAACATTTATATGACGAGCATTTGTACGAGATGAACTAGTAAAACAATTTTATGATAAATCCTCGAACAACATTTCCTTAGCTGATACTTTCTTCTTTGTCATTGTATTACAACTTTCTCTTATCCTAGCTTCATTTGTACGGTGATATGTTGTCTAGTTGCCTTCATAACGATGCTCTACCATTTGGTGACTTTCCTGACAATACTCTTGTTGCAGAACTTTATTATTATTAATATAAACCATTCACCAATATGCAGAAATATCAAATCATTCATCCATAATACATTATCCACAATAACAATCCAAAAATGAGAGAGAGATAGATAATACCCTTAAGGTAAGGAAACACCAATAATAATCCTTAAGGAAGGAATAACTCCACAAGATCTTCCAAGGTGAGAGGCCACTTCGTGGGCATAGACGATTACATAAGATTCTTCTTCAATGATGATTACAATGACAAATATATCTTCTTTATATATCCATATTCTTATTCTACTTTGGGGAGCCTACTACTAATATAATATTATATTATAAAAATATATAATATTATAATACAATCAACCTTGGGTTATGTGTAGCCCATGCAAACCCTTATACAATATAATAATATATCCCCAAATATCTATTCCTAGGTACCCTACCAACTTTGTTGTCTAGTTGCCTCCATAACGACGCTCTACCATTTGGTGACCTTCCTAAAAATACTCTGTTGTCTAGTTACCTTCATAACGACACTCTGTTGTCTGTTCACCCTCCTGACAATACTACAATTTTATCCTATGCAACTTTAACTACTTGTCAGGTTTTTATCTTTTCGATTAAAATCAAATTTACCTTCTTAAATGCAATCAAGTTCACTTCCTTAAATGCAATCGAGTTTACCTCCTCTTCTTCCTCGCAAAAGCTGTAACTTTTCTTTCACTTCAAACTCTATACACATCACTAATTCAACTTGACTCACTGTACTTTGACACACGTGTGAAGTGCCCTCAAAAATGGTATGACCAATATTGTATAATCGGTCTACCCTTAGTATCATATTGAATTCTTCGTCTTCTAGTTCTCTAACGATTGTCACAGATTGCATCACTAGTGACATCCCTCATTTGTACAATCTCCCTGTGTTGCATATACTTGTAGCGATCATATTGCATTCATAGAGTCACATTCATCCTTAGAGTTTCTTCTCTTCAAAGTCGCTTCCTTAACTTCTTAACTCCAATACTTGAACAATGAACTACTCATATGCCCAAAATCATCACTTGCTATCTGAGTCACTCTCAATATTAGAATCACTTTCATCCTCAGGGTCACTATTGTCTACATTCACATGACCCTAATGCTTCATTGATATTTTTTCATCACTTTCCAAATTCAAAGCTCATTTCAAAGCCTATTGGTATGACGTTGGAGGAACCACCAGGATCTTTCAGTATGTAGGAAGAAGTTCATTTACAAACCATCTCCTATTCAATGTGTCTGATGGGTCTTCTTCCAAATGGTTAAACAATCCACTCAACTTCCATTTGTATGAACCGGTAGACTCATTCTCACCTTGTTTCATTCTATAAATTTTAGCAATGATTGCATTGTCATTGTGGAACAACCAAAATTCTTGCACAAATGCATCATGCAACTCTTCCCATGTCTAGTGATTTCCCTTTGGCAATCTCATGTACCAGTCCATTATGACTCCACAAAATGATGTAGGGAATAACCTCCAATCTATGTCATTATTTTACCCAATTGCTCTTCATGTTGTGTGGTATATTTCCTAATGCCTATTTGGGTCTTTTGTTGCTCCTCCATGAAACAATGGACATTTATACAATATGCCCAAATAAGACTTTGATTTGATAGGTTGGATTGTATTTATAGTAGTTTACGTATCTCCCCCTTCCCCACGACATCAGACACACCACTCCACAATTGCTCTTCCACTAGACTCCTGTTCTTCTCATTATGCAATATTCCAACCTACAATTGCTCTAATGTCAGACTTTCATCCTGCTCACCATCGAGTATACCAATATGTAATTCCCTTAGTGCCAAACTCTTGTCTCACACAATTTTGGACACATAATTTGTGTAGCAATGGAAAAATGGTGCACCTTAACCGAAGCAACAGAATGTAAGTGCGTTATAAGTCCTATGAAAGCGTAAATCAAAGCATGCAAGCAAGAGGCAATGTATAACAAGTAATAAAGCAAATGGGGCATTCTCCTTATTAGATAACTTCAAATCAAATTACAATGCCTCCCTTTGAGGACTTGAATCAGCTTGATACAATATGTTACAATAAAGGGGTGCCAAGAGATATCAATCTCTCAAAGAACGTGGTGCACATCCACTGTTCTTCCGCATGCCCACACTCGAAGTGGGCGGGCCCAATGTCACCGCCGCTTACGTCAATGTGATCCTCATCCTCCGATGTTTCCTATCACATTTTGGCACCTGAATCTGCACACAAGAAAGCAAAAGAGAGTCAAAAGCATATGTGTATGATATTAAAACATGCAATCCCCACAGCCTGAAAAGGCGCATGTGAGGTATAGATAGCAAATGGATTCCAAATGAGACGAAACTCAAGAGAGATGTAAAGGAGATGGTTTTGGGATGATATCACCTAGTTTTGTAAAATAATTGCATCCGATCGTTGCGTTAGATCCCGTCGCCCGTAGTGAACCTACAAAAGGCAAACGAGCGATTCTCCTACCTAAACATGTCAAAAACCTACAAAATTTGGTGAGTAAGCATAAAATGATATTTGGAGAGAACCCATATGATCATATTCTAGATATTCTATCCAAATCCTCCTGCAAGAAAAAGTGGGACCCACATGCATACAAAATCGTAAAATAGCTATATCTCAGTCAATACATGTCAGAAAGCAATGAAATTTGAACTGAAGCATCTCATAGACATGTATAAAATAATAAATTGAAAATAGTCATAAAATAATGCATGAATTTCTATTCATATGGGGGTGGGACGAATTCGACTATCATAGATTGGGGGGCCCGGGGGTGGGACGCCCGCCAATATCTCCTAAATTTTCACACCAATCCAATGAGGATTGATGCAAAACTATAGGGGAAGTGTTTTAGGTAAATTTGGTGTGGGTATTCAAACTATGGATTCAGTTTTGGGGTCAAATTGTGCCTTCTTGTACCACCCGATAACCTCTCTCGCTAAGGAGAAATTATGGATGAAAAAGGAGCAATAAAGGTGAGGTAATAACTCGGTAGCACTTCATTGCAAATCCTAGAAAAACCTCTCTCTTCTTGGATGAGAATGTCATCCATTTTATAGACCTAGGAGGTCAAATGTGCAAAGGGCATGCAAGGCCCAAGGGGCCACTTGTCCACCAGGGCGGCATGCACGGGAGGGGGAAGAGAATCTCCCCAAAATGGCCTCATTGATGAGGGCTGTCATAGGCATGCCCTAGGTTATGACATGCATGCTTTGAAGAGTAGGGCAAGTGGCATTTTTTGGTGGCCACTTGTCCAGATTTGACTTTTTCTAGTCAAACCTGCTATTCGCTCCACCCCGGGATGAATGTTGCTATTCGCTCTGGGGTGGGATGAATAGGAACTGCTATTCATCCCGGGGTGGGATGAATAGGAACTGGGCCTCAAAAAGTCCCCAAATGACCTAGGAACCTTCCAAAACTACTTTGGGAGTGGTTAGAACCATTGCTTGACCTCTGAGGGCTGCCCTAAGGGCTTTGTGCATCAATTTAGTCAATGCCTTGGTAGCATAATCAGATTGGCATTGTTTTGGTGTCTACAGATACCCCTTTTTGAGAAGCATTATGTGCAGCACAATGCTGAGCAAAAATAGATGACCAAAGTGCTCAATGATTAAGGTTATTCAGTAACCTAACCAACTTTGAATGCCCCAATCATGGAAAGAGCATGCGTTCTTGAATCCTTGCTTTTGACTCAGTAAAGAAATTGGTCTTGGTATCTCTTTAGCTTTCGGGTATGCTCAGAAGACTTATAACCCTTAGGCATTTAGAGAATACCAAGTATTTTGGTAACTTTTGAGGTATACCAAACAGGCACCATCTGCTCTATTGTGTTCTTAATTGAGATTTTTGCTTGTTTACTGCCCCAAGCAGGAGCGTGATTGTCTTTGTCAAAGATTCGTTGGACGAACGCAATTTGCATGATTGAGTGTTTAATTGTTGATTATGATTATGAGTATGACTACCCCCTCAAGTGATGAGTCGATGAGGGAATGACCTAGCGAGAAAAGTGATGAGTCGCTTGACCTAGATGACTTTTGTTGGGTTGCCTTGAGGTGTACTCATGAAGATTATGGCAATTTTGGAAGGATATTGTCGATCCGATAGATGTTGCATGGAGGAGAGAGAGTCAAAAACTTCATTCCCATGGAGTGGTCCAGCCATTTAAGGCTTTCTTAGGGACTAAAGGAGTAACTCTCGGTACCTCTATGGCACTTTTGAATTCTATCTTGAGCTCGAATGAATTCCATCAAATTTGACTTGTTTTTGGTGGGTTTTAAACCATTTTTTGGCGCATTTTGGAGTGAGAGAGATAGAAAAACCTCATTCCCATGGAGTGGTCTAGCTATACTAGCCTTATTAGGGAGTGAAGTAGAGTCTCTCGATGACCCCGATGGTGGTTTATTATGCCATTATGCTTGGGCATGAAATCGACCAAGTTTAGGCAGTTTTATGTTGTTTTTGGAGCCCGTTTGGAGCTATTTTTGGCTGTTTTGAAAATTTTGAGTTGTATTCATCCTAGGGTGGGGCGAATGCAAATTTTGTATTCATCCTAGGGTGGGACGATCACAAAATAATGTGCTCATCCCACCCTAGGATGAGTACAACCCAAAATAGCCTATAAAGCCCCTAAAATCTTGGTGTGGGGCCATTATTGCAAGTTTTCTTTGGTGATTCGAGTGGTGAGGAGGAGGAGAGTGATTGTGTGTAGTGAAGCACTATCGAACTCGATCCAGGACACCATGAGCCAGAAAACTAGAGCATCCAGTGGAGGAGCTGGTGTGACATGGGTATGTAGTGACTCCTCGATCGTACTTAGTGTTATTTTTGAATTTTGCTTTATTGGTTTTTGTTTTTATTTGGTATATCTCATTTAAATGGATAATTAAACCCACTAAAATGATCTATACCATATAAAATTTATTTTTTTTTTTTATTTAATTGTTTTTATTTTTTTAGTGCTTTTGAGGCCTTTAAAAGGCCATTTGTGAAGCATGGGAATGCTTACTTATCATTGTTTTTGTTTTTGTTTTTTATTAGGTGGTGAGGGGTCGGTATCATAAGCCGAAGCTTTTTGAGACCACCAGGGATGCCTTGAGTGAGGTGGATTGGGAGTGGTTGGATGCCTTGGGCCTTAAGCAAGTGACACGGTTGGAGCCTGTGATAGGTGACCGTGCCTACTTGACTACCTTGATCAATCTATGGGACCCTCATACTAATACCTTTCACCTCCCGACAGGGGAGATGACGGTGACTTTAGAGGATGTCTATCAGATTCTGAGGATTTCGATAGAGGGGCGACCCATCAGGACTACGCACCATGACCTGAGAGGTGCAGTGTTGACTCGATATTTTGGTGGTCGAGTGAAGGATGCAGAGGATGACTGTATGAAGGGAGGGATACTGGTTGGGTATTGGTATGGGGAGAAGGTATTGAAGGTGAGGCATGCATTACTCATGACCCTCATCTCCAATATGCTTCTACCTGACTCCTCAGGAGCGAGGTTCCCATGGAACCTACTGGAGCTAGTGTTTGCCTTGGTGGCAAGCACTAAGGAGGACCCATTGGTGATGGCATGGGGGATGACACTACTGGCACAGCTCTACGATGAGTTGTACGAGATCCACTATCAGAGGTAGAAGGGGATAGGGTGCAACTATCTATTACAGTGTTGGGCATGGGAGCACATAGTTGTGGAGCAGCCATAGGGACTACCATGGATGACCCAAGGTCAGTTGGCAGATCAAGAGATAGGGTATGCTATCCTCTGGAAGAGAGCATAGGAGGTTGGGTAGAGTAGGTGTTGGGCGGGTGACGTAGGTCACTACACCAAGGATTTTGTTGAGTTGACAATAGGTGATGTGAGATGGTGGCCTTACAGAGACTACCCAATGTGGCTTGAGTCTAGGGAGTGGCTACAGAGGAGCAAGCAAGGTAGATGGTTGATAGGGAGGCATGGCATAGAGAAGGAGTTCTTCCCATATGAGTGGGTGACATGATAGTTTAGGGTATACCAAGGGCTTCCTGGGGTGCCCATGATCTATAGGCACCATGGGGATGAGAGGGCTCTGACTTGGCCTACCATGGTGGAGATAGATGAGGCGATAGACCTAGCTATGGTGATCCTAGATGTGGATGATATTGGGATGATAACTGAGTATGATACATGGTGGGTGATGCAATGATGGTGAGGTGAGGAGGCCCTTGGGGGTGATGCAATAGTAGCAGCTGAGGATATGCCTCAGGATGCACCTGAGGAGGATCAGGCAGAGTCTCCCTACCAGATGGATGAGTAGGTGGACCTCCTGATCATGGATGATCAGGGTGATGATGGAGATGAGGATGTGGATGATCAGGGGTTTCCTGAGTAGCAAGATGCGCTAGTGGATCAGTATGCCGAGCTGCAGATAGAGCTAGCCATGGTTAGGTAAGAGAGGGATCTCCTATGGGCATAGGTGTAGGGATAGGGTGACCTAGTAGAGGTTAGGACTCTATGGGCATGAGTGTAGGAGTTGGAGGCTGAGGTAGGGTCACTATGGGCTCAGGTGCTATGGGTGGTAGATACGTACCAGGCATGGGAGGCTCGAGCTCAGCTCTATAGGAGTGAGCTAGAGAGGGAGGTGATCCAGATTGGAGGGTAACTGCTAGAGTTTGATGAGGGTAGTACCTTCGCATCGGACCCGATGAAGTGAGATAGAGCAGTATGCTTCATCTAGGCAGAGGATTGAGGTGGCTAGGGGAGAGCCGACCGGAGAGGTCTCAACGGATGCACACCATAGGGGGTAGTACTAGTCACAACATCGATCCTACATGATCATGGTGGCCGACATGGGTAGGGCTTTTTGGTATTGGTGAGGTCAGAGGACCCACTTTATTGTAGCCTATAGGAATTTTGGAAACTATGATGTACATATTTTTACCCCATATATATATGAGATTTTATTATGGTCATCATGTGTTTCATTTATTGTTTTATTATATGAATGCAATGTATGTATGGATTTATTGATTATATGTTAGATGCTTAGGATGTATGCATATAAACATAAATCATCACACACATTTTATTCAAGTAGGCTATCCACCAAACCTGTAATGAGGATCACCTTATGGTTTTCCAAATGTTGAGAGTTCTAGGGATTCAAGTTCGACTCCCTTATTTTCTTCAATTTATTGGGATACTTGCTCTCATATATAGTGATAAAAATCATTATTTATTTTTCTCTTTTTAGTGACAATAATCACTATTTATTTTGAGTTTTTCTTTTTCTCTTGAGCAAGGGATTTGAATTTTGAGTGATGGGGATCACTGTTTCTTGTGCTTTTTGATGTGTGCACTTTAAGGGTTTTGATTTTGAACTTTGGAATTTGTAATTTGAATTTTGCAATTTTGGATGTTTGCAACTTTTTGAGAATTTAGGATTTTTGAAAGTGGTGAAAACCATTGTTTATTTTTGGGAATTGGGTAGGGAAGATACTTGTCCTTTTGCCAACTCTCAACATTCTTAAACCATTCACACAGGGGGATGAGTAGGATGACCTTTTCACGTAAGGTAACCTAGACCACTTCATGGATTTCATCTGTCTTTGTGCAAAACTTGGATTATTAATGTTTAAATGTGTTTGGGATATGATGTACACAAGGCATAATCTAAGCAAGACTCTACCTCCTAAAAATCAAGATAGCTTTCTACCAAACCTGAAGAGAAGCTAGAAATGGTTGAGTGACCAAAAACCCTAATGACATTCTAAAACAAATGATTAGGTGAAGGGGTGGACACAAATATGGAATGTGGAAAATGTGGGTGAAAATGATAAGTGAACCATTGAACTATGATTACTTTCACAACATTGATTTTGAGCGATAAGTAGTGTACCATCATGGTGCTAGACATGTATGAGCAACTCTAAAATGTAAAGTGCAAATGATGAGGATGCCTAAATGCAATGGGATGCAATATTTTTGTATTTTTGATATTTTGATAATTTTTTTGAAATGCAATGTGATGCAATGTTTTTGTATTTTTGATTGATATATATGTATGTACATGTGACCAATGGGCTTATTGGGGGCCATTGGGGCATTTTGGGGGACCAAAGGGCTTATGGATGCCTTTGGGGCTTTTTGGTTGACCTAGATGGTTCTAGACCACCTAGGAGCATTTTAAGTTGACCAAGCAGGTTAAGGCACCCTTGGAGCATTTTGGGGTGACCTAGATGGTTCTAGACCACCTAGGAGCATTTTAGGTTGACCAAGCGGGTTAAGGCACCCTTGGAGCATTTTGGGGTGACCTAGATGGTTCTAGACCACCTAGGAGCATTTTAGGTTGACCAAGTGGGTTAAGGCACCCTTGGAGCATTTTGGGGTGACCTAGATGGTTCTAGACCACCTAGGAGCATTTTAGGTTGACCAAGCGGGTTAAGGCACCCTTGGAGCATTTTGGGAGTACTATGGTGCTCTTAAGCATGGAAAAGCCTCAAGTGGATGATGTTCAAGGGCTTAGGGTCTTTGACTCCTTCAAGAGAGGCTAGTCGATATGTTTCGGGTCCTATTTGACTAGTGATGACAAAAGGACCTAACCAGTTTGCCGCAAACTTATCCCTTAAGTGGGATGGCAAATTAGAATTTTGTTGGTTCTCTTTCAAGATGAGGTCACCAATATGAAAGTCCCTGAGATGGACTTTCATATTGTAGGCTCTCTTTAGTCACTCTTGATAAATGTGTAAATGCTCTAGGGCATGAACGCGTCGCTCATCAAGCAACGTAAGTTGGTCTAGTCGAGCCTATCGCATGGTATCATCATCAATGAATTCTTGCATGGATATGCATAGTGAGGGGATCTCTAGCTCTAGAGGCATGACTACCTCTGCACCATACACTAGTGAGAATGGGGTTGCCCCAATGGGCATCCGAATACTAGTGCGGTAAGCCCATAGGGCAAGAGGGATTTACGTGTGCCAATCCTTATGATTATCATTGACTATATTTTTAAGGATGGCAATTAATGTCTTGTTTGAGGCCTCTACTTGCCCATTTTCTTGTGGATAATATGGTGTCAAAAAGCTATGTTTGATATTGTACTTATTCATTAAAGCATGCACAACTTTGTTTTTGAATGATGTTCCATTATCCAAAATGATTTTGGATGGAATACCAAAATGACAAATGATATGATTTGTTATGAACTCCACTATGTGGGGTCCTATCATCGAGGTAAGGGGAACTGCTTCCACCCACTTGGTGAAGTACTCGGTTGCCATGATGATAAATATGTGATGGCCCGAGGATGCAGGGGAGATCTTCTCGATCAAATCGAGTCCCCACTACAAAAATGGCCAAACCGATTGAATCGGTTGCAAGGCCTGGGAAGGTACGTGTGTCAAATTAGCATGGTGTTGACACTTCACGCACTTCCTAACATATGCGCAACAATATCGCTCTAAGGATGGCCAATAATAGCCCATGCAAAGAATGCACTTTGTGATGGCCATGCCGCTAAAGTGGCCACCACATGTACCATCGTGTGCTTGGGCAATGGCCCAAGTAGCTTCCTGTTGTTCTAAGCAATGAAGGAGAATTCCTTCATAGCTCCGATGATACAAAATATCTCCTAACAAGACATGCTTTGCCACTTTCTACTTGAGTGTCCTTTTGGTGGCATGCGACAATCCAGGTGGGAGGCTACCAAGCTTGAGGTAGTCTCGAATGGGAGTATACCAGTCCTGCTGTGCAGAAGCTTCGATGGCGTGAATGACCTGTCCCTTTAAAGGTTCATCCCTAGTGAATGTTGATTGTGGGAGAACTTGTAAAAATAGCATGGTGCTACTATCAAAAGGGGTTTGGGGGAATAAGGACCCCCAATCGGCATGATTCAAGTGATCATGAATTTGTGAGAACCTATCATGAGATGGTTCAATTTGAATCATGTGGATGCTTGGCATGGCTTCAGAGCTCTCGTGCTTCATCATGGGTTGTGATAGCATTTTAACATGAATGGTGGTTATGTCATCTGAAGGGTTCTATGGGATAAGTGACCCCAAGGAGGCCATAGTATCCGTAAAATGATTCGATGATCGAGGGATTGCCTCGATATCGTACCACTCAAAATTTGCTAAGAATCTATCCACAAGGGCTTTATAAGCTTGTAGCACTAGACATTTACACTAAAAAATCCCTTTGACCTGGTTGACAATTAGCAGGGAGTCACCAAAAATGTTAAGCTTTTTTATTTTCATGGTGATGGTTGCTTGAAGACCTATGAGCAAGGCTTCATATTCTGCATTGTTGTTAGTGCATGGGAAATTGAGTTTAAATGATAGAGGCAATGGAGCCCCTTGTGGTGTAAAGAACATGACTCCCATGCCACCCCCTTGCTCGCACTTGGAGCCATCGAAGAATAAGGTCATATCGGCCTGGATCTCAGGCTCATCAGAATTTGGTGATTCTGAGATATGGAAGACCCCATCATCGGGAAACTCCATGCTAAGAGGTTGATCATCCTCAAGAGGAGCCTCTGCAAGCTGATCGGTGATGACCTGACCTTTGATAGATTTTTGTTCGATGAATTCTAGGTCGAACTCCATCAACAACATGATCCATTTCATCGTGTGACTACTATGATAAGTGTGACTCATCATGTATCGCAATGGATTCTCTTTCGACACAACATACGTGGTATGCCCTAGCATATAATGGCATAGCTTCCTAGTGGCAAAAACCACTACTAAGCACAGCTTCTTGACATATGCATATCGAACATCGTAAACAGACCAGGGTGCGGCTAAGATAGTAAGTAGCCTGCTCTTTGAAAAACTCATTCTTCTGGGCTAGCATGGCTCCCAGTGCGATCTCAATGGCTGAGATGTATAAGTAGAATGGTACTCCTGGTCGAGGGGGTGCCAAGACTGGTGGTGAAACTAGGTATTGCTTTATTTCATCAAAGGCTTCTTGGCACTCATCATCCCAATGGAATGTGACTCCCTTATGCAATAGTCTATTCATTGGCCGACATTTATCCGACAACTATGCTATGAAGCGCTTGATAGATATGATTTTGCCTTGCAGGCTCTGCACTTGCTTGATGGTAGTTGGGGGAGGCATTTCAAGGATAGCCTTGAATTTGTTAGGGTCCACCTCGATGCCTCACTTGGAGACTATAAAACCCAAGAGTTTTCTAGATGTGACATCGAAGATGCACTTCTTGGGGTTCAACCTGACATTGTGCTCAATGAGGTGATCGAGGACTTTGCGTAAGACATCGAGATGCTCATGATGTAATAGAGACTTAGCCAATAAGTCATCCATGTAATCTTCCAGAATCTTGTGCATGTAATCATGGAAGATGTATGTCATGGCCCACTGATAGGTGGCGCCAACATTCTTGAGGCCAAAGGGCATGACCCTATAACAAAATGTTCCCCAAGGCATTGTGAATGTCATCTTGATCTGGTCTTCTGGGTTGATATAGATCTGATTGTACCTAGAGAAACCATCCATGAGGGAAAGCATTTCATGGCCTATTGTGGCATCTACCAGTGCATCAATGCTAGGCAAAGGGAAATCATCCTTAGGACTCGCCTTGTTTAGATCTCTGAAGTCTGTGCATATGTGAATCCTCCCATCAGGCTTCTTGATGGGAACCATGTTGGACAACCATGGTGGATAATCTATGGGGATAATGAATTGGGCATCCAAGAGCTTTTGTATCTCATATTTCACCATCAAGGCTACTATTGGATGCATTTTTCATAGTTTTTGCTTTATCGGCTTGACTGTCGGGTTGAGTGTTAAATTATGCATGACCAGATTTGGGTCTAGTCCCGGCATATCCTTATAGGACCATGCAAAAGCCTGCTTTCTCTCCATAAGAATCTGAATGTACATGACTTGCTCTTCAAGGGATAAGCCTTCCCCTAGCTTGATAAACTATGGACTATCTGGATCTGAGCCTATGTCTCGGTCAATCGTTGGCTCGACTGACATATGTGATCCATCCTCCAACTGATGTGGGGTCGGGATCAGGTGGATGTCATCTGCTGAATTAAGATCATCAATAGGAACATCAGGTTCCACTTCAGCATGAAAGACATCCTGAGTAGACCCTAGGGTGAAATGGAACATCTCACCGCATGGCCAGTACTCAGAAGGTGATGGGGGTGAATCAACGTGATCCCAGTCGATAGCATCTAGGTCTAGATGCAATGGCTTGGAAGGATCGACTGGATTGTGGAGTGGTGTGGTCAAATCAATGGAGATCATGTTGATGGAATGGATTTGCTCTCTAGGACCATGGGTGAAATACTTCTCATCAGTATCACTTCCTACCCCCAAGTGTGGTGGTGGGGGAATAGGGATCACTGGATCCTATCTAGGAATAGACTGCAGGATGGGATCATTGGGCTCAAGGAGCTCCATATATGTCGGTGGGTCAGGAAAGACCACATGATAAATCCAGTCTCGATTGACTGGTCTTGCCCTTAAGCATGGGCTAACGTGCAGCTGACGATACACCTCATCTATGTCGATGGGCTCATGATGATGATGCAAATAAGGAGGACCAAGATAGGCCCTCTCCATCTCATCTTCATCATCACTATCATATATGAATCCCTCACCTCTACCCATGGGAATTGGGTGATTAGGTTGATGAGGTCCCATATATGCTCGCTCCTCATAATCATCATCATGGATGAGGACTTCTTCACTCTCATCTTGTGGTGCCATTGGCACGTGAGGATCGAGTAGTTCGAGCAAATGGATTGAGCCCTCACTAGGTGGTCTAACTTCTTGAGGGTGGACCAGCTCTTCAGGAGGTAGGAGCTGCCAGATAGGGTCATATATGGGGAACATGTGCATGAAGTCCTCCTGCTAGTCATCAATGGGGATAACCTATGAATGATCATTATCTGACTCAAAGGGATCATAGGGTGCTACCTCATAATCGGACTCATCTCTTGAGGTCCACTCATAAGAGGGGCCATCATCACAAATATGAGGACATGCTTGTAAGCTCTCACCTCTCTCAAAATATGGGAGAATATCACTAAAGACCATAGGGTTCCCATTCGATATCGAGAAATAGTCCCCCAATGAATAGATGGTATGCGGGTTGGCATACGGGTCTCGAGCCAACTCATCTCTCTGACCTATGCATAGGTGATCCATGCCATCCAAGAGGACATCTAGGGGCAAGGGGTTGTTATGCCCTAATACTGACTTGTCATATGACATATGATATTATGGCTAAAAAGGGGCATGCATGCCTTGCTCATATCGGCCTAACCCGTAACCATGCCAATTGCATAGGTCAAAATACTTTAGCACAAAGTTTGGGTTAGAAAAATAATCGATCTATTCCTCGAAAGGTTCCTCATCCTCCTCTTCCTATTGATAGGGCTCTATGCCATAATCAAGGCCCCCATATACAAAATTTATCTGATTAGGAGGGAGGCCTAAAGGCATGATGGTGCCCCTCAGAAGGAGAGGTCTACCCATGTCCTGTACTGACTCAACTGTAGGTGTAGCCATGACATTCTAGACTATGTACTCCCCTAGACCTATGTTAGCCATCTCAACTATGATTGACGACCATGGTGAAGGGGGAAATGGGAGTGCCTCTTGGGCCCATTCCATGATGGGCTCATCAATTGACTCTTCCTCCATCATGCTAGGTATCTCTTCAGAGGAGATGGTGGAAACTATTGGGGGGATTTCTTCAATGAGTCTCTTCCCTATGTCCTTTGACAAAGGGGTCATGGATGACGATGGTGCCTACGAAGGAGCTGACGATGAAGATGGGATGGACTATGATGAAGATAGATCTATGGGAGGGGATGATGCTAGAATCAGACCCAAATGGGACTTATTCAACTAAAAGTCTAGATGAGGTGATGGTAGGGTCGATTCAGGAAACTACTGCACCAGGTTGTAATATTTGAAGGGTTCTAGGTCCATCGAGATGATGTGAACCTATCCTTCATATGTGTATTTTAGGCACTGGTGCATGATTGAAGGGACACACTTCATGTTCCTAATCTAGGGTCTACCTAGTAGGATGTTGTATGCCATCTCACCCTCTAATATGTGACACAATGTCGAAATTATCTTTTGCCCGACTTGAATGGGTAGGACAATTGTGCCAACTATCGAGCATATAGCATCATTGAATGCTCGGAGGGTGTATGTGGATGCAACAATGTGTGATGCTAGTAGTTTAAGATGCTCTAGTGCCATTGTGGTAATGATATTATTGGATGAACTAGTGTCTATCAGAACTCTCTTAAATGGGGTCCCATTCACACATGCGATGATGTGCAAAGGTGGGTCCACTATGTCAGTGGGGACAGGCCTTAATTCATCTTCCCTGAATGTAATGACTGGCTCAGTGCATTGGCGTACATGCCCCATAAAATTGTTGAATGAATTTGCTTCCTAGGGTTGCAGCTCAATGGCTTTTAGAATCTCCATCAGGGCCTCCCTGTGAGGCTATGATTGCTGAATTAGTTCATAGATGGAGAGCCTAGCCGATGTGGTCCTCAAACTCTGAGTGAGTTTGGTCTAGATCATGGCCATAGGCCTAGGTGGGGGAGTCTATACTAGAGGTGGTGCAGCTCATGAAGTCGATGGAACATCACTTGGAGCTACAAGGGCTATGGTTGGACTTGGGTATTTCTTGTTCCATGTCATGATGCTCACCATGCCCACAAATCCCTGCTTGGGATAGGCCTGATGGACCTCATTTACTTGTGGTGTGGGCTTGGCCTACTCCCCATGGGTAGGCAAGGGGTCTTTGTAGACCTCCATCTATTGGTTGTTTGGTGCCATGGGGTTGTCTACCATGAGAGCTTTGTTGTCGATTAGGTCCTGCACCAAGTTCTTGAACTTGTAACATCCGAAGATGTCATGACCCTTTTGTCGGTGGTACTTGCAATACAAGTCTTCCCGGTATCCTTTAGGCTTTGGTGCGCTAGGATCTATAGGTCTACTCTCAGGTAGGTGGACCAAACTGGCCGCATAGAGGTGGTCAAACAAGGAATCCATAGATTCCATTATGGGCGTATACTGCCGCTTGGGGTGGCACTATTGATTTTGCCCTTATTTTTTATTTTCCTTCTCATAGTTCCTAGGGGGTGCGGCATGATATTCTACCTTTTGAGGCTGCTGTGCTTGTGTCGGCCCTAGGACACTAATGGCAACCTGATTGACCATGATGGGTTTTAGTTGCGTTGTATTGGTCTTAGTGGTCTTAGTCCACTCCTTGCGAGGTTTTGCAATCTCGCCCTCTTGGATCTTGATTTCTTCGATGGTCCTAGCCTATGCCAGGGCATCCTCAAGAGTCGCATACTACTGGAGTTGTAGTAGCAAGGAGATGGGTTTTAGGTAGCTCTTAGTAAACATCTGGGTCAACTCCGATGTGGGGAGTAGATAGGGCACCTTTGAAAGCATAGCCCTCCATATATTTCCATAATTATTGATTGACTCATCATCATACTACTTGAGACCAGCTAAGTCAGCAAGTGTCACCTTCCTCTTGGTATTGAAGGCAAAACATTCTAGGAACGCATCCATGAGCTGATCTAAGTTGTGAATGTTGTGCTTCGAGAGTTGTGTGAACCAATCGAAGGTAGGGCCCATGAGGGTGGTCACAAAAGTCCTTAGAAGCAAGGCATCATTGTCTTGGATACCAAAACATTGGCTCAAGAAATGGGTGACATGCTCCTACGCATCCTCTTCCCCCTTAAATGTGGCCAACTGAGGCATCTTGAATTGTTTGGGGTAGGGAGGCATAGGGACTGATGGATGCATAGGGTGACTATGGAGCTAGCGTAACATGGGCTTTTGGGACCCAGAGGTTCTATTATCGACTGACTCGAGATGCTCTAGTAGTGCCTTGTAAGCATCGAAGGACTTGATCTCCTCTTCTTTATCCTATTCCTATGATGGGTTGCGAGGAACGTGAGGCCTATTATGGGGTGGTTATGGGACAACCCCCTACCTTGATATGGCATTTCCACATGCTCTTCTTCTAGCTCGTACCCATCACATGCCTCGTAAGGCATCTCTGGAGCTAGTCTATAAACTTGTGCGATTGCCTATGGAGGGTGCCCTACATCAGTCCTAGGAGTCAAATCCCAATCAGACCTAGGAGGTCTAGGAGGTAATCCTCTATAAGGTCTAGGTGACCTCTCTTAGACTAGGGGATGTTGCCTCCGATAGGTCTCTACCCTATGAGTGCTCGGGGTTGGAACCCGCTCATGTAGGGTCTTTTGGAATAGCTCATTGGTTTGACATTGAATACATTCCTTTTTGAGCTGATGTAGGTGGTCTAGCTGCTCCTTGTCATGTCAAAGCTATTTAAATTGAGCTTGGCATTCTACATATTTGGCAACCACCTATTTAATTTGTTCTATTGTTTGGGGTCTAGGTGGCCTAGATGGTTCCCCTCGATCTCTCTCGATCATGATGATCCGAGACCTCTATAACATGCTTCCCTCTATCGAGGTTGGTTGCATTCACCTATGGCTCTAGACGAGGTAGGTGTTCCCTATACTCAGTAGGTGTGGAGGTGCAATGCCCCACGTAGTGAATTGCTCTTGAGGAATGTCATGGACTTCCTCATACCTTCCCTCATGAACGAGGAAGGGTAGGGCTGAATTAGCTCACCCTGCATGATGAGCCTCATACTCATCCTGATATCTGGGCTCCCTAGTCTTAATTGGGTGACGTGGAGGTAAGATGTGATCATCATGCCCCACCCAATGTTCATTGTGGGGATCTAGCCCTTGAGTGGGTGCTTCTACTCTGATAGGCACATGAATGCATGGCACTACCCTATCTCCATGTGCCTCTTCATGCACTAGCCAGTCATCATCAAAATGAGTGTTTGATGTGTCCATATAATGGGAGCATTCTCCCTGAGTTGGCTCTTGGTGCACGGGGGTATCCCACCTAGGGGTCTCTTGGAGACCCTGCTCTATCCTAGCTATCCTAGTGGTCCATGGACTGGGATGAGTGTCAGCTCTCCAAGGTGGTATAACCAAATCTTGAGGGCTATAACGGAGGTGACTCGTGCCTCCATGTACACTCTCCATAGCTTTCGCCCTTGATTGGGCTTGGTTATGGGTGAAAACCATTGCAATAAGGTTCTATCAAATGTTTAATGTTTATCTTCTTTACAAATTTTATGAAACAATATACCAGAATGGGAAACACACAATCAAACAGATGTTTATCTTTGTTAATGTATTAGATGTGTATCCTAAAACTGGTTTTAGTGTTGTTTCAAATTTGTTGTAAAGAGACCTCGTGTCACGTGTTTGATAATTGTTGGATTGTATTCTTGAGTTTAATGGATTTCACCTATATACTCATAGCTCGAAAACCTGGCTATGAACTCCAGGTCATGTTATCCCACCTATAATGTGTGGTAATGAAGTCCACACATGGCCAGGGAGCATAGGTCCTACCAGTTCCTCACCCAGTTCACCCATAGTCTATGATACACCTCCCCGAAGGGTGATGCATGCTATAACCCATGGGCTATGATGGATCTTGGAACCGGCCTTGGCAAGATGGATCGGGTTCATGGGATTTGAGCCAAGTGGATGGAGATGAAACCCACCATCACTTGCGCTCTACCAACGGTTGGGGATGAAGTCCAACTCGTTAGCGTTTAAGTGGATCATGGTGTGTGTGATTCCTTTTAAGCTTTGAAGAAAGTAAAAGCAAGAGAGCACTCAAATGATTTCATTCACTAAATGCAAGCTTTAAAGCAATGTTTTACTTTCAGAAGATTTAAATATGAAATATGGAAGTCACTACACTAAGCTAGGAAAGCAACCCTAAATGAAAGCTCATCGATGGGTAAGCAACATGCAAGCAAGCCAAGGAAGATGCAATCCTATTTAAGATTTTCTACTTTATGTATGTTTTTATGTTTTTGCATTTTTAGAAAAGGAAATGTGATAGTTTTAATTTTCCTACTTAAGCACATAAAGCGAAAATCGATAGAAAATAGGGTTCTGCAAATGAAAAACAGAAAAGAAATAGTTCAGACCCTACCTCTTCTCTGCCATTGTCTGTTGATTCTAAAATCCAGCTCAGAAAACCTACTATTTTCTATTCATTCTAGGGTGGGATGAATTGTAGGTCTACATTCATCCTAGGGAGGGATGGATTTGCATCCATCCCAGGGTGGCACGAATAGCAGTCCTGAGTTCACCTGGGTCTGGAGCGACTAGAACCTGCAATCAAAAAAAGGTGAAAAATCAAGTTAGAAGTTCACCTAAACAAAAAGGGACTAGGTCCCACCATGATCACCACTATAGCAATGGAAAAATGGTGCACCTTAACCGAAGCAACAGAATGTAAATGCGTTATAAGTCCTATGAAAGCGTAAATCAAAGCATGCAAGCAAGAGGCAATGTATAACAAGTAATAAAGCAAATGGGGCATTCTCCTTATTAGATAACTTCAAATAAAATTAAAATGCCTCCCTTTGAGGACTTAAATTAGCTTGATACAATATATTACAATAAAGGGGTGCCAAGAGATATCAATCTCTCAAAGAACGTGGTGCACATCCATTGTTCTTCCGCATGCCCACACTCGAAGTGGGCGGGCCAAATGTCACCACCACTTACGTCAATGTGATCCTCATCCTCCAATGTTTCCTACTACATTTTGGCACCTGATTCTACACACAGGAAAGCAAAAGAGAGTCAAAAGCATATGTGTATGATATTAAAACATGCAATCCCCACAACCTGAAAAGGCGCATGTGAGGTATAGATAGAAAATGGATTCCAAATGAGACAAAACTCAAGAGAGATGTAAAGGATATGGTTTTGGGATGATATCACCTAGTTTTGTAAAATAATTACATCCGATCACTGCGTTAGATCCCGTCGCACGTAGTGAACCTACAAAAGGCAAACGAGCGATTCTCCTACCTAAACATGTCAAAAACCTACAAAATTTGGTGAGTAAGCATAAAATGATATTTTAAGAGAACCCATATGATCATATTCTAAATATTCTATCCAAATCCTCCTACAAGCAAAAGTGGGACCCACATGCATACAAAATCATAAAATAGCTATATCTCAGTCAATACATGTCAGAAAGCTATGAAATTTGAAATGAAGCATCATATAGACATGTATAAAATAATAAATTAAAAATAGTCATAAAATAATGCATGAATTTCTATTCATCTAGGGGTGGGATGAATTCGACTATCACAGATTGGGGGGCGCCCGGGGTGGGATGCCCGCCAATATCTCCTAAATTTTCACACCAATCCAATGAAGATTGATGCAAAACTATAGGGGAAGTGTTTTAGGTAAATTTGGTGTGGATATTCAAACTATGGATTCAGTTTTTGGGTCAAATTGCGCCTTCTTATGCCACCCGATAACCTCTCTCGCTAAGGAGAAATTATGGATGAAAAAGGAGCAATAAGGGTGAGGTAATAACTCGGTAGCACTTCATTGCAAATCCTAGAAAAACCTGTCTCTCTTTGGATGAGAATGTCATCCATTTTATAGACCTAGGAGGTCAAATGTGCAAAGGGCATGCAAGGGCATGCAAGGCCCAAGGGGCCACTTGTCCACCAGGGTGGCATGCACAGGAGGGGGAAGAGAATCTCCCCAAAATGGCCTCATTGATGAGGGCTGTCATAGGCATGCCCTGGGTTATGACATGCATGCTTCGAAGAGTAGGGCAAGTGGCATTTTTTGGTGGCCACTTGTCCAGATTTGACTTTTTCTAGTCAAACCTGCTATTCGCTCCACCCCGGGATGAATGTTGCTATTCGCTCCGGGGTGGGATGAATAGGAATTGCTATTCATCCCAGGGTGGGATGAATAGGAACTGGGCCTCAAAAAGTCCCCAACTGACCTAGGAACCTTCCAAAACTACTTTGGGAGTGGTTAGAACCATTGCTTGACCTCTGAGGGCTGCCCTAAGGGCTTTGTGCATCAATTTTGTCAATGCCTTGGTAGCATAATCGGATTGGCATTGTTTTGGTGTCTATAATTTTATATTTGTACCAATGTCAAACTCTTGTATCACTCACCATTGTGCACCAAAACTTACAATTGCTCTAGTCCCAAACATTCTTTGTCGACCTGTAATTCTTCATTGACATCATCCGTCAACTCTTGTTGTACCTTTCTTGTACGAACCTTTAGGTTGTATATATGGTTGCTTGCACTTGTATGATAAGCTCTATTTGTATGACAGTCTGTTGTTCTATTGCACACGATCTATGCAACCTATATTTCTCCTCCCTACTACATGCTTTTCGTATGCATCCTATTGTACAATCCTTCTTCAACATCAACAAACAAATCTGCTTCTTCATTTGTGTCTTTGACTGCATTCCATTTTTATCATTGTGCATCTACCCAAGTGACTTGTTTCTTGCAACTCCATGTCACTAGGCTTAACCTAAACTCATAGAGGTAACATATCCAAGATGTATAAATGGAATACGACATACTTTCCCATATTATTCTTGTAAATTATTTGCCATCCACTCTCCAAGTTTGATGTAGCGTGGGTTTAAATTGGTAATGGAAATGATGTCAAATGTAGCATGATGGTGAGATTCCCAATGATGAAGGTAGAATTCTAGGGATTAGAGGTCAACAAGTATGTAGTCAACACATTGGAATAATGTCAACATTATCACTTGCTCATACAATATGTTGATCGTAGTCTACAATCAATATAATAGCATCAACATGACAACATTCTCATGACGAAATCCTTGAGATGACAGTCTCAAGATTGCAAACTCTCTCATAGGACGATAAGTCTCTAGATGATAACTACACTCAACTTGTTATGGTATGATGATTATCCTTAAAAACTATGGTCGATAACATTTGACTACAATCTACACTCTTGACTACAACCTTCAACTTACAATACCTGACTGCATCCTCCAATCTATAACTATAATACCATGACAATGCACAAGTCTAATGATCTAGCATACAAATATCAACACACAAACATCCAACACATAGAGAATAGATAGATTTCATTGAGAAGCTTCTTGTACAACAATGTTATTATATACAATCTGCAAACCCTATGCATAATATCCTTCATAGCCATAGTCATCTACATACTATGGAACTCACATTACAACCATCACACACATACATCAACCAACTCCACAACCATCCGATTGCATATGAATGACATTTCCAATGAATGAGGCAAGGGTCATATTTATACAACTAGAAAGTAGTTGCACCCTCCAACTACCCGACACCTCATCATTTTCCTAATTATATTTCACTTGCATGTGACTCACATTTACATTTCATTTCCCACTACAAGACAAACTAACTTATGACTCATGACTTATCCGTACATTAGTTAACATTGCACAAAATATTACATTAAAAATCTATAATTTAATTAAATATATGTACACATATTTCGTCAAACACTTCACATTCAACTACAAAACAACACAACTCATTTACTAAACACAAACATATCAATTTGCCTATCTACATCCTTTCACATTAGAATTAGCATCCTCAACTACATTGTCATATTGATATTGAGATGCATTCCTCATTTCCCAATGATAACTCTTATACTTACCTCCTGATAGATTTTTTGGTTGATTCTTGGATGATCCTTGTGAGAATGTGTTGTACCAACACTTCTAAAGGATGTGTCTTGATTTCTCACAAATCAAACATACGATATTTATTTTTCCTTGATGTTGTTTATTTTTTTGCCCTTGACCTTTTTGTTGGTTCTAGTGCTTGTTGGGGGTTTGCCACCTTTTTTCAATTATATTGTCTTCTTTCCTTTTTTATTGAGCAAGGCATGTTCATCTTCAATATTTGTCTTGAATTGCTTCCTCCTATAAAGCAAATTTACAAGAGTCTCAAAAATAGGCTCAAATTAGTCACCTTTTGAGTTACCAAAATGCTAAACGTAGGTGACAATGCATGCAACACTATTTGGACATGCACATCATCACTAACAATTTTTCTTTGGATGAAAAAACATTATATTAAAATGGCTTAATCACTAACAATTTTTCCTAACACTTGTAGTAAAGCTTGCTAATCAACAATTTATCACATAAAGCCTTCCAACTTCTCATTGCTTTTCATATTCAAGCAATGTAATTGGTTTTGTAGGTGTAGAATTTGATTTTGATTATTAGAATCCCATGCACCTTTCATGATTACAACATCATGAGTGCACAAATATATTTCCTCAGACACATCAAACATTATGATCAATCTAGCTTTCTAATCAACTTTATTAAACTTTCTTTGTTTGTTGGAGTTAGCAACATATTTTTATACATTGCTAAATACCACTTGCTATAAATATTTGAACTATAGGTAAAATTCAACTTTGTCTTCCACGTGGAATAGTTATCACCTTTTAGCAATTGTGAATCAAGCAACATCATATTTGGGGTATTAATAGCCATTGCAATTCTTCACAAAACTCCAAATTAATGCTTTCATTGAAACATGCTCAAAAAATGCTTACCAACGAGTATATATATGCATATACTTGAACAACAATTAATTGTTGGACATTTTGAGTCCCTAAACTGAAATGTTTTCATTGATGTCAATAAAGCAATAAATGTCAAAAGGATCTATGAAGGGTTTTTGTGAAAACCAAGGTAGTGAAAATAAAAGGTTTTATTTAAAACCATGGACAACATATTTGATTTGGATTTTTCTTAAAACCCACATTGGGCTTTCATTTTGTCGAAAAAAAGTGCCCCGATGATGGAGTTATTTGAGTTTTAATGTTTGGTTTAAATTTTAATTATTTAAAATTTAAATTCAAATTTAAATGGAAAGTTTCCCACCAACGTCATCATGCAAATATAATTTTAATATTTCCGTCGACATATTCAAAGTGTTATTAAACACTATATAAAGGGGTGGCAATTAAACCAAATAATAATCCTTGCTCTTGTGTGTTAATTGCCTTGGAATTCGAAAGAGCTCATGCGAATTGTTGAAAAGGAAGAAGCAAAGAAAGAGCAACAATTTGAAAATCTCAAACATGGTATGAGGCATGGTGCATTGGCGTATCAATTTTGCTAAGACTGTGGGCAACGTAAATATTAGGGATCAAATCCCCTTGACGACAGCATGTGGGAAGCACTTTGGCACTTTGTCCTTTGTGGCATGTGGAGGAAGATTAAAGGCCCTTTTGGCATTTGATTTTCCAACGAGCACTTTGGCTTGGTTGGAATCTTAGCCGTGGCTAAGACGCTCGCGGTGTGTGACAAACAGGGGTTCGAATCCCCTTGAAAGGTATTTACGTTTTTGCCTTTAATAATTTTTATTGGCCCTAAATTTTGGAGTTATAAAGTATTTAATGGGAATTAAGTTTTATCATTAGGTCTGTGATTATTATTGCAAAAGCATATTTGATTTATGTTTTATTTTTATGGAAATGGATAATTGATTTTAGGAGAAATAAGGAGTTGTTGTTGAAGTGATATTGAGAGATTTATTGTGGGTTAATTTTAATAAGGGTTTTTATTAAAATAGAATTTTGTGGATGTGTTTATGAAGTTGGAGTGAAAAGGGTGTAAATTAAGTTATGCTTTTATTGTGATTATTTAAAATACCACTAACCCCTATTAATATTGGAAAGGAAAGTTGTGATTAAGTGTGGCAGATTTTGTGGACTTATTGTTGGAATCAAAAAGGTATAGGCATTCTCCTATTGATTGTTTGTGGTGGTTGATTTCTGAAATATCATTGGAGTGAAAAGGATTAATTGAAGTTTCCTTTGTGAATATGGTTGGTTGAATGCTTCAAGGTTTTTTTATTTGTGAGTTGTAATTAAACCTTGTTTCATTAGCATTGTTGTTGAAGCCCACTGATGATAAAATGAACTTGAACATGATCTAGAAAAGAACATGAGTATAATTGTTATGTGAGACTTGAGATAAAGCATTGTTGGAAACATTTTGAGTTGGTTGATACATTCTTGAACTATGATTTGTGATAAAGGGTTGTTCCTTAATGTGATTGGTTGAGTTGAGTTGGTTAAGCCTAGTCAAGTGGATGTGTGAAATGGTTGTTCAAGTTCCATAAAACAAACTATTCTATATTCTTATTTGAGTTGAGATTGAGATTGAATAATAGGACATATTGAGTCTCTAACAATTCTCTTTATGCTTCTATTGAGTTGAGATTGGGATTTGAGTATAGAACATATAGAGTCTCTAAAAATTCTCTTTATGCTTCTATGAGATTGATTTGAGTTGAGATTGAGATTTAAGAATAGGACATATTGAGTCTCTAACAATTCTCTTTATGCTTCTATTAAGTTGAGATTGGGATTTGAGTATAGAACATATAGAGTCTCTAAAAATTCTCTTTATGCTTATATGAGATTGAATTGAGATATTGATTGTACTTTGAGTATAGAACATATAGAGTCTCTAACAATTCTCTTTATGATTATATGAGATTGAACAAGTTTTGTGTGAGCTTGTTAAGTAGATTTGAGACAAGTCTTTGAGAAGGCTTGTGGACTATTTTGAGTTAAGATTTTGTGAAAGCTTGCTAAGAAGATTTGAGCAAGTCCAAGAGAGGACTTATTGAGCAAATTTGAGCAAGTCCAAGAGAGAACTTATTAAGGAGATTTGAGCAAGTCGTAGAGAGGATTTGTTAAACAGATTTAGACAGGTTTTGTGTGAACCTATTGAGCAGATTTAAACAAGTTTTTGTGTGAACCTATTGAATAAATTTAAAAAGGTTTTTGTGTGAACCTATTGAGAATATTTAAGTAGGTTCTGAGTTAACCTATTGAGCAAAATTTTACTAGACCAACTGTACTATGTTTAGTGCAAGAGATTGAGTAGAAATGTGCTAGACCGATTGAACTATGTTTGGTATAGTATTGAGATAGAGCTTTGGATGTGATAGAGTATAAAGGACAGAGTCTCACTGGATAGAGATCCAACAACTAGGACAATTAAAGACAAGATATGAGTGATAAGTCTTCAAGTGGAGAGAGATCCACCAATTAGTGCAATATAGAGACAACGTCTTCTAGAATATCACTAGCTAGAGTAGAAGGGGAAAGAGTTCTCCTATGGAAGAGATCCACGAACTTGAGATTAGGGGATCAACATATCCTTTGGATAGAAGTCCATAAACATTTTAATTTGGGAAGTATTCCCAAGAGATTGATTGAGAAAGTTTTAGTAAAATATTTTCTCTATCGAGGTAGCCCACATTGTGTGAACCACATTAAAATGGTGTCTCTTATGTGTGTGATACTTTGTGTGATGTTTATGGTTTCATTAATGTTGATGTTTCTATTTGGAAAAAAGTTTAATGTTATACTGTTCACCCCCCCTCTCAGTATAAGCACATGTTCTTCAATTGGTATCAAAGCTGGTATCTCCACAAAGAGTTTAACAACTTGGAGATGGATCCATCAGTATCACACATGTGCTCAGGGAGTGAAGAAAGTATAGACTTTGAAGAAGTGCTCTCCAAGTGTCTCCAAGATCTTGAAAGGATTCAAGAAGAGAATGCACAACTAAGAGAACAAATTTGAGATTTTGAATTAGAAAAAATTAAGCTTTTGCAAAGGCTAATAGAACTCAAAATGGAAGTGAAAGAAAGAAGAGAAATTGAACATCAATTAAGAGATATGTTGGAAGACAAAGAAGCATGACTTGAGAGAGTGGTAGCAGAAATTGTTATGTTAAAATGCAGAACTAAAATAAACTAGAGATTAAGTTAGCAAGAGGCAGAAACATCAAGAAAAAATAAGGTACCCCACCATATCTCTAGAAAAGAAGATCACAAAGGAAAGAATACCAGATTGAGTCCTCATCAAAATAGGTTAAAAAATTTCTTCCATGGACATTATTTCTCTTGCAATAAATATGGTCATAAAGTTGTGCATTGAATTAATAGAGACTATGATAGTAGTAGTATGGATTCTCTTGTATCATATATGAATGATGATGTTGAGTGCTACAAATGCAATAACTTTGGGCATATAGCTAGAAGATGTAATCTAGAAAATTCTAAGTCTAGTAGAAAGACCACAACTCAAATTACTAGGAAAGAAGAAAAATGAAAAGGAAAACTAAAACCTTTGCTAGTTCAAATAGCATTGCATGCTCAAGATAAAGAAGAGAAATGGTTTCTGGATAGTGGGTGCTCTAGACACATGACAAGAGAAAAAGAAAAATTTATAACTTTGAAAAAATGAAATAGAGGATCAGTAAACTTTGGGGACAATGGTTCAACAAAAATCAGTGGAAAAGGAACTCTAAGTATAGGCAATGGGAAAGCAAAAGCTGAAAATATTCTATATGTGGAAGGCTTGAAACACAATCTCTTGAGCATTAGTCAACTTGTGATCAAGGTCATATGGTAACCTTTCATCAAGATCGATGTGAAGTAAGAAAGTCTAAAACTGAAAAAATGGTAGCAAGTGCTATAAGAGAAAGAAATATTTATGTACTCAATGAGATCAAGAGGGAAAAATATCATTTATCCAAAGAGAATGAGGATCAATCTCAACACATAATATTGGGTCCAAATGAGAATCTTCTAATGGTTTTGGAAGATAAAGAATTGAGTGATCCTATAGAAAGCAAGTCAAAAGAAAGAAATGATATGGACAAAGGCAAACAAATAGAGTACTACTCAATAGAGAATGGTTATGATCTCAAAGGTGAACTTATCTATGCTCTTGACACAGTGAAGAAGGTAAGAAAGCAACACTCTAAGCTTGAAATTCAGTTTCAAGAATATTATGAAGAAATATTATTTCTCATAGAGGACTTAGAGAAGTCAAAGGCCAAGGCAAGTAAGTTTAGAAAAAAGTTAGAAGCAAAAATCTTGGAATGTGAGAAGTTAGCACAAGAAGTGGCTACTCAAAAGAAAGATTTTTAGGACTCCAAGATCAAGATGAAGAGTTTCACAAATAGTTATAAGAACTTGGATAAGTTCATTCATGGACAACAAAGAACATCATGTTCAACAGGTCTAGGTTTTGGAAAGAAATAGGAAAAGGCAAAGTCTACTTCAAGTCTTGAAGAATAAAAAACAAAATAAGAAGAAGATACTTCAGAAGAGGGATTCTCAGATGTAAGTGAAAGTAAAACTTCTAAGGATGAGTCAGATTGCAGTGATTCCAATAGGGACAATGGGCAAAGAAGATACATATGGAACAACAATAAGAACAGGAGACCAATGAGGTCTAGGCAAGGAATATTCAATGGGAGATGCTTCTCATGTCATAGGTTTGGGCACATGGCTTCACAGTATAGGACACATGAAAGACAGGTATATGGAAGAGAAAAAATTTTCCAAGGATATTGTTATTCATGTAATGAGTTTGGTCATAAGGCAATAAATTGTAGGATTCATGATAGAAGAGGATATGGCTTCACCAAAAGAAATCCTAAGACTATTGCACATCCAAGGAATAATAACATTAAGTGTTATAAGTGCAATAATTATGGTCACATAGCAATATGGTGTAGAGCAAATATTCTAAAAAATAGGTATGAACAAGAACAAGAATATGAACATGAACAGGAACAGGAACAAGAATATGAACATGAACAGAAACATGAATATGAACAAGAACAGGAATAGGAATATGAACATAAACAAGAAGATGAACAGGAACAAAGACTCAAAAAAGAAAAGAGACTCAGAAAATAATGAGAACAAGAACAGGTAAAAGAACATGAACATGGATGAAAATACAAATAAGAACAAGAATAGGTACAAGAATAGGAAAATGGATGAGAACAAGAACGGGAACATGGATGATGACTTGGAAAGAAGTAGTGAGAGAATTCAGCAAAAAGAAAAAGGAAAAGATAAAGGCAGAGAATAGTGATTTCAGAGAGTAGAAATACTCCCACCCCAGAATTAACCACCTCATGTGGAGGTGGGAGAGGGTCTAAGCTAAGAGGCTTAATTCTTAGCCCCGAGCCCCAAAGGTGACCCTTTGCCATTGATGTCAAAGGGGGAGATATTTGTGTATTATGGGGAGAGTTTTTAGATATGAGGAGAGATTTGATATCTAAGAGAGCATTGAGCCTGGGGAAGCAAAGCCCCAGGGGGAGCAAAAAAGAAGGTGACTATTCAGTAAAAGGATTTGTGTTGCCATCAATGACAAAGGGGGATATTGTTGGACATTTTGAGTCCCTAAGCTGAAATGTTGTCATTGATGTCAATAGAGCAATAAATATCAAAAGGATCTATGAAGGGTTTTTGTGAAAACCAAGGTAGAGAAAATAAAAGGTTTTATTTAAAACCATGGATAGCATATTTGATCTGGGTTTTTCTTAAAATCCACATTGGGCTTTCATTTCATCAAAAAAGGTGCCCCAGTGATGGAGTTATTTGAGTTTTAATGTTTGGTTTAAATTTTAATTATTTAAAATTTAAATGGAAAGTTTCCCGTCGACGTCATCATGCAAATACAATTTTAATATTTCCATCGACATCTTCAAAGTGTTATTAAAAACTATATAAATGGGTGGCAATTAAACCAAATAATCATCCTTGCTTTCGTGTGTTAATTGCATTGGAATTCGAAAGAGCTCGTGTGAATTGTTGAAAAGGAAGTAGCGAATAAAGTGCAGCGATTTAGAAATATCAAATGTGGTATGAGGCATGGTGCATTGGCGTATCAATTTTTCTAAGACTGTGGGCAACACAAATATCAGGGATCAAATCCCCTTTATGACAGCATGTGGGAAGCATTTTAGTGTTTTGTCCTTTGCGGCAGACGGAGGAATATTAAAGGCCCTTTTGGTTTTCGCTTTTCCAATGAGTGCTTTGGCTGGGATGGAATATTAGTCGCGGCTAAGATGCTCACGGTGTGTGATGGACGGGGGTTCAAATCCCCTTGAAAGGTATTTACGTTTTTGCCTTTAATAATTGTTATTTGCCATAATGTTTGGAGTTCTAAGGTATTTAATGGGAAATAAATTTTATTATTAGGGCTATGATTATTATTGCAAAAGCATATTTGATTTATGTTTTATTTTGATGGAAATGGAGAATGGATTTTAGGAGAAATAAGGAGTTGTTGTCAAAGTGATATTGAGAGATTTATTGTGGGTTATTTTTCATAAGGGTTTTTATTAAAATAGACTTTGGTGGATAGGTGATAGGTGTTTTTTTTTAAAAGCATGATGCAAGCCTTAAGCTAGAAACACTTCATTAGAAGTCTTCACTGTGCTTGGTTATGCTTCAGTTGATAGTTTACTTTTATATGACCCATTAAATAATTATATAACTTGAAATTAGATGATCCTCATGCATCTTCAGATGACCTTGTTTCTAGATGCCCTAGTCAATGGATGATAGAGTCAAAGATGACAATGATAATATCTTAAGATGTCAACTTTTTTCTAGACATGTTTTTTTGCACTAGACAACAATACATTTTTTTATAGATATCATCAATAAATTTCATGAAAACTCTTTTGACATGAAGTGCATACTTCTTAGATGACTTTTTACCTCATTTGATATTAAATAAATGCTCACAACACTTGCAACCAAAAACAAGAATAACCAACAAAAAATATTTTCCAATATACAAGGTATTATTGCTCAAACTTGCTTTTACTCTTTTCTAAATTCTCTAGTGGCAACATGCTTTCACAAGATTAGAGAAATGTCTCATGCTTCTTAGTAACTTGGTCACTTTTATAATTTGAAGCTCCTTTGATATAAAATTGTGATACCAAACATTAGAAATGTAGAATAGCTTTGATAACTACAATCAAACTTGCATTGATGTAATAGAAGAATAAATGCAAGAACAATAAAAAATGTATGAGGTCGAGAGTTACAACCACCCACTTAACTACTTGAAATTCTCATAACTATGAGATGATATGTTACCAATGACATATTTTTTTTGGTAAGTAAAGTTCTTCATTAATTACCAGGTTTTACAGGTTGACCCAAAACCTATTACAAAAGTCAACCTTATGCTGATGTTGTGGATCCTATTCATGTTAAGGACTTTTTGTCCTTTACTACTGTTGACCTTCCTAAAATGCCTTACCAGGCGGACGTAGCAAACAAAAACTTGAGACATTTCAAACACAGCTGGGCATATTCCTTGAAAACCTTGACAAAAAGAGAAAAAAAGCATGAGCCAAGATAGGATTGCATCCTTTGTACAATACGTAAACAAAAAGTTAGGCAATAGATTGCCTATCATTGCAGAGGATGTCCTCAACTTCACATGGCACTCCTCGCGTCCATGTTGTCAAACTACTCACCTCAACTCCTACATTGGCCAGTTTGTCAGCTATTCTGTTGGCTTCACGGAAGACATGGCATGCCCCCTTATCCTGTCTACCTTCAAAAAGGATCCTCACCTCAAGGATGGTAGCTTCAATCCTCCATGGGGGTTTTTTGCCATTGGTTAGGAGGTTAATGATGATTTTAGAATCCCCTTCGACCATCAGATTGCCTTGGATCTCCTGTGCCACCTGTAGACCCCTCCAAAGCACTCTTGCTTCTACCTCATTATTGGTTTTGGTTCCTAGTGGTTCTACAAAGGCCATCATCAAAAATCCTTGATGATCCCTGATTACTCCTCTAGCTCCCACCCTCCCAAGATTATCCTTAGCCACACCGTTGAAATTCAGCTTCAACCAGTCCCTAGGGGGAGGCTCCCAGGTGATCCCATCCCTAGGATTAGGCCTTGGAGCAACCACTGTCTGATCGGGAAGGAAACCTAAGGACAGGGCAATATGACTTTCCCCAGGAGGAATTGTTTGGTTATCCGTAGATAGGATACTAAGATTTTATTTTGCAAAGGTAAGAATTCTATTTAGGATGGTTTTAAGGTTGTGCTTGGAATCATTAAAGGCTCTATGGTTCCTTTCTAGCCAAATTTACCAAAGAAAGTGGTGCCAATAGATCCTCCAAAGGAACTTGAGTTTTGGGCTTACAAAGGGAAGGGGCCATTGTTGGAAAAATTCTATGATTGAGGTTGGTTTAACCCAAGAAATGCTAAAGGCTTGGAAAAGACCATCCAAGATGGAAGTTGCCACTGGGCACTCCAAAAAGAGGTGTTGGACTGATTCCCAGCCTGCCCTGCACAAGTAACAATGGTTAGCAATAATCATTCCTTTTTTCAACATGTTGTCAATGGTGAGAATCCTTCCTTGAATCACTAGCCACATGAAAAAGGATATTTTGGGGATCAAACCCTTAATCCAGACCAGCTGCGACTGAAACTGGTGGTCATCAGGATTGAGGAGTAAATTGTAGGTAAATTTAACTGTAAACTCTTCACTCTCTATTTTTGCCCACACCAGATGGTCTTCAGCATTCCCTATGGGTATGACCTATTGCCCTAAGATGAAATGAAGTTCTTTGGACTCAGCTTCAAACCCCTGGACCCTGATCAGCTACCAACTGAGGATGTTCTTGTCCTGCCTTATGTAATTTGCCACTTTAAACCCTATGGATCATTCCAAGTGATCTTTGATCCTAGCCAAAAGGGGTTTGCATGATAAGGCCTCAGAATTAGCCCACCTATCTTCCCAAAAGTTGATTTTTTGTCCATTCCCTAACATCCATATGAGCCCTTTCTTGACCAACTCTCTGTAGGTTAGGATTGCTTTCCAAAAGGTTGATCCCCTGTTTAACAGATTTCCATTGAGGAAGTCTATTCTTTGAAGGTATTTTCTCCTGACTATTGTTGTCCACTCATTCTCGATATTTGTCAGCAGTCACCAGGCTTGTTTGGCTAGCAACGTCGTGTTGATAAGGGACACTCTCCTTAGGCCTAACCCTCCATTAGCTCTAGGTTTACATACCTTGCTCCATCCTACTAAATGGATCCTTTTTTTCTCTTTCGTCCCTGACCAGAGGAATTTTTTTTGAAGTTGCTCAATATTTTGGTATACTTTGCAAGGAGCTCTAAACACAGATAAGAAATAAACTAGAATGCTCTAAAGAGAGGCCATAGTCAAGGTTGCTTTTCCTGCCTGAGATAGTAGATGTCCTTTCCAACCAGCCAACTTTTTTTGGATCCTTTCCAACACGTTATTCCACATGGATCCTTCTAGGGTTTCAAAAAATAGGGGCAGGCCTAGGTAGGATGTGGGAAGAGTCACTATTTGACATTCCAAAATCCTTGCAATGCTGGTTTGTCTGGGGATAGGAGTGTTAAGGAAGTACAATTTGCTTTTATTGAAATTCACTCTTTGACCAACAACTTCTTCATACATCTTTAGAATGTGTTTGATTCTTCTAGCCTCAACCACTAAAGCCAAGGTTAGCATCAATGTGTCATCCATGAATTGCTGATGGGTGATAGGGTTAGTTAAGGAAGTCACCTTTATACCTAAAATGAGTCCTACTATGGAAGCAACTTTGATGGTCCTTCCTAAAGCCTCTGCCACTATGATGAAAAGCATGGGGCTTATAGGATCTCCTTGCCTTAATCCTCTTCTACTTTGAAAGTATCCAGTTGTTGATCCATTCACCAAAATAGAAAACCACGGTTTCATGATACACCCTCTGATGAGTCTGACCCATTGAGGATGAAATCCAAATTTCAATAATATTGCATCCAAGAACTCCCAATTAATCCTATCAAAAGCTTTGTTCATATCCAATTTTAGGGCCATAGTTGCTTTCTTAGTCTGGGCCCAATGAATCCTGATATTAATTAGAGGCAATTAATATCATTAAATGTATTTTTGACCTGTCTGATTGACAAATTTGATTTTTAGGCCTGCATGATGACATGTTTTTGTACTTTTATCAGTTTTTACTAATTTTGATGATTTTTAGATCAATTTTTAAATGTTTTTGCTTGTTTTAGTTAGATTTTTCCTTATTTTATGCTATTTATTCCAGAGATTGACCTCTAGAGTGCGAGAGCCTGACATTCTAAAGACTCTCCATGGAGAGCTCACTAATGGTGAGCGAGAGTGGTTCGGAGTTGTCGGCTTCGGCTACGTTCTGGATCTACCCACCATTAGGGTAGATCAATCCTATCTGACTATGTTGGCCCATCGCTGGAATATGCGGACCAACACGTTTCACCTACCTACAGGTGAAATGACAATCACACTAGAGGACGTCTACAGGATCTTTAGGATCCCCATTGATGGCGAGGCCATCGTATGCTCTACTTCTAGGGCTAAGGAGTCCGTCTTCGATGCTATCTTCGATGCTTGGAGCGAGGAGGCTCAGGGCACCATTGACCACGGAGGGGTCCACATCGGCTATTGGCAGGGGAAGAATGTCTTCTCCATGCATGAGGCCGTCTTCATGCACCTGGTGGTGCAATATGTGCTTCTAGACTCCTTGAGCATGAGGATTCCCTGGAACCTTCTAGCTACTATATGCAGAGTAGTCCAGAGCTCTATCCGCTAGCCACTGCTCCTAGCCTGGGGGAGCACACTATTAGCTCAGCTCTATCGAGAGCTATATCAGATTACTGAGCGTAGCCGTAAGGGCATCAGCTATAGTCTACTTTTGCAGATCTGGGGCTAGCAGCATATCAGAGTAGAGCATCCTAGGGAGCTGCCCCTACCCATTACAGACATTGATGATGAGCATCAATGCTATGCTACCTGCTGGCCTCGGGAGGAGGAGGGCTTTTGTAGCAGGACTCATGCTGGCGAGACCCAACATTACATCACCCGATTTGTAGCACTTGGGCCGGATGATATCTAGTGGTGGCCCTACATGGATTGTCCTGACTGGCCTGAGGCTGGTGAGAGGCTTCGATGGGCTCGTTGGGACAGATGGCTACTCGGTCGGAAGGCCGAGATCAGAGAGTTTCAGTTTTTCTCTCATGTCCTATGGTAGTTTGGCATGGTGCAAGACATCCCGAAGATCCCATTCACTTACAAGCGCCTGGCTTTGGAGAGGGATCTACCATGGATCTAGCCTCTAGCTCTAGGTGATGCTCCAGATGACTTCCAAGAGACTAGGGTTGACATAGCGATGACCACTCCAGAGTACGATGGATGGTGGTCTCTATTTCTTGGTATGGGATAGGGCCTCTAGGCCATGCTATAGATCAGGTAGGAGCAGAGGTGGATCCTGATGGGCGTAGGGTGTGCCAGCATACAGACGATGGCTAGGGCGTAGAGGCTACCACTGAGGAGGCTCTCAAGATTGATCCCGATGAGGAGGCTCTAGAGGAGGGTGAGGTCCCTCCTGACAGTGTAGAGGGGCTACTCTTAGCATAGGTGGCTGACTTGTAGAGTCAGCTCGATCGATTCCAGACATAGCAGAGGGAGCGTGACACTACTATCGCTACTCTACAGGTGTAACTGATAGAGAGAGATCATCGATTGACATAGGTAGACTATCAACTTGCTAGCCTGACCGCCTAGGCTACTACAATAGAGACCTAGGTTGGTGAGCTCACTCATGCTCGTGACTTGGTAGAGGCATAGAGGGATGCGGTCATAGTAGAGCAGGATCTACTCAGGGCACAGAGGGGGGTCCTCCATCCTCTCAGGTGATTATGGGGCCTTCGATGGCACCAGCAATAGTACTACCAGGTGGTCGAGATCCTATGGCAGAGATTCAATACCTATAGGGTTTACTTATGAGTGCCAATGAGAGGCATGCATCCAGGGTTGCTCGGGTAGACCAGCTAGTTGGCTACATTCAGATGTTGGGCATAGAGGTTCCTAAGGATCCATATGCTGTAGAGTCCCAGTGGACTAGATCTCGAACTACAAGATAGTCCACTACTAGCTCTAGCCATCGCACCCATCGGAGCGAGAGGACACATAGGTCCTCTAGTACGCATGGTGGTAGTAGTCATACCAAGACCAGGGAGGTAGGGCAGTCTACTACAACATCCAGTCATAGGTCCTAGTGGACAGAGGTGCCCATCACTCAGGGGGTAGTTGGATGAGTGCTAGGCCTCTTCGGGCTAGGTGGTACTCAAGGTGCTCAACAGGATCCATAGCAGTCAGTAGGGCAGCAGGTAGAGTAGGCTCCTGAGCATAGCACTGAGGGAGGAGGTGAGAGCTCTGGTATAGGGGGAGCAGATCAGAGCTAGAGCTCTACTATTATAGGACACATTTTTGATATATCTCATTTTTGGTGTAAGGTCGAGGACCTACACATTTGTAGCCTACGGGTATTTTTGTACTCTCCATGTACTCTGAGACACACATTATATATATGATATGATCATTATTATGGCTCATTTATTGTGTACTCATTTATTTTTAATTTTATGTTTATGTGATGCACATGGATGCAATGCTTATGTTATGCTGATGCTATATGATGTGATGTATGGATGACATGCACTAGATAGCTATTTGATTTATGATGATGATATGCAGTGATCTTAGATGCTTAGATGTGCTTTTTGATGGATGCATATGGATGCGATGTTTTTCTCTTAACGCATATTTGATATTGCTTTCTTTTCATGCATTAATGTATGTAATGCTTTATTTACATGATGCTAATCTAATGTAAATGAACTTGTATGCTTTAATCACTTAAAACATAAGGAATGAATGCAAATATGTTTATCAATCTAATGGATGATGCCACAGAATGTATAAAAATCATGAATATAATTGAAAATCCTTAAGATAAGAATTTAATCAATTAATCACCCATATATGAAATGCAATGGTATGCAATGTTTTATGATGCGAATGATATAATGTGTCATTCAATTTTCTTTTTGCAAATTTGAAAAATGTGCATGATATAGTCAGTGGTCGTCTAAATATTATTGCTAATATCCATCCGGTATCTATCCTATATGTTGATTGTGCTTTTTATAATGATGTATCATGGGTTTGATACTTTGCAATTTGATGATTTATATGGTTGCCATTTTTGACACTTTGTTGCTATGGGAGAAATTTTTGAGGTTTTCCATGAGACTCAAACACCCTAATAGACTTATCAAAAGTTGCATACTAACCACACTAGACTTCTGAGATAAAAGGCTTTTGCTAGGATAGACCCTAACTGTTCATTATCCCTGTGTGTGCAAATGAATATTTTAAGATAAGACACGAGCGTTCCTCGATGTCAGGCGAGATTCTTTCAGCCCATTGCTAAGATAGGGGTTCCACAAATGTCTTATCCAATCTCAAGTTTAGATTTTAGTTGGACTAAGCCACTAGGCAATGCAGGACACCTGAAGCTAGCTCTTCCACATTCAAACATTGGTCTTGTTCATAAGCGAGATGCTAATGCATCAGACATATCGTCATGCGTAAGGTACAGTAGTGTTGACAATTCCAGGGATTCAGGCTCATTCCTTTCTATCCTTCAATTTTTGGGATACTTGCTCATATGTAGTGAAGCAAGGGAGTCGATTCCATCTTCTTTTTGAACTATCTTTGGATCTTCATTTGATCTCTCTTCGAACTGGATTTTGGATCTTCATTTGATCTCCGCTCGAACTTTTGATTTATGATCTTCATTTGATCTTCACTTTGAACTTTGATTTAAGCCTATTTTTTGATCTTCACTTGATCTTCACTTTTTGGCATTTACATTTGATAATCTTCTTCAGAAACTTTCCTTTGGGGAGATTTACTTGGAAAAACTATTTCTGGGTATATCGATTGAGAATATCGATCTTATGATATCAATATGGGATATCACTCTAGGGAGTCGATCTATGATATCGATCTAGGGTATCAATCATGAGGATTGATATGGGATATCTCTTTGGGATATGCTCATTTTATCGTAAGCAAGGGATTCTGAATAGGGAACTAACCTGTCCTTTTGCCAACTGCCAACATTTCCCATACCGTCCGCATAGAGGGATAAGCAAGAATAACTCTTTTCACTTCAGGATACCCGGTCCTGCTTCATGGCTTTCATCTTCCCCTAGTCCTTGTTAGGATTGTTTAAATTTGTTGATTAGTGATAGGCTTATGATATGCTAAGGGCTATACTAACTGAACCTTAGCTACAAAAGCAAAGCAAGCTTTCTACCAACTCTTGATAAGACTACTAGGTATGACTGAGTGACCAGAAAACCCTAGTATATCTCCATAGCAACATTATAGGTTGTGTTGAAAAACACAATTACTCACATGAATGATGGATCATGATAAATGCAGAGATGCATGATTTAAACACAAACGTGGCATCGTTTGTAAGACTGACAAACACAATGCCTTCTATTACGGAATGCAACGGATGACGAATGCCTATATGCAATGCAGTAATGCGATGGATGCATGAGTAAATGCAAAATTCAAATGCAAATGCAAATGTTTTTGGATTTTATGCTTTACCAATTTTTTTGGATTTTATTGATTTTATAATTTTTATGGGTTTTGAGCCTCATAATTGACCAAACGATGAGTACATGCCTCTGGAGCCTTTAGATTGACCAAGCAATTTTTAGGAATCCTTGGAGCTTTTAGGATTGACCAAAGGGATTATGGGTACCTTTGGGGCATTTTGGGATGACCAAGCGATTTTGAGAATCCTTGGAGCCTTTGGGGTTGACCAAGCAGTTTTTCAGAAACTCTTGGTGCCTTTTGCATTTGACCAAAGGGCTTACATGCCTTTGAGCTTTTGGGTGACCAATGATAGATGCCTTTGGAGCTTTTTAGGATGACCGAGTGATTATAAGCAAATCCTTGGGGCTTTTAACTAACATGACCAAGTGGTTTCAGGGACCCTTGGAGCCTTTTGGGATGACCAAGCGATTTTGACCAAACCCTCGAAGCTTTTGAGGTTGACCAAAGGGCTTACAGATGCCTTTGGAGCTTTTTGACTTGACCAAGCAGTTTTTAGGAACCCTTGGAGCCTTTTTGGGAAGGGCATGCTGCCCTATATACCCCCAGTGAGTGTGCCATTCGACAATGGTGAGGGAGGTGCAATACCTCTAGATTCCTCATTTTTCCTTATCGAATGTGGCATGGCTAGTGGGAAAGGTATGCTACCTTGAAGACCCCCAACATGCATGCTATTTACTAAAAAGTAATCAGCTTATTCAAGAAGAGTGATAGAACTCAACTCCCCTAGGTGAATATTGGACCTCACCGGTGTGCTTATGCTTTGACATGGGTGAACGAGAGAGCCATCCTCATGGATCTCATCCCATTCGACTAGGTCTTCGATGACCCTCTTAAATGACTGGCAACTTCGAATGTCATGTCCATGTACTCGATGATACACACAAAAGGGACCTCTATCAGGTGACCCAGTTTTGGATGCCCTACGCTTAACTTTAGGTAATATGAATGCATGTGCCTCGTGTAACTTTTGAAACAAAGTTAGAGTAGTCATCTGAAATGAAACTACTCGTTGCACTGGCCTATTGGGCCTACGAGGTGACTGACGACTTCGAGGTCGCTCATGAAGAGGCGTAACCTCCACTTCATCATATTGGGGCACTCTAAGAGAACCATCTACATGGTAAACCCCCTTATCTATCAAATTTTGCACCACACTCTTAAATTCATGATAATCTCGAATGCCATGACCCTCTATTCGATGGTAGAGATAGTAGTGATGCTCCCTGTAACCCATAGGTTTAACTCTATTTGGGTTTAAAGGGATGACATTAGGCAAGGTGATGACCTTAGCCTCTTGCAACTTCTGAAAGATATCAGACATAGACTCTTGTAATGGAGTCCCACTATGTTGTGACTATTTTGGGCTCTTGCCCCGCATTGGTTTGCTTTGAGAATCCAATGGTTGGGTTGGCCGCATGGGCTTTTGCTTCCACTGAGGCTTTTCCTGTACTTGCACAGGAAGCGATTCATCCTCAGGCAAGGGTTGCTTTTGTAATTCCAGATTTTCAATCCGGTTTTTGATAAAATGCAATGACTTATCTTGCTCATCCATTCGATGCTCCATCCATTCTAGACGGCTTAAAATGGATCGCAAGACTGACAAAGAATTCATATGTATTTCCAATGATTGATTCAAAATACCTTTGTCATTTGAAGGAAATAGAAAAGTGGATGCTATGGATCCATTAGGTAATTGCAAATCACCTATTTCCTTCACTTGAGTTGATGTGGATGCTTCTTGATGATACATTTCATCAATGTTATCCACATGCTCATGCATATGACTCAACTCAAGCTCTTGTTTCACTTCGTTGTGTTGAACTGTGTCACTTTCAGTACCCCCAATATGATGTGAGGAACCTACTTGTTTGTGCTCTCAAGATGGTGCCATGAGAAATGAGTCAGGAGTGACTAATCTCAAAAGTTCTGGACCTGGCAATGTGGAAACACCACTGGGTTCCCCCATCTCCTGCTTTATGTGATTAAGAATCACTTGATCATCTAGCCTAATGTCGACCATCCCCACAAACTCATGAGAAAACTCCACAACTTCATGCATCATGGGTACTTCATCAACATACTGAGGCTATTCTATTTTAGTTGTGATAACTGAACCTTCCTCATGCTCACACGATGTCTCCGGGATAGGATCCGTAGGTGGAGACTCGATGAAAAGCTGACCTAAATCTTCAGTGGACTCTATGGTGGGCAGCATCATAATACTAGCCTCCATAAGCTCTTCATATTCACCATAGTCCTCGTAAGAACTATCTGGTGTCATGATGGATGAAGAGGGTGTGATACACTCGGGTGCATCCATGACCATGCTAGGTTCTTCCTCCTTGATAGGAGTGTGAAGATCCTCTAATGATACCTCCGAAGTGGTTGTGAGCAACTCCGTAAGGGCATTCATTAATCCTTCCCTGCTAAGTAGTGTCGAGAGTGCAGGGGTTGTAGGTGACTCCATAGGTGATAGCGGTGGGGATGGCAATTCCAACACCGTCTATGAAGCTGCATCCACACTTTGGATAGGCTCATCCAATTTAGCTTGCAGATGCATAGGCATCTCACCTGGTTCCTATGGATTATCCTTAGGCTTATAATACTTGAAGGGATCTGGGTCCACTTCAACTACATGAACTTCACCCCCATGGGTGTACTTAATGCATTGATGCACTATTGATGGTACGCACTCCATGGCTCTTATCCATGGTCTTCCAAGCAGCAGATTATACTGTCTTGATCCCTCTAAAACGTAGCACAATGTAGGAATAATATTTTATCCCACCTCGATGGGGAGGACTATTGTGCCTACTGTAGGGGATTCCACATCATTAAAGGCTTGCAATATGAAATTTGTTTCCTTGATGTGAGAAAGTGGAATTTTGAGATGTTTGAACGCTGAGGTGGTAATGATATTAATCGATGATCCTGTATCCACCAACACTCGCTTATACGCAATCTGTTGTATCCTCGCTATGATATGCAATGGAGGATCAGATTCCTAGATAGGGACAGGTTTGACTTCCTATTTATGGAAAGTAATCACAGGTTCCTTATATGGTGGAATAGACTGTATATGCCCCAAGGATTGTGATGACCTTCGAGCATTGACATTGCTCACCTATCGGACTTGACTACTCTCGACCTCATGCTTACGCATGGGATCCCTAGATGTCTCTTTTGGTTGCTCTTCGATAACCCTAGGCATGTCTATCTATCTATAAGCATGGCTATCTACTTGCTTAAGTGGCAACTCTTGACGATGCACTGGGTGCGTCGCGTTGACTTGTTGCCTGAACACTCTAGGTATGAGCTTCTTTTCAGGAATTACCTCACATGATTGTTCTTCACATGCTTTCTATTGGTAAATCCTCTCTTCACACCATTGGAGCTCATCCAACCTTTGTTGATGTGCTCTCTTTCTTTCTATGGACTCACGCTCTAGGCACTTACGCTGACGATGCGCTTCCTCCAATTGGTCTTGGAGTAGTTGCCTCTCATGGGCTGCATGAGACTCAGATTCCCTATAGGACTGACTCATGGAGTATGATCCATGACTCTCTATCTCCTTAGATGGAGACCTAGGGACTTGGGTTCTCACCATATGTGAAGAAACCCCATGATCTGTATGGGTGAACCCCCTGCATGATGAAGGGAGCTCGTGATGACTCTCAAAAGGTCACGCTTGGAGGATTGGATCCTCAGGTGCATAATGAGTGTGATGCCTAGCAAGGAGGTGTACGAGGTTTGAAAGATCCTCAGGAGAACATCGGGAGCGTTCAGAGCCCCTCCATGAACTCTCTAACTCATTAGCTCGTGATTGAGCTCTATCATGCCTAGTCATCATGATGAACCGACTAAACAAGACTCGAGAGGTTTCCTCTCTTACTAAAAATTGTGGCCTCAAGGAGGGCCTTATCTTGATGAATTAAGCAATAAAGAAGCATACAAAGTAAACAATGTGATTATCTCCTTTATATTTTAAAAGTTGAGCCCTAAACTATTTGATGTGTTTTCAATATGTGTTGTATCAGTTGTAGAAACTCTTATCGTGTTTTGCAAAACTTGTTGGATTTTATTCTTGGTTTAATGGATTTCACCTATACGCTCGTAGCTCGACAACTTGGCTATGAACTCCAAGTCACGTAAATCCCCCATGTGTGGTAATGAAGCCCACACCCGGACAAGGAGCACAGGTCCTCCCAGATCCTCACCCAATCTCACCCAGTTAGCGTTATACCCTCTGAAGAGGAGTACATGCAAATTTTTTGGGCTATGGATGGTTCTTGGATCCGGTATTGGTCTATATATCAAGGGTTCATAGGATTTGGGCCAACGGATGGAAGTTACGCCCATCGTCGTTGAACCCTACTAGTGGTTGGATGTCAAGCCCAACTCACTAGCATTTAAGTGTTTCATGGTGTGTGTGGTTCCTTTTAATGTACATAAAAGAAATGCATCATATAGCACACATGCTCATTTTCTAAATGCTATGCAAATGAAAGATGTTTCAGATTCAAAAAATGCAAGTTACTCTAGATGCTCTTTAGGACTATGCACATTATGATGCTAAATGGCCACTAATCGGGCCTCACACATGCAAACCATCAACACATATCTATCAAGCATGTTGTAGCCTAGGGTGGACTGCAATCAGAGGTCCGTTGTTCCCAACAGTGCCTTTCTAGTGAAAGCAAAGTACGAAAAGCAAACTAGGACAATTGATTTACCATTTTTTTTAGTTCCTTTCCTAATTTGCATTCGAATTTGACCTACTATAAAAACACAGAGAACAGAAAAGTGACAGAGGTCTGGAAAAAGGACCTACCTCATGTCCTGCACTATCTAGAATTCTAAAATTGTCTGTCTATGTTGTCAGTAGGAAACCATAGGTCTGACCTACGGTTCTGACTGTGAACCATGCCTTGTACCTATGGTTCAGTTGTTGGGCCGTAGCTGATAGCTACAGTCTGTACCTACAAATACAAAAGCCAACAAAGCATAGTCAGATCCTAAAAATATGGGGTGCCACCATGATCGCCTCTGTAACCACCAGAAAGGGTCACACCCGATAGCGGCTCCTATTGCGATAAATGGTAAAGATATAACATGCATACAAGTAAACGAAATTGACAACAAATGAAACAAGAAAGGAAACACTTTATTCCATTATATTTGAAGTCAAAATCCAATTACAAGTACGTCCCTCTTAGGGATATTCATTTTGATACAATATTACAATAGGAGTGCACAATTGTTTTCCCTCTTAAGGGTAGGTGTGATTTCCAAATGCCTTTCAGAATGGCATGAACTGCTCTAGGGTGGAGGTGCCCTCTTCTTCGCAATGGGGAAGGAACTTGATGGTTTGCTCTCCTTTGAAACTATTCCCTGCGGTCAAGAAACAACAAGAATGTCAAAAATATAGGCAACCTCTCATGATGAGGCCCTTTTAGGTAAATTGCATAATGACACCATTAACATGCATAATCAAGAAAACATAAAGAATGCTTCTAAGCTATGCAAAGTGAATCAAGATTCATGTAATAGCATAAAGGAAAGTAGCAGCTACACTATGCATGGATCATATATGAAAAGTGAAGCATAAACATGCATAAAGAAAGCATTTAAGTCCTAATTGAAGCATAAGCATAAAATGTAAATCTAACCTAGTTCTACGGTCAGAAGTCTTCTAAAATGCTATTAAACCATGAAAACAACTAATCTAACCTAATTAGCTAGACAAAAATGAAATTAGGAAGGCGGTTATACCTCTGCTGCAAACCGTAGCTCTGGTGCATGGTCTGCACTATAAACCATGGTTGACAGCCATGGTTAGCACTCTGATAGGCTTACCCTCAATTCCAAGGGTAGTGGGCTTAACCTCCTTGTCCAATTGATGTTCAAGGGTCACCTTCGATGTCCTTCTGATAGGTTTGGTGGTCAAATCACTGTGATGGGCCTTCGTTTGCCTGGATTTGCATTTCTTGGCTCTCCTAGACTCCTAGGGCATCCATAATGCAATTCATCATGAATATTGGCAAGTAGGTAGGGGATAAGTGCAATAGCTCTCTCTTAGTATACTCGATTGAGTGTACAATTCGATAGGGCTCCGCTGCTCAAATATCCAATGCTCTCTCTAATAGTTTGCCCTAATTCTGAGGGGTACTTATAGGACTACCCAAGGGCTAGGGGTGGCTTCCTGGAGAAGCCAAGATCAAGAAGGGGTGGTTAGGATAGTTGGAATGGAAGCTTCCGCCCTCTAACCACCTTCTTCTAGATCCAATGGCCGTTTCAACCGATTTGGCTCGGATTGAAGGCCAACTGAACTTCAGTTAAGATCGTAGGTCACAGCTATGGTCTAGACTGCAAACCGTAGGTCTCAACCATGGTTCAGCTATAAACCGTAGGTCTGGGCTATGGTTCAGACTGATTAGGCCAAGGAGCCCAAATTGAGTGGTTAGAACCACTGCTCTATCTTGGAGTCTATCCAAGATCTTCCATATGGTCTTGTAGCATGTCCATATGAGTAGTCACCCTCGACATGATGCGTTTTAGGTGTCTACATAATAAATCAAGTGCAAGAACAAGCTAAAAGTGTGTAGCCTAAAGTGAGTATGAGCATGGATTGGGAGTGAGGAGGAAGTAGAAAGCAAAGTGTGATCCAATTGAAGAAAATCCAATGCAAACTAGGAGGAAGTGCAATCTAAGAGGGAGTGCAAGCCAAGATTTAGTCATGGCGAAAGAGAAATGGGTTCATCCAAAGTGCATCAATGCTTCAAACCCTTACCATGAATGCATGGAACATTATTTCCAAAAAATTTGAAGCGAAGGAATGTCAAGAAAAAAGAGACAAGGCCTATTACGAGCCAAGAGGGAGTGCAAGCCGAGAGTGAGTACAAGGCAGGAGAGAGTGCAAGCTAGGAGCAAGTGCTAGCCAAAAGGGAAGGTGAGCCAAGAGGGAGTGCAAGACAAGAGCAAGCCCCATTAGCTACTATGGAAGGAAAGTCATATTTGAAAGCCCTAATGGGAAGTCAGGATTCCCTAGTTGGAAGTATGGAGGCCCAAGTTGGAGATAAGTAAAAGAGCAAATACATGGCAAGTTCAATCTAGGTAGTAGATGTTACACCAAAAATGAGTATCAAGGATGAGATGATTGAGCATGATATAATGGTTCTTAAAAGTAGAGGGTTAATATGTAAGTTCCATAGATCATGACCAATGTTTTTGGAGATTGAAAATTGAATCAAGCAAAAGTGGGGATTAATTTTAAATTACTCTATGAATTTTCTTCTTAAAGGTTTTTTTTCTCATCATATTTTCTGGTTTAGAAATAAGGGATAACATTATTGTTTGTGTCCCATGGTTAAGGGGAAGAGATGCAATTTATTTGAGACCATGAAATATTTTTTTTTTGTTGAGACAAAAACTATCAAGAAGCTTCTAGTTTGGGTTAGGCTTTTTAGACTTCCATATTAGCTTATAAATAAGGAAGTTATGAAGAATATTGGAAATACGCTAGAGGAATTCATCAAGGAAGAACTAACTACTAAGGAGTAAAAGCATGCTATATATACTCGAATATGTGTTGCTATGGATATTTCAAAACTTTTGCCACAATCCATTAAGATAAAATCTGAATCAAAAGAATGGGATCAACAAGTAGATTATGAAAATATCACATTTTGTTGCCACAATTGTTATGATATTGGACACATAGAAAGAGTTTACAAAGTAAAAATTATGAAGAAAGAGACAAAATTCTAGCCATGAGATAAACTTCAAGACGAAGCAAGAAAATCATATAAAAATAGAAGCTAGAACAAATCAAGGATATTCCACTCCGAAAGAAGAGGTAAAGAAATCCTATCTATAGTATCATTTGGCAAGTTCAAAAGGAATTAAAGGTGCAAAAGAAGATGTGGAGAGAAATCCTAAAACAAAGACAACAAAAGAGGTCAAGTTTATTCCAGGTAAATCATCTTCATTTTCCTCAAGTAGTATATAATCCTCTCCACGTAATAAGAGTGATAAGAATGAAGATGTTATCCCTTGCACTTCAAGGTTTCAATGTTAGCCTTTGATGAGTAAATACTCAAATAATATTGCCTCAAGATCAATAATATAATTGCAATATGAAAGATATAATAATGTTGATCAATCAAGCATATAAACTCAAAATCTACTATATAATAACTCAAAGAATGCTAATGCCAAATACTCAAAAATACTCAAAAATATTTATTGAATGAAGAGATCAAAATACATCATATTACATCACCTTCCATTGCTTACATAGGTGACTCTTTCTCCTTCGCCATATATATTTTACATCAATACATCCATATATATAGAATGGAATGTGACTCTTCATATGGAGGTTTCTTGGGCCTCACTCTTCCTATGACTCTTCATCTTCCTACTCTATTGACACATGTACATAGGGACAACTATGCACATTTACATTCCAAAATATCATTGCACACTTGTGCATTACATTGCATAAAGTAAATCCTAATCTAAGACTCTTTTCCTAATCTATAGATGTACCCATGATGGTACATTGGCATGTACCAAATAATGTAATATATTCCAACACCCCCTTGTATTACATTATTTGGTTATTGAAGATTCTAGTTCTTCAATATGGATCTTCTTCATCTTTCTTGAACTTGTGTTCTTCTTTGTCTTGCTTCATGTTTTGATCAAATAAAAGATTAGTATTTTCATGAAATACTATATTTTCTAGAAGAGCTTTAGCTTCATGTACTTTTGCTTCATCTATTAATTCATGTACTTCATCTATCTCTTGGGCTAGGTGCCCCTTTTGATTTCCTCCTCTGTATTGAGTATGTTGTGGGTATTGTTGTTGTGGTGATCTGTATTGGTTCTGATATTGTCTAGGTTGAGACAACCTATTTGATTGTCCTCCTGTGCTTGCCTAATTCCTTTGATGTTGATTCCTTGGATTGAATCTATAGTAGTTGGTACTATGTCCTCCTCTCTTGCAAATTTGGCAATACCTATCATTCCACTTTGGTTTGCTTCTTGGAAATGAAGCAACATTCCCTTGTGAGTTATCCTTTGATACTAATGCATTATTACTCATTTCATCCTTTACTGAGTTTTCTACTTCATATTCTTGTAGTATGTTAACCAAATCATCAAAAGAAGTATCCTTACTTAGGAGTTGTAAGGATGTAACTAGATGTTTGTAATTTTTTGGTAGTGCTCTCAAGATGACTTGAACAAGAAATTTATCTTCAACTATTTCTCCTAGGGTTAATAACTTCCCTTTTGTATCTGCTACTCTTCTCAAAAATAGTTCAATGGTTTCACCACTCTTGAATTTCAAAGAATGCAATTGTGTTTGTAGATTTAGAATAGTAGCTTTATTTTTTCCTTCAAATATTTTTGCTAAAGTGTTCCATGCATCTGTAGATGTTCCTGCTGAACTGATATATGGTTGTATGTCATCTGAAATTGCAAAAGTTATGATCATCAATGCTTTTGCTTCATCTTCCTCAAATTTTTGTATATCTCTATCATCTTCAGTAGGTTTAGTTTTTTCTCCTTTGACTATGTCCCAAAGTTTTTCTACTATCAAGATTGATCTTACTTTATTTTTCCATGAAGTATAGTTAGGACCTTTGAGCAATTGGGAATCTGAAAGAAATAGTTTGTTTGTAGTTGTCATGAGGAGACTATCTTATGATTCCTTAATCCTTTACAAATATTCAAATCTCTACTAATTTTGAGCTTAGAGATTAATCTTATCAAATGCAATATCTTTATGTAGAACTCCTTTTATCTCCCAAATTTATGTATAAAATATTTTACTCTAAATTTCATAAACTAATTTGAAGTAGGATTCCTTATTCCTCCAACTTTAGAAATTTAGAAAAATAATATTTGCAATATTTTATACTCCTAATTTGATGTCGTATGCCTTATTTCTCCAACCTTAGCAATTTTGCAAATATTAACTTTGTTTTGTAAATCTAAATATGCAACTTAAATATAATGTTTCTTCAACTTCAAATAATCTTCAAATATGCAATATTCAGATTTTTCTAAGGTTCTATAATGCTTATCACTCCACTTTAAATATTTAACCTTAGAATATATTCCTTTAATCCTTATTTCTCCTACCAATGTATAAAATTTAATATGGTGGTAAATATTACCTTAATAAATTAGGTGCTCCTCCTTTTCTTGTTGGGCGCTTCTCTTGACTGTTGGGTGCTTCTCTTCTGGTCAACTATGCTTGGAATCTACTACGTATCATGCTGGGAAGATACTTTGACCCTTCCTTTAATGCTTCTACCTTGAATTCGCTATGTATGGTGTTGGACATTTCTATATAACTGTTGCTTCAGCTATATGAGCACTTCTTTATTTTTTTGAGTACCATGTACTTAAGGCATTATAATATGCTTTGACTCCCTTCTTAGTGGCTCCAACATTTATGAAATACTTGAAATGGACACTTGGCACAATATTCCTTGTTGTTTGGGAGTTATTAGTCCTTTCTTGAGTGCTATGTGATAATGTAGAGCGTTGAGCACTCTTCTTTCCTAAAGATTTACGTTATGGCCTATGAGCCAAATTTGACCCTTGTGCCAAATGGTAATATTCCCTGTTCCTACTCTGGACAAGTGTTACAAATGCATGCACTCCTTTCTCCAACGTATGAAATTATAAGGCTTTACAATGCCTTTTCCCTTTCTCTTTTCTCCAACGTATTCTTGCTTCTTTGTAACTACATTGTGTGAGGTTTCTTCTTTCCTTGGATGGTGTTGGACGTGCTCACGGATGGCTCCAGCTATAATATGCTCCAATGGTGGCTCTATGGTATTTTCTTTTGCAGCTTGACCTATTGAAAGTTTTGATAATGCACCCTGTATTTTTCTATCCTTTTTTTAATCTACCTTGCTTTGAGTAGATCGAATGGCAGTGCTACATAGTATTTATGTAGATTGATATTTTGCAGGTTGTAGCTAACATCTTTTTGCTCCTTTGGTTGGCCGAATCTTGAGCTCTAATGGCTCTCTTCCTTTAGCACTCTTTTAGTGCTTCTTTCTTGCAAATGGGTGGACGTTTATTGTAGAGCTTGCCCCTTGTATTCTGGTGCTGAATGGTGCTCAATATGGTGGTGTTTTTCACCACTCTTTTAGTGGTTCTCTTTACCACTTTTGTTTGTACATCTAGTGTTTTTAAACACCTAAAATCTACCTTGAACTTTGGAGCTCTTCTCTTTCCAAAATTTGCTATAAGTTGAGGGATATTCTTCCTCACAAACGTAGGATAATTTTGCTTTTACATTCACTTAAAAAACAACATATACTATCTACTTATAACTCCTTTAAAATTCAATCTAATGTTGTTTATAATCTTGCTAACTTCTCTAAAAATGAGATTAAATCTATCTCACTAATGAATGTAAAATGAATCTGATATTTTTCTATTTCAAAATAGCATATATCAAACTCCTTATCACTCCTATTAAACTGTAGCTTTTGTTGTTATAATATGCAAGATTTCTATAAGATCAATGGTGTGTAATGGTGTCTTTTCTTGGCTTAATGACACCCTTCAAATATTCCTTTTTGCTAGCTCTAAATGGCTCTAAAATTTGATGCTCTAAAAACTTCTTAATTGGCACTTTGCAATAATAATCTATATGGCATAAAATTAACACACTTTTTTTGTAGCTCCTTTCTTTATAGCTTGTTGTCTTGTATTTGTTGCAATGCACCTTTCTTTTGATGTTAGTGGACTCTTCAATTTGTAGCTATAGTTGCTACCTAAAATCAACTTTCTTCTTCTTCATAGGTGTTGGCTATTTCTGTAATTTTGCAACTTCAAATGTTGCTCTTTTGTTGTTCAATTTTGTAGGAGGACTCCTCCTTAGATGCTGCTTACAAAATCTGATTTGGTGTTGTCTTCAAGCCTTCAAATATGCTTCTTTCTATCAAGCCTTCTCTTGGTTGTTCAAATATTTTCTGAAATCTTCTCCAAAGCTTTCTCTAAACTGTAGCTTTTTGCTTCTACTTTTTGCTGTCTTTTCAGCTTCTCTTTCAACAACTTTGTGGCTATCTTCAAATCTCTCTAAACTATGACCTCTTGCTTTATTCTAACTTCTTTCTTTATTTTGACTTCAACTATGACCTCTATATCTGTCTTCTTTCTCAAGAATATGAATGTCTTGAGTTCTCAAAATCTTCTCAAAATTTGACAAACTTCTTGTCAAATCCTTTTTCCTTTTGGGCTTGTTGTCATATGGTGATAATTGTCCCAATCTCTTCTGGTCAGGTGCTCCTTCTGCTTGCAATATTCTACTTCAAATATCTTCAAATGGTCACTACTTTAGCTTTTGCAATAAGGCTTTCTCTTGCCTTATTTTCTTTCTTCAAAATATTCTTTAGACCTCTATTCTTGGGTCTTCTAATTCTGCAACCTTCAATTCTTAGTAAATGATTTTAATGAAACCTTACCTTGGTTTCTTCAATTTTCCAACTATGGGAAATTCTTCAATGAGATCTCTTTCTTGGATCTCTATATTTTGTTACTTCTATCTGCAATAGGACCTTCTATAGTCCTTCTATCTTCTATCTTCAATCTTCAATCTTCCAATCTTGGAAGTTCTTCAATGTGACCTCTTCTTGGATCTCTTTCTTCAATCTGCAATCTTGCAATGAGAACCTTCTTCTTGGTTCTTCTCAATATTCAATAAGGTCTCTTTCTTGGACCTCCTTCAATGTCTTATTTTCTACAACAAAAGAGTTAATCCCTGCACTAGGAAAGCACATAGACTTTCAAGCAATCGAAGATGAAATTCTTCTCTATTTGTTGTAGGAAGCTTCTTTGTAACAATTCTCTTTACCAACAAATCTTGAGATATATTTTTTTTTGTTCACATCTATTATGTTAAGTTACAACAAAGTACGCTTTAATCAACACCATGCAGGGAAGGAAGGAACCAAGAGAATTATGACATGGTCAGTATCAACTCTTGTGATAGGAGTGACCAACTCCTATCCAACATTTCATCCCATAATTATATGTATGATCCCTTGGCTTAACAGTTTCTACCTCTTAATTATTAGAAGTCTTAGATACATAATCATTTGAATTTAATTTCAATCCATTCTCCTAATTACATTAATTTTGCAGCGGAATATCATACATGTATCATATAAACAACACATGAAGATTACTTTACTCATATCAAAACTTTCACTTGATTTCAAATGTAAACCATTTCATCACAATAAAAGAGCCATTCTTTAGAAAGCACAAATGCATCATATATTATAATTATTAACCATAGAACATTGCTTGTTAAAAATATATTACAACATCCTAATAATCATCTTACATGAATGTAAAAGCATCATCTCATTAGAAAGCAAATAACATTTACTTCTTTCATCATATGCAATATCCATGATCTATCTAGATATCATCTTACTAGAGAGTAAATACCATATCAATGGTTAACAATAATTTGTAAATCACAAAATAGAAGTACACAACATATGCCCTAGGAACCCTCACAAGGAATAAACCTAGCCTCCAAAATATGTTTCTCCTCTCATTTCATAAACTTAAATTGTCATAAATAAAAATATAGAAAACACATCCCACAAATCCTTTTCTAAATAATTATGCAATAAAAGGAACTAACTTGTTCCATGTTTTAATTATGATGCAATTAAGGAAATGCAAGGAAATGCCACATTTCCTTTATCTAAGCCATAAATAAATAAGAATCCCCAAAATTCTTATATCTACATGTTTATCAGAGATAATAATCCCTCATGGGGAATAAATCTAGCCTCCAAAATATGTTTCTCCTTTCATTTCATAAACTTAAATGGTCATAAATACAAATATAGAAAAGACATCCCACAGATCCTTTTCTAAATCATTATGAAATAAAAAGAACTAACTTGTTCTATGTTTTAATTATGATGCAATTAAGGAAATGCCACATTTCCTTTCTCTAAGCCATCAATAAATATGAATCCCCCAATTTATTATATCTATATTAAGGAGAAATTTCATCAATTACCAAGAGGGAACCCCATAATTCCCTCGAGAATGAATCCCACATTCATTCTCTACCCTAAACGTCATTATATCCCAACATAGCACAAAATTTATCTACAATTTTTTTACCTCACATGGAGAGATCCCATACTCTCTTCAATATTAGATCCCATATCTAATATCCCATATTCACATTTCACACTTGGATAGTGTTGAGTATTAATTTTACCCAATTGTGAAATTACACTCTCCCTTAGGATTTGGATCCCAAAACCCTCTCTTGCAAAGAAGTTAAACAAACAACTTCTCCAAGGTCTCCACTATATTAGCATTTGCATATGTGTATTAGTAATCTCAATAAAAATATATTAATTCAATGCTAGGAACACCTTAGTGATTGCAAGTAATTGTAAACAAGGGGCATGTGTTGGTTTATTTTACCATGCTACTTTAATGATTATTCATGAAACCAAAATAAAAGTAAATGTGAATTGGCCCTCATATGACCATGATGTAGCCTTAATTCCTTTTATCTTGAATGATTTTAAGGTAGATTTTATCTTCCTTTGGATTAAGTAGATTTTAAACAAGTTTTTATCTTGCATTAAATCCTACTTTAAGCATGAAATAGAAGATTAAATCTATCTATGAAAGTGAATTTAAACTGATGAAAAGATCCATTAAATTTAGCTTTTATCATGAAGATAAAGAAAGCCTTTGATGTAATTGATAAATTGTTTCTCTTTGATGAAATTAGCTTTCATAAAGAGATACCAATTTATGGCTTGAAAATAATAGCCTCAAAATGTCATAATGAACTATTCCTCTTAAATGAAATTAATTTTCATTAAGAAGAAATAATTTCATGCTTTAAAACCAAGACCTTTGATGTAATGGTAAATTACCTCTCTTCAATGAAATCAGAATTTTCATGAAGAAAGGTGCCTTTATTGCTCCAAAAATGATAGCTCATTAAATGCCACAAAATTAACCCCCTTTCAATGAAATTGAAATTTTCATGAAAGAAAGGTCATCTCATGTTTATGAATGAAAACATAAAGCATAAAAATCTGATTTACCTCTAAAACTTAAAAAATAAAATTTTCAAAATTATAAAAACCCTTAAAAACAATAGTTTTTAAAAATAATTATAAAATTGAAATGACATCGGAATGAGTCCGAATCTGTTGCGTATGGAATATTGAAGTTCATTCTATGCAGCCATGTATTTATTTTTGTCATTTTATTTTTTTACGATTTTTATTTTAATGCCTGAAAATAAAAAAAATCTGTAAAATGAAAGTTTAGAAAATAGAAAATAAAATCTGGAAAACATGACAGAAAACTAAAACATAAACATACAAAATATCATCGGTATTTTGTGTAATGTCCCAAAAATAAATATTTTTTGTAAATGTCTCCTACACTTAATTATAAAAGTGAAAAAGGGGTTCATGTGACTAGGAGACATAACTTAAGTTGTGTTTATTTATGTTTTATGTTTTTATGTTGTAATAAGGCACTTTAAGTGATTTTAGGGTTGGGAGATGTCAACTCCAAATTAGAACCTCACCCTATATAAGGGAGTGAGACGTCCCATTTTGGGCATGTTATGTTGATATCAGAATTGAATATTGAAACCCTAGAGGTTCCATGAGTTGAGATTGCAGGTCTTGCTCATTCCCATAGTGCATTGGAGGTGCATGGTTGGGGTCTTGGCAATATCATTGCAGGTGTTATTGCCCTAAAATATCAAAAATACAAAAAGAGGCATCTGTGAGGAGTTCGTGGCATTTTTGGGAGCATTTGTGTCATGTGTTTCAGATCTGTTGGCAGCCCCAAACCCTACGCTTGTATTTGGGGTCATTTTTGAGGAGTTTTTGCATCTGTTCAGCCTTGGGGTTAGTTCGTCCCACTTGTGGGAGTTTGTATCTGCATTTTGAGTTCCTTGAGGACCCATTTGTCCATTCCAACTGTTATATTGGTTTGGCAATATTTAATATATGATACTGGCTGATTTCTCCTCATACTTGTGTTATTTTATGAGCAATTTCTGAGTTATTTCCTTGCTGTACTTAATTTCTGCATTTTCGTAGTAAGGGTTTGTTGTTCCTAAAAAAGGGACATTACAAGTGGTATCAGAGCTGGAATCTTGCCAGCCTGTGATTCGTGGTGATAAGTGTGTTTCTGTGGTGAAAAGTTGTGCCCTAGTGAAAATCGCGGATTTTTAGGGGATTCGCGGATTTTTAGGGATTTTTTTATTAGAAAATAAAAATTGCAGATTTGGATACCCTTTTGACCAATTTGCAGTTCTGTGGTTTCAAAAATTTTTTTTGGTGGTCAGAATTTTCAGAATTTCAGATTTCCATCTTTTTAGGGTTTGATAGGGTTTTATGCATCGTCCTCCTGTTCATCGGTATTTTACTAGGAGAAACAGACTCGCTTTGGAAATGTCAAACAGGGAAGAGGTTGAGGAGCCCCAAAGGCCAGTTGATAGGACTGAGCAAAAATTCGATGCCCTACTTGACATGCTGCAAAGAATGGTGTCCTTACAAGAGACAAATCAGCAAGAATTGAGGGCAGCTTTGGGCAACCCAAATGGCACAAGGAGGGAAGGAGAAAGGGGAGGCAACAACAATGGGCATGAGTCATCATCTAACTCACACCCTCCCTTGCCTAGGCCGTCCAAGCCTATGTTCCTTGTTCCACCACCTCCACCGGAGGAAAATGAGGTAACTGATGAATTAGATGAATGGTTTGCTGCTTATAGTAATAAATCTGAGGGTTTTAGGGCAGCAGTTTCTTTTGATAAATATTTGAAGATTGTGGGTAAATCTGTTGTTGAGGCTAAAAAAGAGAAAAAGAAGCCCTTTTTGCATCAAAAGGTGACCATTCCCTCATTTAATGGTCAAGATGGTCTTACTGACTAGGGCATGGCTTCAAAAATTGCAGACTTATTTTACCTTGGAGCCTATTTCTGAAGCTGATGCGGTTCAGATTGCTACACTCCACCTTGAGGGTAGTGCTTACTCATGGTGGCATCATGGGTTAGTAACCCAAGGGCATGGTGATATTGATACATTTGATGAATTTTGTACCGGGGTTTTGAACAGGTTTGAAAGGAGGAATGTGGAAGAGTATTTCAAGGAGCTTGCCACTTTGAAGCAAACTTCATCCATTCATGCCTATGTGGAGGAGTTTGAACAACTTTCAGTTCGGGTACAAAATATTTCACCCAAGAGGGTAATTTTTCTTTTTATGGATGGTTTGTTGGAACCCGTGAAGGGATTAGTTAAAGCTTTTGAACCAGCCACTCTTGAAGATGCCATTAAGAGAGCTTTAAGCTTAGAATCTGTTTTACCTCCTAGACAGAAATATTTTGCACATAATCCACCTGCTAGACCACCTTTTGCAGCCAGAAAAACAGTTTTTGGACAGCGGTATGGGCAGCAAGGAAACCTCACGCAGCAAGGTGGAAATGAGAGAAATTTTTATGGCAGGAATCCCACGCATGGAGAAGGTTTCAGATCTGGTTTTCAGCCACCTAATAAGCCCCCAAATGGCCCACGCTTGACACAAGAAGAGAAAGATGAGCTAAGGAAACAAAACAAGTGTTTCATTTGCAAGTCTCCTTGGCAAAGAGGTCATAAATGCAGAGAAGGAGGTATGAAAATCATTGAATTACATTCTGATTCTGATTATGATAATCCTGATTTTTATGAGGCAGATGAGACACCCTTGGAAGAGGAAGCACAAAGGGAGTATGAGGAAGTTCCTGAAGGTTCCCTAGCCACTTTAAGTGGGCTGAATCAGTTTCGCACTATTAAGGTACCAGGTAGATCTTTTGATGAAAAGGTTATTGTTTTAATAGATGGTGGTGCTACTTACAATTTTGTTGATGAGAAGTTTGCCACTAGAAAGAATCTTCCTACAACTATCATTCCTGGTTTTAGTGTTGCTATTGGCAATGGTGATCTTATCACATGCAACAAAGTGGTAAGAAACATAAAAATTAATTTTGGCAACATGGAAGTAGATGAGCAATTCTTTGTTTTTCCCTTAGGAGGTATTCCACATATGGTTTTGGGTGTGCAATGGTTGTATTCACTTGGTGATTATGTTACTAATTATCAGAAATTAGAACTGAAATTTGTGCTTGAAGGGAAAGATGTGGTGTTGCAAGGAATCAAGGAAAATGGGTCAAAAGATTCTTGCAAAATTTTGGAGGTTTCATACAAAAGAATGGAGAAGATGATAAGGCATAAGGACGTTGAGTGGGCAGCTGTAATTTTCAGTTCAGAAGGGAAAAAATCAGCCACCTATCATCCTCAAATTCAAGGTTTACTACAAAAACATCTTAAGGTATTTTCTGACCTACCTAAAGGTTTGCCACCTAGTAGAGGTTTTCAGCATGTTATTGAATTGGAAGCAAATAGTAAACCTGTCATAATTAAACCTTATAGGCATCCTAAGGTTTTCAAAGATGAGATTGAAAAGACCATTGCTGATTTACTTGAGAGTGGGCACATTATTTGCAAAGATGGGGTGAAGGTTGATCAAACTAAAGTTTCAGCTGTACAAAGATGGCCTATACCATCCAACCTAACGGAATTGAGGGGTTTTGTGGGTTTATGCAATTACTACAGGAGGTTCATTAAGGGGTTTTCTTCTTTGGCTGCCCCCTTACTGAATTAACTAAGAAAGGGGCCTTTTCATGGTCCAATGAGGCTCTTTTAGCTTTTCTAAAGCTGAAAGATGTAATGACTTCCACTCCTTTACTTGCTATTCCTGATTTTTCTGTTGCTTTTACTATTGCTTGTGATGCTTCAGGTGTTGGAGTTGGAGCTGTACTTATGCAACAAGGACGCCCCATTGCTTATGAGAGTAGAAAGCTCTCAAATGTGGAGAAAACTTTCAGCATCTATGATAAAGAGATGCTAGCTATCATGCATGCCTCGACCAAATTCAAGCAATACTTAGTGTGTGGCAAGTTTGTGGTCAAAACTGATCATAACAGTTTGAAATACTTCTTGGGGCAAGTTGAACTGAATGAAAGACAGCAGAAATGGGTAACAAAGTTGCAATCATATGATTTTGAAATTGAGTTTGTAAAGGGTAAGAAGAATTCAGCTGCTGATGCACTTTCTAGGCACCCTACTTTTCATTCTCTTTCCATTATTTCTGCTGATTGGAAGGTGAAAATTATGGCTGAATATGCAAAGAATGATTTTTGTTCTAAACTAATAAATGGGCAAGTTGAAGATGACAGGTTCAGCCATAAAGAAGGACTGATTTTTTGCAAGGGAAGAGTGTTTTTAGTACCTGAATCAAAGCTGAAACAAGCTTTAATTACAGCCATGCATGATGCTCCACTTGTAGGCCATCCAGGTTTCTACAAGACTTACAAACAGGTTAGAGAAAGATTCTATTGGAAGGGTTTGAAAAGGGATGTCTTCTTGCATGTTCGGGAATGTGTTATTTGCCAAGAAAACAAGGGGGAACATGAATTTGCAGCTGGTTTACTTCAGCCACTTCCTATTCCCAATCAAAAATGGGAAAGTATCTCCATGGACTTCATTCCTGGTTTGCCCAAGGTATACATGAAGGATTGCATATTTGTTGTTGTTGATAGATTGACAAAATTTGCTCATTTCTATGCCATTTCAACAACTTGTACAGCCATACAAGTTGCTGATTTGTTTTTTAAAGAAGTTTTCAGATTGCATGGTTTGCCTAAATCCATTGTGAGTGATAGGGACAGCAGATTTTTGAGCATGTTTTGGCAAGAATTGTTTAAGCTATGTGGTACTAAATTGACTCCTAGTACTAGCTACCATCCCCAAACTGATGGGCAAACTGAAATTGTTAACAAATGGCTTGAAGGATATTTGAGAAATTATGTTTCAGGTCAACAAAAGGCATGGGTTAAATGGCTGCACCTTGGTGAATATTGCTACAATTCTACTTATCATATGTCCATAAAAATGTCTCCATTCAAGGCACTTTATGGTTATGATGCCCCACACTTTTCAGATCTGATTTTTGGTGATTCAAGGGTCCAAAAAGCTAGAGACTTTGCAGCAGAAAATCAAGATATTCTTAATGCTTTGAAGGACAATATTCTTACGGCACAAAATCAGCAGAAGAAGTATGCAGATCAGCAGCGTAGTGAGCGCTCATTTGAGGTGGGAGACTTGGTTTATGTTAGGTTGCAGCCCTACAAACAGTCTACATTGAAAAGAAGTGGAGCAGAAAAACTCAAACCCAAATTTTATGGACCTTACAAGGTGTTGAGTAAGGTTGGACAGGTTGCATATGCTTTGGAACTTCCAAGTGGAAGTAAAATACATAATGTCTTCCATGTTTCTTGTTTGAAGAAGGCCTTGGGCCAACATATTCAGCCATCTTCAGATTTGCCACCCCTTGATGATGAAGGAAAGCTCATTCTTGAACCTGAATTGATCCTTGAGACAAGGGAGAGAAAGCTTAGGAGTAGGACTGTCAAAGAATATCTTGTGAAGTGGAAGGACTTGCCTATGGAGGATGCTACTTGGGAAGGTGCAGAAATTTTAGATGCTCCAGCTTTGACTTTGCTTGAGGACAAGCAATTTGAGGAGGGTGGACTTGTAATGTCCCAAAAATAAATATTTTTTGTAAATGTCTCCTACACTTAATTATAAAAGTGAAAAAGGGGTTCATGTGACTAGGAGACATAACTTAAGTTGTGTTTATTTATGTTTTATGTTTTTATGTTGTAATAAGGCACTTTAAGTGATTTTAGGGTTGGGAGATGTCAACTCCAAATTAGAACCTCACCCTATATAAGGGAGTGAGACGTCCCATTTTGGGCATGTTATGTTGATATCAGAATTGAATATTGAAACCCTAGAGGTTCCATGAGTTGAGATTGCAGGTCTTGCTCATTCCCATAGTGCATTGGAGGTGCATGGTTGGGGTCTTGGCAATATCATTGCAGGTGTTATTGCCCTAAAATATCAAAAATACAAAAAGAGGCATCTGTGAGGAGTTCGTGGCATTTTTGGGAGCATTTGTGTCATGTGTTTCAGATCTGTTGGCAGCCCCAAACCCTACGCTTGTATTTGGGGTCATTTTTGAGGAGTTTTTGCATCTGTTCAGCCTTGGGGTTAGTTCGTCCCACTTGTGGGAGTTTGTATCTGCATTTTGAGTTCCTTGAGGACCCATTTGTCCATTCCAGTTGTTATATTGGTTTGGCAATATTTAATATATGATATTGGCTGATTTCTCCTCATACTTGTGTTATTTTATGAGCAATTTCTGAGTTATTTCCTTGCTGTACTTAATTTCTGCATTTTCGTAGTAAGGGTTTGTTGTTCCTAAAAAAGGGACATAAACTAAAACATAAACATGCAAAATATCACCAGTATTTTGCCACCCAATTTATACAAAATCAAAGATGTGAGAAAATCTTGCATGCATAGAAATCTGCATTTGCACAACTCTAAATAATCTAGGTGCGAGCTTCTAAGGAAAAAAATGAATAAATTTCATGTTTTAAACATTCACTGGGTGCAACCATAAAAAAATGCATTCAACACCCTTTATAAGCTTAAAACACGAAAAGAGAAAAATAAGCCATTATAACATGCATGCAAAATGAAACACCTCCTTTCTTGCACATTAAATGCAAATTTTTGAAAAAAAACATCTGTGTTACATCTCTTTCTAGCAGCATGTGGCCTCCTAAAAGGTCCAATCCTTGCTCCATTTTTCATTGCAGAATTTAAAGTTTTTCAAAAGACCCTTCGTTTCTTTTCCATTTGGGTTTTCAACTTCCTTCTCTTAGTTTTCCAAAACCCTTCCTTTTCTTCCGACTATTCGTTCCCTTTTTGTTTGTTTTAAGGCAATAAGCACAATGGCACTGCATGCTCTTGTAACCGTTACCCCATTTTGGTAACCTTTATTCTCTTATTCCATAACGCATCCTTCCATGATTCATTTGATAAAACAAGTAACACACTGATGGATCCCCTTAAAATGAATAAAATAAACCTGCTGCCTTTTGGTAATGTATGCAACATAAGGTAAACCCAAACTCCTCATTTTTTTTTTTTTATGACTTGGTATTATCTTTCTATTTTATCATTTCGATTTAAATTGAATGCCTTCTCCCACGTAGAGGTTTTCCTTGATGAGCCCAAATGAGAAAATAGCATTACATAAGCTATTCCATAAAACACAATGAAAATTAAATTATGAGGCTTAGCTCGATTGCCTCCCAATTAATGCACGATATGGTACTGGCTTCTCCTTGGAGGAGATATGTAAAATTTTGGTAACGACTAATTTTACCTTTCTCATGACCCATATCGCACACATTACCAACCTACGTGGAGCTCATCCATGTTCATCTCAACATTTTCCCATCTATCAACACCTGAAAAAATTCCCTTTTCACTATTTCGTTTCGGACAGTACCTCTGCGCGTCCATGTCGTACCACACTGTGGAACCATTCATAGAATGCTAGGGTCCACATCATGTCACCTACTTCATTAAGACTGCACTACCCATTTTCACTTGCTGACCTGCTAGCAGTTATACCTGCTCAATATTCTTCCATTTTCGTGGGTGCTTCACATCCGTAGCTCACATGCCCTGTGTAAACTTATGAAGGAGGAAGATAAAATAAACTTTAAAAATCATATTTTATCCTCATTCATCAAATTTGTATATGTGAATGCATCATTTATCCGAACGCTTCCCTGGCCCTTTTTTTGAATGATAACCCTATCCACTTGGTCTCCAATGCAGCAGCCATGTCATCATTGAGCTGGCAATCCTCCTTAGCGTCCACTGAACTCCGTCAGGTGTAATCATCACTGTCGAACTCCGTCCGCTGATCGGGCCTTATGATTGCTCAATTTAGTGTGCTTTTTAGCAGCTTTTCTAAATAAAATGTCACTATCCAGCTACACGCCCAATTCCACGGTGTCTAACTGCCGGTAAAACCTACACTCACCCACGATAATTCTTCATCCAGTCATCCGTCGGGCTGCCACATTGTCGGTGTCTTCTTCATGAACAACCTCTTCCTAACTATAATGTTCAGCTTTAGGTGGTCCCCGTTCATCGATGTCTATGTTACTCTGGAGATTTTGTGCGGCCTTTTCCACGTAGTCGTCACTGTTGATTGGCTCCGCTTCTTGTGTGGCTGCCGACCTGTCCATTGCCAGCGCTGGCTTCCGTGTTGACCTGGCATCCCAATGTCCACCTGCATAACAATCACACGATATCTACATTAGCTTTAATCAACATTGAACATATAATGACTTTAAAATATAATGCAATAACCTTCCAAATAAGAGCAAGGCATGTCTTTTAATAAAACATTTATACATATAATGTATAAACATTTTATTATATAGATATTATTTTATGTACCTATGTCTTATTTACTATCATACTTATACATATACCATACATATAAGTATTTAAAATTTTATTTATTATTATTTTATTTTTATATATTTTGTTTAAAAATATATATAATATATAAGCTATATACATATATATTTTTAAATTTTATCTTTTTGTTTATTTATTTTATTATATGAAACAATGAAATCCAACACGGAAATTAAACAAAAAAAATCGCAAATAAGAAAATTGACAAATACTTGGTGACACAAAAATGATGATAAAAATCGTCGACGACAATTTGATGATAAAAATCATAGACAACAATTTGACGATAAAAATCATCGACAAAAAATTGATGATAAAAATCGTCGACAATAATTTTGTGAAAACTGCACACCTAAATACCAAAATTTTAAAGGTGGGTCCCCAATTTTGGGGTACGTTGTGGAGCAACCACAACAAATGGCGACTCTATTGGGAAATGCTCCTGAGCATTTCGGTAAGAACCCAACCTAAAACAAAAACACACAAGATCAACGAGACACAATAATTTAGTGATGTCCCAAGAAGATGGGGGTAAACAACTTTAGAATAAAAACAACTAATCCATCTACCCTTGCTCAGTGTGTGCAAAGTTATTCAATCCCACATTTCTAAAAATCCTCTAGATTCCACCATCACTTTTTGCATTAGGCTATGAAGTACAACTCATGAAGTGAAGACTTTTACAAATAGAGCCCCACTACCAGTCAGGCGTATATAGCCCCGGTGAGGTTTATCTAACTCACCCGTGTGTTCACTTAATGCTTTGCAAAGCCCATCTATCCTAGGTGTGTCTAGACTTCCAATACTCACTCTCCTTTTTTTTTTCTCTTTTTTTCTCTTTCTATGTATCAAACTTTGCCTAGCCAGGGCCCCACTGCCAGTCATGCGTCTATAGCCCCGGTGAGGTTTTCCTGAACTAGATGACAAATTTCAAGAAATATGTTGCATAGCTTGTACCTATGGAACTCTTGCAAAGCATCAAGTCTCACTAAGGTTAGAAAGCCAAAGTAGAGCATTTTAGATTTTTTCCTAGGGTTGCATAATCAAGACAACTTCATCCTTCTTAATTCCAGAAATGCTATTTAATGTGTGTGTGAGTCCCATGTGGAGCTTTTGGCTAATATTTCATTGTTCCACTTTCCACCATTTTGGTCCCAAAATTTGAGCATGATCACCAAATAACTCATCCCCATTTTCTCGGGTTCATCAATTTTCAGATCAAGTGCTCAAACCTACTAAGCAAAGAAACATCAACAACAATGCCATAGTCTTGATAGAGTTATTTTTTTTTTCTTTTTAGGTTCATTGGCTTTCAGCTCATGTACTCCAACCTACTAAACAAAGGAACTTCAAAACATGCTAGAGACCAAAAGTTAGTGACCGCAAAATATTATCCCTAAGCAAAGGGAACAACCCACAACACAAAATTAAAAACACAAAACTAAAACCCAAAACAAAATCCAAACCCACAAGCAAAACATGAAAACCAAAACTATACACAAATGTACATTATGGTACAAGATGGTGAAAAATTTGGACTGTCACTTTTCTAGATCCCAAACATGATTAGAATATTTCAAAAGGCATATAATGTGATACACATACCAAGTTTTGTAAGAACACAACAAAAATAAGATTAGACCAAATAATGCAACAATATTCATCTTATCCCTCTCACCCCAACAATTTTATTTAGTTCCATTATCAATCCCATAGGTGAGATTCAAATCATTAAATTGATTAGACAATAATTGATATTCAATTTTATCTTGTCTGTTCTTTAAGATTTCAACTTCATAATTCGATTCATGATTTAGAATTAGGATTTCCTTTTCAGATATGAGACCTTGCAATATAGGGCCTAATTTTGAAAACTTTAAAATCAAATAACTTTTCAAATTTTCAGACCAATCAAATTTAAGTAACCACTTGCAAGCATCTAGGATATGTATTAAATGAGGATCATCATGAGTTTGTATCCTAGATTCGATAATTAATTGATTATGAACCTGATTTAACACTTTAATCATATCAACTTCTTTTTCATTCAACAAAGCGTTCTTAGTAGTGGTGTGAGAAAAATTTAATTCAAATTCTTTATTTACCACATTTCATCATTGATAGTATTTGAATAAAAAAATCCATTAGACAAACCTTCACTTGGATTTTGAATGGTGGAACCCAAAAGGTGAGATTTTACCTTTGGCACATTTCCATTTAACCTTGAATTGGATTTGTAAATTCCTCTCTTCTATCATGATAGTCATCATCATTATGTAGCACTTCTTCTTTGTCCATGATCTATTTATCAAAGACACCAAAATTAGGCACCCAATTAAAAACATGTCCACACTTTTCAAACCATAATTCTTGTCTATCTAGGGATGGGTCAGCTAACACATCTCCATGATCAATCACTTGGGTTGTTTCAGATAACATGACATTTTCAATTGGATCATCAATGATATCAAATCCAAACCATCAAGGTTCTAAAATTTCCTCAAAGGGTTCTCCTTATTTATCCATGATTTTAAAATCCCTATCACTTTCCAAAATTTTATGAGATTCGAATCCCTCTTCCAAAAATATCTCTAACTGTACAGGATTTGTAATATCCTCATGCGAGAAAACAATCGTATTATCTTGTATATCAAGTGACACAAAAAGCTCATTAGAATATTTAGAGTGAGAATATTCTTCCCATTTCTTCCAAGAATCTTAGTAATCATCCTCAAAAATCAAGTTGTGATGCTCAACTACTTCTTCGTCATCTTTCAATTTATCAACATATTTCTCATCAAATTCACCTTCACCTTCCTTAGATGGTTTATTTATCTCCAAAAGTGGGTTATTTATTGAATTCAAATTTGTAAGGCTATCATAATACAAATTAGTAACCCATGATTCAATTTTATCACGATTTGGAAGGTGTGAATCTTCTTGGCCATCCTTTTCAACAATATCATCCAAAGTATCTTCCAAGAACAAGTGGTGAAATTTTGTTATGTCTTCAAATTCATTTATTGATTCTATTTCAAATTCACTTTCAACCACTTTTGATGGCTTAGGGATTTCTATAATGGGATCAATTTTTACCTCTTGCTCCATATAGTTACCCCAATCTTCCTTTGTGAGTAAACATGACCAAATCATATCCTCATAGGTTTGTTCATCCCAATCCTCATCCCTGGGTAATAATTCTAAATCCTTTATTTCCCAAACAGAGTGGTGATGATTTGATTCCAACTTCTTGTTTCCCATCCATAGAATTTCTTCTCCAAAATATTCATGCTCTTCAGGACATTCTGCATAGGCATTTACTTCAATGTAGGTCACATCCATACCTCCTCTATCACCTGAAGGAGCATAACATGGAATATCATTAAGATTAGCATCACAAATTTTCTTCCTAGGATGATTTGGATGCATACATTGATGTGCTAATTTTTGTAATGGATCCATGTATCTACTTACTTTATTAACCAACTTATCTCGATCTTTTATCTCCACCACACGCTCCTTGGATTGGGTGGTAGAAGTATTAGGATTAGTTGGATTGATATCAACATGCAAATCCTGAACACTTGTTGCAATGGCTCCATGAGTGACCACATGATTCTCTAATCGTGGATTGGTTGGATGGATAGATGTACTTGTATATGCACATGTGGGAGCATAAGTGGGTATGGCAAGATAAAATTTATTATGGGGCAAAGAATTTGACATCAAATTTTGTTGTACCCATGCTTGGTTTACCATCGAGGTTTGATTGCAAGCCCCTAGTTGTCCTATTATAGGCAATTTCTCCATCCCATAACCTTGTGGCCTTAATTTTTGATCTCCAATCATAGCTTTAGTGTAGGTCGAGGCAAGATTATTAACCAAAGGATTCGTCCTAGTGAATATGGCAAGCAAGGGATCCAATACCCAAAAGTATATTTGAAGAGCACTACTCTCCTCAATAGTATGGGGAGAAATCAATCTCGCATAGAGCTTTCAAAATCTCATGTTGAATTTTCTCACTGGATCATTAGGCTCCTTCTTGCAAGAAGCAAATTGTTGATAAATCATGATAGGATCAATGGGCAACCTAAAATGATTGATAAAAGCAGTTTCCAATTAGGCCCAGGATGTAATAGAGCCAGTGGGTAAGTTGATGTACCACTCATATGCCACCTCATCTAGGCTCCCAGGAAATAATCTACATGCCACATCCTCATGTTCAACATTCCATCTAACTAGGATATCCACATAGGACTGAATGTGCTCCTCGGCTAATATTGTGCCATTATGCTTAAAATTGGGTAAAATTTTCTCTATGTTCTTGGGTAAGTCATGAGCATCTCCACTAATGTTCAAAGGATTACCATGCATCCCATACCACTTTCTAGTATTTGTAGCCATTTGGTTAAATTATGACGTGATTAACAATGAAAACACCAAATGATTGTTAGCAATGACTCACAATAAGAAATATTCCCAAAATATAAATGGTTAGCATTAACCAAATCACATGCATCAATTAAACCATGATATCAAAGAACATTCTCAAATTTGCAAATAGATTAGCATTAGCATATCATCAAATAGAGAATGTTAGAATCAATGAAAGTGATCAACAAAATCTCGTTAGTCAATACCAATGTCTTTGAATAAATATTTCAAGTAACATGAACAATTTAGCATCTACATAGCCATAAAATAAATCAATTCATATCCTCCTAGCTCCCAAATTATTGAGTATTAGAAGAAACCAAAGATGCTAATCAAATGAACTTGAAATATTTAGAAATTCAAGAGCTTTCAAAATTATACCAAATCATATTATTCCTGTATGAACAATCCAAAAGTGTTAGATCAATGAATAACAATTCATGTCCTCCTTTTAGCACTACAATGTTAAGTGTTAAAAGAGGTCTAAAGATAATAGTCAATAGGGCATGAAACATTCCATAATTTAAATCCCTATAGCATTTAAAATTACAATAAAATAAGCCAAATCATGCCCTCCTAGCACCAAAACTTGGGGACCCACCCCTTTGTTTGTGTTTTTAAGTGAGTTTGTTGGTCTTTGAGCAATAATATTTGATAAGGTTCCTCCTCTTGAGTTTTTTCGGTAGCCTCCTGAGTTACGTCATAATCTTGCGGGGTGTGGAGCATCCTTATAGTCTTATAGTCTTCTGGTGGGGACCCATAACCAGAAGTTGACATTTGATCTAACAACAAGTAATAACACAAGTCATTCAGAAATATAATGCTTTATTCATGATAAATTTGATATCGGTTACAAATAGGGAGAATTCCCCTTTTTCCTTTCATGAATACACTATAGGCCTGATGCCTTCTTCTGATGTCCCTCAGTGTAGGTGGGCTTCTTTGTATGCGGGCCACCACTGGGTTGTTATTTTTTGGTGTTCTTCTCCTTCAAATCTGTTGAATAACCTGAAAGAAACTTGCAAGAAAGGGTCAATACGTTGGGGGGCTTGCCTTAGTCAGGCCCCATATTTATAAAGATGAAATGACTATAAAACCATAACATAAACTGAAATAAAATGTGCAGAAGGTAATAATATGCTAAAATAGAGCTTACCTCCCAAATTTGGGGTGATTTGGGGCTTGTAGACACACTTCATGACCCGGGTCGCTAATTGAGGTCGGATTCATAGGGCAGGTTGCGAATTGAGTTGTGATGCTCCTCTGGTAAGATATCTTTGGTAGATCGGTCCTAAGGTAGTTGGGGTGCCTCTGTATGCTGTCAGAATCCATCTATGTGCTCTCCGTAAATGGACTATCTAATGTTGGCTTTCCATTTTTGTAGAGTAACTGTACTTTGTTGAATTTGGGAATCAGACTTAATTAGGGGTTTGGGACCCATTATTTATAGGCAAATGCAAGGTGCAGGGGGAGTTAGATAGACTAAACCTAGGTTTGATTCTGACTAGGGTTAGGTTAAGAAATGCTATGTGGCAACATCACATTCCTTATGAGAAATATCTCATCCTCACACATGTGTGAGGATGGATTAGGGCTAATCCTGATTAGGAGGTGCTTAAGCCAATTTAAACATGATTAAAGAAATATCTCAACAAACCCTAATCTCACACATGTGGGAGGATTTGATTAAGGCTAATCAAGATTAAAGGTTCTTTTAATCAAATTTACCCTAAAAAGTGACTTAAGTGAAGTCAACATTAAATTAGAATTTGGTAATTGACTTATTAATTATTTTGGCCAACTAATACCCCGTGGGGGCCTTAATTGCATGTGAATAGACCATCGAATGATATTTTGATGTGTCGGATGTAATTTGGAAGGCTTATGAGGGTTTAGGACCTGAAAGCCGATGAAGTAGTATATGGGAGTCTACACGATGCTATGACAATCTATGGTGATCTACGCATGACTACGCATGACTACAACCATCTATGTATGACTACGCATGACTACAACAATCTACGCATGTCTAGGATGATCTACAATAGTCTACGCTGGTCTACGATAGCCTAGGGGTACCTAGGATGGCCTATGTAAACCTACAAGTGTCCAGAAGGATCTACAAGTACGTAGGTATAGCAGTGTGCAACTTTTGGGTGTCTACATTTGCCCCTTTTTGTACTATACTGTGTAGAACACAGTTTAATACAAAAATATGAAGGGTTTGTGTAGAAGGAAAAGGGATAGAAGGGGAATGGAATCCAATCAAAGGGTATGTAGCCACTCGAAGCGTGACCATACAAATCAATCGGGTATCCAGGGAAAATAAGAGAAAGAATGGAATCTAATCGAAGGTATGTAGCCGCTCGAAGCGTGACCATACAACATCAACTTGATGTCCACAGGGGAAGAAGAGAGGAAGGAAAGAAGGAAAAGAGGAAAGAGATAAAAACAATGCTAGTAAGGGAAAATGAATGATTATGAATGCAATGATGTGATTTTGTTGAGTTCGTATGACATTTACGATGCCATACCAGTTGCTTGAGAATGACAACTTTTGATTGCTTTGCTTTTGCGACCAGATCAACGTGGTCCAAAAGTATGATTAGGACAAAAGCCTAACTAAATATTTGTTGTTGATTGATTGATGAGAACATGGCGACAAGTGTCAAACCATTTGAGTTAGTTTAACATTTGGATCATCAACTCGTGACCATATCAGCGTGGTCGCGAAGTCCATTTCCAAATGTTGCGCTAGGATTGATCAAACGTATCATCCATTGTGTACTCGACGTACATGAATGCTAGATTGACTTCTCCATGGTGACGCGTAACTCTCCTGATGTAACCCATGTCTGTTTGGGATTGAGATTATAATCGTATGATAATATTCAGCAAAAAATTTTGTAGACAAATGCGCTAACCGTGCTTTTGGATTTTTGATGTTGTGGTTGCATGCAAAGCTGACTTTGGATATGAATACCCCCTCAAACGAGGAATCAACAATGAGGTGAATGGAATGTGGTGATTTGATGATGCAACGATTGATAAAGATACCAATGCATGATGAATATGATTGCTAGTAAGAAGAGAAAAGAATGGGATCTAATCAAAGGTATGTAGCCGCTCGAAGCGTGACCATACAACATTGACTTGGATAGCCAAGAAGGAGAAGGAAAAATAATGGGATCTAATCAAAGGTATGTAGCCGCTCGAAGCATGACCATACAACATTGACTGGATATCCTAGGGGGAGAAGAGAAGAAGGAAAGAAGAAGAAGAGGAAAGAAATAAAAAGCAATGTTGGTAAAATGAAATGGATGATTGCGGATGCAATGTTATGATTTTGTTGAGTCCGTATGACATTTACGATGCCATACTAGTTGCTTGAGAATGACAACTTTTGACTGCTTTGCTTTTGCGACCAGATCAGCGTGGTCCAAAAGTATGAATAGGACAAGTTTATCGGTAAAATGAAATGTGTGTTTGCAAATGGTGTTAAAAGGCAAGTTTTGGAGGCTCCTAGGGTTTTAGAGGGTATTTCCCTACTTTCCTAGGGTTTTGGGGATGTTTTGGGGTGTTCTGGCTCAATTCATGACCTAGGTAGCGATTTTGACCTAACTCACGACCCGGGTCATGAGTCGGGGTTTAAAGCATATTTAAGCCCAAATTTGCATGGGGGGGCTCATTTGAATGGCGCATGACTTTGGAAAGTGGTTTGGGAGAGCATTTGATAGCATGAAAGGAGCGCGGGTGATGATTGTGAGAGTGACAATGATGAAAGGATGTAGATCAATTGGCATCAGGTGTGGGAACCCACCGGTAAGTGATCGTCTGCCTTGTTTTATTTGTTTTTTTATTTTTCGAGAAAATGTGAATGAGGGGGGGAGGTTTTCATCCCGATTTAAAAAAAATTGTAACTTTTAAGTAAAATTTGAACACATAGTGATAAACGGGCCAAATGGGTACCCAAAAGTGCGGTCGGTTTTTCAATTGGGTTTGTTTTGTCGCCAATTTGATCGGGTAATGGGTAGAGTAGGTGTGAAGTTTGACTATCAATTTTTGAGGTAACGGTGTACTGACATTGATATGTTTTTGCACTTTGTCCGCTAAAGTAGGAAATGGGTATTCCATTATGCGACTGTTTTATTTTTTTGATTTCGTTTGATGTGATTTCAGAATTTGATGCTTTTAGGAGTAATATATCAAACCTAGGCTGTTAGATTTGACATGTTAGGCATAAGATTTTGGAAAACCAATGAAACTTTCACCGTAGAAGGGCAAAATGGGTGTCCAAAAATGTTGGTTGTTTTGGTAGCTGACTTCATTTGACATGCCTTTGATTTGCGTGCCATGGTGTAGATAGTAGTAAACTAAAAATGAGCTATAGGGAGCCCGATGTAGACTGTACTCGATGTCAGTTTGAACTTCCACCACTAAATGGGCAAATGGGTATCTAAAAATATGACTGTTATTTTTAGATTGTGTGCCTGGATGTGTGTTCAATTTTGGTGTTTTTAGGACAGATTTGATTGTTAGATCTGTGTTGATTGGTGCTTTGTTTCTAAATTTTGTCGACACATTTACCATTAAGTGGGCAAATGGGTATCCAAAAATGTGATTTGTTTTTGTATGTCATATTAATTGATCAAGTTTTGGATTGCATGCCATAGTAGTTGTACAATTGAGTTTGTTATTGGTTGTTGGGTGACCAATGTGTATTGTTTGTCGTATGTGCTTGGAATTTTGCCATGAAATGACAAAATGGGTATCCAAATATGTGACTGTGTTGTTGATGTGTTTTGTCATTTTGTTTGTACATTATTTTGTCTCGGGATGTGTGCCAAATTAAATGTTTTCAATTTGTAAATTTTGCGTGATGAAGTTGAATTTGATTGATTTGTTATGTGGGTTACTGATGCATGTTGTGTTATGTGTTGAACAGGTGAAGGCGCTTGAGCCCCGTCATCGGGTGAGGAAGTTTAAGAAGGGTTTTGAGAAGCTGATGAAGACTGAGGAGGAGCTATAGTGGTTGGATGACATACACTTCCGAGGTGTGTGGGAGTGTAAGAGCATCTTCACTAATAGGGCATATGTGTCTGCCTTATGTGAGTGGTGGGATGCAGACAGGAACACATTTCATTTTCCTATGGGGGAAATGACCATGATGTTGGAAGACGTTTATCGTATCTACCGACTGTCGATTGAGGGTGTTCCTATGAGGGCAGCCAAATATGGGAGGAAGGACATGGTTTTGGAGAGATTCTTTGGGGTTGGGTGGAGAGAGATCGATATCTCTAAGATGGATTATGAGTGGTTGTGGCTACAGAAGAAGATCTCGGATAGGCAGTGTGTGGTGATGATGATGATCTCTACATATGCCCTTCCTGATAGTTTTGGGGTGTTGTTTACCTGGAACATGCTGGATATAGTTAGTGATCTGGTGGAGCACAAGGTTGTGTTTGCATGGGCGCCTGCACTATTGGCCCAAGTATACCATGAGTTGCATGATGTGGTTCGAGGTAGGCGGACAGGATTGAGTGTGATTCCCTTGCTGCAGGTATGGGCATGGGAGCACATAGCCATTGAGAGGCCCTCTTTGTTACCTCACCCTATACATGTGGAGGGTAAGGAGTATCCTTACGCCTTGAGGTGGAGTACGGAGGCTGAGCAGGGTATGAAGAGGCCTCATGAGGGTGACCCAGTTTTGTGGAGGATTAAGTTTGGGGAGCTGACGTCAGATGACATAAAGTGGAGACCATGGTTGGGTGGGGTGAGTTGGAAGGAGGACGATGAGCAGCTATGGGCCATACGATGGGGTAGATGGTTGGTGGGGAGATATACTCGACAGACTGAGTACTTTTAGTTTGATCGAGTAAAGCACCAGTTTGGTTTACGGTAGGATGTTCCAGGGACTCCTGTTATTTATTTTAGGTGACAGGGAGACAGAGGAGAGTGCCCTATTGTACCACCTTGGGTTGGGGAGAGGGACCCTCCTATGGATATCCCGGATGTAGGGGATGCAGGGATGACACCAAAGTTTGATGCATGGTGGGCGCTATAGTCTTGGGAGCCTGGGAGAGGTGTGGTGGATCGATGGGTGGCACCTACTACTGGGGCACCTCTTCTAGAGAGGAGAGCGAGCAGGAGGACTCGGGCTAGGGCAGCGAGTATGGCTACTGTTGAGGAGGAGGTTCCTCCATGATGGTCATGATGTCGCGTAGGTGCTTCGATGAGTACCCAGGATGTGAGGGTAGAGGAGGTGGATGTGGGTGTAGATGCTGGGATAGAGCAGACCATTGGAGCCCAGGATGAGGGAGGCGGGGTGGCCGGTATGGGTGGTATCGATGATACCATTGATATTGGGGTATTTGTTGATATAGCATAGTAGATTCTCGATGACATTTTGGAGAGGCCAGCTGTGGAGGATGTACAAGGATTGCATGATCGGATTCAGTAGTTGGAGGCAGACATGGTGGAGATGAGGGCTGCTATGTCTAGGCAGGAGCAGACGATCGATACTTTGACTAGTCAGTTGGTGGTTGAGGCCACCAAGAAGATGATGTGCGAGACTACTTTGTTGGTGCATGGGATTCCTCTACCCGATTATGGTCGAGTTGTGGTGCAGTCTGGGTCTCAGTCATAGGTACGAGTGCCATCACATCAGAGTCAGCGTAGTGCTACTACGGTGGGTCATAGAGGTGCTAGAGCTACTATGCAGGATCAACCTACTGTGGATCTGGTTCCAACATTCAGGGTGGAGTCGAGCCAGGCTGTAGGGATGCGAGTGAGCCATGAGGGCCGTGGGGAGACTCCTAGTGGGAGTTAGGATATCTATTACTTATTGTAGCCTATGGGCATTTTTGTTTTGATGCTAGACGATGATGGGCATGATCCCAGGTTGTAGCCTTCGGGCATTTTGTATGGATGATATATATATATATATATACCTTGTTGATTTTGGCTATTATATATACATGTGTTATTTTGATGGTTTGAAATGTGTTCTTGTTTATGTTTGCATGGATTAGCATAACATAATTTGTAGATATGTCTGATGAATAGATATACATGTATGACATGGTTTAGATCTATTATCGTGTTGTGGTATAAATGGATTGTAGAATAGTGTTATGATTGTATTTCCAATGCGACATGATGTGATATCAAATGTGATTTCGTAATGAATGTATGTAGAGTAAGTGCGATACTATGACTCGATTTTGAAATGCATATGGGATGAATGCAATAAATGTAATTTGATATGAAATGCATGTAGGATGAATGCATAACTATAATGTGTATCAAATGTATCTGACATAGATGCATGTATGCATGTATGGACTTACTGAAATGCACCAAGGAAGCACTTGTATCGTGGCATTGACCTGTATGGATGCTATCCATTCCATGATTTCAGGGTCGATGGATAATGTAAGGCATGTGTAATGGTTTTGACTAACATAGTTATGACAATCAAATCTCAAACCCTTAGCTATACAAGTTTTGTGGCAACTTATAACATGATCGGGCTGGTTCAAAATCTGTCTTGGACCTATGTGTGTGAATGTGTAAGGTTCATTTATCCATTTTGAGGGAGGTAGGATTAACCCATTGTAGATGCTACCAGACTAGCTAGCTCATCCATCCACAATAGTGATTTCTACAAAAGCGAGATGCTAATGTAAGAGATGTGTTGTCACCTGTAAGATTATTCCACTGGTAGGCAGGTTTTTGGAATTATCCCATAGTGTTATGTTGAACCTAAGGACCAAAGGCGATAAGCATAACATGTGTGATATCAAGAGGCATTTCCTTTTGTTTTCTTCCCCTGTTCTAGTGTTAACCTATCTGATTGTGGTAGTGCTCTTTTCGTTTCTTTTTTTTTTTGTATGGGCGATGAAGTTTGTTTTCTACCCAGTTATTTAATTTTGCTTATGCTTGATCCCTTTGTTTATCCCCAGGTCGTATGTTGACCATGCAGGTGATAGGACGAGCAGGGGATACCATTCGCTAGATGGCGATATCTACTCAAGATGTCCTCTTTCCTAGGCTCAAAATTGTTAATGTGTAACCTGTTGTGAGCGATTCATGAGAGAAGTTGAACCAGCCTAAAATACCATAAGAAGAATGTACAAGACTCAGTAGCTATGGGTGACACTTGATTACCTAAACTACAGAGTAGTCAAAATTAAACACGACACCTATGTATACCCTGATCCTGAAAAGGGGGAATGGACATCCAGGTGGTGATGCTAACAAGTGCATGTATTATTCCTGCTGAGGCGCATTTTGGGGGAGAATGTACAAACATGAATTAAAATTTTAACTATAAAGCATATGAATATGTGCAATGAATGTAACTGTAAGTGATGCAAGTGGATGAATGCGATATTTACAAGAAGAAAGTTATGCTGTGTAGAAGGAGAATTTTAGAAGAACCTATTTACAGATGAGTAAAGTATGTAATGATGAAAAAAAGTGTGATGCTATGATCATGGTTGCCCTAATATGTGGGGTGTGTGTGTGTAGTAGATGTATAAGCTGTGAGCTGTATAAATGTATGTAATAGTCACCAAGAAGAAGGAAGATGTGAGAGTGGAATGTACAAGTGGAAGAAGTGAGAAGAAATAGGCTTTGGTGACCAATCAAGATAAGGGGATCACCAACAATCGACAATGATAGAAGAGAAGAAATGAATCAACATATGTAAGAAGTAGAAGAATGAGATAGAAGAAGATGAGTAACTAACACTACTATCGGACGAAATGGCATAGATCTGGGTGGGAGTGGGATGGTGAAGTGATGACATGGCTAGAATTATGGATGGAGCCATAGTTGGAAATGTTATGAATATAGCGGGTGGGCGCTATTAGGGTACTATGGGGTGGTAAAGTCTTGGGAGTGGTGTAGCATGGAGGACTGACAAGTTGGCTAAATGGAAAAGAATGCTCTGGTGATGGGGTACGCTCACCATGCAATATGTTGTGCACCAGGGTTTCGAATGATCTACACTCTTTGATATCATGACCTGGATGGCGATGGTAGATGTAAAATTGATTCTCATTGTAATTGCATAGTTTAGGACGTGAGGGATCAATAGGTTGAATCTCAGGTAGGTCAATAAGATCCTGGTGCATGAGATGATGGAACATTGTGGAAAGGGGTATGTGTGGAATAAGCATAGGATAGATGTATGGCTCTGCTAGAGGTGAGCGAGGTCTGGGTGAAAGATGATCTAGTAATGGAGGTGTTGAGTGGTATTTTCACCCAGTTGTGAAAGTACACTCTCCTTTAGGATTTGGGTTCCAAATCCCCTCTTGCAAAGAAGTTAAAAAAACAACTTCTCCAAGGTCTCCACTGTATTAGCATTTGCATATGTGTATTCGTAATCTCAAATAAAGATATTCAATTTAAATGCTTGGAACACCTTAGAGATTGCAAGTAACTGTAAACAATGGGCAATGTTGGTTTATTTCACCATGAAACTTTAGTGATTGTTCATTGTTTTTTGGATTTTGATTTTTTTTTAAATGTTTATTTTAATGCCAAAAGATTTAACATAAGTGAAAATTTTTGAAAAAAATAAAATGCAGAAAAATAAAAATGAAATGCAGAAACTGAAAATAAAATGCATTCAATATGATGCTATCCTATTTCGACAAAATCGAAGATGTGAGGTCTCTGTGCATGCAAACTAACCTATTGGACTTGCAAAACAAGCACAATCCCCATAGAATAAGTGCTGGTTCCTAGGTTACGAAATAAAATTCAGATTTCAAATATTCGCCTAATGTAACCCAAAAAAATGACATTAACATTATCTATAAATTCAAAATCTAAAAAAATGAAAGAATAAACATTAAATCCATAGCATGCAAAGAAAATCTCCTTCTTTCTTGCCCACAAGATGCAAATTTCTAAAGACTTCTGCATTAAAAATATGTCATTTTACGATAGCAGAATTTCTGGTTTTCCCAAACCAGTCTGTGGAAGAAAAACAACTCAAACAGGTCCAGAATGGCCTTCTTGCATTCAAATCTACAAATCTGCTTGCAGCAATTTCCAACCCATGTCCATGAAGAAGAAAAACAAGTATACGAAAGAAAAATAGCCCAACTAGGTCCAGAATGGCTATCTTGCCTTCAAACCTGTAATGCTACTTGCAGCAGTTTTCCACCCACCTTTCTGGCCTTTTTGAATGGCATATTTAAACTTTTGAAAAAAATTGTTTCTCCTTCCATGACTGTTCATTTCATTTTCCAATGGCTGTTCGTTTCACCTTCCCTAACTGTTCATTTCACCTTCCCTTGTGCATGCGTGCGGTGGTTTCCAAAAGACTTTTCGCTTCTATTTTGTGGCCCTTCATTTCATTTTCTCCACATGGGCTTGTGTCCATTTCCTTCCGTGTGTAACAACCATCTTAAATGATTTCCAATCATTAAATATTCCTTATGTAACATTTTGTCTTATTTACTAGATTTTGTCCTTATGTCCATGTCACTATGCAGGTTTGTTACCTTGGCGAAAATGGAACATGTCGCGATATCGCGATGCTTCTTGTTTCTCTGTTTGCTTGCCCCTTTTGAATCACGAAAATGTAACATGTCGCGATATCACGACACTTTTTCTTTCTTCTATTTTGGTTGCGAAAATGCAACATGTCATGATATCGCGACACTTTTTCTTCCTTTGACCGCGACAATGCAACATGTCGCGATATCGTGACACTTTTTCTCTTTTGGCTGTGACGATGCAACATGTCGCGATATCGCGACACTTTTTCTCTTTTGGCCATGACGATGCAACATGTCGCGATATCGCGACACTTTTTCTATTTTGGCCGCGAAAATGCAACATGTCACGATATCGTGACACTTTTTCTTTCTTCTATTTTGGTCGTGAAAATGCAACATGTCGCGATATCGTGACACTTTTTCTTTTTTGGCCGCGATGGTGCAACATGTCATGATATCGCGACACTTTTTCTCTTTTGGCCGCAATGGTGCAACATGTCACGATATCGCGACACTTTTTCTCTTTTGGTCGTGATGGTGCAACATGTCGCGATATCGTGACACTTTTTCTCTTTTGGCTGCGATGGTGCAACATGTCGCGATATCATGACACTTTTTCTCTTTTGGCCGTGATGGTGCAACATGTCGCAATATCACGACACTTTTTCTCTTTTGGCCGCGATGGTGCAACATGTCGCGATATCGCGACACTTTTTCTATTTTGGCCACGATGGTGCAACATGTCACGATATCATGATACTTTTTCTCTTTTGGCCTCTCCCTTTGCTTTGGACCACGAAAATGCAACATGTCACGATATCGTGACACTTTTTCTCCTTGTGGTGTTTTGCTTTTTCTTTGATCTTTAGCATATGGGCCACTTTAGTCTTCTTGGAAAACATGCAAAAAATGTGGGTCCCCAATTTTGGGGGACATTGTGGAGCAGCCATAATAGGAGGCATGGGTCTGGGTTTTAGCATGGGTCGAGTCCAAGGTTGAGGAAGGGATCTACATGGCGATGAGGATGGACAAGTCATGGGAGACTGTCATGGGTGGACGTGGCAATGGTAGTGGCTCATCTACAACTCTAGATCTTCGATACGAGAGATGAGATGCTGTATCTCATGGTGTGGTGGTGATGGTATTGGGGAAGGGGGTGAGTGAGATTCCAAGGTGAATGAAATGGCTCAATGTATGGTATAAAAAGGATAAGGCTGTGACGAGGAAGCAATAGAGTGAAATAACTATGGTGATTGTAAAATTGGTTGGGGAAGTAAGCCTCACAGTGGTGAAGGTGGTTGGGACATGATAGCTTCTACCTCGTAGACAAGTGAAAAAGGAGTTACCCCAGTAGCAGTACAAATGCTCGTACGATATGACCACAAGGCTAGGGGTATTTGATTATGCCAGTCCCGATGAGATTCTACTATAGTTTTATGGAGAATAGAACAAATGGTTTTGTTAGTGGCCTCTGTCTGGCAATTTTCTTGAGGGTAATATGGGGTCAAAAAACTATGATGTATGTGAAATCCATTGCATAGGGCTTAGACAGTTTTGTTTTTGAAGGATTTCCCATTATCTAAAATAATTTGGGAGGGAATTCCAAGGTGGCATATGATATGCTCCATGATGAATGTTACAATTTTGGCCCGTATAGTTTGGACCAGTGGGATGGCTTTGACCCACTTTGTAAAATATTCTGTTGCTGTGATGATAAATTTATTATTGCTAGAGGAAGCAAGTGTAATTTTTCCAATTAGATCTAGGCCCCATTGGGATAAGGGCCATATGGACTGGATTGGTTGAAGTGCTTGGGATGGTAAATGTATTAAGTTGGCATGTTGTTGGCATTTGATGCAATGTTTGACATACTCACAACAGCATTGCTCCATTTTATGCCAATAGTAGCCCATACGGAGAATGCGTTTGGTAATCACCATGCCACTAAAATGGCCACCACAAGTACCATCATGGATTTCATGTACAACCCGCTATGATTCTTATGGTTCTAGGCAATACAAAAGTATAACATAATAGTTGTGATGGTAAAGGATGTCCCCCAACAAGGTGTAGCGGATCACTCTTTGTTTAAAGGTTCAACATTGGGCGTGGGGAAAATCACACGGTAGGAAACCTAGTTTTATGTATTTCTTGATCTATGAGAACCATGGGTCATGAGGTTCGATGTTTACTACATATACACCACCATCGTATGGAGGAGGTGTGGGTGATATAGCAGATTGTGTAAGTGTATGAATGGATATAGATGTTGTGCTAGACATTGGGTTTTGTAGGATAAGGGACCCTAAGGAGGCCATGGTATCTATAAAATTATTTGATGAGCATGGTGCGGCTTCGAGGTAATACCATTAAAATTGGGATAGGAGTTGTTGGGTGATATTCTTGTATTGTTGGAGAACTGGGAAATTGCATAGCCAAAGTTCTTGCACTTGATTGACTATCAAAAGTGAATCACCTATGATGTGGAGGTATTTGATGTGCATAGAGTGTGCTTGTTTTAGTCCTAGGATTAGGGCTTCGTACTCTACGTTGTTATTGGTACAAGGAAAATCAAGTTTGAATGAAAATGGGAGTGGTTCTCCTTCAGGTGTAAAGAAAACAATGCCTGCACCCCTAGTGTGGAGACACCTAGACCCATCAAAGAACATGGTGAGGTCAGCCATGAATTCTGGTTCGACGTATTCCTCATATTTGGTTATGTGAAAGATAGAGTCATCGGGGAGTTGGATGAGTAGGGGTTGATTGTCAGTTATAGGGGCTTTAGCCAGTTGGTCAACAATGACTTACCCTTTGATGGACTTTTGAGATACAAATTCTAGGTCGAACTCGGTTAGGAGCATAATCCATTTGGTTGTGCATGAGTTGTGATAACTTTTGTTCATCATGTACCGAAGGGGATTGTCTCGGGTGATGACAAAAGTTGTGTGGTTTAACATATAGTGTCTTAGCTTCTGGGTGGTGAATACTACTGCTAGGCATAGCTTCTCCATGTATCCGTATCTCATTTTGTAACTAACTAGTGTGCGGCTGATGTAGTAGATAGCCTGCTCTTTGTTGAGAGCATTCTTTTGAGCTAGGAGTGTACCTAGCGCAAGCTCTGTGGCTGAGATGTATAGAGTTAGTGGTAATTGTGGGTGCGACGGTGACATGATCGACGGTGATGTAAGGTAAGTTTTGATAGCATCGAATGTGGCTTGACAGTTTTCATCCCATTTAAAGTGTACTCCTTTTTGTAGGAGATGATTGAATGGTTGGCATTTGTCTGATAATTGCGCTATAAATCTATGAATAGAGGTAATATTGCCCTGGAGGCTACGCAATTACTTTAAGGTGGTAGGAGGAGGCATCTCGATGATGGCTTTCACCTTACTAGGATCTACTTCAATGCCTCATTGGGAGACAATGAATCCTAGTATTTTTCCTGATGTAACACCGAACACACACTTTTTTGGATTGAGGCGCACGTTGTGTTCTAGTAGTCGATCAAAAATCTGACGGAGATCTTCGAGATGGTCAACACATTTCTTTGATTTGGCTATAAGGTCATCTACATAGTCTTCCACATTTTTGTGCATTAGGTCATGAAAGATGTAGGTCATGGCTCGTTGATAGGTTGCCCCAACATTTTTAAGGCCAAAGGGCATGACCTTGTAGCAAAAAGTCCCCCAGGGTGTTGTGAAGGAAGTTTTGTGTTGATCGGCTGGGTTGATCCTAATTTGATTATATCCAAAAAATCCATCCATGAGGGAAATCATTTCGTGACCTACGATGGAGTCAACGAGGGAGTCAATGTTGGGTAAAGGGAAGTTGTCCTTGGGACAAGCTTTGTTTAGGTCATGAAAGTCTGTGCAAACGTGAACGTCACCGGATGATTTGGGGATAGGGACCATGTTGGATACCCACTTGGGATAGTCGATGGGTATTATGAAATCAATGTCTAGGAGCTTTTGGAGCTCAAATTTTACTATCAATGCGATAGTTGGATGCATGCATCACAACTTTTGTCTTACTGGTTTGGCATTGGGATCTAGTATAAGATTATGCACTACTACGATAGGGTCAAGTCCCGACATGTCTTTGTAAGACCATGCAAACACTTTTATATACTTGCGTAGGAAGTTCATGAAGGCGATGCGCTCCTCGGGTGAGAGGCTAGCGGCTAATTTGAGGATGTGTGGATTTTTTGGATCGTCATCGATGTCTACATCGATCGTGTCCTTGATGAGCATGTGAGATCCATCGTGCAACTATTCAGGGATAGGAATGAGATTGAAGTCATCGATGGCCTCACTGAACTCGTACTCATCATCTATGTAAATGCCTATGTGATAGACCTGAGGGGTTTGGGAAGACGTGGATGAGGAAGGGGCATTTGCTACCCGTAAGACGTGAGGAGAGAGAAGAAAGTCTCCAGGTGCTGGTATATGTGAGATGTGTGCTAGATCGATAAAGTTTGGGTTTGGGGTATCGTCTCGAATCCATTGGTGGTTGTAACGGAGGGGAGAATGTAAATCTACCTCAACCATGTTAATCGATGTTGTAGGTGAAGTAGGTGGGGTAGAATCCGGTGATGGAGGTTGGATAGGTTGTGCGCATCCTAAGAGGCTCAAGGGAGGCCGTAGGATGACTGGTGGTGAACGAGGATGAGAGGCTGCTCTCTGTAACTATCTATGTATAGGCAGGAATACAGGTAGGTGTATCGATGGTGGGTCAGGCAGAACCAGGTCTGGCTCTATAGGTGGTGGATCATGTGGGAGTGCATCCAACTCTATTGGTGGTGTAGCCAGAGATAAGGTAGCAAAGTGTTCTGCCAATCTCTGAACATCATAGAACAAGGAGGTATCGGGCATAGGAGATTCTTGGAAGAAATCATAGGGGACGGTGATGGTTGATGTGGGCGAAGGTGTGTCTTCTAGCATGTCCATGTCAATGTACTCTTCCAAGGTGTGTGTTGGGCGTGGAGGAGGATGTAAGGATAGATCTTGGATCTCATATTCTAATGTATAGACGGTGGTTGGGTGATAACCTAGACCAATTTTGTTGGTAGGTGATCGGACACGAGGGTTAATGGGTGTACGTAGACCTTGCTCATAATGACCTAACCCAAACCCATGCCAATGAAAGCACTGTAGGTAGCGCAAGGCAAATTGAGGGTTGGCTAGGTGTGTAATTGCATCACCAGAGCTAGATTGTGGTGGTGAAGAAGTTGGTGAGGGGATCGAAGAGTCTACTCCTGCATACACAAAGTTGGTGTGGTTTTTGGGACTTCCTAACTATATGATGGTTCCAATAGTCAACACCGAGGCTGAGGGATGGCCAAAATCTTGGGTAGATTGGATAGGGGTGTCACATACATGGGCGTCACGTATGTTATAGTCTCCTAGGCCATTGTTTGTCATGAATATGGATATGCGTGGTGTGGCACGCTCTAGCGACTGGGGTGGCGTATCCGAGTCAGAAGAGGAAGGAGAAAGTTGGGATTCCCTAATGGTGGTAGTTGAAGGGTGTGAAGGTTCATCCGAGCTGGGTGTTGGTTGTTTGGGTTCATGATGTTTGGTTGTTGTGGCTTGAACAGGTTATTTGTTCTACGTAGGGGATGGCATCGGTGCAGGTGCAGGGATGCATGGAGACGTGAATGTCTTAGGTTTTGGTCAGAAGGGAAGAGGTGGTGTCTATGGTGTAGGAAGGATAGGGGCTTCCATATGCGAGGGTGGAGGAGGTAATGTAGTCGATTGTGTGATGGGTGGCAATGGTGGTTGCGACACCGTGGGTGGAAATTGGAATGGTAGAGGTTGAGAGGATTGTGGAGGCCATGAGAATGGTGGTGAGGAAGGCATGGTATCAGTTTTAGGTCCCCCGATAGATGATGCTAATGGTGCAGATATCGAGGCTTGTGTTGTTGATGAACACTGGGGTGTTGGGGTGGAAATTGGAGAGGATATCGATGCTCCTACTGACTGGTGAGAAGATACAGGGAATAGTTGGGAATATGAGAATGAAGGCGCAGGGGGAAGGTCTATGACATTACAAAACTTAAAGGGGTCTCCATCGGCTGGGACACAATGAACAAGTCCATTGTGGACATACTTGAGGCAATGATGCAATGTGGATGGGACACACTGCATGTCTCTGATCCAAGGGTGACCAAGGAGAATATTGTATTGCATTTCTCCTTGAATGATGTGAAAGAGGATGGGGATCGTACGGATGCCTACACGAATGGGTAGAACTATGGATCCTATGGTAGGTCTCATGGAACCATCAAAAGCACGTAGGTCTAGGGAAGGTGTGGCAAAATGTGTTGGAGGGAGGTGTAGGTGATGCAGGGCTATTGTGGATATGATACTGATGGATGAGCCCATGTCAATGAGTACCCACTTGTAGGTAATATCATTGATATTAGCTTGTATGTGGAGGGGAGGGTCGACTCCTTCACCAATGAGTTTCATTATCTCATGGTCATGGAAGCTAATTGAAGGTTGAAGGCATCATGGGATGTTCCCTATGAAATTGACAAAAGCATTTGTGTCATGTGTCTCTAAGTCAATGGAACGTAGGATGTCATTCAATGCCTCACGATGGGGTTGAGATTGCTGTAGGAGGTCGAATATGGATAGCCACATGGGGGCATTGCGTAGTTGATGGGTTAGACTACCACGGATGGTAATCACATTTTGAGGTGGTGGTGGTATGATGTTAGGCATTTGGGGTGTTTGCGAGGACGTAAACTAGATAGGGGGAGAAACAATAGGTGTTGTCTAGGGTGATGAGTACCATTGGTTTCTCATAGTAAGGTTGATCATGCCTACTACTCCACATGATGGAGGATCACGCTGGACATTGTTGACTTGGTGAGGGGGCACTGGAGGATTTTTTGGAGGTCTAGGGGGATTGGGTCCTCTATGATCCGATAGAGGGTTTTGGAAAATTCCTAGGTTTTGGTTCTACGGGGCTAAAGGGTTTGCTACCTGAATAGTGCCCCTATCGATTAGGTCTTGAACTTGCCCTCGAAAGGAGTGACATGAATCGATATTATGGCCATGCTACCTATGAAAGGGACAAAAGAGCTGCTCATTGTAGTCATGAGATTTAGGTGCATTTGGATCCAATGGGCGGATATCGGGTAGAACGAGATGGTTGCCCTCATACAATCTATGGAACAGGGTTGGTAATGGTTCAGATAAGGGTGTAAAGTTGCATGGTGGACCCTATGGGTGCATGCCATGGTATTGTTGTGGTTGAGGTGGGGCAGGTGCATTAGCTTGGAGTGCTTGCGGTTGTGGTGTATAGGGTGGAGGAGTCGGTACTAGTGCTAGGGTAGCAGTTGTGACTTGGTTGGTTTGTTGTGGTCATGGGTAAGGTTGATTCGGTGTGGGTCTATTGAAGTGAAAGTTGGAGTTATAGTTGGTTTTAGCTCTCAACTTAATCTTCCTAGACTGGACCTTAATATCTTCGATCACTTTTGCTTGTGATATAGCATCTTCAAAAGTACGACTTTGGTGAAGTTGGAGGGATGTGGAAATGTGTTTGTGGCAGCTCTTGGAAAAGAGTGTCACAAGCTCCGAGGTGGGGAGGCTATGGGTGAGATCATGAATAATCACTCTCCATATGGCAACAAACTCAGTAATGGGTTCATCGTCCACCTATCGTAAGGCGTAGACATCAAAAAATATGGTCTTTTTCTTGATGTTGATGGAAAAGTGCTCTAAGAAGGAATTGGCCAGTTGTTCAAAGGTGTACAGGCTATGGCGTGGTAGCATGTTGTACCAATCCAATGCTGGCCCAGCGAGGGATAGGGAGAAGGTACGCAACATAAGGGGGTTACTACTATGAAGCTGGTAGCAGGACGAGCGGTAGTTGCTCACATGTTCTCTGGGATCTTCCTTACCTCTATACTTGTCGAATTTTGGTATTTCAAAGCGATAGGGATAAGGAGGGATAGGGACTGATGGATGAATTGGCTCATTGCATAGTTCATCATAGCAAGGCTTTTGTGGCCCGTAGCTAGAGGTGCGTAGGTTCAACATTTTGACTTCATCTCACAAGAGTTGAAGTTCGGGTGTCATAGGAGTCGAGGGTTGGGCTATGGTAGGCTGACCTTGTGGATGTGGTGGATATTGGTATTGTTGTTCTTCACAATACTGTGGGGAATACTATTGTGCCTGATCATGATAAGGTGGGTATTGGGCGACATGTGTTGTCATGTCTATGGGCACACTAGGTTGTGGGGTAGGTGTCTATTGAGGATAATAATACTGTGACTGGGCAACATGCGGTTGTGGCATGGGTACTTGTTGGTTTGGAGCCTACTGTACTAGTTGGACCATGGGTGGTGATGACCAAACTAGAGGAGGCATAAAGAAGCTAGGTGTAGCTGGTGGTAGTGTAGGTGTCGGTGCTACTAGTGCTAGGGGTGGTCGAGATGAGGTATCAAAATATGGGATCTGTCTCTACCCTAGAGGGTAGGAAGTAGGGAAGCTAAACTATGTGGAATAATTTGGTTGAGTAGGTGCATAAGTTGCTGGTGTCGGTCCATAGGTAGGATGGATATGGGTAGTGGGAGCCTAAAAAGGAATAGGTGGTGGTATCCTAAAGGTCATCATAGGCAAAGGTGGCTCCAAGGGTTGGGCGTCATGCACTCCGGATACCTAGGAGATAGGCGGGAAAGCTACTAAAAAGGTGGGATAAGCTATCGAGGTAGGAGCTTGGGTTGAGGGGAAAGTGTAGGTGTACACTCCTACTTGGGTTTGCACCTCTTGCTCCTAAAGAGGTTGTTGGGAGGTACCCTCAGATATGGTGAAGAACGGCTCTTGGGAAGAGGATGGTTGGTACTCTTGTGAGGAGTACGGGCGTGAGGTTTGAGGGAATGCTTGTAGTTCCTGCTGGGTAGGGATCTATTGTGTAGTTTGGAAGGATGGATTCTGGCTTCCTACAGTGGACGAGGATGGGTCAGACACCATTCCTATGGTAGGGGTGAATGATGCGACCTCGGGATGGGTATGGTTTAGAAGGGAGGAATCATTCTCAAATAGGGATTGAGATAGATTCTGGAAGAAGGGATGTGCAAAGGTGGGTGACGTAGGCATGACCTCCTCATCTATGGTGAAGGCTGGAGGAGATTGTCCTAGTGCTATGTAGATCACATGGTCATAGAACATGGTCGAGGGATTAGGTGAGGATGGGGCTGAAAAGAGTGGGTAATCCTCTATGAGTGAAGTAGCAAGAATTTCACTCAAAGTTGACGTCTCCTCATGAGGCATCATGTGTGTGAATTGTGCATCGGATTCTATGCGTGAATCAGATGTGTCTATAATCCTCTCCTTCATGATCGAAGGAGTAAGAGTGGACTGACTAGAGGAAGGGGGAGGCCATTCCTCCATAGAGCGTGATTGCTCACGCGCTCTACTACGGGTGACCACAGGCATAGTGGCATGTGTCAAAGGGGTTTTTAAGAATAAACCCTATGTGATGTAGACTCAACTATGTCTACTGTGAGTGTGAAGTAAGTGACATGTTGTGTGTAGCAAAACAATATATAGTGCGGTGTGTTGAGACCAGTCTGTGATCATGCAAACAACGATAGACCGAAATCAATTCTAAATGCTAAGAAAATAAAAGTGTTATGTTCATTTTGTGTGTTGTAATGTTGATACTCCCTATGTAGAATCATGGGTAATGGAGTGAATACTCTAGAAAATTAGGAATGTCATCAATAACAAACCTCCTGCAACACCCAAATATGCACAGGATAGAATGGTACCACAACGTGCAAATGGTGACCTGTATGGAAGGTGCAGTAAAATGGTATCCTAAAGGGGTGGAACTCACTATGCTAAAGCGAGTTCACAATATCCTCTCACGAGAAGAGGTGGCACTGTCTGAGACCTACTATCGGCATACCCATGCTTTCGCTTCACCCTCGGGTGGGCTTAGTCAAGAACGATAGTTACCAATTCCACAAATTATACAAGCCTTGTGGATGAAGGTGCTAATCCTGTCCCACTCCATAGGTAACCATTGGTGATGAAATCCAGGGCCCAATCACAAAAGTGGGGGATTTTTTGATGATGAAATCCAGAAAACCGCTCCTGTGGGGCTGCTAGGTGTCTAGGGGGGTGAGCTGATGGAGAGTGAAACTCGATCCACACCAGTCTCGAGCGATGGATTGGGGATGAAGTCCAATCTCACCACTTGTTTAAGTACCACATGAGTGTGTGTGGGTTTGTGTTTTGCTAATGGTGTATGCAAGATAAGAAACTAGCTACTTGCATTTTCAAAAGAAAACTAATCCTAATGCCTTTTCGAAAGCAAATGATTAGATAGCTTACAATATTTGTAAAGAAATGGTCTAGCCTAAATGCCTTTGTGAAGCAAACTAATCTACTTTGCAAAACATAGAAACATGCAATCCAAATGTGTGTGGAGTAAAGGGGATTATGAAACCCTAACTTGAACTTTCAGAATGTAAAATTCTTTCAGAAATGTAAGAGGGGATTAGAAACCCTGATTTCACTTTAGAATGTAAAGTTCCTTTTAGCAATGGAAGCTATGAACGAAGGAAGAACAACTTAGGCTTATGCCATATGCAAAAATAAAAGACAAATGCAAATTTATTTGAGAAATAAATTTTATACACTTGCTGGAAAGTTGCAGGTCCTAAAAATTTTAGAAACCCTAATTCTTTAACCACTTTGCAATGAACCCAAAACTAGGCCTAGTAATGGTCATTCAACTAGTCAATGTATTTCTACTTCCAAAACTTGCAAAAGAGGCAGCAAAAATGAAAATACCTACATTATGATGCTAAGGGGGGTTTTCTTGGCCCTTGAAAAGATCACCCCAACTGATTTGGGGGTTTTTGAGGTGTATGTGCTCAAATCATGACCTGGGTCATGAATTTGACCTAAATCATAGGGTGGGTCACGAATCAGGTTTAGAGGCTTCAAATCAGAGATCTGATGGCCTAGGATGATTCCTAGGGCTTTGGAGGCTTTAGTGAAACATATTTTTGGTACCTGCAAGACACAAAAATAGAGGATAATGTTAGATTTATAAGAAAAATGAATCTAGCACTATCCGTTGTGGGGGTCCCACCAGGTGTGCCAGAATGAAATGACCAAAAGTTGAAATTTGATCTAACAACAAGTAATAACACAAGTCATTCAGAAATATAATGCTTTATTCATTATCAATTTTGTATAGGTTACAAATAGGGAGAGTTTCCCCTTTTATTTTCATGAATAAGCAATATAGGCCTGATGCCTCCTTCTGATGTCCCTCAGTGTAGGTGGGCTTCTTTGTATGCGGGCCACCACTGGGTTGTTGTTTTTTGGTGTTCTTCTCCTTCAAATCTATTGAATAACCTAAAAGAAACTTGCAAGAAAGGGTCAATACGTTGGGGGGCTTGCCTTAGTCAGGCCCCATATTTATGAAGATGAAAATGATTGTAAAACCATAACAAAAACTGAAATAAAATATGCAAAAGGTAATAATATGCTAAAATAGAGCTTACCTCCCAAATTTGGGGTGATTTGGGGCCTACAGACACACTTCATGACCCGAGTCGCTAATTGGGGCTGGATTCGCAGGGTAGGCTACGAATTGAGCTGTGATGCTCCTCTGGTAAAATATCTTCGGTAGATCAATCCTAAGGTAGCTGGGGTGCCTCTGTATGCTATCAGAATCCATATGTGTGCGTCGAGAATGGACTATGTACTATTGGCTTTCCATTTCTATAGAGTAACTATACTTTGTTGAATTTGGGAATCATACTTAATTAGGGGTTTGGGACCCATTATTTATAGGCAAATGCAAGGTGCAGGGGGGAGTTAGATAGACTAAACCTAGGTTTGATTCTGACTAGGGTTAGGTTAAGAAATGCTATGTGGCAACATCACATTCCTTATGAGAAATATCTCATCCTCACACATGTGTGAGGATGGATTAGGGCTAATCCTTATTAGGAGGTGCTTAAGCCAATTTAAACATGATTAAAGAAATATCTCAACAAACCCTAATCTCACACATGTGGGAGGATTTGATTAAGGCTAATCAATATTATGTTAGGAAAAATTCCAAGATTCCATGCTTGCAAGAGGAAGCACAATAACAAAAATATAGAACACAAAAATAGTAATACAAGTGACACAGAGATTTTACGTGGAAACTTGCAATGTGTAGGAAAAACCATGGGGTAATGACAACTTCTCTTCTTATTAATTTCAGCAAAGATTACATTCACGTCCTTGGATGTTTTTAACAACTCAACTTAAATGCAAGGGATCTCATCACTTTTATAGAGCAGAGGAATACTCCAAAAGACTTCCTCTGCTCTATAAAAAGGATGAGATCCCTTGCATTTAATACTGTTTGTTTCCAACGCAAGCCTCCAAAAGACTGTTCATTTCCAATCCCAAGACTATTGGTCTTCTACATTCCAAGACTATTCATCTTCCATGTACTGATGTCTTTATAGATGTCCACTACTTTGGCATCTTCTTGGCATGACGTCTAGCCTAGAAATATGCCAACCTAGATGTCTGGCATAGACGTCTTCCAACCTAGACATCTAGTCTAGACGTCTGCCAGACTAGACGTCTGGCAGCCTAGATGTATGGCCTAGAAATTTGCTAGACCAAACATCTGATAGCCTAGACGTCTAGCCCATACATATGGAAACCTAGACGTTTACCAGTCTAGATGTCTGGCAGCCCAGATGTCTACTAGTCTAGACATCTGACAACCCAGACGTCTGGCCTAGACGTTTGCTAGGTCAGATGTCTAGTGGCCATATGGACTTCACACCTAACATTCTTCCACTTGAAGTCAGTATTTAGGAACTCTTCTGCCAAAATATTTTCATCCAATGCCAATTGCCCAATGTTGCCCTTGTTACTTTTTCAGCAAGCCCAGAGAAGTTCTACACCATTCAAACTTCTCTACCTTGACCAGATTTGTAAGCATATCTGCAAGATTCACTTCAGTGTCAATTTTTTGCAATAGGATCCTACCTTCTTCCACCACATTTATGATAAAGTGGTACTTGACATCAATGTTTTTCATGTGATCATGGAATTTTGGATTCTTCACTAATTGAATAGCACTCTGGCTATCACAATGCAACATACTTTTCTCCTGCATTACCTTGAAGTCACCCAACAGTCGTTCTAGAAAAATTACCTCTTTGTTGGTATGAGTTTCTGCAATGTATTCTACTTCAGTGGTTGATAAGGCCACAAAAGACTACAACTTAGAAGCCCAACTCACCACTCCTCTAGTAAGGGTGAAGGATATCCTTTAGTGGATTTTCTCCCATATCTATCTCCACCATAATCAGAATCCACAAAACTTGTAACTTGCAAATCTGCTGATCCAAAGTAAATGGCAACATCTAAAGTGGCTCTTAAATATCTGAATATCCATTTCACTGCATTCCAATGCTCCTTATCAAGATTTTCCATGTACCAGCTAACTACTCCCATTGCTTGGGCAATATCTGATCTAGTGCTCACCATGGCATACATGAGGCTTCCTATTGCTGATGAATATGGTACATGAGACATGCTCGTCTTCTTTGCTTCCATTCTACAAATTTGGTTAGAAGATGACTTTAAGTGTGGAAGAAGTGGGGTACTAACTGGTTTAGCATTTTGCATATTGAAGTGCTACAGAATCTTTTCCACATATGACTTTTGACTTAACCAAATATATCTTCCTTTTCTGTCCTTGTGTATCTTCATCCTTAAAATTTGGTTTGCTACTCCTAAATCCTTCATTTCAAATGTCCTAGCCAAATGAGCCTTAAGATCAATGATTTTCTTCATGTTGGGACCTACAACCAACATATCATCAACATAAAACAACAAAATAATAAAACTGCCATCGTCAAACCTCTTGTAGTATGCACAATGGTCAAATTCACTCCTACTAAAACCTTTGCTCTTCATGAAGGTGTAAAATTTCCTGTACCACATCCTTCGTGCCTATTTCAACCCATACAATGATTTCTTCAGTATGCAAACTAAATGCTCTTTACCTCTTTCTTCATAGCCCTCAAGATGATCCATATATATCTCTTCCTCGAGATCACCATACAAGAAAGCAATATTTACATCAAGCTACTCCAGTTCCAAATCTTGTGCAGCTACAAGTGCAAATAGAACTCTAATAGTAGTCGTCTTCACAACTAGAGATAAAATTTTATTAAAGTCAACACCTGACTTCTGCACATATCCCTTTGCCACCAAGTGAGCTTTATAGCGTTCCAACAGCCTGCTGCTATTCTTCTTAACTTTGTACACCCACTTGTTTCCAACAATATTTCTTCTAGGTGGGATATCCACAAGTTCCCAAGTTTTATTCTTTTGAAGTGGCTCAATTTACTCCTCCATGGATTTCCTCCACTTTGCTGCATTCTCAAACTCTCTAGCTTCCTAAAATAAACTAGGTTCACCATCATGAGTTAACAAAGCAAAAGAGTACTGATACACATGGGAATACCTTTTTGGACATTTTTGTGGATGTATAGATCTTCTAACCCAATGATCTATCGATTCTGGCTCTTGGTCTTGTGACTGTTGTGGCTACTCTACTTCTTGTTCTACTTGTTGTTCTACATGCTGATCAAAAACTTCAACATGTTCATCTTCATAGTCATCTTCACTCAATTCTACTTCAATAGGTACAACATTAGGATTTTGTTGTACCTCCTTCCTTTGCATGGATTTTTCATCAAAAATTACATCCTAGCTAATAATTACCTTGTGGGCAGTAGGATCCCAAAGTCTATACCCCTTCACTATATCTCCATAGTCAAGAAAAACACATTTGCTTGACTTCGAGTCAAGCTTGGACCTTTTTTCTTTGGGTACATGGGCAAATGCATCACAACAAAAATTGTGCAAATGAGAGTAATCAACTGGATTACAACACCAAACCTCCTATGGAATTTTTCCATCCAATGTAGTTGTAGGTGACCTATTAATAAGATAAACAGTTGTATTCACAACCTTCACCCATAAATTTTTCTCCAACATGGATGTGCTAAGCATGCTTCTTGCATGTTCTATGATTGTGCGATTCATCCGCTCAACCACACCATTTTGCTATGGAGTGTATGGTACAGTATTCTGGTGCTTAATCCCATCCTGCATACAAAATTTATCAAATTCCTTGGAGCAATATTCACCCCCATTATTTGACCTAAGACACAAAATTGACTTGCCCAAACTCTTCTCTACCCGTGCTTTGTACTCTTTAAATTTATACAAAGCTTCGACTTCTTCTTCAAAAAATACACCCACACTCTCCTAGAATAATCATCTATAAAAGTCAAAAAATAGATGGCACCATTCAAGGACTAAGTGGGGACTGGTCCAAATATATCCGAATGTATAAGTTGTAGAAAATCAAAACTCTTACCAGGACTTGCAGTAAATCGAACCCTCTTCTGTTTACCAAAAATACAGTGCTCACATAAGTCTAAATTGCAAGACTTAATCCTAGAAAGCATACCTCTGTCATGCAAAATTTTTAGGCCTTTTTCACTCATATGGCCTAGGTGTTGATGCCATAGCATTACTGCATCTTAAACAGAAGTTGTTGCTGCTACATGGTTTTTCACTGTATCACTACATAAATGGTATAAGGTCTCATAAGATTCTCCCTTTGCTACCACAAGATCTTCTCTAGTAATATTGCAGTAGTTTTTACAGAAGGTGACAAAATACCCTACCTTATCAATTATTTTGATTGATAGCAAATTATTCCTCAAATCGGGCACATGTCACACATAACATAGCATCCTTTCTCTACCATCGTCCAACCTAATACTTTTATCTCCTCTTCCCATAATTTCTAAAGGATTATCATCACCCAAATAGACATTTCCACCATAATATGCCTGATATTTGTCAAACCAGTCTCTATGGGGAGACATGTGGAAGGATGCACCTAAGTCCAAAAACCATGTATATAAAATTGATCTGCTATTATTGATACATAAGGCTTCACATGTTGCCATATATCTTGAATCTGCTGCATTGGATTCAACTGATGGCTAATTTTGCTTTTCATCATTCTATAATTGCCAATAATCCTTCTTGGAGTGTCATGACTTCCCACAATGCCAACACTTCCCTTTCTGCTTATGTCCTTTAGAATTATATCTGGACTACTTTCTACCTTGTTTACTCCCCATGAATGATAGACCTCTCACAGATAGGGTTTCATTGGTTGAGGGTTCCAGATATGTTTTTAGCCTCAAATATTATTGCCAACAAAGTGACTACCACATCATCAAAATTGAGAGTTCCTGATGATGAATTATTGATGGTCATCACCATATGATCCCAAGTGTCCGGGAGGGAACAAAGTAGGGTGATAGCTCTATATTCATCGTCCATATTCACATTAACTGAAACCAGTTTACTGATCAGAGTATTAAACTCATTCAAATGATCTACCATGGATGAACTTTACTTCATCCTCAAGCTATAAAGCTATTTTTTTAGAAAAACCTTGTTAGTTGTTAATTTTGTTTCATACAACTTTTCAAGCTTTTGTCAAAGGGCTTCCACGGTCTTTTCTTCAGCTACATTGAACAAGATGGAGTCTTCTAGGTAGAGACAGATTGTAGAAATCACCTTCTTGTCAAGCATTACCCACTCCTCATATTTCATGCTGATTGGTTTACTCGCAACCCCTTTCAAGGCTTACACTTGGTCATTCTGAACCAGAAAATCCTCCACATTCATTTTCCATAGAGGAAAGTTTTTGCCATCAAATTTATCAATATCGAACTTGGTTACACCTTTTGTCATTGTTGCAGCTCCCACTCGCACAAAATCATAGCTCTGATACCAAATGTTAGGAAAAACTCCAATATTCCACACCTGCAAGAGGAAGCACAATAACAAAAATATAGAACACAAAAATAGTAACACAAGTGACACAAATATTTTACGTGGAAACCTACAATGTGCAAGAAAAACCATGGGGCAATGTCAACTTCTATTTCTTATTAATTTTAGCAAATATTACATTCACGTCCTTGGATATTTTCAACAACTCAACTTAAATGCAAGGTATCTCATCCCTTTTATAGAGTAGAGGAAGACTCCAAAACTATTCATTTCATCTTCCAATGCAAGCCTCCAAAAGACTGTTCATTTTTACTCCCAAGACTGTTGGTCTTCCGCATTCCAAGACTATTTGTCTTTCGCGTACTGATGTCTACCTAGATGTACACTACTTTGGCATATTCTTGGTATGGCATATGGCCTAGATGTCTGGCCTAGATGTCTTCCAACCCAGAAATCTGGCCTATACATCTACCAGACTAGACGTCTGGTAGCCCAGACATTTGGCCTAGAGATCTGGCCTAGACATCTCCTAGACCAAATGTATGATAGCCTAGACATATAGCCTAGACATCTGCCAGTACAAATATCTGGTAGCCCAGACATCTGCCAGTATAGACATGTAGTAGCCCAGACGTCTCACCTAGACGTCTGTCAGGTCAGATGTCTAGTGGCCATACAGACTTCACACCTAACAGATTAAAGGTTCTTTTAATCAAATTTACCCTAAAAAGTGACTTAAGTGAAGTCAAGATTAATTTAGAATTTGATAATTGACTTATTAATTAATTTTGCCAACTAATACCTCATGGGGGCCTTAATTGTGTGTGAATAGACCATCAAATGATATTTTAGTGTACTAGATGTAATTTGGAAGGCTTGCAAGGGTTTAGGACTTGAAAGTCGGTGAAGTAGTATATGGGAGTCTACACGATGCTATGACAATCTATGGTGATCTACGCATGACTACAACAGTCTATGTATGACTACACATGACTACAACAATCTACGCATGTCTAGGATGATGTACAATAGTCTACGCTGGTCTATGATAGCCTAGGGGTACCTAGGATGGCCTATGTAAACCTACAAGTGTCCGGAAGGATCTACAAGTACCTGGGTATAGTAGTGTGTGAATTTTACGTGTCTACATAATCCAAAAGTGTTAGATAAATAAATAACAATTCATGTCCTCCTTTTAGCACTACAATGTTAAGTGTTAAAAGAGGTCTAAAGATAATAGTCAATAGGGCATGAAAAATTCCACAATTTAAATCCCTATCGCATTTAAAATCATAATAAAATAAACCACATCATGCCCTCCTAGCCCCAAAACATGAGGATCCACCCTTTTGTTTGCGTTTTTGAGTGAATTTGTCGGTCTTTGAGCAATAATATTTGATAAGGTCCCTCCTCTTGAGTTTGTTTGGTAGCCTCCTGAGTTACGTCGTAATCTTGCGGGGTGCAGAGCGTCCTTATAGTCTTGATTTTATAATGTTTGCTTTTTGTGGTTGTTGACATTTTGGTGGAATTTTGATTTCTTTTTTGTTTTAGTGTGATTTTGCTTGTTCTATTAAAGTGGATGGTTTCAATCTATAAAACATAGAATAAATTTATAAAAAAAATAAAATAAAATTTTGATAAAAAGAAAAACAAAATTTCATTAAAACAAATAAAAGTATATATATATTTTTTATAAATATCGATAATATATAATAAAGTAGTTATTATATATAATATGTTTATATATATATAATAATAATAATAATAATAATACTAATAATAATTTAAATGGAAATAAAATAAAAATTTACTTCTATATAAGTATTCTATAATGTTTATATATAAGTAAGTAATAATAAAAAAATAAAAGGTTATTATTATTATACTTTAGTATATATAATAATAACAATTAAAATAAGCATATAAAATAAAGTGATTAATAGTAGCGAATCATCATCATGTTTTGGACTTCATTCTTTCTGTATAGTTTGCCCCTCATTCATTAAGATCGTAGGTCTTTTAAATTAAGATGGTACTTGCCTAACTATAGGGTAATCTAAGGTGGGAATTTCGGTTTCATAAGGAGCTAATGCTAGAATCTATGTTTGTAGGTTACCGAGCAGACATAGTTGGACAAATAAAGGGACAACTCATCGAGATCGAGCGATCTGATTCGAATGTTGGAAAGTGACATTAGTAGAAGACGTTGATAGGGCTCGCACAGAGATCGAGCGATCTGATTCGACAAAGCATCCAGATGAATTAGTGCTACAAAGTCAAGGGCCGCCAGATGAAATGATATGCCACATATGAATGAAAAGCTAGGCAGTATGAAAGACGTGGCATTCCTGGATGACATGGCCCTATGCAGTGACTGATGTGTTATGGATACGACCAGGTTCATGATAAAATGTTACGAGATGTACAAAGATACTCCATGCCTTGGAATGAATAACAATGGACCTTTAAGCATAATTAGATGTAGTGTACCGTGATGGTATATTTTTAAAAAAGGTAAACCCACATTCCAATAAATTGAAGATTTAGGTATGGTGCCATAAATAGAAGATTAAATCAATGAGTTAGGGTGTGGGGCTTTATGTGGTGGCTTTGGCTCCACAATAGGGTAAAAATATTTTGCTTTAGCGGATGTATCCATGGGTTGAAAAGTTTATTAAAAGGAAGCTTTATGAATAGGTAATGCCTAAAATAAAATATGCACGCTGATAAAGCGTTACACTTTCATTATGAAGAGGGGCATTATCCAAGGGTGGAACATTTTGAAATGAAATAAATAAAAAGTTGTAGTGAAACCAGACAGTTCTGGAAATCCAAACAGTAAAATAGAAAAAGGAAATGGAGGAAAACAAGCTGGATCTCTTGGAGACCGCATGTTGCTGGAATGACAGGGTTGCTATTTTTTTGGGAGGCCAGATTTTGCTGAAAATACCTTGTAAAACAAAGATTTCATTTTGAATATAAACCAATCAGAAATTTACATCTTATGGGCAAGAAAGGAGGAGTTGTTCATGCATGCTCATTTTAATGCTTATTTTTTTCATTCATGTTTTAGGATTAGTAGATGATGTTAAATGCAATGTTCCTTTGGTTGCATCATGGAATGTCTTTAAAACATGAATTTTATTTCTGTTTTCCTTAGAGGCTCGCACCTAGGTTATTGCGAGTTGTGCAAATGCAGATTCGAGTAAACTAGGTTGCATGCATGGATGCCTCACATCTTCGGTTTTGCCAAAATAGGATGACATCATACTGACTGTAGCATTTTTAGCATTGTTCAACTTTCATTTTCGTTTTTCAGATTTCATTTTTAGTTTTCTAACTTTTATTTTCAGTTTTTTTTTTTAATTTTTAGATATTAAAATAAAAATTTAAAAAATTTCAAAATCCAAAAATTAATTGCACGGCTGCATAGAATGTACTTCAAATTTCCATTTTGCACCTATACATTTTTGCACCACAGTCATTTTAAATTTTAAAAATTTATTTAAAGTAGTTGTTTTATTGCAGATTTTTAAATTTCAAAATTTTAGAATTTTCATTTTGAGGCCAAATCTGATTTTTTTCAGTTTTATATTTCAATTGTAAGCATAAAATGAACTCCCCTTTATGAAAATTCCAATTTCATCAAAGGAGGGTGAATTTTAATGACATTTCATAAGCTACCAATTTTGGAATATTAAATTGCCTTCTCTTCATAAAAATTTTGATTTTATCAAAGAGAGACAATTCAAACATTACATTGAAGGTTATTATTTTGAAGCATTAAATTATTTTCCTTTATGAAAAGTATTTCATTAAAGGGGGATAATTAAATGATATTTTAAAGCCATTATTTCAAGGCTATAAATTATGGTCTCTATGAAAATCAATTTCACCAAAGAGGAATAATTTATTATTCATAGCAAAGGCTATCTTTATCTTCAATGATAAGAAGCTACATTTAAGGAGCCTATTCATCATTTCGGATTCACATTCATGGATAGATTTTAATCTTTACTTTCATATTTAAAGTAGGATTTAATGCAAGGTAAAAATTGATTAAAATCTACTTAATAAGGGAAGATAAAATCTACCTTAAAATCCTCAAGATAAAAGGAACTAAGACACTACATCGTGGTCATATGAGGGCCAATTCACATTTACTTTTATTTTGATTTCATGAACAATCATTAAAGTAGCATGGTAAAATAAACCAATACATACCCCTTGTTTACAGTTACTTGCAATCACTAAGGTATTCCTAGCATTGAATTGATATATTTTTATTGAGATTACTAATACACATATGCAAATGCTAATATAGCGGAGACCTTGGAAAAGTTATTTGTTTAACTTATTTTTAAAAGAGGGCTTTGAGATCAAAACCCTAAGGGAGAGTGTAATTTCACAATTGGGTAAAATTAACACTCAACATATAGTTTTTGCCATATCTTATTCATAATCCATTTTCAGGATCATTCATATGGTTAAGCTAGAGTCTGTACAAATTTAGCCTCTGAATTTATCAAATAAGATTACATCTTCTTTGTCTTGTAATATTTTAAACAAGGTCACCTCATTGTAATCATTCAAACAAGATTACACCTTAAACACCAACCAACCTTGTAATCTATCACACGAGATTACAATCACCCTTAACACAAAAAACCTTGTAATCTATCAAACCAGATTACACCTTAATAATGATTAATATTGTAATCCTAAAATAACCTTGTAATCTATCAAACAAGATTACAAATCCACCTTATAATCTATCACACAATATTACACTCTAAACATGTTTTAACCTTGTAATCTATCACACAAGATTACAATTTAAATTCGATTTAACCTTGTAATCTATCACACAAGATTACACTTTAAATACAACTTGCAAATTTACCAAGACATAATTGTTCACATGAAGGTTGTCTAATACCAATCTAATTTATTTACTAAGTTTAATCTTGGATTTCATGTCGTGGTTTCAATATTTGATTCAACTTATTAAGAAATTAATCCTTAATTTTCTAAATGCTAGCCAGTTCTTCTTATTTCTTAGCAAGAAAATTTACTAACCTAATTATTAGACATATCCAAATGATCCATTGTTCAATTTTCAATACTAATTATATAGACTTATCCAAATGCCCATATGTCTAATAATCCAATGATCATTTTACTTAATGATCCAATGGTTCAATTTGCAATATTAATTATATAGACATATCCAAATGATCCATTTGTCTAATAATCCAATGATCATTTTACTTAATGATCCATGGCTCAATTTGCAATATTAATTATATAGACAGATCCAAATGATCCATTTGTTTAATTATCTAATGATCATTTTACTTAATGATCCATAGTTCAATTTGCAATATTAAATATATAGACATCCAAATGATCCATTTGTCTAATAATCCAATGATCATTTTACTTAATGATCCATGGTTCAATTTGAAATATTAATTACATAGACATATCCAAATGCCCATTTATCTAATAATCCAATGATCATTTTACTTAATGATCCATGGTTCAATTTGAAATATTAACTATATAGACATATCCAAATGCCTAGTTATCTAATAATCCACTTTGGCTATCACTACCCGTCTATTCATGACATCCTGTACAAGAGTAGATGTTAATGTTAGCCATATATCCACCCATTTTCTAGACTATTACAACCCAACCGGTTATGTGATACTGATTTCACCTGATCACCATGGTGCAATAATATGTTAAGACTATTACCTATAGAGTAAACCTACTAGTCATTGCATACCACCCAAGGTTTACACCTTTTTATTTTATTGCGCAAGCATATGGTAATTTCCTATTCTAAAGGAGGTATTACACAAATGAACACCATGTGTCCAAATGACACCCATAACGCCTCAACTGGCGAGTATGAACACCATGTATCCAAATGACACCCATAGCACATCAACTGGTGAGTGTGACTACTGGTATGGATTTAAGATGTACCTAAAGCTATGGATATAGTGATGAGGAAGGTAATCCTCAATTTAAAGGCTATTCAAGATTCAACACATCCGATGTGGGACATTTCTTTAAAGCTCCTACTTAATCCCCTTGCTTCGGATGAAACCAAAATCATTCCAGTGCTTATCTATAGCTCAGGAGTGATACTGCACAACTTTAGCCTACGCAAACAATCTAACCTAAAATAGTGACAAGCACAATCAGGTCTTGATGTCCTACTTGTCGGGATCCTCCCCCTGGTTTCACCCTACTATTATGCAGTCAAAAAAGGGGGTTTTATTTCAATATTTCCTCCTATGATACCTGATGAGGAAGATGTTTAAGCTATCAAATACTAGGGTAGATTTGTTAGACACAGTTAATAGGAAAATCCAATTAGTGATGCATGTTAAGAATTGACTGGTTGGAGTGAGGGTTTGCACATAGCTACGAGTCTACAGAGCTTATATCCCATTAGAGAATCACAACTCTCTTATTCCAAAATATATAGGTATATTACTAACGACACCGAAGAGTATGCTATTCCTCATTTTTGGTTATAGGGATGACATAGGAGCTATTTCGGGACACAACACTTCCAAGGGATGATTCATAGGCATAAGTATACAGAAACCCATTATAGCCTAAACTGGAATGTAATGCATAGGTGTCTGAGAGAATATAACATCCAGACCAGGGTAGGTACCTCAGGTTTGATACTTAATAACTCATAGGGACCAAGGTCTCATTGGAATATCCATAAAACCATCTTGAAGTGATGGGCGTACCATCATGAGTAGGTTAATTGGCTTGCCTACATTTATTTCCTGGTTTAATGGTTAATTATGATGATGAGGAATTATTTGGGTTTAATCATCCCAGTACATACATCATCAGTACACCATATAAAATAGACATGTAACAAAGCCTCATTCATGTCTATCAACTCTAGTTATAGATATACCAAATAATAGTAGATAAACGCAGATCTAGTCCAAAGTAAACCTCACACCGATAGTTCCCAAGCCTTTTATGGAGGGTTACATAGATAGGAATCCATAGCATTCTTGGTCCTCACAAAAATTCATCAAAGGGTGAGAGGGAGACTCATCAATTTTTAGGCATTATCGCACGAAGACGGGAATAATCCCACATGTACTCCATAGGGAATATTTCCATGAAAATAAAAATATACCCCCGTACCATGAAAGAAGTGCGGTGGTGATGGTGGATGGAGGGGAAACTACATTAGCAGTTAATGATGACGGTTCAACTTACTGCAAGGTACTTCGAGATTTAATGGTTCCTATCCTCATCGAGTCAACTTTTAAACAACATAATTTAAGGGACTAATGCCTTGCAAAGGTATTAGAAATATAAACATAGTAATTTAAGGGACTAATACCTTGCAAAGGTATTATAAATCTAGAGGGTTAAATACTTCTAGAATCATCATAAAAAAATATTGGAGCCTTGCAAAAATATTAATAACAAATAGACTTAAGTCGACAATCATATCCTTATGAAAACATAAGTTACATTCAAGCTATAATGTAGAGAACGTAAATTTTATTTTAGAAGTCTACGTAAAAATAATCGCAAGCAAGGATCTAAGGACGAGCTTTAAGGAGAGGTCCAACCTGGTTTCTATTTCCCTTGAATGCCCCTCCAGGATATAATTTCCATTATTTCTTCCCCCATGACCATTCCACAAGATAGGCTTCCTTATCCCCTTCTAGATTGCTTCATATTGATCATTTAAGACTTAGTACTCTCCCAAGGCCTTTTGGTTTCTGATCTACCAAGGTAGAGAGCATACTCCCTAAGCCCAATATTTCCTCCCCCATTCCATTGCTTGCCTCCCTTTTTATAGATTTTTCTAGCTCTTCTTCCCTTATGAGCAAGTGGGTGAGTTTAATATTAAAATACTAGAAGGAACCTTCTTGGAGTTCACCCAAGTAGTAGGATTCCATTTTTATCATTTTTAAAATTAGGGACAAGACAAGAGAAGGTAAGGTGGAGTACTTTGCTCATTTTTGGTCTTCCCTTTTCTCCCAAGCACCTGCAATGCCTGCAACATTACTATTCATGTGGAATGGAAAATAGTTCATCCACTAGACAAATATGCATATTTTATTATTAAAATATGACCTTGGAGAATGGTTCATCCCCTAGTCAAATATGTACATATATTTTTTTTATTAAAATATGACTTTGTCCTTTTTGGGTCTTTTCAAAATTGGGCAGATTTTTAGGGTGCACCTAATTGTAATAAATTAGGTTATATTTTAATAAGTCACTTTTGTGGAGGATAATTTTCCCAAATTAATCCTTTGCAAAAGCCTTATTTTACTTTTCCCAAAACCTTACCAAAATCCCAATTAAATCCAAAACCCTTCCAATTAACTTGGTAGAGTGTAGATAGTTTTTAATTAGGGATTTCTATGGAATAATTTTACCATCCCCTAATTTTATTAATTAGACCCTTTTATTAATGCTTGGCAGCATTAATAGGGTTTGGTCAATGTTTAAAATTCAAGTATTAATTGATCCTTTGGATCAATTAATGTCTTCTAGGAAGTCCAACGGGTGGGTTGTGACATACTCCCCCCTTGGATTAAACATAGTCCCTTGTGTTTCTCATTAGTTCCTAGCTTAGTTAATGCATAAATCAATAAAATCAGCATTAGTCTTTTACAAATCAGATAGAATCATCATCCTTTTTCTTATTTCCAGTGTCTCGATCTTGATGGTAAGCAATATCTTCCATCCTCGAGAGTACCTGGACCTGCAAAAGTGTAAACTATCAGTAGTATCATGTCCTTAAAGCAATAAAACATCCATATTGCATCAATATTAAGTATTGAAAACATCATCAATACATAGTTTTCATCATGAAAACAAAGCATCAAAGCATCTATCACAACATAGTCAATGATAATAGAGTACTGCAACAAAAGAACTGCAGAATATTTCCATAGAAATGTCATGAATTCATGTTTTATAATAAATTAGACTCCATATGTCTAATTAAATGCATCAAAACTCTCACAAAGGAGTATCACACCATGCCTTGATAGCTCCTTTTTATGAGTTAACCTGATATACACAGGTGTCATCAAAGACAAAGACTTAATTTTCATACTTCTTCCTTCAAGATGCCCATACATCTTGAAACCATCTTGGCAAACCCATTTGCCACCATCTTGGAAAACCCATTTACCACCACTAGTGCATCACTCTTGATGTCCCCTGGTACCCATTTTTGATCAGTCTATTGCAAGATTTGTATCTCAAGAGACACAAATATCAAGTGCATTCCTCAAAAGAGTCTAAGGTACACCGCTTAAGACCCACAAAACATGGAGGGTTCACTTAGCTCTTCCACTTTGATTCACCAGTGGCTCAATAGTGGGAGGAGAAGAACTTGAACATATGTAGTCTCTGAGTAACAAAATCCAATAGCAATGATCGTCTTTACTATGCTTACGATGCTATATTGATATTCATGGTCACACTTACCCCTTGTAAAGTACCATGCAAAAATTTTCATACCAATCATACTATCACTCATTGATAGTACCTATGACCACACTCCATGTAAGGTGTCATAACAATCATACTATCACTCATCGATAGTACCTATGACCATACTTACTCCATGTAAGGTGTCATAACAATCATACTATCACTCATTGATAGTACCTATGACCACACTTACTCCATGTAAGGTGTCATAACAATCATTAGAACATGATTTCTTCTATGTTAAGAGGGAATCCTACACTCTTCTCTAAGGATAGATTCCTCATCTATACCTCTTAAGAGTGTTCCCATATTAGAAATTTTCATGTCTAACCTTGTTTATTTAAATTAGTTTTAAATCTTATCTAGATTAATATTCTCTTTCATTAAGCTTGTTAGACTCATATACAGATGCATCCCGAAATACCTCTTCTTACCCTCCAAGACATCCTTCACTTGATATCTAGTCACTGTAGATGACATTCAAGTGGTTAGTATGTTGGATAGGGTACTTAGTCCAAGCTTACTTGCTTAGGACCCTCCAAAAGCTACCCGCTATTTGGAATTTTTTGAGCCACTACTCAGAAGAAAAACAAGAAGACTTAAGTATTAGGGACCATCTAGTCCAAATCTTAATGAAATACAATCAAATATAATAATCTAATTTACTCATTAGATAAATATTGCTTTATATTACATAAGCAAAAACCCTCTTGGGTTACAATTATCATCCTTACAATATACAATGGGTGGCTTTCAGCCACTTTTGTAGCCCTTAAGGCTACTATCCTTTGGTCCTATCACTATTCTTGTGTTGGACCTAAACCCTCAACTGGAGAAGGTGGTGGGGCAGCTGTTCTAGCAACTGCTCGACCTCTACCTCGGGTCATTCTCCAAACTGCTTGGGTGGTTCTCCCTCACCCACATTATGTTCTAGCTACTGGTGGAGATGGGATGATTATTCCATGGCTTACTAGTGCCCCATAACAGGTAGTCAAGAATGCAGTCCGATATTCGTCACTTGCTTGATGTAGTTATGCATTTTCTGTGTATAAAGCTGCCATGGTCCTGGCTCTCCAATCACTTCTTTGTGCTTCTACTGACCTGAGCCTATCCCATTATACTATGGCTGCATCCCTTTCAGCCTCTAATCTCCTCCTTTCTTGGGCCCATAAACTTTCTTGGGCCTGCTCTGGTTGTTCAGGAAGCTCTACTCTAACAGTAGCCTTGGATGTGCCTTCAAAGCCTTGGATATACCTTCAACTATCTTAACAACATCCTGCATCACCACATCCTTTCCAAAAATTGCATTGTTTCCTTGGCTTATTTTAGCACTACCGAAAGCCATTTCCTACTTCAAAGAGTGTGGATTAGTAGATTGGCAAGAACTAGGAGTATGATCATAAGGATAACTATAGGGCTTGCTCCCATTGTGCCCATAAATAGCAATGCCAACCCCAACATAAGTGCTACCATCTTGCATTCCATGGGTAGAACTCTCACTTTCTGAATGCTTATGGAGTAACGCATCTTTGATTCTCCCAAATGTTCAACTAGTTTTCAATTTATGGTACATAAGGTTTGATCAAAAATATGATCAAAAGTACCCTAATTATTCAAATTATATTTGACACCCATCATTGATCGTGTCTCGATCGATGCAGATGTACTATATCATTGATCCCAACCTAGTTCCTTTTCCAAAGTTCTCAAGGTAATAATTCACCTTACCAAAATACTTGTGGTCGTATCACATCTTTATGGGTGTCTCATTAATGCGGTCCCAAGGTGTCTTATCACTACCCTTTTGGAGGCTCCATCGGATGAGCGCACATTCACCCATGCATCCTTCTTTTAGAAGTTGCATCCATTAATGTACCATTTCCAACTATCAAGGTTGCATTTATACATACACATGGGTACTATCGCAAAACCTCGTTCACAATTGTTTATTTGATAATAATTCAACTTTGTGCTAAGTCAAGTTTAATTATCAACTCATCTCATTGCTTGATGTAGTTTATAGTTCTTCTTGCATCATACAGGAAACTATTTCCTAGTATGCATATTTACTAGATTATTTACCTAAATGAGATGCATGTTTGCCTTATGCAAGGGATTCTATGAGTTACTTTGAATTCTAAGGTAACTCTTATCCTCCAAGAATTCTTCCTATGATTACATACTTTCCAACAGCTACTCTGTTGTTGATTCTGTAATCTTTCCTGACCAGGTTTGTCATACCTGTAGTCATTCCTTATCACATTACTACTCTAAATCCCTTAAGATTAGAATTCTATTTTCTTTTTGTATACAATAGAGGGCTCTCGGTGCTTCAAAAACTATTGAATGTTTATGCCTAATTTAACTGTATGGGTAATAATACCATATGCATTGTGTATAGGGTGATCCCCTATTTAAATAGTGTAGCACACTTTATTAAACTTGACCACCACCCGGGTGGTCGGGTGGCATACTTTTCTGTGGAGTCAAGATACTTGGAGAGGTTGGTGAAGTCTCATGTGGCAATGATAATTGGGGTTTCGCACCAAAATTTCATGTCAAAACATATCTTTATCGATATTTGGGTGATTTCCATGCTTAAATATGAAGTTTCACCATCCTTGCTCTCCTTCGCCATATCGGGGTTTCATGCTAGAAGATGGTTCTAGTGATATTTGGACGGTTTCCATGTTCATAAATGGTTCTACCATTTCCTACACCATAGCCTCTGGTTGAAAACCATGAGTGTATTGTAACATTGATCAAAAATATAAAAAAAAAACATTCTTTTGTTGATCTCTTAACCTCACCCAGACTCCTACCTTATTGCAAGGTAGTATTGCCATTTGCAATTCCGAATGGGATCTTATCTTCCCATATCCTATGGTTTGTTTCTCCATAGATGACTTTCAATTCCCAATACTCTTAGGAAATTTTATAGCTTAACATAGCTAATTTTATGATCAAGGGGTTACTTTAGCACAGTCTCCATGTGGTTCTCTTAAATATGAATACTCAAGTAAGTCCAAGGTTGCACTTCACATAAATCAATGTGGTCAATGTCTATCCTATGGATAGGAGTGGCCAACCCTCCTATTAGACCAACGGGTAATCAAACATACCGTGCTCTTGGGAATTCTCTTGTCTATTTCAACAAGAACACCCATTTCCCTTTCTAGCTAACACTAGACTCATGTTAGGTCTCTTTCAACCCATACATTTGGTGTATGCCTTGAAGACTAAATGTCCTATCATAAATATAGAGCATTAATCATTTGCAATGCTTAACCTTCTTCCCATATCACACAATGGGGGTTAAGGGGGTTATCACACAAACCCTCATAGACACTCCAATGTCTACCATTTTCCTTACTTGCTCTATTCAACCTTTAATCTCCATGATATGAGATAAAATCTAAGTTTTTTCCCTCTTGATCATTCTTGAATCCATTTTCTACACAAAATTTTTAGTAAGGAAGAGGCTTAGCTACATGCCACAAATGTCAAAAATATTTTCTCAATGATCTCTTGGGTACTCCACAAGTTGTTGGGAGGTTCCCTCACCCTTCCATTCTGATTCACTAGTGAATACAAGCATGGGAGACAAATGTTTGCACATTAGTAGCTTCTAAGCACTTTTTTATTCCCTTAATATGTATTTAGAGTTCATCAAGAACCATTATAGGTTTACAATCAAAACCCATCTCTTTGCTAGCCTAGACCCATCACTAGAGTCCACTAACTAGCCTGGGCTCTGATACCAACTGTAACAACCCACTTTACCAACCAAACCTGAGATAGAATTTTTTTTTTTCATATCTATTATGTTAAGTTACAACCAAGTATGCTTGAATCAACACCATGCAGGGAAGGAAGTAACTGAGAGAATTATGACATGGTCAGTGTCAACTCTCGTGATAGGAGTGACCAAATCCTATCCAACCTTTCATCCCATCATTATATGTATGATCCCTTGGTTTAACTATTTCTACCTCTTCATTATTAGGAGTCTTAGTTACATAATCACTTGAATGTCATTTCAATCCATTCTCCTAATTTCATTAATTTGCAGTGGAATATCATACATGTATCATCTAAACAACACATGAAGATTACTTTATTCATATCAAGACTTTCACTTGATTTCAAATGTAAACCATTCCATCATAATAAAAGAGCCATTCTTTAGAAAGCACAAAGGCATCATATATTATAATCATTAACCATAGAACATTGCTTGTTAACAAAATATTACATCATACAACATTCTAATAATCATCTTACATGAATGTAAAAGCATCATCTCATTAGAAAGCAAATAGCATTTACTTCTTTCATCATATGCAATATCCATGATCTATCTAGATATCATCATACTAGAGAGTAAATACAACATCAATGCTTAACAACAATTTGCAAACCACAAAATAGAAGTACACAACATATACCCTGGGAACCCTCATGGGGAATAAACCCAACCTCCAAAATATGTTTCTCCTCTCATTTCATAAACTTAAATTGTCATAAATACAAATATAGAAAAGGCATCCCATAGATCCTTTTCTAAATCATTATGCAATAAAAGGAACCAACTTGTTCCATGTTTTAAATATGATGCAATTAAGGAAATGCCACATTTCCTTTCTCTAAGCCATCAATAAATAAGAATCTCATAAATTCTTATATCTACATGTTTATGAAATATCATTGGTTACATATTAAGGAGAAATTTCATCAATTACCAAGAGGGAACCCCATAATTCCCTTGAGAATGAATCCCACATTCATTCTCCACCCTAGATGTCATTATATCCCAATATAGTACGAAATTTGTCTAAATTTTTACCTCACATGGAGATATCCCATACTCTCTCCAAGATTAGATCCCATATCTAATCTTCCACATTCACATTTCACACTTAGACAATTTCCACCATATCTTATTATAGTTCTCATAATCCATTATTAGGATCATTCATATGGTTATGCTAGAGTCCATACAAATTTGCCTCTTTAAATCTAACAAACAAGATTACATCTTCTTTGTCTTGTAACCTACCAAACAATATTACCTTGTAATCTATCAAATAGGGTTAAACCTTAAACACCAATCAACCTTGTAATCTATCACACAAGATTACAATCACCCTTAACACAATCAAACAAGATTACACCTTAATCATGATTAACCTTGTAATCCTAAAATAACCTTGTAATATATCAAACAAGATTACACCTTAATCACAATTAACCTTGTAATCTTAAAATAACCTCGTAATATATCAACCAAGATTACAAATCCACCCTGTAATCTATCACACAATATTACACTCTAAATTTTTTTTCACCTTGTAATCTATCACACAAGATTACAATTTAAATTCAATTTAACCTTGTAATCTATCACACAAGATTACACTTTTAAATACAGCTTGCAAATTTGCCAAGACATCATTGTTCACATGAAGGTTTTCTAATACCAATCTAATTTATTTACTAAGTTTAATCTTGTATTTCATGTCGTGGTTTCAATGTTTAATTCAATTTCCTAAGAAATTAATCCTTAATTTCCTATATTCTAGTCAATTCTTCTTATTTCTCAGCAGGGAAATTTACTAACCTAATTATTAGACATATCCAAATGATCCATTTTTCAATTTGCAATACTAATTATAGAGACATATCCAAATGCCTATTTGTCTAATAATACAATAATCATTTTACTTAATGATTCATGGTTCAATTTGTAATATTAATTATATAGACATATACAAATGATCCATTTGTCTAATAATCCAATGATCATTTTACTTAATGATCCATGGTTCAATTTGTAATATTAATTATATAGACAGATCCAAATGATCCATTTATCTAATAATATAATGATCATTTTACTTAATGATTCATGGTTCAGTTTGCAATATTAATTATATAGACATATCCAAATGAACCATTTGTCTAATAATATAATGATCATTTTACTTAATGATCCATGGTTCAATTTGAAATATTAATTATATAGACATATCCAAATGCCCATTTATCTAATAATCCAATGATCATTTTACTTAATGATCCATGGTTCAATTTGAAATATTAATTATATAGACATATCCAAATACCCATTTATCTAATAATCCACTTTGGCTATCTCTACCTGTCTATTCATGACATCATGTATAAGAATAGACGTTAATGCTAGCCATATGGTCACCTATTGGCTAGACTATTACAAGCCAATCGGTTATGTGATACTGATTTCACCCAATCAACATGGTGCAATAATATGTTAAGACTATTACCTATAGAGTAAAACTACCAGGTATTGCATACCACCCAAGGTTTACACCTTTTTACTTTATTGCACAAGCATATGGATATTTCCTATTCTAAAGGAGGTATTACACAAATGATCACCATGTATCTAGATGACACCCATAGTTCCTCAACTAGAGAGTATGAACACCATGTGTCCAAATTACATACATAGCACATCAACTGGCAAGTGTGACTATTGGTATGGATTTAACATATACCTAAAGCTATGGGCATAGTTATAAGTATGGTAATCCCCTATTTAAAGGTTATTCAAGATCCAACATGTCCCATGTGGGACATTGCTCGGAAGCTCTTGCTTAATCCCCTTGCTTAAGATGAAGCTGAAATCGTTCCAGTGCTTATTGATCGCTTAGGAGTGATATTGCATGGATTTATTCTACCCAAAAACTCTGACCTAAAATAGTGACAAGCACAATCAGGTCTTAGTGTCCTACCTGCGGGGATCCTCTCCCTGGTTTCACCTTGCTATTATGTAGTCAATAAAGGGGGTTTTATTCCAATATTGCCTCCTATGATACCTGCGTGTATCCGAGAAAGGCATCTAAGCTATCAAACACATGGAATATTTATTAGAAATAGTCAATAGGAAAAGCCAATTGGTGATGCGTGTTAAGAATTGGCTAGTTGGAGTGAGGTTTTGTGCATAGCTACGAGTCTACAAAGCTTAGATACCATTGGAGAATCACAACTCTCCCATTCTAAAACATACATATATTGCCAATGGTACCGACGAGTATGCTATTCCTCATTTTTGGTTACATGGATGATAGAGGAGCTATTTTAGGACACAACACTTTCAAGGACTGATTCATAGTTAGGAATATACAAAAACCCATTATAGCCTAAACTAGAATGTAATGCACAGGTTTCCAAGAGAATATAACATCCAGACCAGGGTAGGTACCTCAGGTTTAATCCTCAATAACTCATAGGGACCAAGGTATCATTGGAATGTCCATAAAGCCACCCTGCAGTGATGGGCATACCACCATGAGTAGTTTAATTGGCTTACCTGCATTTGCTTCCTAGTTTAGCGGTTAATTATGATGATGGATAATTCTTTAGGTTTAATTGTCCGAGCCCATACATCACTGGCACACCATACAAAATAGACTTGTAACAAAGCCTCATTCCCATTTATAAAACCTAGTTATAGATATACCAAATACTAATAGATAAATGCAGATCTAGTCTCGAATAAACCTCACACCGATAGTTCCCAAGCCTTCTATGGAGGATTAAGTAGACAAATATCCATACTATTCTTGGTCCTCACAAAAGTTCATCAAAGGGAGGGCGATAGAGAGATTCATCAATTTTTAGGTATTGTTGCACAAATATGGGAGTAATCCCACATGTACTCCATAGGGAATATTTCTATTAAATAAAAATATACCCCTGTACCAAGAAAGAAGTGTGGTGGTGATGGTGGATGGGGGGGAAAATACATTAGCATTGAATGATGATGGTTTGACTTACTGCGACATACTTCGAGGTTTAATGGTTCCTATCCTCATTGAGTCAACTTTTAAACAAAATAATTTAAGGGACTAATGCCTTGCAAAGGCATTAGAAATATAGAGGGTTAAAGACTTCTAGAATCAATCATAAAAAAATATTGGAGCCTTACAAAAAAATTAATAACATTTTTACTTAAGTTGACAATCATATCCTTATGAAAACATAAGTTACATTCAGACTATAATGTGGAGAATGCAAATTTTCTTTTAGAATCCTATGTAAAAATAATCACAGGCAAGGATCTAAACACGCGATTTAAAGATAGGTCCAACCTGGTTTCTCTTTCCCTCGAATGCTCCTCCCAAATATAATTTCCATGATTTCTTCCCCCATGACCCTTCCACAAGATAGGCTTCCTCTTCCCTTTCTAGATTTATTCATATTGGTCATTTAAGAATTAGTACTCTCCCAAGGCCTTTTGGTTTCTGATCTACCAAGGTAGAGAGCATACTCCCCCAGCCCAAGATTTTCTCTCCCATTTCATTGTTTGCCTCCCCTTTTATAGATTTTTCCAGCTCTTCTTCCTTTATGAGTAAGTGGATGAGTTTAATATTAAAATAATAGAAGGAACCTTCCTAGAGTTCACCCAATTAGTAGGATTCCATATTTATAATTTTAAAGTTAGGGACAAGACAAGAGCAGGTAAGGTAGAGTACTTTGCTCATTTTTGGTCTTTTCTTTTCTCCCAAGCACCTGCAATGCCTGTAACATTACTATTCACATGGAATGGAAAATTGTTCATCCACTAGACAAATATGTACATTTTATTATTAAAATATGACCTTGGAGAATGGTTCATCCACTAGTCAAATATGTACATATATTATTTTTTATTAAAATATGAATTTGTCCTTTTTGGATATTTTCAAAATTGGGCAGATTTTTAGGATGCACCTAATGGTAATAAATTAGGTTCATTCTAATAAGTTACTTTTGTGGGGGATAAGTTTCCCAAATTAATCCTTTGCAAAAGTCTTATTTTTATTTTCCCAAAACGTTACCAAAATCCCAATTAAATTCAAAACCCTTCCAATTAAATTGGTACAATGTATTTAACTTTAAATTAGGGATTTTTATGGAATAATTTTACCATATCCTAATTTTATTAGTTAGACCCTTTTATTAATGCTTTGTAGCATTAACGGGGTTTGGTCAATGTTTAAAATTCAAGTATTATTTGATCCTTTGGATCAATTAATGTTGACTAGGAAGTCCAATAGGTGGGATCTGACATTCTCAACTTCTAAGAATCAATCTTCTGCAAAAAAACTTAGACAATAGTAATCAGATGTTTTCAATGTTCTAGAAATAATAATCTTTACTAGCTATCTCAAAAACTAGTGGAATCAAATCTATACTGAATCCTAGTCTTCACGGGGTTTCCTTTCAACCCTGTGGAAATATTCTAGCCAAATAATATGGAATCCTTTTATTTATCAAGCTTATCAATAGGACCTCTTCTAAGGGTTTATTAATCAAGCTCTCTCTTCAAGACCTATAAATTTTCTTCTATTTTGACTTTGCTCTTGGAATAGGTTTATTATATTTTCAATATCAAGGTCTATCTTCAAGACCTATAAATATTCTTCTATTCTAATTTTGTTCTTGAAATAGGTATATCCTTAAATGTCACTGGTTTTTCTTCAACACAGTGAAAAATGTTATCTTCTCTAGTTTCTCTTTCCAGAGGAAATTTCTTTATCATCTCTGGTTCTTTTCCAGAGGTAATTTCTTTATCTTCTCTGGTTCCTTTTCCAGAGGAAATTTTCTATATCTTCTTTGGTTTAATTTTTCGAAGGAAATTCTCTTTATCTTCTTTGGTCTAATTTTGCAAAGGAAATTATCTTTATCTTCTATGGTTTACTTTTCTAGAGGAAATTCTCTTATCATTACTGGTCTCTTCTTAACTAGTAGAAATGACTCTTGAGGCTCTTTCAATTTCTATTTAGATATACCGTAGCCGTGATACCACTGTTAGCTTTTGATGAGTAAATACTCAAATAATATTGGCTCAAGATCAATAATATAATTTCAATATGAAAGATATAATAATGTTGATCAATCAAACATATAAACTTAGAATCTACTATATAATAACTCAAAGAATGCTAATGCTAAATATTCAAAAAAACTCAAAAATCTTTATTGAATGAAGAGATCAAAATACATCATATTACATCACCTTCCATTGCTGACATAGGTGACTCTTTATCCTTCGCCCTATATATTTTACATTAATACATCCATACATATAGAATGGAATGTGACTCTTCATATAGAGGTTTCTTGGGCCTCACTTTTCCTATGACTCTTCATCTACCTACTCTATTGACACATGTACATAGGGACAACTATGCACATTTACATTCCAAAAAATCATTGCACACTTGTGCATTACATTGCATAAAGTAAATCCTAATCTAATACTCTTTTCCTAATCTTTAGATGTACCCATGATGGTACATTGGCATGTACCAAATAGTGTAATATATTCCAAAATTCAAGAGCAACATAATAAAGAAATAAGGATGGAGGAAATCCATAACAATTTAAGTTTTTTAAAGCATAATAAGAAGGTAATTGCTACAAAAGAGCATCCTTGCACTTTAAGATTTCTAGGGCAACATAAATAAGATTGTGCTTTTGAGGTTTTTCCTTGCAATTTAGATCCTTCAAAATAAGACAAACCTAAATATGATAAGTCTTACTATGATCAGTGTGAGAAGATTGAAGAGATTGATGAAGATAAAAATATTATTGGTAATTAAAAAAAGAGGAAGACCCAAGAAGAAAAAATAAAGATAAAAAGAAACCCAAAGGGATAATGATATGGAAAAAAATAAACATCACAAGTGCTAACAAGAAGTGGGGCTAAACCCACAAATTAAAAAAAATAACAATGAAAATAATATCTTGGAATATTAGGGAAATGAATAAGAACCCTAAAAAAAGGTATTAAGAAATTTTAAGATTGTTATAGATAAGATATTTATAGATATAGAAGTTGGGCAACAAATATTTTAGCTATTAGAGGTGTTTAATTTTATCTTGGCAAAATTGAAATTTTAGAAGGTATATGATATTAAAGGAGTTGATTATAGAAACTTAGCAGTTTGAGGAAGATGGATATTGATAGAAAGGAAAAGGAAGAATATATTTGATCGAAAGATAAATTTGGATATGCTTTAATTAGCTTGTTAGAAATGTAATGAGAACAATTTTATTTTTGTAATGGGAGTGGCCCCAATAGAAGCCACACATAGCTTATTAAAAAAAAAAACTAATCCCTATTAATTATGATAATTCATAAATTAATAATTTAATAAAATCTAAAACATGTGGGATGTGACGTACTTTTCTACTTAAAATCATCATTGTATTAGCGATTTGATAGAGAAAAAATGTTAAAAACATCATTATTAATATAATATTCCAAAATAGAAACATGATATCAGATTAAAATTTCTACTACTATTATCCACTATGAAGCATAAAACGAGTCTTACTCATACAACTGAAATAAATATTTTTTACTCAAGAAAACAAATAAGATTAAAGATTTTAAATTTTATCATTGTTCTCTAGGTGATGATATTCTCATTATATTAGTCCCATTAGACCTGGAATTGTGATAGTTTTTTTTCCTTAATTACAAGATGTGTTTTTATAGTACTATGGTGGGCTCAATTAGAAGTATGTTTTAGTCCTGAATCTGGAGTGACTTCCAATATAGAATATGTGAAACATTAGTATGATATGGTTTCAATAACGATACATGATAAAGATCATGAATTCAAGGGTAGGAGGTAGAGCAAATCTATATGCCATTGGACTTACTACTTCCAGTATCTCAAATGGTCTCACAAACCTAGGGATATTTTAAATTATTTTCCAAATTTAATAGAGCTCTTCATAGATTTAAAAGGAGAATCTTGCTTCTAACCATAATTTATCTTCAATTTATTAGCCTAATTTTTTTGTTTGTCAACTATATTTTTCTATCTTTGCTTAATTTGTTTAACATCATGTTCCTTTGTTTATTTTAACATGTTTGGTCCCACAATTATTTAGTCATCTATTTGATCCCAATTGAGAGGTGTCTTGGACATTCTCCCATACAAGGCTTCAAATGAGGTCATTCAATGCTGGAGTCATATGAATTATTGCAAGCAAATTCTCCCAAAGATAAATATTCTTCACACCAATATTGTTGATCTATATAGTAAATTCTAAGTAAATCCTCCAAAACCTAATTTACTCTTTATTTTCCTATTTGTCTCTTAATTATACAAAGAACTGATGTTAATTTTGTTGTCCAATACTACAGTTAAGATTTACAAAAACCTAAAGGTTGATATTAACACCTTAGGCACTCCATGCAATCTAAATATATTTGCTACCTTTGTCAAGTTGTCCACAACAACCAAGATCACATCATGTCGATTCTTGGATAAAGGTAGCCCCTATATAAATTCCATACTAAGAGTCTTCCATTTCCACTCAATAATGTATGAGGATAAAGAATCCCTGTTGGATGTATGTGTTCAATGTTAACTTGCTGACACTTAAGACATTTGACTACAAAATCCACTATATCCTTATTTAATCCTAGTTAGAAATATAAGTTTTTTAACTTGGTCACCATATTTGTTACTTATGGGTTCCCTGAATATGGACCTCAACATGGTTCTTTCAGTACTATATCTCCCAATTCTCCTTCGTTGGGTACATACATGAAACATTTTAATCTAAGATACCCATCAATTTCAAACTGATATTAATTAAACCTATGATCTTATACATTAGTGTGTAAGGTATCTTTCACCGGTCTACAATGTGAATAATCTATTAATTGATTTATTATTTGCTCTTTAAAGGTGGTCCCCATAGTAGTAAGGGTTGAAATATGTCTATTTTCAATTCAAAGTATTTATTATTTTGTTTTCTTTCCCTCTAGTGTAATGTCTATCAAAATCATACTCATAAAGGAATTCCAACCACCTTTGTTGTATGACATTTAAATTAGGTTGGGTAAAGACATGCCATAGCCATTGATTACTTATTTTCAATTCATGGGATGGCCTTGATGATTTTTAGTTTAAGGGGGGATCATATGTCTGATCCAACTATGATCCATTTTGTAGATCAAACTAGAGTGGATTATCTACAAGAGATAATGTTAGAGTATATTACATCATTTGGGTCATGTAAATGTACCACCTTTGGTACATAACTAGAGTAGGAGTTTACTTTAGAGTAAAGTTAGTTAGTTACTTCAAGTATTGTAATAAATGCACAAGTGTCAATGTGCAAGTTGTAAATGTGCATGTAGTCCACATGTACATGAGTCTTAGGTAGAGTAAGGGCCAAGGAATCTATCTTCCTATATAAAGGCCTCATAGTGAGTGTTTTCAATAGTAGTAGAAAATATAGTCTAAGTAGTAGTAAATATAGTGTGGGTAGTAGTAGATATAGTGTGGTACAATGTAGTCCTTTCATATTCTTTCATGGAGTGTTCATGTCCTCCATTATGTAGCATTGTACTATTTTTATCACTCTCATTAATGACATATTTTTGAGTTATTTATAGATGTTCATCTCATTATTTTCTTGCATATTATTGTGCCATTAGTTTATAGTTATCTCAAATTAGTTATCTTACATCTTGTGGCTATACTACCTCCCATAAAAAGCTAATAGTGGTATCAGAGCACATGGTAGATCAGATAGGAAATAGGGAGAGCCACAAGTGAGATTGAGAGAAATCTAAAAATATCATTTACAAAATTTCTAAGATTACATTTGGCTAGAGTCTTTCCACAGGGTTATAGGAAAACTCGTGAAGACTAGGACTTAGCCTGGATTCCACTAGATTGACAAATCAACTAGTGAAGATTTGTCATCTCTAGATTTAAGAGTTTCTTCCATTACAGTCCTAATACTTTGTTGTAGGGAAAGGAGATTCGAAGTAAGTTGGGAAGCTTCCTACACAGAGCTAGGAATAATATATTCCTTGGAATCAATCCAGCACCATAAGCAACAAATAGAAGAACAAATATTTGGAGGCCTGAAGAAAAGGTCCCATTACTAGAGATTGTAGACCTATAGAGTGCAGAAGAAGAAAAGGCCATAGTAGCCTTACTGTTGATTCAAGAGACTCCTGAGAAGAGTCTAGAAGAATATTGGAGGTTGGTGATCTCCATTAAAGTATATATAATAGATTGAAGAAATCAATCTGAAGAAGCTGAAGAGACCCTTAGAAGGCCAAATGGCAGATACAAAACTTCCAATTCTGGAAGATTGGAGGTTGGTGATCTCCATTAAAGCATGTAGATTGCAGAAGTAAAGAAGGACCAACAAAGGTCCTATTCTAGATTCCAACAATAGTAGTTTTCAGAGATACGAGAAGAAGATCTCATTACCAACACTTCCTTAGTAGAAGGTTGAAGGAAAGGTCTCATTTGGAATACCATAAGAGCTGCAATATTGAAGACCTTGGTGAGGTCTCAAGGAGAAACAAGGAGAAGGCTTGGAGAGCCTTATTTCAAAATTTGAAGAAGACCATTAAAGGAGTTCCTAGGAGAACTCATTGGAGAAATTTACCACCAAAGGAAGAAGGATTTGGCAAGGAGTTTGCCAAATTTTGGAGGAGATTGGTGAAGACCTCAAGACTTTTAGATTCTTGAGAGGAAGGCCTAAATTGAAGTCAGAATTTGACAAGGAGGTTGAAGGAGAAAGGAGCCTAACATTACTACCAAACCTAAAAGGTTTGAAGATTACCTTTGAAGGCTAGAAGGCTCATCCAGAGATAGGGGTTTGTTGAATCTACAACAAAATATTGAAGGGTTCTTGAAGGAAAACTTAACTACGATTTGGGGGAATTCCCTACCAAATTTTTGAGTTTCAAGAACAACATTTTAGTGCAAAAATTGACTGCGAGAGGGTAGCAATTAGGACAACATTACTATCTCTAAAACTTCAGAAGTTACAGAGTCCATCTGAAGGTTAATCAAAGTCACCTACTATAGTTAAAGGACAATGAGTTAGAGGGTTTTTGGAGATACAAAAAGGTGAGTTAAAGAGCTGTTTAGGACAACCAAGAATAGCTGCAAGTTCATCCAGTTAAGGGAAGCAATTTGGTGAATCAAATCACCAAGACATCCACCATCTTCAAAGATCTTAAAGGTAAGCAACTTGGGTGCAAAAGGTTCATTAGTTGAACTTTAGTTTTTTTGGTTTATTAAAGTGCACCATATCAGTTTAAAAGTTGCAAGAAGTGGATTCATTTTAAAAGTCTTCAAGAGAGTGCAGAAGGGAGTTTCTTTTAAGGTTATTACTTGCACATTAAAATAGGAGTTAGATATATTCCTATTGTTTAGTTAAAACAAAGAAGACTACATTAAGCTGCAGAGATTAATAGTGCATGATTTAAGGTTCATTAGAAGGAGTGATAAGGTGAGATTATTGCACTATTCTAACTATTCTTGAGTAGATTAAAATTGGGGTTATTATCTATGCTTTATATTGTTTACCCTTTAAGTTCCTTAATGTGCATTAAGAGTTTATCAAAGAAGGAGAATTTAGTGCACAAAATAGGGTAAGTGTCTAGAGACACCATTAAGCTCACTAAACCGGTAATATTTTGTGGTAAGGTGAAGCCACCAAAAGAGCAATAGTACCTCCATAGATTGGAGAAGAAAATTTGCTCATCATAAAAGCAAGAAGAGCTTTACAAAGAGACCATAGAAGTCTCAAACTTCGGTGCATTTCAAGGTGACTTATCTACATCATTGCACCCTACTCTACGTAGCAATCAAGTGCATAAACCAGAGTGTCTAAGGACACTATTACAATGAGCCTATTATAGTCTACAAGGGGCTACACCATCAAGGAAAAGATGCACTATAGAGGAGACTGCATTGCCCATGTTTTTACCATCATAGTGGGCAGTTTACATAGTCCAACGAAGGAGCTCCGACAACAAATAATAGAGCCATCCTAGGGCTCGATACCCTTCCATTGGAGGTATCCAAAGACACCCGACACAGTGTCAACCCAACCAACTCAACATCTACAAAAGTGCACAACAACAAACCTGCATTGGTTCAAAACATCTACGTAAGACAACAAAGTTACAATGAGCAATAACAAGAAGAAAGGACAACACTAAGGTTACCTTGCATATGTGGAAAATTGAAGTGCAAGGAGGAAGATTACCATTGGAAGTTACCCAAGCCTATGTAGGAAAATCTTGGAAGAAGTAAGCAATCATCCAACACAACAAGCACCATTGCCACCAAGGAAGAGCCATCACCATAGGAGAGATACCTTACGTTGGAAACAAGTTGGATGCATGCTGGAAAATCCTAGACACAACTTGCAAAGGCATCAAGATAATAGGTGAAGCATTTGATAGCATGAGTGCATGTAAAGGAGCACTTCCACTTGTCCTAATGACATCAGGTATCTAGTACCACTTGGCACAGAAGAAGGTAAAGATAGCAACATTCACTAACACTTGCAAGAGTCTTCAATGAGCTCTCAAAGGAGTAACACTTATCATCATTGCTTCAATGCTCAAGAAGAGAGCATCTTTAATGCTCGATCAATGTTCAAGACTTATCATACCATGGAGTAATGGCTTGCAAAGCCATTGATAGTGTTACCTAAGTGAAGGATATAAGGCATTGAGCAACATCGAGTGCCACTTGGCACCTATTCCAAGATCATGAGTTTATTAATAGCCACCATAGGAAGACTACATAGTGAAGAAAATGCATGTTGTGAAGTAAAAGCACTAAGCAAAGTGAAGCATCATAGTCAGGGTCAAAGCATAGCAATATTATCATCATTTTTATTCGAGGAGTGAACCAGCGATGATATAGAGCATTGAATGATTAGGAAGATATTGGTGTCATTTGAGGAGTGAAGACCAATAGAAAAATAGAGCATTGAATGCTCAGGTTGAGAAGGGAAGACCACCATCATTCTAGAGGAGAAGACCAACATCAATTTAGAAGCTCACTCATCATACGTTGAAGGGAGGTAAAAGTTCTATATCATTTAATATTTACTTTCCTCCAATAAGGAGTTATAAGGTGTTAAGTATAAGGTTGATTATTATTTCATTAAAACAACAACCTTAAGAAGCAAGGAAGCAATTTTAGAAGGCATTATAAAATTGCTTATATTTAAACATTGAGATATTTGCAAATAACCAAGTAGGAGATATAAGGTTGTCAACCTTGGTAAATTGGAATATTAATTTGCAAATACTATTATTATTTTCTAACATTCCAAATTAGGGAGTTATAAGGTATACTACATCAAACATAGATTATTGGAATTTAGAAATATTAATATATTAAGGGCTATAAAAGGAAGTTCATTATTTACTTAAAGGAGTTGGAATTATTTACTTATACTTGTCTCATACTCATCTTAAAGGGACAAAAGAAATCCAACCATAGAGAAATTCAAATTATAAGTGCATAGTTCATTAGGAGAGATAAGGTGAAATAGGAGTTGATTATTGTTATTTACAAAACATTACAAAATCAACCCAAAAAGTGAACTATTACTTACTAAGCACTTTATTAAGGTTATAGCTTATTCTAAACCAGGGTTATGCATAAGCACAAAATATCGTAAATTGGCTCTATTTAGTATTTTCAAAATCATAAATTGGCTAGTTTTGGATCCTTTCACTAGGGTCCATTCGCTCGAAATTTATGGGGTGGAAGTTTTTTTAGGGTAAATTCATCCACCGTTGATAATAATTTACCTATTTTTATTTTAATTCGTCGACCACTTTTACCCCATTCCACGGACAATTCACCTAAAAATTATAAATAATTTTTTTTTTCCCGCCCAATTCGCCTTCAAATTATAAATGATTTTGTTTTCTCACCCAAATCACCTCATATAATACCCATATATATACTGTAGTGGGTACAAATAAACATATATCTAAAATAATCTAACTCAAAAATAGCTCTGAAACAACAAAAAACTTGACAAGATTACAGAGAAGTGTCGATTGATGCAAGATGATTGATATAAGTCGATCGGTTGCAGAGATGTATCTATTGGCATAAGATAATCGGTTGCAAAGATGTGTTGATTAGTTACAAAGGTGTTGATTGACATTAGTCCATCGATTGTAGGGATGTGTCGATCGATATTAGTTGATTGGTTGTAGAGGTGTTGATCGACATTACTTATCTATTTCAAGGATGTGTCGATCAGTATAAGTCAATCGATTGCAGAGGTGTCGATCGATAACATCCTATCAGTTGTAGGGATGGTCTATCAACATTATTCTATCATTTATAAAGGTGTTGATCGATATTAGTATATCAGTTGTAGGGACGTGTTGATCAACATTAGTCGATCAGTTTCAGAGGTGTCGATTAGCATCATCCTATCGATTACAAGGACAATCAATCAACATTAGTCTATTGGTTTCAAAGGTATCAATTGACATTAGTCTATCAGTTATAGGGATGTGGCAATCAATATAAGTCTATCAGTTGTAGAGGTATTGATCAACATTAGTCTATTGGTTGTAGGGACATGTCGATCGACATTTGTCTATCGATTGCAGGGATGTGTCAATCAAAATTAATCTATCATTTGTAGAGGTGTCGGTTGGTATAAGCTGATCAGTTGTAGGGATGTTTCGATTAGCATAAGTCAATCAGTTGTAAAGAAGTGTTTGTCGATATAAGCTTATTGGTTGAAGAGCAGTGTTTATCGGCACAAGGTTACAAAGACACATTTATCAGCCTAAGTCGATCGATTGCAGAGAAGAGACTGTTAGTAAAAGTTGACCAGTTGTAGAGGCATATCTGTGGCCCGACCCATTGTAGAAGTGTGTCAATTGGCATAGAGCTATCGGTTACAAAGGATTCATGACTAAAAATCGATAGAGTATTCTTCTTACATTGTTCTTCTGTCGAAAGCTCTTTTTCTTTAGTTTCATAGGCAATTTAGGTGAACTATATGCAACTATGGTAGAAAACTATCAATGTCATCTAGTTGTGTGTTAGGAGCATTTCTCTTGTTAGAGACTGCTTCTTGTCTCTTAGAGTATGTTTCATAATTCATAGGAAGTGTAGAAGCACTATCTACAACTATGGTCGATAAGTATCCATGTCATGTTGTGTGTTAGAAGCATTTTCTTGTTAGACTACTTCTTTCTAGACTACTTCTTATCTTTTAGATGTTATTCTATAGGGCAGTGTAGGTTCATCTTAAGGGATGTCTACTATTTTCCTTTAATTTCATATACATTTCCTAACATCTTAAGATTTTTCTTTACAGATGCAATGTCACCTACTGAATATGGAAATAAGGGAGACCAATATTCTTGTAAAAAGACAATTCTGAAATATTTTACACAAATATCAAAATGTAGTGAGGCATCAAGTCTATAGATTCTACACAACATGCAGGTACAAACACCTTTTACCATAAAATTTTTAATATTTTTTAATTCTTAAATATAAAACCTTTCTTTATTAATAGATTAATGGTTGTCTACTTATCTACCTCTTTTTAAATGCTTTGTAAAGCTGTATTCTATTATTTATTTAAAATAGTACCTTTTTTACTTCAAAAAATGATAGAGAACAACAAATATTGAATGCAGTAAACATTGTCGACCCTGATGTGCATTCACTCGAAGATATTCCAGAATATGAGATGGGACCACATGATAATTTTCCTAATAATGACATTCAACAACCACTTCAGGAGATTTTAAATTTAGACACATCAACCGAAAAAGAAAATGATAGTACAATTAAAATGTAGACCTCTGGGGAATCTTGTAGTCAAAAATCTAAACATCAAAAGATAAGTGAATGGACTATTAGAAGGGATTTTAAAAATGAATGGGCATGGTTATACCCATTTATTGAGCAATATGAGAAATTGAATGTGTGTAAATGCATTATTTATACATGGAAGCTGGGAAAGGATCATTTATTGCAAAATAAGAAAGACACAATAGAAAAACACTGTGGAAAATTTTACATCAAAGAAATACGAAGTGATGGAAAAATTAATAGATTTCATAGGTGGAAGGATGCATCAGAATGTGTGCATGTGAGATATGCACTTGAATATGAAAAAGCAATGAAATAACAACAAAATCTCATTGAGAAGGGTCGAAAAATAGAGGCACACTTTAAAAAAATTAATAAGATTGTATTAGCCTCAAAGAAATTACAATTTTCTATTGTATATAGTATTCTAAAAAAGGTCTATCCATGTTTGATTTTGTTGATTTTAAGGAAATACTTCAACTAGCCAATGTACAAAACCTTACCAGTTCACATTGGTCAGATTGAAGTGGTTGGGAAATGGTAAAATGTCTATCATTGGTTGAGAAGGAAGACCTGAGAGATAATTTGAAACAAGACAAATTTATTTCACTTTCCATTTATGAGGTAACAATTGTTGACAACACATATTGGATTTGCATACATTTTTACACATTCAAAAATCATTTGAGATAACATTATTTACTAGAACTACATAATATGATTGAAAATTGTAATGCGAAAAATATTTATAATGTTGTTGTAACTATTTTAAAGGATATTTTTGGAATAGATGAAAAGGAAATTGCCACAAAGTTAATTTGTGTTGGAGCTGATGGTGTGGCTACAATGCAAGGACAAAGGAATGGTTTTTGTGTTAGGCTTCAGACATCAATTTCCCCATATGTGATTCCTATTCATTGCATGACTCATCGAATGAATCTTGCATACAAAATTGTGAGCAATTTTGATAATGTAGCTAGAGTGGAAGAACTCATCCGCGAAATACACTCATAATTTTCATGCAATCCAAAAAGGTTTGCAAAGTTTCAATAGTTTTTTCCAGTTGTAAATAAAGGTAGAAAAATGTTAAAAGATGTGGAAACCAGGTGGATTTCATTGTTTCTTCTTGCAAAAAGGGTATTTTAAAAATATCAATCCTTGGTTGGGTTTATGTATGCACATTGTAGGGATGTTGACAAGGTAAAATATTTGCTTTTTCATATGACTGACTTGGAAACTCTTCTCACATTATGTGGTATTCTTCCATTGTTACAAGAAATGAATTCTTTGATTAAACTTGCACAGGAAAGGGCAATTTATATTATCGATTTCATGAGGATGAGAAAACAAATATGTATGATTATTGATAGGATTTATTTATTTGGAAATTTTTTTGAGGATCCCAATTTTGATAGTTGGAATACATTAGTTAATGTCAATGATCCGAACAACTTTTTAAAGTTCAACATCAATGATAATATTTGTATTGCTATCCATGGAAAAATGATTCTTGTATATCATTTTGAAAAGTGATTAGATACACTAACATATGATGTTGGACAAGTGCCCGTTACACATTCCAAATTCAATGATGTTTTGGATAGCACTAATAATAAATTGAAAATAATTGCAAATATATTAACAAGTGAAATAAGAGATTGTTTTAAGAGATGTGACACTTGAGGCCATGGCTATTGTAAATTCTATCTTCTGAAATCCTTGTGGTGACCATAGAAGTGAGTTTTTTGTAAAATATATGGGTATTCTTATGACACATTTCTCTAAAAGTGTGGAAATAAATGGTATTGAAATCAATGGAATTCTAAAAAAAGATCTTCTAAGACAAAAATCAACCAATTTTGAAATAACAATGGATAATCAAATTGCACGTTTCAAAAATCCACATGAGACTGGTTCAATCATGCATTTTTGGAAAAAAATGCATCGAATTAGTGTCTTACAAGAAACTACGAGTGAATACTTTATTTTATATGAATTATGTCAGACAATGATTTTGGGATCTGTTGAAGACGAAAGGGTTTTTAGTGCATTATATTTTATTAAATAAAAATTTTGTAACAGGTTGGAAAAAAATTTGAAAAATTGTTTGAGAATGTATGTGTCATCATACGAGGTGGGTAAGTTTCCCTATGATAGAGCGTTGACATATTGGAAGTCCCTAGCGAAAAGGAGAGGTCTCACTAATACTGTTGATAATGACAAAAATGATTCAACTTGGAGTGATGATGAGATTATGGAAATGCAAGATTTACAAATGATTCTCGGTTCTTTTGGAGAAGTCAATAAAGCTTTGTATCAGATTCCAGAAATGTAAAAATTTCAATGATTATATGACAAATTCATATAATCTATGATTTTTCAGATTTGAAATCATTTGTAAAATTTTAGTGATTTGAATAAATTCATATTATCAATGATTTTCCATATTTTTATTTATTGATAAAAAGTCTAGATTATAGAGTACAACTGAGCTTCCAACTAGGACTCAAATAAAAAACTAAACAGGCTAAAACCACTAGACTAGAATGACACCCAAAAAAGACAACAAGAACAAACCACATTAAGTCTGTACATCCTTGTGGATCAACTCCTATAGGCGTTGAGAGTCCCCAGATGAGAGACTCTCCCAATTATCGATACTCCAAGGATCCAGTAGCTCAGAAGCCCTTTTGGCTAGGTAACTAGCAACCACATTCCATTCCCTTGGAATGTGTACAAAGGATATAAATTTGAACTCTTCACTCATTTTGAGAATTTGAACGGCTAAAGAGGCCAACTGCCAATTAACTTCCTCCATAATTTTACTGTTTAAAATATTAACCACAATTTGAGAGTCAGACTCGTAGATAATCCTATGCTAGCCAAGAGAAAACCCCTTTCGCAAGGCCTCAAGAATTGCAAGAGCTTCCATAAAATTGTTGGAGTGAACACCTTTATAAATGGAAAATAAAAAACTGACACCACCAGTAGAATATCTCCCAACACCGCCAATGCTAGCATGTCCAAGATTACCCCTAGATGATCCATCAATATTAACATTTTAAAACTCCTCTAGGGAGTGGCCTCCACCTACCATCTCTACTAACCTTCTTGCTGAGCTGAGGAACCCTACTAGGGCTAGAAGAGTTCACACCATCTCCAAAGAGACCAAGGGCTTGCTGTACCTTCTTCTCCCTAGAATCTAAAAGAGGGTCCACATAAAATTTGCTATGTATGGTTTCCTGAACCATATACAGGATCCTTTGCTAGATCTATTGAACAACCAAATAACTACCCTAAAATATGCATTGGTTTCATTCGAGCCAAATTTTCTACATGATGTAAGAAGGACCCAAATTCCAAGCCACCCGAAGGAAGGGGGCCTTGGCCGAAGGTCTGCCTAGACTACTCCAAAAATCCACTAGGGATAGCAAATGAAAACATGTATGGTTCCAGGCACTCCACCAACGGTGCCAAATGTCTCTGGCAAAGGAGCATTGGAAAAATAAATGAGAAGAGTCATCATCATTCTTACTGCAAAGGACACAAAAAGAGGGACCATGAAATCCCCTCTTCCTCACATTATCCCAAGTGAGGCATTTATTACGAGCTACCAACCATAGAAAGAAGTTATATTTTGGCCAGGAAAATTTTTTTCCACACCTTTTTCCACCAAGTGATAGGAAGACTCCCATAATTTTTCTTATCAAGAACCTGATAACCATAGGCTACCGAGTAGGTTCCCTTAGGATCAGGCTTCCAAGACAAAATATATTTACCCCTCAATGAAGAACAAGACCTCCCCATAAGAATAAGAGCAAGCACCTCTCTGTCCTTGGCCAGTCCCCCTAGGGCCATTCTTGCGGATATTTCCACCTGTACATCTCCATATTTCCAAAAGACTAGATTTTTTTAAAGTCCTCCACATGAGACCAGCCTGCTTCCAAGAAAAAAATGCTTAGGGAACATAACCTAGGATATTGATTCAATATAGGAGGGTGGCCATCCCAAGAATCCTCCCAAAAAAGAGCATTTGATCCCTGATTGCAAATCCAAAACAAACCCTACTTGATTAAATTAGCTCCTCTTTTCAGAGTGTCCTAGATAACATAACCTTTCCCAACCAAGCTAACTCTAGGGATCTCAGCCTCAAAAATACCTCTCAAGTATTTACAAGATAATATTTTAGCCCAAATCTTATCTTGAGAGGTACACCATCTCCAATAAAGTTTTGTAGCCAAAGCCTACCCAAAAAGAGTTATCTATCGCAACCCAAGGCCTCCCTATTGCATCGGCCTACATATAGAATCCCACCTAACCAAACTTCATTTAGATTAATCAAGTTTTCCAGACCATAAAAACTATCTTGACAAATCATCCATGTTCTTGATGAAGTGAGAGGGAGCTATTTGTACAAAATATCTATAAATAGGTAAAGCTTGAACAACATATTTTAAAAGAAACACTCTACCTGCAGTGGATAGCCATCTGAAAGTCCAGTGATTCACCTTGCTTCTAAACTTATCAAGCATAGACTACCAAGAATATATAGGTAGAGGATGAGATGAAATTGGAATACCAAGATAAATGGAGGGGGGAGTCCCAACCTGGAATCTTAGAATGAGAGAAATCCTGGCTTGAATAAGAGGAGGGGTATTGAAGAAGAAAATAGAAGACTTGTCCACATTAATCAACTATCCAGAAGCACCAAGATATATGTCAAGAGACTGTCTAATATTTCCAAATTCCCTGATAATGGCAACTCCCAAAAAAGTAGTATCATCAACAAATTTAAGGTGGAAAAGATGTAGCAAACTACTATCACACTTCCACCCCTGAATGAGACCCTACATGACTTGAGACTTGAGCAATATTCCCAACCCTTTCGCCATAATGATAAACAAATAAGGAGATAAAAGATCTCCTTGGATCAATCGCCTTGAGGCCTCAAAAAGCTCTGATGGATCATTATTAACAAGAGCAAAGAATGAGGAAGAAGAAACACAACTCATCACCCATCTAATCCATTCCTCCTCAAATCCAAAAGCAGCAAGAACTTTTTGAAGAAAGGACCATCTGACCCGATCATAGGATTTGGCCATGTCCAACTTAATGAACATAATTTTCTCCTTAGAAATTTCCATCGAGTGAATAGATTCTATAGAAATAACAACCCCATCCAAGATTTGTCGACCAAAAAAAAACCCTCCTTGCTCCTCAAAGATGATTTTGCTCAACCATATCTTTAGCCTCTCAACAATAATTTTTGTGATGATCTTATACACAACATTGTAGAGAGCAATAGGCCTGAACATATCCAAGGAATTTTCTCCCTCTTTTTTGGGTATAAGCACCACAAATGTAGCATTTAGGGCCCTTAGCATCTGTTTTTTCTTTTGGGATTCATTGACCACCTACAAAAGATCAAATTTGATTAAATACCAAAACTCTTGATAAAACTCAATTGGGAATCCATCTGGGCCTGGGGATTTTCCTTTTTCATATTGAATACAACATTTTCCAACTCCTCAAGGGAAATTGGACCCATCAAGTGCTCATTCATATCTCTAGAAATAATCGATGGAATACAATTTAGAATAAGCTTTTCATTCTCATCATCTAATAGGGAGTCTTCCTTGAAGAGAGAGGAAAAATACCTCTTAGTATATTCTAAAATATCCTTGAAAGAAGAGAGCAGGGCACCCTGAGAATTCACAAGAGAGGTAATTAGGTGACCATTATGAGAGCCTTAACTAATTTATAAAAGAATGTTGTGTTCCTATCCCCTTCCTGAAGCCAATATACTCAAGATTTCTGTTTCCAAAAACTTTCTTCCATTAGTTCCCATTCAACAAGGTCTTTCACAGCCTCAGATTCCTCAACAAGAAGCTCCTTCGTGAATCCCTGATCTCTAATATTCCTTGAAGCTTCTTCTATTCTCCTAATTGCTACCAGATTAGCCAAGGAAAGGTTCCCAAAATTTATTCTATTCCATCTCTTAAATTTATGTTTTACAAATTATAGTCACTTCATAAAGGAATACATAGCGGTGCCATGAGGAGGTTTGCCAATGGTCCACCAGCCTTGCATGAAATCATGAAGCTTAGTATCGAAGCCACATAAGTGAAAACTTAAAGGAGGGATTCTTTTTTAGCCCTAAATCCAAAGCAGAGAGTTTTATAGGCCAATGATCATATCCCCTACCCTCCAGAATCACATAACTAGCACTTATGTTATTACCCATCCAATAACTGGTTATCAAAAACCTATCCAGTCTCTCTGAGATGGAAGCTTCCCCACACCTTCTATTATGCCAAATAAATATCCCATTATCTGGCTTTATGTCAACCAATTTTAGGGCTTGGATATGAGCACTAAAGACAGAAGAAAAATGCTTGAGACAGTCCACCCCACCACGTTTCTCCTTCAGACAAGTAATAGAGTTGAAGTATCCAACCAAAATCCATGGGTACAGGGGAACCAAACTTCTCACAAAGCAAATGTGCTTCCACAAATTCACTTTACCATTGTAATCAATAGAGCATACACATTTGTAAGTAGGATGGTTTCACCAAATTCATTATCATGCCCGACCATTGAAATAGACCATCTACTAGAAATACAAGTAAGAGGGGATATCTTAACTGGATCCCATAAACAAGCGACGCCACCAACATATCCACATGCACCAATACACTGGCATTGTCCCCTTCTCCACAACTTGAGAGCAATATTTAACATACTATCAATAGCCAATTTAGTCTCCTAAATAAACACCACACCTAGAGAATGCACATGAACCAAATCACAAACAACCTTTTGTCTGGGGATGCTGTTCAACCCCCTTACATTCCATGAGAGGATAATAATTTTTAGGGGTTATAAAAATGGGAGTCCAATGTTCTCACAAAGATTGAATCTACCAAAGTCTCCCCCATTAACTTAATTTTATCCTGATCCTTCTTTTGACCCACCTTCATATTCTTATCCAAAAAACATTTTTAATTATTTTCTACTGCAATCCCAACACCGTAGGATTTTTGCAGTCCAAGGATGACTGCATCAGTGCCTGAGTAGGAGAGGGCATAACTAAATATGTACCACTTTCTAAAATAGTTTCCCTTATAGGGCTAGACCCATCCATGTCCCCTATACTCATATCCAAAGCCCTTTGTTCTTCATTTAAACCCCCTAGATCTAATTCCTTAAGTTCCCCCTCAAGAAGAGACATCAGATTCAGCCTTGTTATATTTTCATCAGGTAGCGACGTTTCAGGTATCTCCATGCACTGATTAGGATCATCTAATATTTCAAAATGGTTGAGTAGAGCATCTGGCTGGCTATCCTTAAGGTCTTTGTTTGCCCTTTGTCCTTTGTTTCGGGATTTTATCGAAACAAAAACTTCCTTATATCGTTCCCCTTCATTTATCAGGGCTTTTCCTTTATCCAAAATTTGTCTAGACCGAGATGGCCTAGGATTTGAAGCCACAGGTGGGATAAACTTAGGGAATTTTCTTTGCAGATGGCCATATTCATGACAAGTCCAATAACAAAATAGAAGAGCTTCATAGTCAAGTTTTTGAACCCCTGTAGTTGATCCAAATTGTATTTCAATAGAATTTGGAATAGGATGATTTAAGTCAATTTCAACACAAATACGAGCAACATAGATTACCTTTTTATCAATTGTATGTTGTGATGGTCCAACCGACTTTCCCAAGTAGAAGGGCAATCTTATGCAAGATATCAGTTCTCTAGAATTCCAACGAAAGCCATGGAAGCTGCACCCATACTTGAACCCGCCACAGCCACTCCTCTAATTGGTTGAAACCCACATGCCAGGGTTTAATATGTTAGGAGTAAAACTCAAGGGATTATATTATTGATATAAATGGTTAAAATATATAGGCATAAGCCTATATTCAACACATGACACTTGTCAAGAGAAACTGACAAGTGTCAAGGTGAAGGCATAGTGCACTTTAACTCTAACATTCCCCCTTAAAGTGCACTATCCTAACTAAAGAAGAAACAAAACAAGTCAACATTAGGTAACATTCCCCCTTAATGTTGACTTCTCTAAAACAACCTATAATCCTCGCTTATTGCTGATTTTGTCTAGGCTCGTGATCTGTGCTCTTGGATCTCCAACTATGAATAATGCTAGATTCACTGTGTATACATATCGGTCTGTTGCCTCAGGGTCAGCCACTTCCACGGGTCTGTCGCCACTAGGTCAGCAGTCTAAGTGCCTCAAGGTCATCATGGGTGCCTTAGGGTCAGCCACTTCTAGGTTTGTTGCCTCTGTAGGTCATCCTCATAGGATGTTGCCTCTCGTAGGTCACTAACTAGATTCACCACGTGGTGAACTCAATCTAGAAGGTTTCGGTCTCTGCCAAAAATGCACCTAATACAAAGGAAAAATGAGCCATATAAGAGTGTCAGTTTCTATCGAAAATGCACTCAATACAATAACAAAATAGAAGAGCTTCATAGTCAATTTTTTGAACCCATGTAGTTGATCCAAATTGTATTTCAATATAATTTGGAATAGGATGATTTAAGTCAATTTCAACACAAATACGAGCAACATAGATTACCTTTTTATCAATTGTCTGTTGTGATGGTCCAATCGACTTCCCAAGTAGAAGGGCAATCTTATGCAAGATATCAGTTCTCTAGAATTCCAACGAAAGCCATGGAAGCCACACCCATAATTGAACCCGCCACGGCCACTCCTCTAATTGGTTGAAACCCACATGCCAGGGTTTAATATGTTAGGAGTAAAACTCAAGGGATTATATTATTGATATAAATGGTTACAATATATAGGCATAAGCCTATATTCAACACATGACATTTGTCAAGAGAAACTGACAAGTTTCAAGGTGAAGGCATAGTGCACTTTAACTCTAACATTCCCCCTTAAAGTGCACTATTTTAACTAAAGAAGAAACAAAACAAGTCAACATTCGGTAACATTCCCCCTTAATGTTGACTTCTCTAAAACAACCTATCATCCTCGCTTATTGCTGATTTGGTCTAGGCTCGTGCTTTGTGCTCTTGGATCTCCAACTGTGAATAATGCTAGATTCACTGTGTATACATATCGATCTGTTGCCTCAGTGTCAGCCACTTCCACGGGTCTGTCGCCACTAGGTCAGTAGTCTAAGTGCCTCAAGGTCATCATGGGTGCCTTAGGGTCAGCCACTTCTGGGTCTGTTGCCTCTGCAAGTCATCCTCAGAGGATGTTGCCTCTCGTAGGTCACTGACTAGATTCACCACATGGTGAAATCAATCTAGAAGGTGTCGGTATCTGTCAAAAATGCACCTAATACAAAGGAAAAACGAGCCATATAAGAGTGTCGGTCTCTATCGAAAATGCACTCAATACAATAAAATGAGCCATAGATCAAAATAGGAGGAGAGAAGAAGAAAAGAAGAGAATATTCTAAAGTGTCTTTGTCTGTAGTCTTCAGAAGTAGATCCGAAAACAACCTTGGATAGAGTCTAGGGTGTATTTTTCTGTAGTCCCTAGTATAAGTGTCCTTATGGTGACCATGTCATCCCATCGAAATGCATGGGTAACCAGCCATTGCATTTGCCAAGTGTATAGAAAAGATCACTAGTTACAAGGATCACATATAAAATTACCTTGGGAGTGTCGGGTTCAACCGAGAGTGCACTCCAAGGTAGAAAAAATTTGAGGCTAAAAAATTGAATTGAAATAGCCTCAAAATTACAATATGACACCACCATTGTGTCCGTCATGGAAAAACATTTCCAACGACTATATATACCCCTATATTCCACCATTAAAGGAGCCTTCATCATGTGGAAAAAAAATATCATGCCTATCTAAGGCAGCAAAATAAACCTCAGGAATATCATATTCTTGGCATCACACTGTGGCGGAATAAAAGATCTTGAGTACCCATCAAAGAGATACCCCTAGATGATAACAAATGGACATTCTTCATACAAAGTGGATCCTCCATTTCAATAAAATAAAGGCTAAAAAATAGCCTCACGCATAATTTCCCAATGCCCCATACATGAATTTAATAAAATGTTCCCTCCAATATATTAAAAATTGTCCCTTCAAAAAATTTGAAATTTATATTTTGCTCATGAAATGACAAAATAAATAATAACCATGATCTCGTGGCACTGTTTGGTGAGGAGTTGCGGCAAGCATGCATCCAATTGACCTTCTACTGGCACACGAATGTCAAAATCTGACATGGACCCCACGTGGGACTGAAACATCTGAATCACTACACCACTGCTCCACCTGAACTGTCAGCTTTATGGGGCAGATAACAACCTGGCATTGTTTTCGGACTCCCACTATGAACTGCATCAAACTGGTAGAAAATCACACTGCAACTACAGTCATATAAAACGAACACTCGGACACTTCTCTTCATGTCCTCCATCTACAGTTGCATGTTCAGGTTGTACAACACCTATACCAGCATCTTCGAGAAGAGCCTCCCGTTCACCATGGTTATTTCTGTTGCATATACAGGGCCACCTCACTCGTCGTAGATAGCTTCAGCTTGCTGCATGTGAACTGGCACATCACTACATAACTTCCACAATCCAATGTCCCACCTTCTTCTGGTCTCATAAAAGTTAGATCAGAAACCACTGCCACCATACATGCCACGACGACGCTCCAACGTGGCTAATCGTGTGCAAAATGCCATCATTTATCCGAATCTTCCATGACCGTTATTTTTTATCATGAACCTCCCGGAGCTTCGTCAGGTTCAAAGACACAGAAAATCTGAGCAGCCATGAAATCTTCAGCAAAAATTACACAGGCCAATTGAATGTGACTGCGCTCAGAAATATACAGGTCCTTTGTCATGACAAATGCACATAGAAAACGATGCACACCAGGTGGAGACATCCAGTTTATGAAACTGTGACTGCGACGGGGCCAAACAATCTTGGGAGTCCAAAGGAGCACTCCAGTTTTCAATTACAGAAGGGGCACTCCACATTTTTCAAAATCAATACCAATAGCAATAGCGCATCCTTCCATTTTCGAGGCGAAGGGCATCAGCAATAGTGTCGAGCAGTCCAAAAAAAATAGTAAGCTTGTCAGAGTCTGGAATCTCTGCTTCGAGTATGGCGCTGGACCATGCATCGAAGATCTTCGTCGATAGAAAATAGGCACCAGATATGCTGCTCCCAGAACTCTTGCTTGGAGCTTGGCACAAATCACGACTGCAGCTAAAAAAAAACTTTGCATTTGGGCTTGGAGTTGTGCATCGTCTGGATTGCTAGCAGCCTACTCAAAAAGGCATTTCAGGGAACTTGAACAAAGAGCCACCTCCCCAGCCAACATCTTCACTTGCTCTAAGAAGATCCATCTGATCGGCCATTGTTGTTCCCGTTGGAGGTGGCATTCACCCGCAAACTATTGCACTGAAAAGGTCTCCAGCCCATGTTCGTTCTGGAAATGAATCAATGACAGGTCCCATTTCATCCACCCTATGACTGCTTGAATTTCTTCGGCTATGAATCAATGACAGGTCCCATTTCATCCACCCTATGACTGCCTGAATTTCTTCGGCTAGCCTTCTTGGTTGACGATGATAGCTAACAACATCAATTTAAACGTGCCTCCAGTGGTGGCCAGGTAGCCTCCCAACATCGTCTGATAGCAAAAATTCGATTCCCAGACATGCTACATGCATTAAGTCATTCAGAAACTTAATTTCAGCGCTAAATTTATCCTGTGGGGTAGAAACTCTCTCTGATGCCCGAGCCTTCTTCAAATTTAAAAAACCTAAAAAAAAAATTCTGAAAAAAAAAAAATTCCCAAATTTAAATTTTTACCATCTGGTTTCTAATCCATCAAATGATGGAGAGCATACTCCCTCGGTAAAAAATTAAAAAAAAATATCAAGGGAGGGAGGATTTCCATGAGGAAAATCCCCCCTCAAGGGGTTTCATAGGGCAGGGAAAGCCTGGTCTGATACCAAATGTCAGGAGTAATCAAACTGAAGGGATTATATTATTGATATAAATGGTTACAATATATAGGCATAAGTCTATATTCAACACATGACACTTGTCAAGAGAAATTGACAAGTGTCAAGGTGAAGGCATAGTGCACTTTAAATCTAACATAATAAAGAGTCCCACTTGGTTATAGAAATAAGGAACCCCTTCAAATGCTTTGTTACGATCTGCAATACAAGAGAAAACTACCATAAAATAGCTATTCACACTCAGCATCACCTCCACATCACCTTTAAGATTCCAAGTTTTCCTGACCCAAGCCTCCACAAAGGGGAGAGAAATTCAGATGCCCGAAAATTTACCAATAAGGGCATGTTTGGTTAGATACTCCACATATTCTGCCATCGAGTCTGGTTGAACCACTAGAACTGGCCTGGCTTCTCATCATTCCAAACATCCATTGTTCTTTAACAAGCGATTCACGACATGCACTAGAAAATCATGTTCCTTCTAGTCATTTTTAGATGAAAAAACATCACGAGCATGCACTCTCTGTGCCGGAATCGATGCCATCACGACATTCCTCCAATTTTTCAGACCTCCTCCAGAACATCAATGATTTTTTGTATTTGATATCATTTATAAATGTCAATTATTTGAATAAATTCAAATTATCAATGATTTTTCATATTTGATTTGTTGTAAAATTTTAGTTATTTGAAAAAAATCATATAATCATTCTATTTTCAATGATTATGCATGTTTGCTTTTTAATGATATGGATTGTCTATGTTTTCAAAATTTATGATTTATGCTATAGCTTTGAGTAAGCTGAAAATTTAAAAATCATGTATACGTAATGATGCTATGTTATTGAATTAATCGTATATGTTGATAAAATATAGTGATTTTTGCTTTGATTTTAAATTTATGTCTGTATGTATTATTAGTATCATTATTATGTATGATATGACTCTAGAAGTGTTATTAACTTTCATTAGTATCATTAAATTTTATGATTTATGCTTTGTCATTGAGTAAACCTTGCATGCATACATAACTAGTAAAAATTTCTCTACATATGTATGAAAAGTGCATGTAGTATATTACTCTAGTTATGTAAAATGAAAATTTAAACCCATTTATAGATATATCCATTGTAAACTCACTTTGAAATATAAAAATAATATAGCATAATACAAATGACCATATTCATTTTTATACAACAACTATAATGACTATGAATGCACTAAAAATTGAAACCCATGCATAGATATATCCTTTGTAAACTCACTTTGAAATATAAAAATAATATAGCATAATACAAAATACCATACACATTTTTATACAACAACTAGAATGACTATGAATGCACTAAAATTGAAACCTATGCATAGATATATCCTTCATAAACTCACTTGAAATATAAAAATAATATAGCATAATGCAAATGATAATACTCATTCTTATACTACAAGAATGACTATGAATAAACTGAAATTTAAACCCATGCATAGATATATCATTTGTAAAATCATTTGACAATTGAAATATAAAAACAACATAGCATAACATATGGAAATTGAAATTTAACCCCTTCATTAATATCTCCATCGTAAACTAACATTGAATATGAAAACAATATAGAATAATAATAAAAAAAAACACTTTTCTATACAACAACAAGAATGAATTTGAATAAACTAAAAATTTAAACCCATGCATAGATATATCCTTCGTAAACTCATTTAAAAATTAAAATATAAAAACAACACAGCAGAATACACAAGACAATACTCATTTTTATATCACAACATGAATAACTTTGAATAACATGAAAATCTAAACCTATGCATATATATATTCTTCGTAAAATCAAGCATATTTGAAACACCATAACACTCAAGATATGAAAATAACACACAATTATAAATTTAAATAGTGTAATAGTAAAATAATAAAAGCAAGTATCTTATTTTGAAATGAAAACATATGAAATGTCATAAAATAGTCTTTTCAAAATATCAAATTTTGAAATTCAATTTCATGCTTCAAAATATTTTTCTCCTTCCACCACTCCTTTTGCCTTTTCAATGAATTCCATAGTCTCCATAGCAATAGATCCTCCCTCATATTTCCCATGTTTAGATCCTTTTTCCTCATCCACTACTTCCATGATTTTCACATTCTGCATTCCAATGGCTCTTCCCTCGGGTTGGGTAACAATACTATCAATTGCTCTAGAATTGAAAATGATCTTGTCAACATTTTCCAATTCATTGAGAAGGGTGTTTTCTTCTTTTCCAACATCTTTAGATGTTGGAACTTGAACTTCTTTACCCTTATCCTTTAGAAAAATGTTAGGATCCAATCCGTTGTGGATAATGATTTTCCGCAAAATGTTATTTTGTCGAACTACTTCATGTGCTCTTTTTTTCATTGCCATGGAAGTGTTTTGTGAACTCCTTTGCCATCCTAAGATAGTCTTGTAGATTTTGAACCTGCTTCTTGAGATCATCATACTTTATCTGCAAAAAAAAAAAATTTAATCAACAGATAATTACATTTTAAAAAAGAGAACAAATTTTTGAACAAAAAAGTGATTAAGTCAAACCTCAGAAACATTCTTTGCAGCTACAACAACAATAACATTTTTCTTATCACTTGCCCATTCATTGTAATAAGCTTGGGCCTCACCGTTTATGTTCTCCAATATGTTCATAATAAACTTTAAAATTTCATCTGTGTAAGATGTATTCACCTTCACAATGCCAAATTTTACTTGTAGTAGAGCCTCCATATTTTTAGGTTCATTTTCAACAACAAAATTTTTCTCTCTTTTTGAAAAATTATTGTATCGGGAATTAATTTCCTTTATTAACACTTTGTCCTGATACTCCCATTTTTTCATTTCTATTATATATGGAAGTAGTAAATCCTTAATGGTAGATTCAAAATTATCAAAAACCAAATATTTTTTTGAAATATTTAATATTTCATCCTCTAGTCGAGGATGAGCCTGACGGGTGTTTGTTTCCCTGGGAGGAGATTTGCTTGAAAATTCTACTCCTTCATTTCCTTTATCTTAAAGCAATTATGATACTTGAAAAGTAGTGGGTGCATTCTCTTGCAAAAATAAATTTGTATCAAGTGGAACCTCATCCAACCCAACACCAGAAGCTTTTGATATATCCTTAAAATTAAAATTAGCAAGAGAAATATGACCGAATCCTAAAAATGTCTTTGATGCTTCTTTCTCTGAAAATTGTTGTGTTGCTTCTCTCTATGGCCTATATGGAAGAATGTGTTTTCCAACTGAGAAGCATTGACCTCGCATTTGAGGTTGGCGTGGTGGATGAAGGGGCAACAAATCTTGTTGATTCTATTGAATTTTTTTTTGTATGGGAACTTAAAACATAAAAATAAAAATTAGTTATAAAATTTGTGAAGGTAGAAAATAAAAATTAGTTATAAAATTAGATTATGAAAATTGGTTGTAAAATTTGTTATAACACTTACTGGTAGAAGAAAAGACATCTTGCATAGTTGCTAATGCAAATGGAATGTGGGAATGTTTTTTTGAAAATTTTGAAAAAACTTGTATTAAAACAAAGATCAATTACAATATGGGAAGAGACTCTTCCCAGCCGAATTCAGAGAGAACACAAGCTTACAATAGTAGAAGAAGATTTGCAATGGAGCCAAATCTCCTGAACCATTAACTAGCTAGCAGGGGGTCGGCATGGACAGTTGATGCAGCTTGTCACGAAATCGTGACACTATTCTTCTCCTTAGGCCGCGAACATGCAACATGTCATGATATCGCGACACCTTTCCCCTTTGGCCACGAAAAAGCAACATGTCGCGATATCGCGACATTTTCCTCCTTTGGCCGTGAAAATTCAACAAGTCGCGATATCGCGACACTTTTCTCCTTTGGGCACGAAAGTGCAACATGTCGCGATATCGCGACACTTTTCTCTCTCGGCCGCGATGAAGCAACATGTCGCGATATCGCGACACCTTTTCTCCTTTGGCCGCGAAAATGCAACATGTCGCGATATCGCGACACCATTTCTCCTTTGGTCATGAAAATGCAACATGTCGCGATATCGCGACACCTTTTCTCCTTTGGCCGTGAAAATGCAACATGTCACGATATCACGACACCTTTTCTCTCTTGGCCATGAAAATGCAACATGTCACGATATCGCGACACCTTTTCTCCTTTGGCCATGAAAATGCAACATGTCACGATATCGCGACACCTTTTCTCCCTTGGCCGTGAAAATGCAACATGTCACGATATCGCGACACCTTTTCTCCCTTAGCCATGAAAATGCAACATGTCACGATATCGTGACACCTTTCCTCCCTTGGCCGCGACGAAGCAACATGTCACGATATCGCGACAACTTTCCACCCTTGGCCCCGACGAAGCAACATGTCACGATATCGTGACAACTTTCCACCCTTGGCCGCGACAAAGCAACATGTCACGATATCATGACAACTTTCCACCCTTGGCCGATGAAGCAACATGTCACGATATCGCGACAACTTTCCACCCCAGGCCACGACGAAGCAACATGTCGCGATATCGCGACAACTTTCCACCCTTGGCCGCGACGAAGCAACATGTCGCGATATCGCGACAACTTTCCTCCCTTGGCCATGACGAAGCGACATGTCATGATATCATGACAACTTTCTGCCCATGACCGCGATGACGCAACATGTCGCGATATCGCGACAACTTTCCTCCAGTGACCGCGACGACGCAACATGTCGCGATATCGCGACAACTTTCCTCCAGTGACCGCGATGGCGCAACATGTCACGATATCATGACAACTTTCCTCCCTTTGCTTTTTCTTTGATCATTGGCTCAAGGACCTTTCCAGACCCTGTCTAATCACCTCATCCTCAATATCCATGTCACTGTGCAACTGAACTCCAACCTCCTTTTTCGCACCCATCTTAGCCAGAAAGTCAGCCGCTTTGTTCAAATCTCTACTCGCATAAACTGGGATCACGTCCTCCAATTCCTTCCATAATTCTTTAATTTGGGTAACAAGAGCCCTCAACCTCCAAGCTTTCAGATCAAAGTTCCTCATGCAGTCTAGAGCTCCAACCATTATTTGCGAGTCTGATTCAAGAATAATCCTGCGGTGGCCATGTTTCACTGCCCAAACAGAAGCAGACTTGATGGCAATGGCTTCGGCTTCATTGTTAGTGGATCTTCCCAGGCCTTGCAATTCCCAATAGAGCACAGTCCCAGCATGGTTTCGGCACACCACTCCAATTTCGGCTCTACCCGGATTGCCTTTTGCAGCTCCATCAGTATTGATTTTAATCCAACCTTCAGGGGGAGGTTTCCAACAATTTTTGTCCTGTCCCTCTTGCAGTTCAAGGCGTTCTTCCATAGCTCCAATGTCAATTTGAGCTTCCTCCTCAGCATGAACAGCCACAGTTTCGGTAACCTTGCTCCAAATGGTCTGCCAAACCCCGTCTAGAGCAGTAAAAGTTTCTCTAAAAATTTTGGCATTTCTTTCCAGCCATACTTGCCACCAGATAAAGCTTAAACCGAGCTCCCAGCCAAAACGAAGAGCTTTAGATTTGAATCTACCTTTCTGCCATTTTGCCCAGATATTCATCCGGTTCAGGTCACCACTTACTTGAATTTTAAAGTAAGCAAACCAACGCAACCAAATCTGTCGGGTGAAAGGGCAACCAAACAGCAAATGGTCAATAGTTTCCTCGCTCTTGTAGCATAGTACACATTGAGAAGGGCCGATGATACCTTTTGATCTGAGATTATCAAAAGTGAGGATTCCATTGTGCATGCACTGCCAGGCAAAAAAGTTAACTTTCGGCCAGCCTTTAGAGTGCCAGATTTTCCTCCAGTCCTCAACCTGAAAAGTATGAGGGGGGGCTCTGGGAGAATGTTGTCATATCCGTCCTTTACTGTATAGACGCCAAGACTCCCAAAGCCCCAGGCTAATTCATCCTCCACGTCTCCCCCTGTAAGAAATATTTCTGTCAAAATTTTAGTCATGATGGGAGTCAAATCCGGAGGGATTGAAATGGGCCACTCATCCAACTTCTTGAACTGCTTAAACTTACACTCCCCCAGCTGAGTAGTTGTGAAATAACTTTCAATACGGATCCATCCCTTGGCTTCAATGGCTGCTTTTATTGGCTGTAATTCTAGAAATTCAGCAATGATGGGTGGGAACTGATCCCAAGAATCTGTCCAAAAATGAGCCTTCTCCCCTCTTCCCACTTTCCAAAATAAGCGGTCTTTAACAACCTGAGACCCTAACTTGAGAGCCTGCCAAACTAGGGACCCAGTACCATCCAAGGGGATGCGAGCTACATCGATTGGGTTGGCCTGTCCCAGGTATTTTCTAGTTAGGATTCTACTGAAAAGGGAGGTGGGTTGGGAGATCCATCTCCAGTACAGCTTTCCAGCCAAAGCTTTATTATTCAGCTTAGATTTTCTCAAACCCAGACCTCCTTTAACCTTGGGCTGGGTAACTTTGTCCCAGCCCACTAAGGCCCACTTTCTCTCTCCCTTTGCTCCTTCCCATAAAAACTTTCTAGCCATCCTGTCCAACTCTTTCCATATTGTAATCGGGGCAGCCAGGATAGAGAATTTGTAAATTGGCATGGCTTGAATGATTGACTGTAAGAACGTTAATCTGCCACCATAACTTAACCACTTGTGAGACCAGTGATTAATTTTGTCCTTGATACACTCCAGTAGATTCCTCCATGTGTCTAATTTTAGCTTCTTAAAGTGCAAGGGGACCCCCAAGTAAACCACTGGGAGAGAAGTCCTTGTGAATCCCAGGATTTCTAAAATTCTGTTATGAAGCCTTTGCTCCAGATTAAAAAAAACCACTTTGGATTTCTTGTCATTAATGACCTGTTGAGTAGCCCTGAGATAGACATTAAGAGTATCCCTAATCATTCTTGCTTCCCTGAAGCTGGCCACTCCCACCAAACCAGTGTCATCCACAAACTGCAGGTGCGTTAAAACTTCGTCACCCACCCTGATACCCAATAATCTACCTTGTTGTCTTCTCCTCAAGAAAAGTCTGCCAAGACCTTCAACCAAAATGAGAAAAAGATAAGGAGAACATGGATCCCCATGGCGCAGTCCCCGAGTAGCTCCAAATGGTTGCGAAGGAAGGCCCTTGATTAGCACAGAGTAAGTCGGGGTAGAGACACAACTCATGACCCACTCTATCCAAGTCTGAGAGAAACCAAAGGCTGCCATCATTTTAGCCAGGAAACTCCATTCAACCCTGTCATAAGCCTTTGACATGTCCAGTTTTATGAACATCCCTTTATTACCGAAAGTGTGCATTGAATGGATTGCTTCCTGGGCCACAACCACCCCATCCAGAATCTGTCGTCCCTCAACAAAACCCCCTTGCTCAGAGGAGACAATGTTGTGAAGAAGAGGTTTTAGGCGCTCAGCCATTACCTTTGTGATTATTTTGTACAACACATTACATAAGGCAATAGGCCTATAATCTGAAATATGAACCCCCTCCTCCCCTTTTGGAATTAAGGTAATGAAAGTGTGGTTTATAGCTTTAAGCATTCTCTTATTTTCTCTGGACTCTTCTACAACAGCCCTTACATCTTCCTCTAAGTAGTCCCAGAAAGCCTGAAAAAACTCAATTGGGAAGCCGTCTGGACCTGGAGTTTTACCAGTGCTCATTCCAAAGACCACAGTTTTCAATTCATCTCTATCAATGGGTTTGAGGAGGGCCTGATTTTCATCCTCAGAAATAACAGCAGGTATGACAGAAATAACTTCATTTTGGGCCTCTACATCTTGTACCACACTTTCCTTAAAAAGCTTAGAAAAATAATCCATAGCATGGGAATGCATACCTGGAAGTGTATCAAAGGAATGACCGTTCTCATCTTGAAGGGCCTCCATCTTATTCATCTGTCTTCGAGCACAAGCAGTCCGATGAAAGAATTTTGTATTTTTGTCCCCTTCTAATAACCAGGTGGTTCTTGCTCTCTGCTTCCAATAGGTCTCCTCCTGGTTGTCAATGTCCTCAACCGCTGTACGCAAGGCATCATCCTCAGCTTTGAGCTGGTCTGTAATTACTCCTTCTCTGAACTATTTTTGGACCTCATCCCATCTGGCCACCAATGGAGCTCTTTGGGCCTGGAAGTCTGTTTTATTAGCACGCCTCCAATACTTCAACTGAGTTTTGACATATTGTAGTTGTTTGTGGATTCTGAACATTGCTCTCCCATAAGCTGGGCGGCCTTCTTCCCACCACTGTGGAATTTTCTCCCGAAGTTCTTCTTTCTGAAGCCAAAAATTCTCAAATCTGAAAGGTTTGTGATGTTGCCCCATCCTAGTCCCGCCTTCCAACAGAATGGGACAGTGATCTGAAACTGGGCCTTCTAAAATCTAAAAATTTATATTCCATTTTACAAACGCCTCCTCTGAAACCAGAAAATGATCTAGCTTAACCTTCCTGCTATGTGGCTCCCACCTTTTATTAGTCCAAGTGTAGTTAATGCCAGGACATTTAATGTCCACTAAGTGCAAAGCCTGGACTTGGGCAATCATGAAACGGTCCCCTGGGTCCAAAAATGGTGTTCCCCCTTCCTGGTCTCTAGAAGATAATTTAGCGTTAAAGTCCCCCGCTATAATCCAGTCTAGATCTTCCCTTGAGGTTCGCATGTTATGCACAACCTTCCACTGCCGCCTCTGACCATCTAGGTTTTGAGACCCATAAAAGTTTGTGATTAGAACGTGTTCCATAGTGACATTATTCCTAAAAAGAGAAGTGAGAACACCCCTCCAGGCAAGATGTTCTATTGCAGACCATTCAAGAGAGTTCCACAGAGTAACAATCCCCCCTGAGGCACCTTGGGCAGCCACATCCATATGACCAACACCCCTCCAAATTTTGTTGACTATTTTGGACATAAGATCTAATGACATCTTAGTCTCCTGTAAAAGCAAAAAATCAGTATTACGATTCTCTAAAAGTCTTCGAACAACAGATTGATGGGTTCTGTTGTTTAAACCCCTCACATTCCATGATTGTATAATCATTGGTTACCCTGGGAGCAATAAGAGTCTATTGTCCTCACCGATCCTCCCGTGATCAGTTTGTCTCCTTGGACTGCTAGCAACTCCTTATTGGATCTTCTACCTACTCCCTGAGAATTGCTATTTTTTGATCTTTTTTCTACCTGGGTTATCCCCAAAGTTGGCCTTTCCCTGTTCTTCTCTGCTATTCCCATGCTGACATCCTGAGATACTGTCTGCTCCTGGTTATGCACTACTAAAGCCCCTGAACACACTGGCTGTGATACCTCACAGAGTTCAACTACCTGCTGTATGACGGGAGGAGATGAGAGAGGGAGTTGCCCGGGAATATTAGAATTTTCCTTATTACCCTCCATGCCCTCCATAGATTGTTCCTCTTCGTCAACCAGTGACTTAAAAATCTCATACCTATTGGCAGGTCTGAGATGGGATTGCTCCTTTCCCTCTTTTTTCTTTGTTCGTATTTTTCTTCTGGGCTGTTCAAAACCCTCTCTCTGAGCTTCCTGGCCCTGAACGGTGCTATTAGAATCTTTATTAAGTGTTGCCTTATCCTCTTTAGGCAGGTTTGGCATTCCTAAAGGGGCCTCCATTTTAGCATTCATATTATTAGGGCAGAAACGGGCCAAATGTCCATGTTTGTGACAAACCCTACATCTAAAGGGTAGGGCCTCATAGTCCAGTTGTTGAATCCAGGAGAGTCCTGCCAATTCAATTTCCATCTCTATCGACAAAGGCTGGCTGAGATCCATCTCCACACATATTCTTGCATACACCGCCATGCTCCCTTCAATTGTGTCTCTGGCAACACCCAGATGTCTTCCAATAGAATTGCCAATCCTTGCCAACACCTGCTCACTCCAGAATTCCATTGGAAGAGCATATAGTCGGATCCATACTTGGGACAACGAGTAGGTTCAACTCGGGGATCGAATCCCACTCTCCATGGTTGAACAAATAGCCCTGTCGGGCCATGATTTTTCTTCTCTGACTCGAAAGCCCTATTTCTATCGGCCAAAGATGAAAAGCTAACAATAAAATATCCATTGCTAATAAACCACAATGAATACTCACCGTGAGGCTCCCAGTTTTGGCGGATCCAAGAGTGCAAAAAATTCAGGGAAGGACGTATACCCATGAACTTGCAGATTAAATCGTGATTAGCTCTGTAAATGACTGATTCTTCAACCATACTTGGCTCGATGACAATTTTTGGCCTGGTTTCGGCCTGCGGCAAACATCCATTCACACGATGTGCTGTCGACCTATTCCCAATAGCCGTGAAGAGCATTTTATATGCCATTTTTTGAGCTTCGTCGTTCTTTGGAGGAGAATTTTCTTTAAACAAATCTGCGTATGAGCTGCTACTCCCTGGAAAAGGAGCCGGAGAAGTCCCCATTGGACCCTCCTGGGGCACCAATCTAGCCTTCAGATCCACCGTACCCCGAAGGCACTTCTGCAATCCAGCTGATGCCCTAGATTTTTTGAAGTTCCAGAAACCCTAGTTCAGAGGAAAAAATCGCCAGAGCTCATTTCCCGCCCAACAACATAGAAGCCTTAATGTGGGAATGTTGTACATATATATATTTTTAATTAAAAACAATAAAAATTTTGTAAAAAAATTGTTTTGGTAGTCATTAAAACTTACTCCCCAAAGATGAATCCTCTTACGCAACTACGCTCATTGGTAGTGGACGTGCAGCCATAGGTGGAGGTTGTTGATGATTAGGAGAACTAGATCTTCCATGTTTCCTTGTTGATATTCTCCTTAGTGGTGGTGTTATTTCCTCTGTAGGTGTTTCAAAGTCTCTTGATTCCTCTGGATTATAACCTTTGATAACAATATCCCGATTTGAAGAGGAAGAGGATGCCCTTTTCTATGTTTGGTATAAAATATTAAAATTATAAAAAGACAAACATATGAAAAATAATTTTTTTTACTTAAATATTAACAAAAAATTACTTGAACCTGTTGTTATGTCATGATCACATTGGCTAGGATTGAGTGCCAAGATGTTGGTACTTGAGTGTTCTGTAAATGATAAAAAGATTCATAAAAAAAAGCACAAATATAGTTGCATGTGCTAATTGTCAATGAGGGTGAAGCATGGGTTATCACGTTCTAGATTTCCAATATGATCTGATGTGAGACATAGTTGTATCAGTCGAATTTGTGGTGTGCAACACAACGGACCAAATACGCTAAGGTCCACATCAAAATTTTTGTTGATCTTCCTTATAGAATGAGTCTGGAAAGGAAGAATTAGCAACATGCCTGAATAAATTTATTTTCAATAGCTGGTATGGTCAAATCCTTCTGGACTTGGTGGACGTAACTACAAAAAAAACAAAATCTATAATGTAAATTAATGACTAGAATTTAAATTCAATTAAACAAAAAAATAGTTATACCTTGAAAATATTTTGACTACACATTGAAGTTGGTCTCCAGGTAGAGTTTATCTTCATTAGTTAATTGGTATTTGGAAGTGATAGGCTCACAACCAGCATGGAACAATGTTTTCAATCTGACGATATCAGAGGATATGAAAGAAAGAACGACATTTTTATTGTCGATGACAAGATTTACCTTTCTCGAATCAATATTATAACCTGCAATGATCTTCTCCAATAATTTAGTATTTGTGTCGAACTACGACATTGAAACTAGACCCTGAAGACCAGAGTTTGCGACCCATGATATGTCGTAACCTGGTGTTGATAAAATTTTTGAAATCAAGGGTAAACCAGGTTTTTAAAATTAATTTTAAACATTCTAGGGTGATAGGGGATGCCATAGGGTTATTTCATTGTGTATGAGAGTGGATATGAAGATACAATGGATGGTATGTAATGAAAAGGGTTCAAACGGGAGGAAAAGGGTTAAAAATCACTTAAAAATTAAGGTAAAAGGTTAAAAACTAAGATAAAATTGGAGGAAGAGGGTTAAAAATGCATTAAAATAGGAGGAAAATGGTTAAAACTATGATAGAAAAGGCAAAAAAATGATTGTTTATCCCTTTATATAGACTTTTCTACATGCAATCAACTCATGGATGGGTGACATGTGGCATCTGCATGCAATCATTTCATGGATGGTTGACACATGGTACATATGCACCATTGCTACTAACTGGGTACTTGACACTATTGCAGTCAATCGTCATACTTGTAACCGATGGATATTCCTGCAACCGATGGATATTCCTACAACCGATCATCATGCCTGCACCCGATAGGCATTCTTGCATTTGATCATCATGCTTACATATAATCGGTATTCCTACAGCTGATCATCATACCTGTAGCTAATAATCATACCTATAGCTAGTCATCATACCTATGATCGATCGACATTCCTGTAGTCGATCGGTTTTCCTGCACCCTATCGACATTCCTGCATCCCATCATCATGTCTGCAACCAATCGACATTCCTACAATCGATCAGCATCCTTGAAATCGATCGATATTCTTGCAACTGATCATCTAATCGACATGTCTAAACTTGATCAACATTCTTGCATCCCATCACCATATATGCAATTGATCGGTATTCCTACAACCGATTGTCATGCCTACAATCAATCATAATACGACATGCCTGTAATCGATCAAAATTTCTATAAAAAATTGTCATACCTATAATCGATCATTATGCATGCAATTGATCATCATGTCTGTAACTGATTGTAATACATGCAATTGATCATCATATTTGCAGGTGATCGTCAAGCCTACAACAGATCATCATACCTACAACCGATTGAAATTCCTGCAATCGATCATCATGCATGCAACTGATCGGTATTATTACAATCGATCATCATGCCTGCACCTGATCGACATACCTACAAATAATCATTATACCTATAATTGATCATCATGAATGTAGTCAATTGTCATGTCTGCAGTCGATAGTCATGTCTGCAGTCGATAGTCATGTCTGCAGTCGATCGTCATGCATGTCTTAGACCGATCATCATAAAGCATAAAGACTAAAAGTCTTTCATGTCAATCTAAAGATTTTAATTTTTCCATACATTTTTAGATTTTGCAAACCAATATTCATAGCCCCCAACACAGAAAAATTTGCCACGGTTTGAAAATTTTTGGAGACAAATAAATGCAATTCACCATGTATACTTCTACATAATTCACCAGGATTCTGATACAATTCACGTTGATTTTATAAATAGATTTTGGGGCTGAATCCTTATGCATAACCCTATTATAAACCACTAGGGAGACATAAGGAGTCCTACAAAACTAAATTAGGGAGCTATAAGAATGTCTACTCCAAGGAACACATTAAATAATGCAATTAAAAAAGGAGTAAGGAAAATACCAATATGGCTTAAAAGCATGGTTGATGATTCAAAAAATTCAATGGATAATAAGGAAGATACAAATGGTAGAGAAGAATCAAAAGAATTCAAAGGGATTTCTAGAAACTCACAAACTAATAGTTTGGTGAAAGTAGATTCTTCAGGAATATCTTCTAGTGAGATAGTAAAGGGAATCAATGATAACTATACTAATGAAGATATTGAAGATCATATTCAAAAAGTAGAAAAGGACATTAATCAAAAAAATCTCATACAGATCTATGAGAAAAGTAAAGATAGAATGTCATCAATTGTACACACATGGTTTAACTATTTCATCAAGGAAATAGATAAACATGATATTTCCAGAACATATAACAAAGACATTGAAACATCTTTACTATGCACCTACTACGACAAATGTGGTCATGAGAAGGTTAATTGTTGGAGTTTTCATCCATGTAAATATTATGGAAGAAAATATCATCCACCCTACTATTATTACAACAAAGATAAGTACTATAAAATATTTTAGGAGAAACTAATATCCAAATTAGATTATTTCTTCCAAGTTCTTATTTTAGAAACATCCACTAACAATGAGCTCAAGCTTGACTTCTTTGAAGATCAAGAAAAAAAGTCATACATGAAACCACAAAATAGAAGAGGAAGTAACTGTAGGCCCCAAATGGCCACATCCTTAGAAACCATTGAAGATTTTATTCTAAGGTATGAAGTTTCCATTTTGCACACTTTTAGTGTATTTTGGAGCGGATCCGCAACATTTGTTTCCTAATCTGCCCAACACTTAGTGCAATTTTACCTTGAGCAATTCCACTCGGTTTATAATGTATTTTGATGTGAATTGGTGACAGGTCCTGATTCCACAAAAGTTTTTGTTGATGATGACATCGATGCAAAATAAAGTGTGAAATAACGACCGAGAGTAGTTTTTTCGCATGCTCTGAACGACTAAGTATCGGTAAGGCCAATTCCATCGAGTTTCAAGAGTATTTTGGTGCGGATTGATGAAAAAGAGGCAAAAAGTACTACATCAGTTTTGGATTGGTGATAAAAGCTATTTTACACCATTTTCAATGCAGAATGACAAAAAAGGATGATTTACACTTTCTCGAGTGTGGATTGGTGATTCCGCATATTTACAAAGCAAAGGTGACATCAACATCCTTTATGGTTTGAATTTCAGTTGTTTTGATGCCAAATAAGAGTAAAGGAAGGGTAATGAGTGGATTGCATCCCACTCACCTCTTAGTGTATTTTACATCGAAATTCGATTCCGCATGATCAATGCTATAATGATGATATCAGCAACTTAAAAGTGTGAAATGGTGCCTTGGTTTTTCCTACCAATTTGTAGAGTATTATGAGAGGTTTAATTGTAGCCATTCATGATGAAGATTTATGGTCCAAGTTTTGCTGACATTCTTGAAGGATTTAAAAAGGCCAAAACTCATCGAATCAGTGTGTAGTCAGTTAGAGGGCAGGAAGATGAAGCAACGAGGGTTTTCAAGAACAAGAACTAGATGTGGTTGCAAATATGTGATGGAGCCGAGATTCCAAGAATGATCGATGGATGAGATGCAATGTCCAACTATTTGAACTCTAACTACCACAAACAAACCAACAAGTTGTAGAGGTATGCTGCCATGGCGGATTTTTCATAGCAAATTTCCTGGAGCTCTCCAACCAATAAGATAATTCCAAAAAAATCTCTGTTGAGTTGTAAATATATAATCTTTGTAATGTCTCCTTAATATTATTTCATTTACAAACTATAAATAGAATCCAAACTCTCATTTTCAAGGGTCGGCTCTAGTGTGTTTGCTTGCCCTACTATAAATTTTCTCTTGAGCTAATGGAAGGAGCATTAATCTAATATTTTAATTCAAATTTATCATCTTCATCATCTTGTGCAAGAGGTTCCAAGCCTTGAACTGCATTTTTGTTAATACTTGAATGGTTAGTTCATTCCAACTTATTGGATTACTAGTTGTGAGAGTAGTTGAAATTTGTTCTTTATTAGATCTATATTGTTAGGAAGTTTATTTCTATTAATTCTAACTATTTTTCTATTCTGCTTTTTGGATTATCAATATTAGATGTTGGAATTGCTTTCTGCAATATATCTTTGTTTATGCTTTAATGTGTGAAGGTTTCATTTATTTGGGTGATGTTAATATTGAGTGATGGGACAATAGAAATAACTTGTGAGAGCATTTTGCTGTAGTTGCTTATGTTGTTAGCCTATTTGGCCACTATTTTTCATAACGTTTCTAACCCTAAAACTTTTCTAACCCTTATCTCAAAACCCTATTTAAGATTTAATTGAGTCTACCATTTAAGTTGACAAGAAACCAGCCTACTATGGAGGTTAGATTGAAGTTGTCTTTGGTCCATACAATGCTTGAGTGCCTAGTCATGACTATCGGGTGCATGCCTAAAAAAAAAGAGGAAGATAGATAGTTGTAGTGTTAAGTAAAACTTGATGTCAATTCGATACCCAATAGTTTTTGGTATACCCAGTGGGACTAGTTCACAAGGAACATGAAAACCCATCATATGAGTTATTATTTTATCTCTACCTGGAGGAATCAATATTTTGTGAATTGTCTTGACCTTGCTAAGTGGAGAATAGCAAATTCACGTGATGACTCCCTGGTCATTAAACCCAAAAAAGAATTACACCTATAGATCAATGTTATTTCATGTATACCAGGTCTTTCAAAAGGCATAACCTTGACTCATATATTTAATATGAGCTACCTTATAGAGGGTCTAATATTATTAGAAGTTTGAATCAAGATTTTCTCTTAGAAGAAGAGTTTCCTAAGGAAAATCTTGCAGTTAATCCAATAGCCCCTCTAGTAGGACCTACACCTGGAAATATGGCTGGAAATATAGTAGCAAATCAAGGAAATGTACTCCCAAATCAGCCATTACAAAAATTCCCCAGTTGGAACACAGCTGGTCCCCTTAGATTAGCCCATATGAATACCATTCCCCAGGTTGTGTCCAAGGCTATTTCCACTTATGATGGATCTAGGAAGACAACATATGAGCACTGCCAGGACATTTTGAATCTGGCAGTAATCCAAAACATAAAGGAAGAGGATATTATTAAGATTTTATATTAGTTTAGGACTCTTGAAGATAACACCATCACTTCATGGGTAGCATTGGCTGAGCCTTTTGTGGAAGAATTTAATGAATCTGCTAATCCTTTCTCCTTGCTTAATAAATTTACATAAATGCAAAAATATTAGCAAGATACTATCTCAGATTTCAAATTAAGGTTTAGTAGAACATGGAAGAGAAATCCCCCTATAGCTAGACCATCTGCATGCTTGGCTTATATTTATTATATCAGAGCTCTTGGATCAGATCTAGGCTTGCAAACCCAACAATATAAAGTGGAAACATTTTGACAATTTTATAACATAGTAGTTCATGCCGAGAATATCCTAATTAATGTGGGGAGGTTACCTCCAAAAGCTATGCTACCTTATAGTTTAGAAACCACTAACGGCCAAAGCCAAACTACTGCTTCATATTATATGGACCCCCTTTCCTTATCATCCCCAGCTCTGCAAATGAATCCAATTCCTCAGCCAAAATCACCTTCTGGTATAGTCCCTTTCCCTCCCCTTCCTTCTCAGACCCCTCAAGAGTTTTATGTTATTCTTGATATACACAATACTTAAAAAACTTTGAGTAACATAATGAATTCAATGGAAAATAAGGATATGGAGAGATCTCAACAGAGGATATTACCATATGTGAATAGAGATCAAATATCTCGTCCTAGTAACAATAATGGGATTAGAGTAAATGCAACATATGAAGAGCCTGAGTGTTCTTTAGAGATAAGTCTAGTAAATATCTGGTGTTTGGTATGTAATGATCCTCATGATTCACAGTATTGTGTCATGTACCAACATCATGTTCAACAAGCTATAGATCAAGCTGAGAGGAATCAAAAGGGAAGAGTAAATATGTTATGGTATCATGACTAGATCATGGTTAGGAAAGAGCTGGATGAGGATGGCCCAATTTTTGTTATAACAAGGTCAGAGAAGAAAACCTTGCAAGTAGATCCACAAAATATGGGACAATTCTAGGTTCCTTCTCAAAAAAAGAATGACCCACCTCTCGAAAGCAGTGATACTTTTCCTATTCCCCAAGCTAAAGGGAAAGAGAATATAGACAGTCTCCCCAAGATATTAGATAAAGAAACTAAGGGATATAGAATGAGGTCTAAATATGAGTCTCAAGAGAGACTTAAATTCCCTTCTATTATGAAAAGATAAATAATAGAAGCCACTAAAAAATATAAAAGAAAATATGGTGATCTAGAAGTAATGCATGAGAGGACCACTTTGGCTAAGTCTGAATACAACATTGTGGAAGATATGAAGAGAATACCATCAAAAGCCAATCTATATGATACTATTTTCATTCTTGGCTAGATAGACTTGCTTAAATCTTCTCTCACAGGATAGGCAGGCCACCATAATCCTTAGTATGCCCCTAGAAAAGAAAGAAACATCCCCTACTATTTTAAAGAATAAACCCCCTCCTTTCTATATCTCTTTAAGAATGGAAGGTTGGGTAGTCCGAAATTGTATGATAGACTTAGAAGCATCAAATACAGTTATGCCTAAAGTAGTCTATGAAGATATGGGTATGGAGTATACCCGATCTTGCCCTGGAGTACTGTAATTGGATTATGAAAATAGTGGGAGTAATAAATGATGTTTTGGTGAGGTTGCATAGAGCCCCTGAGGTGACCATAGTACAAGAAATAGTAGTGGTTTATCTTGAGCCCTACTTTGGCTTATGCCTCTCAAGGGAGTTCACTGCAAAATTAGGTGGATGCATGTACATGGATTATTCCAGCATGGTCGTTCCCTTCAAAGGGAAAAGGATAAGGATAACACCTGAAAAGCCTGTATTACCACATAGAAAAAATTAAAGAAGACATGTGCAACCTCAATCCTATTGAAGAATTTGAAATTATGGATAAATTTAAAGAACGGGAATTAGAATATGAATTACCTTTTAGAGAGGATTATAATTAGTTTGGGATAGGCATGGGCACATATAGTATTTCTATAGAATTAGAGAAGAAAATTCCTGCTATATCTAATCAGTCTCTGAGAGAGACAGAGGTATGGACCCTGCACTTTGATGGTTCTAGATGTAGAAATGGAGTTGGTTATGGTGTGGTACTACAGTCCCAATCAGAAGGGACAAAGAGTTTTACCTATAGATTAACATGGTCATGCACCAATAATGTTAGAGTATGAGGTTCTATACCTCAAAATGATTCAAGTAGAAAATATGGGCATTAAGGTCCTAAAAATATATGGCAACTCTGAGTTAATCATCCATTAGGTAAGATAAAGGTGCAATAGTAAGCACAATTACCTAAAAGTATACAGAAATAGGGTATGGAATCTACTGGAATCCTTTGATGCCCTAAATATAAACTTTTTTCCCAGAGAAAAGAATACTTTGGAAGACTCTTTAATAGCGAGGGGAGCTAACTTAAATCCTTTTGCAGATATTGGAGTCAAGAAGGACAAGGGAATCAAAATAAGTTTCAGACCTCCAGTACCAGATAAGTAGATTTTATGGCAAGTTTTTGAGAGTGATGAACAACTCATTGACTTTATGGTAAGAGAAGCCTATCTCTCCACTATCCAAGAAGAAAATATGGAGGAAATTGAACAACAGGATGTTATTCAACTTATAAATAATCATATATCTAGAGGGGTGGTCACCCTAGAGAGCCTGTTTGATAATGAAGACAAGAGAAGAATCAGATCTATGGAAGTTAATGACAAAATATATAAATAAGTTGAAATAGAAAAATGAAATAAGCTCAAGGTTGGAATTTGATGTTCACCAGAAGAATAAGAGGACATTAAAGCTTTATGTATAAAGTACCAAGACATTGTGGCTTGGTCATATGAATATCTCAAGGTATACAACAAAAGGATTATACAACACACCATTGAGCTAGAGCTCGATGCAAAGAATTTTAGGTAGAAGCGAATACTTGTAAATCCAATGATCAAAGCCATAATGAAAGAAGATCTCTTAAAGTTATTAAAGACTAAGACATCTATCCAATTAAACATTTAACTTGGGTAGCCAACTTGGTACTTGTGAGGAAAAAGAATGGCGATATTTTCTTGTTTGTAGATTTCAGAAATCTTAACCAAGCATATCTTAAGGATCATTACCACCTTCCATATATAGATCAGATATTATAGATAGTGGTAGTGGTAGAGAGGTTCTCACTATTGGATGGCTTCTCTGGATACAACCATATTTTGATGAAAAATGAAGATCAGTATAAAATAACATTCACCACAAAATGGGACAAATTCGCCTACCAGAGAATACCTTTTAGGTTTTCCAATGCAAGAGCTACTTTTTAGAGAGGCATAGACTATGCCTTTGGGGAACTTATCAATAAATTTATTCTGATCTATTTGGATGACATGACAGTGTTTTCCCATAACAAGCATGATCACTTAATACACCTGGAGCAAGTTTTTCAAAAGTGCAAAGAATTTGGCATTTCCCTTAATCCTAAGAAATTATTTTTTATTATACATGAGGGAAATTTTCTAGGTCATGTGGTCTCAAAAGAAGGTATGGCCATATATCCAAATAGAATCTAGCCCATTCTTGCTCTTCCACTACCTATAAATAAGAAAGCCTTCTAGTCCTTATTCGACCAAATAAACTTTGTCAGGAAATTAATTTCTGGCTTTGCTCAAAAGGTAAGGCCTATATCTGAACTACTAAAGAAATATGCAGAGTTCAAATGGACTAAAGTAAGGAAATAAGCCTTTGATATTATCAAGCAGTCCATTGCAACAACTCTAGTGCTAGTAAATCTAGATTTTAGTAAGGAGTTTATTCTTTATGCTTATGGATCTGAAGAGAGTTATGCCTCAGTGCTCATCCAAAATAATGATCAAGGTGAGGAACACTCTATATTCTTCTGGATCCAAACTCTCCATGATTACCAGGTTAAGTATAATTTTATCAAAAAATAAGTATTTGTTGTGATGAAGTTGTAGACACCAAATTACAGCCATTAATCCTCCATCCTAACCATCCGACCATCCACTTGTCCACCATACACCTTTCCCATCATCCATTTAACCATTTCAAGCCCTTCCTCCCTTCAAAAGGCCCAATTCACCCCTTTCCTGCCATTTCTTAACCCAATTGGGCTTATTTTTATATTATTTTATTATTTTATATTAATTTATATTTAATATATTATATTATATTATATTATAATATATTTATTATAAAATATGTATTTATAAACCCAATTAACCACAACCATTTGATCTAATCTAATCTCCACCATCCATCTTCATTAATCCATGCCACATCTAAAGTGTAATCTTAGCCTTAGGATTTGATTTAATCTTAGCCACACGATTAAAAGTGTAAGGCTAAAACCCTAAGTAAACCCTAGGCTAGATTATAAATAAGAACATTCTCAAATGCTCAACCCCTAGAATGCCTTGGAATATTTTATGCCCTAGAGAGAACATTGAAGAGATACCTGTGAAGCAGAAGGTTGTAGAGCTCTAAAGATTTCCACCATTAAATCCCCTCATGAGAGCTGATCCAAACCCTAGCTTATCGTAGGTCTCCCTCTATTCTAGCCGTTTCCCCATACCTCGCTCACTACCACCATCATCATGTTGCTGCCCTAAAACACCACTCTAAATCTACTATGTCACATTTTCTTTTGCTGCCAAGGCATCATAACAATGATTCACATCATCAAATACAATAAGGTAAATATCTGATATATAATTTTTTTGCATAATCTGTAAGTTCTGTATGTTATTCTACTATTATGCAGTTATTGTTTTATTAAAATTGGAGGATCTCACTCTATGGAGCCTTCATAGGTGTTATTAACATATTTCCTATTTGTGTGCATGCAAATTTACAGGTTTCATTTACTATTGGACAACTGTTGAAGCTAGAGTGGTACGACATTGGATACCTAGAAGCCCACTCACACTGTTGGGAGCAGAACACATTTTGAAGACACTAATTTTTGTATAGCTAGGTTTTTTGATAACCCTAGCAAATATATAATTTATTGTATTAAATTAACTCTGTTAAGGCATATCAATTGTAACAGGGAGTTTTTCAGCTCCTCCCCCATTTATTAGAATCTATTTTATTTTGTACAATTGTCTTGACTGTTTGAGTTAGTTTCATTTATTTATTGCATAGTGTCATGTTTTTAGCTTCACAAATGGCGATCACGGTGGGACCTTCCAAGATTTCTGTTTTGTTTTGCCTTGATTCCTTTTAATCTTACTGATATCTATTTGCATGTACAGGTGCCGAGGATTCGAGACGTATAAGAATTTGATCTCGGGTCAACAAATATGGGTTGCACTTAACCTATCACTGTGACATCGCATATCCATGGTTTCTATTTTGAGGAAACATACAAAAACAGTCTCGACCCGAGGAAATGCACAAAGGTGGTTTAGTTTATGGAGAAATGCTCATTCGTAATTGTTGTACTGTTGAAACATGGACCAGCGGTTGAAATCTAGACAGATAAATGAAAGGAACACAGGTATGTACCCATATTTTAAAATTTTTCTTTAGTTCTGGATTTAGGCTGCATTTAAGTAGATTAGAAAGTCCAGTCCTGTATACATCCTATTTGCATTTAGGTCTTAGGATAAAGACTTTCACTTAGATCCTTGCATGCATAAAAGAAAAAGAAACAATATAAACATAAATATTTTGTAAAAAGAACTTGCATCTCTATAGTAGGAAACAAATCATCTATGCATGTGCTGGGTTAGAAATAACTTAGGTACTATTTTTTGGTTTCGAGACTATTAAACACAGTCTAATTCTATTGACAGAAAGGACCCACCCATCTGTTGTTGGGATATCCCAAAAATAGAAGTGCGGTTGGCAAACCGTGCATCCGCGATTTACTAGAACTAACCGCCCACCCACGGTTAGCCCTGTTAAATAGAATCTGATTGGATTGGACCCAAAATTGGCACTTTTGCCCCTAATATGCTACTTTTCATTATTTGTTTTATGTTCTTTCTACATCTAGGCATTGAAATGAAATTTCATGGTAGTCTTGCATTCCATAATAAATAACAAAACCTTCGCACACACACATGTATCATCAAAATATTGGTAAGGTTGGATTTCATCACCAACCCCCAATTTAGACTAGTGACGTTGGAATTCACCTCCTTCCACTGGCTTGCCCCTTATATCATTCTTAGATAGGATAAAAACACTCTTTAAGTTGGTATATGTCACTTGTATTCAAGATATCTCCCACTGTTGGAATTATTGTTAAATCAAAGTGGAAGAGATAGGCGAACCCCCCACTGGGATTTAAGCGGTGTACCCTAGACTCTTTTGGGAAATCATGCTTTGCGCTAGTGTTCCTAGACACCATATTGATTGAGTCCTTTTATAATAATACAAAAAGAACAAAACTTATTCAAAAATTCAAAAACATCAAAACACACTAAAAACTCAAAAAAAAAAGGAAGGGGTCAAAACCTCCAAAAACTTTCAAAACAAAAAAAAAAATCAAAATTCAAACTGGCACAAACTTAGGACCAAAAACCTTGCATGTTTATTTTCTTTGCGTGTTGTATTGCATTGTACTTTCATTTCACTCACATATATTGGCATTTATATTTTGCACCTCATTACATATTAGCATATGGTAACAACCCATGGTCAGGCCCAAAAGTTAGCACTAATCCAGAGTTAGTTGTCCTCTCCCATGACATCTCATTCTAGTGAGGTCCCTAACACTTCGGTGATAGGGTAAGTCAGTATACCTCTTCCTATGTCCCAAAGCCTAAATGTAGGGCCCTCTAGTAGTGCCCCCATTTCAGACATAGATGTTATGCATAGGGCTACCCATACCTCTATTCCTGAGATTCCTAGGAGTGAGCCACCCACACCAATGAATGGTCATGTCACATTTGTAGACATGGACATTGTTAGGATGTATTTGAGTGTAGCTAGAATGGTTTTTCCATTGCTACCACCACTTACCATTCCACCCCATACCATACCATTATTCCATTAGGAAGTCACATTCCCACACCCATAACAATCTAGCCAAGCCTTTGCGAATCCAATTTTTGAGCACACTGCTATCACCATAGCCTATACCCATACATCATCATCTAATAAACCTCCCATCATCATACCAAATCAAAAAGTCTTTGCACCAACCCCATTTACAAAGCACCCATCAGTGTTGTTTTGTAAATCCCTGTCTGTTCCATCCATATAACCCATAAGCACCATGGTCCATAAACCCCATCCTTTAGCAACAATGTAATTCACCACCTACATACCATCAAAATCCTATCAATCCTCCACCTTCTTGACCCAAGATTCGTCTTGGGTGTTGCATCCCCCAAATATAACCATACCCACACATTCACTCAATCATATGTATGGTGCTCCATCAACACAACACACCATCATTCCACCATATATTCATAAACAACCACCCTTTCACTAATGCACTATGATTATTTTACAACAAATTTTGAATCGCCTCACAAGTATTGAGCTATAATTGAGTCATCATCAAATTCATAAAAATTACCCACCTCAACAACTTCATCAAAATCACCCACCTCAACAACTTCATCAAATTCACCCACCTCAATAACCTCATCAACCTCACCTACCTCATCAACTTCATCAAAATCACCCATCTCAACAAATTCATCAAGATCACCCACCTCAACAACCTCATCAACCTCACCCACCTCAAAAACTTCATCAAAATCACCCACCTCAACAACCTCATCAACCTCACCCACCTCAAAAACCTCATCAACCTCGTCCACATGGCCAATATTTTCCAAATCATCAACCTCATACTTGGACCCCTCTATATGAGCCCATGTCAATCATATTTCAAAAGTTATAGGATGCAAAAACAATCGTTTTACCTAAAATACGTCCTGCAAATACCAAAACACATAAATCTAGATCGTATAGAGAAGATTGTTATTTTCTCTATCATCCACAAGTGGGCCATAACATCAATAATTGCAAAGCATTTAAAAATGTGGTCCAAGATCTTATCGACAAGGGGGTATTTTCCATCAAAATTCCACTCATCACATTAAATCAAAACCTTGGTAGTCAATATAACTATTTTGGGGATACTCAAGGCATCACACCTTCCCCATGCTCACCAAGCACAAAATATTGTGGGGATACTCAAAGTATCACACCTTCCCCATGCTCACCAGTCACAAAATAATTTGGATATGATTAAGGTATCACACCTTTCCCAACAACAAACAAATCTCCAAAGGGGGTAACCCTTTGGTCAACTCCATTCAAAAGGCCCCAAAGGAATCTAACCCCTTTGGTCAAAAATCATCTCAAAATGCTCCAAGGGAGGCACTCCTTTGGTCAAATTACTTCAAAAGGATCCAAAGGATCCAAAACTCCTTTGGTCACATGCAATTCAAAAGGCTCCAAAGGAACCAAATCCCTTTGGTCACATTCCAGTTCAAAAACACCTAAAAAAAATAAAAAAAATATTAAATATAAAAAAAATAAAAAAATAAAACACAAAATCATGTTCATACACATTACATTTTTAAAACATCACATTAACAATCCCATTTTCATTGCATTCATACATTCCACTTCCATTACATTTGCATATTCATATCATTTACATCCATTCATGTTGCTTACCATATTAATTTTCATCCACTTAGGTTAGATAATTGTTCATTCACTAAGTATTTTTGTCTTAATTAGGGGCACCTACGGTCTAGCATTAGTCCAATTTCACCATCAAAGACCATGTTAAAAAAATAGCTACAATAAAACCCCATAGCACTTCATTTCTTTGGTGGTCTCTGGTTTGAGGAATCTCTAGGGGTTTTCAATCATTCAGCCACTCCTAGTGTTTTAAGAAACCTCTGAAAAACATGTCGATTTATTTTAGGACCATTGCACATATATACACTAAGAAAATCTTGAGTATTGGGAATTGATTTCAAAAAATTTCTTGAACCAAACACAATTACACATCTTAAAAATATCTTGTGTCAAATAGGGATAACACCATACTTGGTAGGAACCTTTAGGTGAAAAGGGTCATCCTTGCTTGTCCCATTATGCAACATAGTCCTTGAAAATAGTGGTTTTCACTACTATCACAGTTGCTTCAAATTTAAAATATAGAGTAGTAAGGATAGGGTACAATTCTCATCACACTTAGATTGATAATACGATTCTCCAAATATCTATTTCCTTTACATCAAACACCACTGATTAATTGGGTTGTAAGGATCATACTACATTTACAATCAGACGATTAAGTAGTCATCCCAAAAATTCAAGAAATTAAAAACAAAAATCATGGACTATGGATTTAGCCTCCACCTAAGCTATAGATGCTTGAATGGCAATGGAGTATGCTCATGCGTGGTGACATGTCTCTTTTAAAAAGAGACCTCTGACTGCTCATACAAATAAGCTAGCTTCTAGGTTCAAAATATAATAGGTTTATCCAATTTACTCAAGATGAGTTAATGAACTCAATTGTACACACATTGGTTCTTTATTGTCTCAGCTCATTACCATGCTCTTGATTCGGTAAATGAATTCACTACACACACATTTGGTCCTAGAATAATTAGGCAATTTTAGTGAGTTTTTTAAACACACTAGGATGTTTGAGTCTTTGCAAAACAACTCTAGATCCTTTATCCCTAAGGCAAACAAAGTCATAAGCAAGTTTCCATTCCATACCACCATCATATTGCCACACATATATCATAGTCCATTTTATACTACAAATTGTGGTTAAACCATAGTATTGTATTTGTGCCCCTGATTAAGAAATAAAGGTAAAGTTTTCTAAACAACGGTCCATAACTTCTTTGAATGAAAATTAATAATGTAAAATCATCCATTCATTTGCATACATCACCGCCAATTACATTCATTCATAAACACATTCCTTTCATCACATGCACCCAAAAAAAAAAAAAATAATCCATCATTATACATATACATAAACAATCACAAAAACATCAACAAGGGGGAGTTCAAGGTCTTACATATTCCCTAATAATCACACCAAGTATTCAAGCAACATGGAAAGGTTAAAAGTCTCACACCTGCCCCAATAATCACATTAAGCATTCACATTTCAAATCATATGCTAGGTTCAAAAGGTTGCACCCTTTGCCTTGCATTCACAAACACAACACATCCAATTCCATTTAGATCCTTGAGTGAACCTCGTATCTAGTGATATACTCTAGTCACCTAGTGATTGTAGCGACTGGTTATCCATGCAATCTGGTAGGATGAGTAGATTACCATAAGGACACTCACAATCACATCAATGCAAAAGGCTCCAAAGGAACCAAACTCCTTTGGAAAAATTCACTTCAAAAAGGCTCCAAAGGAATCAAACTACTTTGGTCACATTCAATTCAAAAAGCTCAAAAGAATCAACCCCTTAGGTTAATCTAATTCAACAAAGCTACAAAGGAATCAACCCCCAATTCAATTTAAAAAAAAAACTCCAAAAGAATCAAACTCACTTAGCCTTAATTGATCCTTGTATCTAGTGATTTACTCTAGCACCCTAGCAGTTGTAGCGATTGGCTATCCATACAATCCGATAGGAGGAGTAGATTACCATAAGGAAAATTATTATTAACACAATTCAAAAAGCCCCAAAGGCATAAATGCCTTTGGTCAAATCAATCCAAAATTCTCCAAAGGTATTCAAATTCCTTTGGTAAAAAAACAAAGAACAAACAACACAAAAAAAAAATTGATCATCAAAACATAATACAAAAAAAAAACATCTTATGCTTTATTTGGTCATAAAAAAACATAAAACACCAAAAAAATTTCAATACATATTTTGTAATATAAAACATAAAACAACAAAAACATTTCCATGCATATTTTGTCATGAAAAAAAAAATAAAAAATGAAAACAAAAATAAAATGAAAAAAACAAAGAAAAACTCCAAAGATATCTCAATTCATTTGGTCAAAAAAAAATTCAACAGGCTCTTGAAATAATATAAGTGCCCTTATATCAACTCCCTAAGAAGGCCATATGATTGGATTGCTCCAAGGGATAGAGGTGTACCTTTCCTTATTCCACTTAGCCTCAAGTGATCCTTGTATACAGTAACTTATCCTATATACTTGGCAGTTGCAGCGACTAGCAATCCATGAAATTTGGTAGGATGGATAGGTTACCATAAGGACCTTGAAAAATGATTCATCTCATGCAAAAAAATGAATTGTTATCATCTTAATTCCCTAAGAAAGACATATGGCTTGAATGCTCCAAGGGATAGAAATGCACAATTATCAACAATGGTCATAATCACAATTGAAATAAAAATTAAAACAAAAACATCAATTTCATTCCAACCATTATCATCTGTTTCATTGATTTCATCATTTCACATATTCTCCATCGACTCATCACTTGAATGGAAAGACAAAATCAACAAATTCAGTTTCATAATCAAATTCAACACTCAAAATACTCAATCATGCAAATTACGCTCATTAAAATGAGCATATTTTCCATGATTAGGGCAACATAAGTTGACTTTTATTTGTGACCATCTCACACAAATCCCCTTCAAATGAAAATGGCTACAAAAAAAACATTGTAAATCCCTCCAAATCATCATCTCGCATCATCATCATCATCATGAGTGAACCTTGTATCTAGTGGATTACCCTATACACCTAGTGGTTGCAATGACTAGCAATCCATACAATCCGGTCGGATGGGTAGCTCATCATAAGGAAACTCATTCAAAAATTCAACATCAAATCACTATGACATTAAATTAGCTAGGTCCCTAAATATTTGAGCTTAGATGTGTTAAAAACATATTTGAACAAGGTTATCCTTCAACCCCTTTCGTTGGGTCAAAATAAAAAAACAACCAAATACAATTTGGTAATAATCAAAAATCACTCGAGTATCAAATTCTCGAATGACTGGTTCCTTGAACCCATCATTTGGAAGGAATTGCTAAAGTCACAGTGGAACAAGAACTCCAAATGTGGTCAAATATTTTACCACATATTTTGCACATCAACAAAACCAAAGGAAAATTCATAAGAACACAAATAAATCCCAAACTTGGGGTATCAAGTTGGTCAAAATGACATACATTTGCATCACATCCACATCATTCAATCATCCACCTCCTTTCATTATCCACATTTTGTCAATTGGCTTGTGGGTTTCATCCTTTACCAATTCGCCAATTGAGGGGGTAAGCAAACAAATCAAAAATTTCAAAATTCATTCATTCTTATGCATCGAGAATATTTGAGTCCATTTCTCCATCAAATAAAAATAAGTGTCTTTTATTTTTACACCACATTATGTTTCATACAATGCAGTACAAAAAGGGGCATCTATAGACACCAAAATATAGGTATTTACAATTCACCACATAATTCTGCATAATAAAATATATGCCTAGGTCTAAAATTAGTTATATTAATTCATGTACACTTCACCCACACTACACACCACAATTCTACATAATAATATATGCCTAAGTCTAAACTTAGGCATAAAAATTCTACACATTATCCTATTTTCCAAATTTTAATAAATCTGGAAAATCCTCCTAAGATACCCTGCCTACCCACTAGACATATGTCCTAGTTACCTAATTACCCCACCTTGCCACATCTCACCTTCCTTGTCTCCCTTGTCCCTTATCATAGGACAGGATCCCACATTCCACTCCACTTGTAGCCACATCACCCTAGTTAAGTGAGGCACACTAGGTGACTCACTGTAAGTGCCCCTTCCAACTGGAAGTCCAAACTTACCACTTGGAAATCTAGGCTTGCAACCTTCCACTTTCCTCAAAAACCCTAAGGGGCCTAGAAAGGCACCCTTGCTTCACCAAATTAGGGGATATTGAAAAATACATCGTCACATTGTCAAAATCATTGCAGGGAATCACCAACGATCATGAAGTTCAAGCTATCAAGGTCCTAGATACAAGTTCTCAAGGTTTCTTCCATCTCTGCAAAACCACACATCTACGGTTACATAGTCCCAATCACAGGCCCAAGGTTTCTAAATTGCACACCCGTGGTTACACAGTCACCACCACGGTCCCGTGGTTCTGTAGAAACTACCAAACGTATTTTGGCCATATCTTGCTCATCCATATTTGGATTGAGCTAAAATTTTAAGGGTAGGTTTATGAAATCCACTAGAACATCTCCACAAATTTTTAGGATATTTTTAGCATCAAATATTAGTAATTTATTTATTTGTTAGCAAGGCATTTCTAGTTTAATTTCTATGTTTCCTACAAGCATTCCTTTCAAGGGTTTTCATTTGCATTGATTTTCAATCATTTATACAGGTGTTGCTGACCCTTTTTTGACTTCCATGTGTGTAGGATACATGTATTTGAAGAGCTATTGAAGCTAGGAGTGGTCCCTACATTGGATACCAAAGCCCACTCACCCCTTGGAGTTGTAGCAAAGGAATGAAGAGCACCCTATCTTGTTGAAGAGTGGGAAGATCTCCTCTCTTCTATCAGAGCATTGTATCTCAAAAAGAGAAAGAAGCATTGTAGCATTGCCCCCAACACATTTGGGGCAATTCAAAACTATTGTAAAATTGTATCAATATTAATACAAAGGATCATTTTGGCAATCTTCTCTCTTTCTTGTGTTTATTTTATTTGTGTTCAATATTTTGTGTTTTATTAATCATCCATAAAACATGCATAAAAAATTCATAAAATAGGCATTGCATTCACACAAAAATACAACACAAAAATCAAAGCCATGTATATATATATATCTAACTCGCATATGCAAATATCGCTAGAAAGTTCAAACATCATCACAAATAGGGGGTGCTCAAGGTTTCACACTTTTTCCTCAATAAAGCAAAATAGATCACAAATCGAGGGTGCTCAAGGTTTCACACCTTTCCCCCAATCAAAAAAACATCAGCACAACTTGGGGGTGTTCAAGGTTTCACACCTTTCCCCTAATCAAACATCATCACAACTAGGGGGTACTCAAGGTTTCACACCTTTCCCCCAATCAAGAAAACATCAACACAACTTGGGGGTGTTCAAGGTTTCACACCTTCCCCACCAATGCAATAAATAATTCAATCATGCAATCACATCACATCATCAACAAGTTAATCATTCAATCACATCACATCATCAACAAGTCAATTGTCAGGTTCAAAAGACTACGTTCTTTTGTCAAAGGTTGTGCTATTTGCTTTGCAATCACATCATCAACAAGTCAATTTCCAGGTTCAAAAGACTACGTGCTTTTGTTAATAGTTGTACCATTTTCCTTGCAAATCACATCATAAACAAGTCAATTGCCAGGTTCAAAAGACTACATTATTTTGTCAAAGGTTGCACCCTTTACCTTACATTCAAATCATCCACATCACTTGCTAGGTTCAAAACACTGTGTTCTTTTGTCAAAAGTTGCACCCTTTGCCTTCCATTCACATCATCCTAATAGCAAAAATCCCTTCATCTATTGGGGCAAAAATAGATAATACTTATATTTAAAATCATCTATTCATTTATCATTATGCAACATTCATAAGTGAACCTTGTATTTAGTGGTTTATCCTAGAAACCTGGTGGTTGTAGCAACTGGTTATCCATGCAATACGATAGGATGGATAGATTACCATAAGGACACTTACATCATCAAAAATCCCTTTATCTATTAAGGGCAAAGAATAGACATAATCATTTCATTTTCATCATCAAAAACCCCTTTATATGTTAAGGGTAAAGAGCATACATAATCATTTCCTTTTTTAGCATAAAAATCTCCTTTATCTATTAAGGGTAAATAACAGACACAATAATTTTATTTTACATCATCAAAAACCCCTTTATCTATTAAGGGTAAAGAACAAACACAAATCATCTTATTTTCATCATCAAAACCCAAAAATAGATACATTCATTACGTTTACACATTTCAAAAACCCCTTTATCTGTTAAGGGTAAATAACAGACACAAATTATCTTATTTTAATCATCAAAAACCCCTTTATCTGTCAGGAAAAAATAGATACACTTATCAAATATTACAAATTGCAAAAATCCCTTCATCTGTTGGGGAAAAATAGATAACACTTACATTTAACATCATCTATTCATTATCATTATGCAACATTCATAAGTGAACCTTGTATTTAGTGGTTTATCCTAGAAACACAGCGGTTGCAGTGACTGGTTATCAATGCGATCTGGTAGGATTGATAGATTACCATAAGGACACTTACATCATCAAAAATACCTTTATCTGTTAAGGGCAAAGAATAGACATAATCATTTCATTTTACATCATAAAAAACCCATTCAACTGTTAGGGCAAATATCGATCATATTTACATTCAACATCATCAATTCATAAGTGAACTCTACATTGCAAAAAATCATCACATTTATTCATCCAACATGCTTCCATAACCATATTTCATCTATCATTATCAATCATAAAATTTGTCAAGTTCAAGTAGCATACAAGTAAACCTCATATCTAGTGCATTATTTTACAAACTTGGCAATTACAGCGATGAGAATCCATGCAATTCGATAAGATGAATAGCCTACAATAAGGACACTTGACCATGGTCATCATCAATTATCTTATTTTCCAAGATCATAATCACATTGGGCACTTCACATTTTGGAGTGAAACCTTGCCAAGAACAATTTGCACAAACTATTGGCATTGATGGCCTAGTTCGTGAGGCTTAACACATGAATAAAAACTCAAATTTCATCATTTTTCTTCAAAAAACTAATGATAGGCACTAGCTAGGATGATTAGTTCCAATTTTGAGAATAGTCACCAATAGGCTATCCACGATTATTTTTTTTCTTTTTATCTGCATCATCATACTTGCATATCAATGGCATCAGAGAGCACACTATTCAACAAAATTGAATCACCCCCAAATTTGGGGCAACCACAATTTGATTATAATTTTTCCAATGATGGAATACATATTACATGATCATGACATCTACACTTGACAAAACCCCTTTCCACCATTGGGGCAAAAATGGTATCACATTTTACATCATTCATATCGTCCACAATCACATTGCATTTCACACCATTCATTCATCAATTGCACAAATTCACTACATCATTCATCATTTGCACAAATTTTTCAATTGGATTGTGAGATACATCTGCAACTCATTCACCAATTGAGGGGGTAAGCTATGCAAATTCCAAAAATTCTTTATTCTTTTATCTTCAACATCATTGCTCAAATCCAACAACAGAGAGAAGCTGCTTCTGCGCCCATAGCCCACGTAGGTGTCTCATATTTTTGTACCATATTGTGTTTCACACAACATGGTACAAAAAGGGCATATGTAGACACCAAATTACAGCTATTAATCCTCCATCCTAACCATCCCACCATCCACTTGTCCACCATACACCTTTCCCACCATCCATTTAACCATTTCAAGCCCTTCCCACCTTCAAAAGGCCCACTTTACCCCTTTCCTACCATTTCCTAACCCAATTGGGATTATTTTTATATTATTTTATTATTTTATATTATATTATAATATATTTATTATTAAATATCTATTTATAAACCAAATTGACCACAGTCGTTCGATCTAATCTAATCTCCACCATCCATCTTCATTAATCCATGCCACATCAAAAGTGTAATCTCAGAATTAGGATTTAATTTAATCTTAGCCACATGATTAAAAGTGTAAGGCTAAAACCCTAGGTAAACCCTAGGCTAGATTATAAATAAGAGAATTCTCAAATGCTCAACCCATGGAATGCCCTAGAATGTTTTATGCCCTGGAGAGAACATTGAAGAGATCCTTGTGAAGCAGAAGGTTACAGAGCTTTGAAGATTTCCATTGTCAAATCCCCTTGTGAGAGCTGATCCAAACCCTAGCTTTCCATAGGTATCCCTCTATTCCAACCATTTCCCCATCCCTTGCTCATTGCCACCATCATCACGCTGCTGATCTAAAATGCCATTCTAAATTTGTTGTTTATGTGCATGTAGATTTATAGGTTTCATTTACTATTGGATAGTTGTTGAAGCTGGAGTGGTCTAGAATCGGATACCTAGAAGCCCACTCACACTGTTGGGAGTGGAACACATTTTGAAGACACTGATTTTTGTATAGCTAGGGTTTCGGAGAACCCTAGAAAATTTGTAATTTATTGTATCAAATTAACTCTGTTAAGGTAGATCAATTGTAATAGGGAGTTTTTCAGCTCCCCCCATTTATTGAAATATATTTTATTTTGTGCAATTGTCTTGTCTATTTGAGTTAGTTTCATTTATTTATTGCATAGTGTCATGTTTTTAGCTTCACAGAAGTCATTAAAGAATTTTAGGCAGTATTTGATTCAAAGTAAGACCCTGTTATATGTTGTTCACCCGGATGTAAGAAGATTTATTCTACAAGGTGAACTAGGAGATAAGAGAGCTAGTTGGATCACCAAGATCCAGGAATATGATTTGGAGATACACCCCACCAAGTTGGTAAGAGGTAGGGCCCTATATCAAGGTCTAATAGAGGTGACAACATTAGCATAAATAATAGCTTACCAGGCAACAAACGAATATCAGATTGAAGGAATGCAATCGTGAGAATCTGATTGGATTGACTAGATGATCAAATAATTTCAAACTAGAGTATGCCCTCCTGATCTTAATGCATCACAAAGAAGGAGATATAGACTTCAAGCTTTGAAGTATATCTTACTACCAGAAGGGCTTTACAAAAAAAACCTTTATGGAGTTCTCCTTAAGTGCTTAAAATATGATCAATAATAAAAGGTCATTGAGGAGTTCCATGGAGGACCATCTAGAGGAAATTTCTTAGGTAGAGTTATAGCTTTGAAGATCATAAGAGCAAGCTACTATTGGCCTACTATATTTGCTGACACCTTCAAATTCACTAGAGAATGTGACAAATTCCAGAGGCATGTAGGGAGGACAAGAAATGCTTCATTTCCCCTCAAGCCAATACAAGTTGAAGAGCCTTTTCAACAATGGGGGTTGGAATTTATAGGGGTCATTAACCCTCATTCTTTAGTAGAGCATAAGTATATTCTAACTACCACATATTACCTCACCAAATGGGTATAAGCTATTCCTACCAAGAAATCAGACCAAGAAGTTGTGATCAATTTTATGGAAATTTTGATTTCAAGGTTTGGAGTTTCGAAAGCCTTGGTGAGTGACAATGGGCCAACCTTTCTAGGAGCCAAATATATTGAATTTTCTAGTAAGTATGGCATAACCATTAAGAATACTTCAAGTTATTACCCTCAAGCGAATGGACTCGCAGAGTCTACCAACAAAAACCTATTAAGAATTTTGAAGAGATCGCTAGAGGGGAATAAAAGAAGTTGGCACTTAATGCTGGAACAAGATTTATGGCTAGACATGATTACTATCAAGAAGTCCATTAAGACTTACCCCTATGCTTTGGTATATGGCAAGGAGGTGGTGTTACCAATACATTTAGAAATTCCAGCACTCAAACTGATAAATACAAAAGAAGAATCAGAGGAAAATCTAGTGGAGAAAATGCTGCCACACCTATTGCATTTGGAAGAGAAGAGAGCTCAGGCCTATCAAAAATTTTAGAAGTATTATGTGGACATCAAGGTATGGTTCGATAAAAAGGTAAGATTCAAAAAAATTCTAGGTTGAAGATTCAGTTCTTAGGTGGAACATTGAAAGAGCAAAACCAGGTCACCATCAAAAGTTTGAATCCTTCTGGGATGGCCCTTTTAATATCATAGAAGTTAAAGAGACCAATGTTTTCCAAATTGAATATCTAGAGGGAAACATACAACCAATTTTGGTTAATGGTTTTCATCTTAAACTCTACTTTGATTGAAATATAAGCTCATTGTAATATATGTACATACATTGTATCATATTTTATTTCTTTTTTTTGCACTTTATATCAAGTTTTATTTTAATAGCACATTGTATAAAAAATATAAAAAAAAAAAGAGAAAAGAGAGAAAATTTTGTAAAATTGGCTAAGTGTTCCCACAAGATGCAACAGTTCCTATTCCGCACTCAAATACACTAAGTACAAAGAAAAATATCATTGAGCTCCAATATGCATACAAATGAACCATCATACCAGTGGAATGATGAGCAGGTTCCAATCCACACCTAAATGAACTACATTTTTAGTAGAATGTTACATGAACTATTATCCACACTCATACGGATCATGATACTAGCGAAATGACGAGAGGGTTCCAATCCACCAGGTTTTGAGACTTCTAATGTACAGAATGGGAAAGTTTCTAATCCACAAAAATCCAGAGTTATGTGGGTTAGAATAAAAGAAGTGTCGCCAATCCACCATTTTCAAGTCTACATTTAAGTGGGGTAGTAATTCTGCATCATACCACTTGGAAAAGGGTAAAATATTTGCATTAAATGCTAAGAATTACCACACTCAAATAGAGATATAAAGGACAAAGCAATACCACAAGGGTTTAAACACATTTAAATTTTGACCAATCAGAAGTCATAACACCACCTCCAAGCTGCCAAAGAGATAGAGTGCTAGTTGAGAAGCGTGCCAATGGGTAAGTCACATAGTACCTACATTAATGGCGAAGGACATACATGCAATAGTAATTAAAAGTGTCGAAGCACAATATTCTACCCATTTGACAAAGAGCATTGTTCACTGAGTGGAGAAGAGTAGAATGATATCTAAGAAAATTAACTATAAATTTTGTAGATAAATCTATGTCATTGCTGGCAAAAATGGCTCCAAAGAAACTGCTTATAGAAGTGCAGAGAATAGGAGCAGATTTGGATGGCCATGTGGACAAAACCAGGAAATTGGTAGATATAGTTATTATCGAAGTAAGAAGGACCTTCTTGAGAAGTAATTTTGAGTTTAGACACTTTGAAGGGCAACCAAATCAGCCTCAAGGTACCATTGCCATACAATCCTTCTTATTCTCCTATATTTGTGATTTTGTTCATCATTGCCCTAAATTGGTTTATGTGATGATTGAATATTGTGATCTTGAGAAGAGAATAGTGAAAACACCTTATGGCACAACACTACTCACTATTACCAAAGAGATATGCCTTAACTTGTTTGTCGTAGGGGTGAACCCACCCTTAGAGCCTAAATAATTTGACATAACAAAACAAGCTAGGGTTTATGCTTCATTAATGGCTCCGAAAGAACAAAAAGTTTTAGAAAAATGGCTTCATTTCCAATTTAGAAGAATAAGAGAGGAAGACAAAATAACCGAAGCTCTGATTCCCATCAATGAATTTTCTAATCCAAAGCTCTATTCAATGTTAGCATGTATGGAGGGTTTGGACTCTGAGAGAATGGTGAATGATTGGAAAATACCCACCACTTATTGCATTTTCAACATGAAGATGTATGAGGAAGGTGTAACTGAAAATGGCATTAAGATTATCTAGTTTGATTTGCTAGCATTCCTTGCTCAGAGAATGCACAAGCAATTAGTAAAAATGAAAAGAAGCTCGGGTGCACCTAGTTTTAGGCATTGCTCAAGCCTAGTTTGGATGTTCTTTGCTACTATAAGAGACAGATGCCCTGGATTTCGGTCAAGGATAAGAACAACCAAGGAGACCCCATTTCCATTTATTATTGGACTTCCAATCTAAGAAGCACTAAGTCTATGTATAGATTCAATTTGGAATTTTTAGGTCCAACATTGGAAATAATGCATGGATATTACCCTAGGCTACCACATTTGACTGACAATATATTGAGAGCAGAAGGTGCAGAGGAAGGAAATTGGTATCTCCTAATAGAGGGCACAGTCATTAGACTGTATGAATTTATGAGTAAGCCTTTCTACTACCTCACTTTGTTATAGAGAGGCTATTTACCTTAGAATATTTGAGGCAAGCAGAATATATATATTAGAACTATGGATTTGGGAGAAATAGGAGATCTATGTTGACCTACCAAAATGTTAGTGATATAACTATTACTAAAAAGTGGCAGGGTGAACAGATTGACCAATACCTGGATAGGTTGGGTCTGTTCTACATTCCTTAGAGATGGAGTTATGATCCAGATGATATATTCTATAAAAGAAATATAGCCTTAAATGGAGAAAATGCCTATAAATTTGATAAGAGATCTAGGCCCCACTTTGAACAAGGTGGAAATAACAAAGAAATTGCTCTTTTAGAGTGGAATGTTTCTAAAATGGATCAAATTCCTCGATGGTTAGACTTTTATAAACAAATTATGGATTTTGATCCAGAAAACAATGTAAAACATTAGTTTAAGGAATCTACCATCAAAGATATTAAGGAAAAAATAGAAAAGAAAGAGGATCCTCAATCTCAAGAACCTACTGGTGAGGAAGTAGAGAATAAGGGGAAATGGAATGAAGCCAAAATATCAGATTGGTGGAGGATGAGAACTGAGAATGGTAAATAAAAATACAGGTTTGGGATAAAAATTAATGGTGAATTTTCTAAAAGGTATGACAATAACATTAAAACTTGGAGGTCCAAAGACATAAGGAATATAGTGCTAGTATACAAAATGACACAAACTGGGTCTGATTCCCCATACCCACCTTCAAAATAAGACATTCATGAAGAGGAATATGATACTCCATTGACTGCTTCTAAAGTCCTAAAGCCTTTTTAGGCTTCAACTGAGTAGATAGAGCAATTTCTAAAGGGAGCATATTTGATGAGTAAAATGCACTATTATGATGAGAGGACTATTAATGCACCAGTTATAGAGATAGTAAAGAGGCCCAAACACCTAGCCTTGTATGGATAGCCTCCAAACATAGATGTATATTGCAATGAAAAAGATGAGAACTTTAGGTTTACACCTCTGAGTTTCAACACTGTAGTGACAGTGGAATTAAATACCATTTTTGAGCAAGTATTGCTGGAGGAAATAGTATAGGAAGGGCTATTTGAGGAAGATATAGAAAGTGAGAAAGTTACCTTTCAAGTTTTTTAGAGAAAATCCAAAAGGGCCCCAGAAAGAGCTAAGAAAGAGATTTCAAAGAAGTAGAGGCTAGATAAAGAGGATATAGTTGTGAAAACAATTGTTTCAGCTGTTGAAGAATTGATACAACAAGAACAATAGTAGATAAAAAAGACAACTCTAGAAAATTCTACATCATTAGGTGAAGGTATGGTCTCTAATATCTCTTCTCCTCTTCCTCCTCCAGATTCCCTAAGGAAATATCCCTCATTTTCTGAGCAAGAAGTTATGAAAAAGGTACCTTCTCCATATCATAATCCACCTCCTATTTCATCAGTCACTACTAAGGTAAAAACCAACCCATCTCCTCCAAGGTCACCTCAAATTCCACCCTCATCATATGATATTCCCCTTTCATCATCCCCCATAGTTACATCTTCACCATTACAACCACCACCATCATCTGAAAAGCAAATTGCTTCAAGTTCACCCATTCACCCATTTGTGAGTCTCACTTCAATTTCCATAAGTTTACCAATTGCAACAACAACAATGGTCATAGATTCCACTGTGGTCATAGATTCTATTGTAAATTCTTCTACACAGTTATTGTCAACTATTTATTCTACTCTTACATTCCTTTTGTCTTCTCCTCTTACTGCAAGTTATCCTATCCAGGGCATTTTACAGTAGGAGCAGGAAGCTACATATAAAATAAATGATTTATAGGTATAAAGTTTGTCTAAGCCTTCTAATAGGATGGCCACAAGGAGAAGAAGCATGTTTTTTGATCTAGTTTCAAGGCAAAGGACATCTAGATCCATGATTCTCATTATGAGAAAGCCTAAAACTGATATGATTGCCAAATATTATTGTATAGAAGATTTCACAGGAGATATTGAGAAGCTGCTTGATGAAGATGAATTGGTCATACCCAGAGCCCACTTAGAAAATTTTTATGTAAAAAATAATATATTCAAATAAAATGTGGGTAAGTTGGAAAAGAAAATTGAAAAGCTTTAGAAAATTATCAACAATCAGAAAGAAGTGGAGAAAGCTCTGAGAAAAGAAGCTAAGAGCTAGAAAGAGAAGTTTCAAGAACCTAATAAGCTCAAGCAGTAGATTGTAGAGCACCAAAAAAAGAATGAGGAGTCGGATAAGGAGATACAAAGTTTGAAGCAATAAATCCAGATTAAAAAATCTAAATCTTCGGGATTTCTAAGGTTGGACTCAAGAAAGTGAGAAAGGAATTGATCTCTGAAGTCCTAGAGAAATTCTCAGGGCTGCAACTTATTGTTTAGTATTTAGATGATTCCAACCACCTACTCCAAAGTATTCAGAAGGATCTGTATAAAATCATTGGAGAGCTACAACCTATGGTAATTCCAACTGAAAAAATTCATAGGCTAGTGGATAGTAGACTCAGTGATTCTGCTAAGACAATCCCTAATAAAGAGTGGAACATTGCTAGAGTTGCTACCAAAATTATAGTAAAGAAGCACAAAGCACTCCAAAAGGCTTGGCTATTGTATGACAAAATTGAAGGAGTAATCAAGGATGTAGTGGATGTTAACAAGAAAATGATCCAAATTGGTTTTAGAGGGTTATGGATGGAAGATCATAATTTTTTGTCAATCGAAGAAATCAAGAAAAGTACTAGAGAGATCTTACAAGATTACTCCAAAATAAATGCCCTAGATGAACCAATTGACCAAGAGCAGGTTTCACAAATGATCATTGATTTTACTAGACTCAGAGATATAATGGAGGACCTGGTAAAAAAATGAAGTGCTGATAACTATGAAGATATTGGTGAGCAACAATACATTTACAAGTAGCTAAAAGAGACTTCCAACCCCTTAGAAGCAACTTGGAAACAAGCCCTACAAATTTTGAAGCTGATGGTGTAGCTGTTTGGTGATAATGCTGAAGATGAAAACAAAGAGCAATATTATTTAGAGGAAGAAGCTGAGCAAGAAGAGGATAATTTTGAGGAAGAGGTCCAGTAAGAAGAAGATTTGGATAGATATGTTGCAGATCCTGAAGGGGCACAAGCTTAGAAATTTTTGTTTTGTACCTATATAGTCATAAGTTTTATATTTTTGTTTGATTCATTTTTACTCTGACATGGTTAGAAAGAAATAAAAAAAGCATGAGTCCAGAGAGACACAAAAAGTAGCAAGTTTTGTGTGAAGGCATTTTTATCATGTATTGTAAGAAGGCTTTATAAGGATAACATAATTGTATTTTTGATGGAGCAGTGAAGCAGTTTTTCTGGAATGGCATATATATTAATGCTTATGGTATAGTCTCCATGTGAAAATATATCCTCTTGGATGTATGATGCATGTTATTGATATGAACGTTTATCCTTGAAGATGACCATAAAGTTTTCAGAGGGTTTTTTTCATATGGAAGTTATTATTTAAAGCATTTTTGAAGCTAAGCATTTTTTGACTCCTGATGCCCAATGGATAAGACTCTGAGTTTGATGGCTTTGCGAGAAAATCCACCTGGGAGGCACTAGAATGTAGGCCCAAAATGGCCACATCCTTAGAAATAATTGAATATTTTATTCTAAGGTATGAAGTTTCCATTTCACACACTTTTAGTGTATTTGGAGCAGATCCGCAATATTTATTTCCTAATCTGTCCAACACTTAGTACAATTTTACCTTGAGAAATTCCACTCAGTTTATAATGTATTTTGGTGTGGATTGGAAATGGGTCACGATTCTACAAAAGTTTTTGATGATGATGATGTCAGTGTAAAATAAAGTGCGAAATAGCGATCGCGAGTAGTTTTTTTGCATTCTCTGAACGACTAAGTGTCGGTAAGGCCAATTCCATCAAGTTTCAAGAGTATTTTAGTGTAGATTAATGACAAAGAGGTAGAAATCACTACATCAGTTGCAGATTGGTGAAAAAATCTATTTTACACCGTAGTCAGTGCAGAATGACAACAAAGGATGATTTACACTTTCCCAAGTGTGGATTGGCAATTTTGCATTTTTACAAAGCAAAGGTGACGTCAGCATGCTTTATGGTGTGGATTTCAATTTTTTTGAAGTCAAAGAAGAGTAAAGGAAGGGTAATGAGTGGATTACATCCCACTCACCTCTTAGTGCATTTTACACCGAAATTTGATTCCACATGATCAAGGCTATAATGATGACGACAACAACTTAAAAGTGTGGAATGGCACCTTGGTTTTCCTAACCAATTTACAGAATATTGACGGTCCAATTTTTGATGATATTATTGAAGGATTTAAAAAGGCCAAAAATTTTTGGATCAGTGTGCAGTCAGTTAGAGGGAAGGAAGACAGAGTGATGAGGGTTTTCAAGAACAAGAACCAAATGTGGTTGTAGATTTGTGGTAGAGTCGATCTTCCAAGAATGATCAATGGATGATATGTAGTGTCCAAATGTTCAAACTCTAACTACCACCAACAAACTAGCAAGTTGCAAAGGTATGCTACCATGGCATATTTATCATAGTGGATTTCTTGGAGCTCTCCAGCTAGTAAGATAATGCTAACAAAATCTCTGCTATATTGTAAATATACAATCTTTGTAATGTATCCTTAATATTATTTCATTTACAAACTATAAATAGAGGTCGAACCCTCATTTTAAAGGGTTGGATCTAGTGCATTTGCTTGACCTACTATAAATATTCTTGTGAGCTAATGGAAGGAGCATTACTCTAATATTTTGACTCAAATTTGTCATATTCATCATCTTGTGCAAGAGGTTCAAAGCCTTGAACTGCATTTCTGTTATTACTTGAATTGTTAGTTCATTTCAGCTTATTGGATTACTAGTTGTGAGAGTAGTTGAAATCTATTCTTGATTAGATCTGTATTATTAGGAGGTTTATTTCTATTAAATCTAACTATTGGTCTATTCTGCTTTTTGGATTATCAATATTGGATGTTGGAATTGCTTTCTACAATATATCTCTGTTTATGCTTTAATGTGTGAAGGTTTCATTTATTTGGGTGATGTTAATATTGAGTGATGGGACACTGGAAATAACTTGTGGGAGCCTTTTGATGTAGTTTCCTATCCTGTTAGCCTATTCGACCACTATTTTTCATAACATTTATAACCCTAAATATTTCTAAACCTTATCTCAAAACCCTATTTAAGCTTTAATTGAGTCAACACCATTTTAAGTTGACAAGGAACCAACCTACTATGGAGGTTGGATTGAAGTTGTCTTTGGTCCATCGAATGCTTGAGTGCCTAGCTACGACTATCGGGTGCATGCCTGGATAGAAAATTGAAAGATAGATAGTTGTAGTGTTAAGTAACACTTGATGTCAATTCGGTGTCCAACAGTAACTTTGATCCACTTGTGACTTGCCATATTATGAGATCACTAGTTCATCAAAGATACCAAGAAGACTACAAGAACAAATACTCATATTCAAAAACAACACAAGAAAGTAGAATGAGAATAACAAGAAGAAACAACATAAGGATAAAAGTAGAAGAAGAAGAAGAACCTAAACAAGATAAAGACACTCATCAAAATTCAAACAAAGAAGACAATGAAGGAGGTTGGAGAGAAGAGCTCAATTTCCAAGACCAATATAAAGATCCATATTGAAGACCAAAGTCTTCAATACCCAAATAATGTAATACAGGGTCCATGGGTTGTTTCTAACTATAGAGAAGCAAAAGGAAAAGTTAGAAACAATCCATATTGAAGACTAAAGTACATATTGTAGAAATTTCCATTTTGCTTCTCTATAGTCCACATGTACACGAGTCTTAGGTAGAGTAAGGTCCAAGGAATCTATCTTCCTATATAAATACCTCGTCATGAATATTTTTAGTAGTAGTAGAAAATATAGTCTGTATAGTAGTAAATATAGTGTGGGTAGTAGTAGATATAGTGTGGTAGAATGTAGTCATTTCATATTATTTCATGGAGTGTTTATGTACTCCATTATGTAGCATTGTACTATTTTTGTCACTCTCATTAATGGCATATTTCTAAGTTATTTGCAGATGTTTATCTCATTATTTTCCTGCATATTATTGTACCATTAGTTTATAGTTATCTTACATATTATGGCTGTAATATCTCCCATAAAAATCCAACAGATAATACTTCATTTGAGAGAAGTGGATACCCTCTATTTTGTAGATAGTAGTATTTCCCTAATTGCATATGATCTTGTGAATGATTGTGTGTATCCTTAATTTGCAAAAGTGATGTACCTGTAATTTTTTAAGTGTATCTCTAATTACAAAGGTTTGCAAACAAATGAGTGTGTCCTTATTTATTACTGTGAATATGGATAACATGTGTGCCCCTATCTACTTATGATGTAAAATTATGGATAGTTGTGCTTGTGCCTATCATTTTTTGTGAGTTCAATGAGGTCAGCCCCACTAAGGTAAGCAATTGAGTTTGTCCATGCTCATGATGATGTAAATCATAGACTATTGTATGTGTCCTAGTCCATGATCATTTTGTATATTTGATGAACTATATGTATGTCTAAGTTCATCAGATATGGGTTGTTGTTCCCACCTCTATTTGAAATATGATTTCATAAGGGGGAATGTTAGGAAAATTATTACACCATGTAACTAGTGGGGTACTTACAATCGAATGTTTGGAAAATAATTACTAAACCAATCACCATTTCATATTTGTTCATGGTACATATACACCCATTTTGATCAATGATACTATCCAACATCTTGTTGGTCCATAAAAATTGACTAACTTGTATAAATTTGTAAGTCACCCTCTAGGAAGCAAAAGAGGAAAGGCATCATCTGGGAAAATGTGGTAGATTTGAGAGAAGCATTCATCCCAAAGAGATATTGCATATAACACATTGCATATGCATTGAAATTTTTATTTTAATTTCTTTATTGCTTGCATGATGATCATTTAAAATTAGAATTTATCTTATTTGACCATATTTGGAATATATTAAATTATAACTCATTTACACATGATCATATTAGCCATTTGGCATCCCATGGATTTTTTCTAACTATAGAGAAGAAAAAGAGAAAGTTCTAAAATTGATCTCAAAACTATTTGGTTTGTTGGAAGTTGAACTGTTTCAATTGTCAACTATCTTGTGACTGTTATATATAATGTATGAAGCATAGAATAAAGAAATATTCCTAGATTTTTTAATTCTTTCCTTGTCAATTCTATTCCTTCTCACGTATAGACACAAACTATTTTTTCCCCATAAGTATTTGTTCTACTACTTTTAGTGCATTAGAACAATGCACCCTACACCCTATAGTGCTAGAAACCTATGTACTAAAATTTTATAATCTTATATTGCTTAATACATGGGCCTTACATATTGTAGTATAAATTTATTTTTATTATCATCATCATTTGTAAATGATTTTGTATCTTGTATGAGAAAAAGATTCTATTGTGTCCTATTTTCTACTGTATAACTCTAAAGCATAAATTCATGATACAATAAATAATAAATCACACTAGGTTCCATGTTTGAGTATCTTGAAGCACATCACATCAGCACAAAGATATAATTAATGGATAAGTAAACATAATAATTGAAAACCAAGGTATGAGACTTCAAGAAGCACATTCAAGATACCCTAGAGGAACAAAGGAATATGTTCTTCAAGTAGTTCTAGTATTTCATCCATGTCCTCAATTGTTAACCCTATGCCATTTTAGGGCCATAACCCTCAAAGATGTAGACCAACATCAATATCACAATATTATTAGGTCAAGTAATGTTGAAGAGTTGGATACTTGGCTTCAATAACTTGAGGCCTACTATGTTGTGTAATGACCACAAAAAAAGCCTCAAATAAAAACACACAAAAAAGAACAAATTTTGTTTTAACTGCAGAGGGATTTATAAATCCCCATCTAACCTTTGGTTAAACTACTATTTTGACCACTAAGTTTCCCATAGACACCAAAAACTAGCCACTTGTCCTCCATATATGCTTTCTCATCATTTTTACCCACTATTCATATATATTTATATATATTTGTCTTATATATTTAAATATTAATATTTGTATATTATATTTTATATATACTTAATAAATATATATTTATACCTTTATTGATTTTCCTCTCCTTATCTAAGGGCGACAACGCTCGCTCGTTTTTTGGTAAGGTAAGGACCCCCTTAAAACCCCATTCACTCGAGTGTCTCCTCTCCCTCCTGTCTATTTGAGCCTCTAGTTTGATTTTATTTTAAAAGGTCGAGTGCACCCGGTCAAGGGAGACAGTGGGGCAGTCATTACACCATTTTTCAAAATAGAGAGGGTCGTCCATTCTCTTGACAACAGCATGCCAAAGGTGGGAGATCAACCACTACAACCTATTGTACAACCATCTCTTTCTAGAGTTCCTGGTTTGAGTGTACCCACCACCTTAAAAGAAAGGAATTGGGAATAGAGAAAATTGAGAATCAACCTTTAAGCCTAAAGTGAATTAATCCCAGCCATCCGATTTCATTTAATCCTATCCATCCATCTACATCAATCCATGCCACACCCTAGATTTAATATCCACCCTTCGATATGCTTTTATCTCAGCCACACGATTAGTGTCATTGAAACCCTAAGTATGCCCTAGGTTGGATTATTAATAGGAGCCATTTTGATGGCTCAACCCCTAGAATTCCTAAGCAATTGATATCCTAAATTTGAAGAAGCTACCACTAGAGTTCCCTAGAGTATCCAAGTGCTCTTCCCTTCCATCCTCACTCACCATAGCCCCTGCATCCATCGTTGCCTCCCTCGCTCAGCCAGATCTGCTTCTGCAGACTTCCCCTCCGAATGAACACCTTCGGGTGCTTCCTATCACTCTCGAGCACCTCTGGGTGCTTCCTTCCCCACCGCCAAGCACCTCTGGGTGCCTTCCACCATCACCAAGCACCCACGGGCATTTCTTATAGCCACCAAGCACCTATGGGTGTTTTACGCCAGAGATTCTGAAGTCTCCCTAGCCTTCGGGTGATGCTAGGGCATCGCCCATCGATTCACTACAACAAACTTCATCAGATCAGAAGACAACAAATACGTAAGGTAAATCTATTGTTTATTATTTTATTACATGCATTTTTAGTTCTATTCATGTTATTTACAGTAAATAGTTAGGGTTTTGGTATTGATCATAGAGGGCCTCACATTGTGGAGCCCTCACAGTTGCTACTAACTCATTTGTTGTTTTAGTGTGTGCAGATCTGGAAGTGTGACATCAGCATTGGACAGCTGCTTAAGCTGGAGTGGCTCGACATCGGATAACTAAAAGCCCACTCACTTCTATTGGGAGCAAGGACGCATTTGAAGACACCACCAACATTGTTTTGCTAGGGTTTTAGAGAACCCTAGCCATTGTAAAATCTGTATCAAAGGATTCAAAGATCCTCATTGTAACAATGGAGTTTTTAGGCTCCCCCATTAATATAAGATCATTCATTGTGCAATTCTGTGTTCTTTGAGTTCTAATTTATTTCATATTATTTGGTGTTGCATTTTTGTCTCTTCAAATGGTGATCATGGTGGGACCCCCTAAGGGTTTCTTTTTATGATTTGCCTTACTGATTTATTTGTTATTTTCTATCATCTTGCAGGATTTTCAGAAGCATAGATTTCATAGTTTTCATTGGATCTAGGGTTTCTAGAAATTTGTAGAAGGTTGCAGAAGGTGCATGAACGCTCGATGGTGCTCGAGGGCTATCCAAAAATGCCTAGGTGCATTTCAAAAATACCCTAGGGGTATTTTACAGAGAGTTGGAGTAGAAGCGTAGGCTATTTTGTAAGTCTACAACCAAAACCCTAGCTTTTCTATTTACGTATTTTGGGTAATTTTACATTTTTTTTTTAGATTTTTAAGATAAAAAGAACTTCATTAATTAATCTAGAAAAGAACATTCATATTAGCTTGCATATTAGGTTTTATATTAATCATTTGCATCCATCCACACTTTCTATTTGAAGTTTTTGATTTTCTATTGTGTGTACAAATAAAATATATTGCATTCTGATTTCATGTGAATTGAAATTGCATAATTAGTTTACATTATAGGGTTAGGGATTCCTATTTTTGTTAGGTCTAAATAGGAACATTATTCATATACCAAGAGTATCCCCGTACTTGGGTGATTCCATATGGAGGAGTAGATGAACCCCCAGCTGTCTAGAGTGGGTCTTAAGTGGTGTACTCTACATCCTTTGGAAAAATTGGTATTGTGAGTAGTGGCTTCTGATTTAGACTATCGAAAGTGGTTATCTTTCTAACATTGTATGAACACAATAGAAAATCAAAAATTTTAAAAAGAACCACACACTACATGATTCACATTTAATAGTAGTGGTTGGATTTCATCACCAACCATTGCTTGAGATTTGGTGATGGTGGCTTTCATCTCCATCCACCAATCTCTACCCTTAGAAACCCTAGGTCACCCCCGAGAAAACTTGTTGGATTTCATCACCAACAAGAATCTCATTGCCCCAACTTAGCCATAGTTTTTACCTTTCTTTGGATTAATTCATATTAGCACATTTGAAACACACAAGATTAAAACCTAAGAAAATGAACTCACATTAAAAGGAGATAATCAATGAATGAGGTAAGACACACGTGTTAAACAAACTTAGCATTGATTGTTTATTTTTATTGTGAAATTTAAATTTTGTGTTTCATTTTACTACATAATCTGTATTTTGGTTTATTTGCTTTATGGTCTTAACAAGAAAACAAAAGAAAGCATTAAATCAAGATAATCCAATGGAACCTTCATCCACCTTCCCCACCACTTCTATGGTAGATTCCCTAAATGTGACACAGGCAGATTTATCTATAGGTCCCTCACATTCCTTACCATCCACAACCTTTCATATGGCTATGCCCCAAGAAGAGTCAACCTCACCAACCATTGACCACCACATTACCCACATAGACATGGCACGAGTAGAAGCTCTCATGAAGTCTTCTAACTATATCTTAGAGTCAGTCCCCAACTCACCTAGACAGGATCCTACTTTACAGCAAGAGCCTATTTATTCCCAACCACCATCCAACTTTACCCAGGTGTACACCAACCCTCTTTTTGAGGCATCAATTGCACCTTCCTCCCATATGTCCATTCCCCAACCCTCATGTGCTCCTAGCACTTCATACACATCCACATACACCAACCCCTTATATGAAGCACATGTAAATGCTGCTTCACAAGTTTTAGCCTCACAAGTTACCATACCTAGTGTAACTTGTCCCCCAACCACATCTTCCATACCATATACTTCCATACCCTCAAATTTTGATAGAGATATTAATGAGGCATGGGAACACTTGAAAAAATTTCTTAGACAATATCAAAATGCTCAACAACAAGTACAAGGGAACCCTAAGCCTTTACCAAACTCTACTCAGACTATCCTCATTAACCAGGGTCCATCATGGACACCACAATCTTCTATGGTTTCTATCCCTATTCCTCCACCAAGTCATACCACTACCCATCCTATTCCCATTGGCCAACCTAGCCATAACCCTCATACATCAACCTCATTCCATAATTCTCCATATTTTCATCATCAATCTCCCATTCATCAATTTCCATCAAATTCACCTAGTCATCATTACCAATCTCATCATCATTTAGTCACTCCACAACATTTTTCCACCCCACCTCAAAATCATCAGGTAATTCAGGGCTTCCACATTCTTGAAGAAGACCCTCGAATTAAGGCCATGCAAAAATAGATAGATCAATTGATACAATATACTCCTAGTTTGACAAACCAGAAACCAACCTTACACCAATTGATCAATCAACCCATTCATCCTTCGATACCATCACCACCATATCCAAAAGATTTCATGATGCCTAAGTTTGAAAAATTCAAGGGAACTGAGGATCCCAAAGAACATGTGAGCACATTTGTACATGCCTATTTTAGAATTCAAAATGACAATGCTCTCATGCTCAGAAATTTTCCTCAAACATTAGGAGGAGATGCCATAGAGTGGTATAATCAATTACCAAGTCATAGTATTTATACTTTTGAGCAATTGATTGACCAATTATTTGAGTGTTTCATCCTAAATGTTAAAAAGAAGATCTCATTATCTGATGTCTATGCTTTAAGACAACATGATGATGAGTCTATCTACGATTTTGGAAACCGTTGGAGGGTTGTCATCACTAAGTTGCCATTCACCCTACCAATGGATGAGCTAATCAAATTATTCACCAAGAGTTGTCTAAAACCTATCTCTTGGATGCTTCAACTACAAACTTATCATTCATTTGAAGAAGCTTTAGCTCAGGCTAGTGTCATTGAGGAAATCAAAATCCAAGAAGGCATACTTAAGCCTAAGAAGAAAGAATGGAAAAATAAGGGCCAATATAAAAGCAACTATTCTGGCCAACCAAAATCAACACAGGCTACCCCAGCCAATCAGCCCAATCAAGTTAATCAAGTGGTCATGAGCCAGCCGGTAATGGCTCAACAACAATCAATGCAACAATCACCGCAACAAATTGCTTATCATGCGGTACCCTCGACAACTCAAGCCATGCAAAACATAGTGCCAGATGTAGAAAACCATCCTCGATGATAGTCTATCCAAAAAAATCACCAATACACCCCCTTAGCCGAGTCATATGCTTCCATTTTTCAAAGGTTGTATGACACAAACAAACTTGCTTTACCCAAAATTAGACCAGATGATCCCGCCAAACGTAGTAAACACTATCAAGAACATCTATTTTGTCCTTATCATAGGTAAAATGGGCATGACATTAACAATTTCCATGCATTTAAAGACATAGTGCAAGACCTTATTGACTTGGGGGCAATCAAGCTTGACAACCCCCTTGCTCAACAAAATCAAAACCTTGGTATTTTTCAAACACCACTTCCTCATCATGAGGAGGTGCAACCAAATATAGGAGGGGCTAACACCAAAACTCCTCCTAATCAAGTCAATCATATCCAACAATACCAAGGGTTTGTAGGGGCCATCCATGTGGTCACTAGAGGTCAAAGAAACAATCAACAAAATGTAAGGCAACAACCTCAAGCAAGTGTGTCACAACCTCCTACATCACCACCCATTCAAATTTCCCCCAATCCTTCATCACCCATCCATATCCCTAGCCAATCAAATCCTCCAAATCCACCCATCAATCATCCACCATGACCAATCATCTCATTGAGTAGCCGGTTAACTACAAGTCTAAAGATGGCTTCCACCAAATTGTCAATTTATGAGTTAATTCAACAATCTCCCCCACATCGTGAGGCATTAATGGATATTCTCAAATCCATTGAACTACAATCTCAAGATTCTAATGCCTTCAACAACTTTGTAGGGAGCATCCAAACATGCATGGAGCCTTCCATCACATTCTATGACTTTGAGATTAAGCCAATCTCATCGGAATCAATAGACCCTCCATTGCATATCATGGCTCTAATTGACAAGAAGCCTTTTAAAAGAGTCCTAATTGATATCGGTTCCTCTATCAATATCATCACCACATCTACTCTTCATCATCTTAACCTTCCTCCATCTCATATCACCAAGTCATCATTTACCTTAAAAGCATTCAATGATGCTTTATGTTCCATAGTTGGCACTATTGTTTTACCCATTGAAGTAGGGGTCAAAATATTGCACACCATGTTTCACATCTTGGAAGGATCCATGGCATACAATGTACTCCTTGGAAGACCTTGGATGAGGGAAATGAGATGTGTCCCTTCCATTTTACATCAATTTTTGAAATATGTTCATGAGGGACAAGTACATTGCATACTGATGGATGTCGAGCCATTTAAGTATTGCAATTTCATTTCAAATCCTTATGAGTCCATGCTTCCTTCCACTCACATTTTCCTTTCACCATCAGCCAATCCATCTACCACTTCACCAATTTCTTCATCAAAAGCTCCCATTCCTGAGGAGCTCCCTATCACCAATCCCCATCAAGCTTCCACGACCCCATCATCTTCATCATTGACTACATGCACATGTGGTCACAGTCAATCCACATCATCAACATCATTGCCATCCACTTCATCATCATCATCCATTCAGCAACCTTCCCAAGCCAATCCATCACCATCACCTAATGTTTCACAAGTCGAGTTGATGGATTGTGAAACATCTCCATCTTCACCACTTCCTGAGCCATCATCCAACCATAGTCCTTCCATATCATCCCAAGTCGAGGTCCACCTCACTAATCCTGGTATTGGTGAATACGTGGTCCAAGACATCACCATCATGCCCCTCACCATTCCTAAGGCTAAGGATTTTGGTCACCCACGTGACCCACCTTTAGCCATAGGAGCAGTATATAACATGGGTTCAACTCCAAATAGCATAAATTTTGTATATGGGGGGATTGATTCTTCATCAAGTCCAGCACCCCTAGAGGAACCCAAAGAACCAACACTTGCCAACATTCCAAACATGACGGGATTTCCATCTCACTATTTTCACATAGTCAATTGGCAAGGTCATGGCCTAGGATTGCATGAACAGGGAGTGCATCAACCTATCGATGTTCCATATCAAGAGGTGCATGACCATTCAGGTCTAGGTTACCACCCACTTTCCACCACCTCTTCTCTTGAACAAGCCTTCCAAAGGCTTAATCTCAATTCAGGAGAAGAAGCCCTCCATCCCGATAATTCTGATGATGAAATCTATGAAGAATTTGAACTTATGTCGATAATTTTGGATGAATCTGAAGAAGAATCAGAGCCCATTATTCCCCATACCGAACAAGATGAGTTTTATCTCAACATGTTCCCCATCCATGAGCCCATATTTCACTTGCTTCTTCCACAAGAGTGAGCCACCCCTACCGGTGAACCACCACCTCCATTCCATTAAGCCATTTCATAAGCCAACTTGTAACATATGTACATAACACAAAAATAGTGGTTTTCACCACTACCAAAAAAAAATATAAAAAATCAACACAAAAATATTTTCTTTCTTTGCATTGCATGTATATATCATCTAGTTAAATGCATTTATTTGTGTTGCTTGTTGCTATTCAGGTTAACCAAGCTCCTAGCACCGGTTCCTAGGTCCCATCCATTCCATCCAACCTTATCCACCTTGCCCATAAGTCAACATGAATCCTATTGATTTATTTACCCCACTCCATAATCCATATGATCCAACTAAACCAATTCCAATTGACATAAGCCTTATTGATATGGACCAGATTTCCTCACCTCCATCATTTTCTAAATTTGTCTTATCCGAGGAATTATTAAGGGCTTCCACCAACTACATTCCTCCATCCCCTCCACCTTTACCTTCACCTTCACCTTTGAATCCCGAGGTTTTCTAGGAAGAAATAGATGAGGATAAGCCAGAAGAGTTTGATGACATCTTAGATGACATTCATATGATCCCTACACCCCATCAACTTGAGGAAGGTTCCCACATGTCCATTGAAGATACCATCGATGTGGACCTTAGTTCAGACAAAGACAATCCCCAAATTGTCAAGCTTGGTAAAATTTTATCACCCGAAGAACAAGAGCAATTAATTGCTCTCCTCAAGAGGAAGAAGGGCATATTTGCATGGTCCTATAAGGACATGCCTGGTCTTGACCCTAGTTTGGTTGTCCATAATCTCACCTTACAACCTGATGCTAAGTCGATCAAACAAAAACTTAGGAGAATGCATCCTACCATGGCCCTCTTGGTAAAAATAGAGCTTCAAAAACTCTTAGACGTGAACTTCATAGTTCCTATCGACTATCTCGAAGTGGCTTTCAAACATGGTACCCATTCGAAAACCTAATGGGGTGATACATATTTGCACTAACTTTCGAGATCTTAACAAAGCATGTCCTAAGGATGACTTTCCTCTCCCAAACATTGATACTCTTGTCGACACCTATGTTGGCCATGAAATGCTTTCACTCATGGATGGTTTTTTAGGATACAACCAAATTTGAATAAATCTTGATGACCAACACAAAACAACATTCACTACACCTTGGGGAACTTTTTGTTACAAGGTGATGCCCTTTGGCCTCAAAAATGTAGGTGCTACTTATCAACGTGCCATGACATACATTTTCCATGATTACATGCATAATATTATCGAAGATTATGTGGATGATCTCTTGGCTAAATCTAAAACTCGACAAGAACACATTGGTGTATTGGAGAAAGTTTTTGACCGACTCCTAGAGCATAATGTAAGGTTGAACCCCAAGAAATGTGTCTTTGGTGTTACCTCGGGCAAACTTCTAGGATTCATTATCTCCAAAAGAGGCATTGAGGTGGACCCTAACAAGGTCAAGGCCATCATGGAGATGCCTCCCCCAACTAACTTAAAGGAATTGCATAGTTTACAAGGAAATATCCAATCAATCCATCATTTTATTGCACAACTTTATGAAAAATGTAGGCCATTCAATCACCTACTACAAAAGGGGGTGCCATTCTCTTGGATAGATGAATGTCAAAAAGCCTTTGATGACATTAAGCAATACCTAGCTTCTCCACCAGTCTTAGCTCCTCCTCATTCGAGGGTCCCATTCTATATTTATATCTCAGCAATGGACTTTGCATTAGGGACAATGCTTGCACAAAAGAATGAAGAAAATTGAGAGCAAGTTGTCTACTACATTAGTCGAACATTGGTAAGCTATGAAACTAGATACGCTTATGTAGAAAAATTGTGCTTAGCAGTGGTTTTTACCACTAAGAAACTTTGACATTACATGCTTAGTCACACAACTTATGTCATAGCTAGAGAAAATCCTCTGTGTTATATGATGTCTCGCACTTACAATAACACCCACACCGCTAAATGGATAATGCTCCTTACTGAATTTGACTTGGAATTCATTAGCCAAAAATCCATTAAAGGTCAGGTAATAGTCGATCAACTTGTGGAAGCTCCACTACCTAGTGATCATCCTTTGATTATTGAGCTCCCAGATGATTCAGTATTTGTTATCACTGAACAAGAAGAAGATGTCATTCTAGAGGAAGACATCGATATCACACTATTCTTTGATGGCTCTAAGTGTGCAAAAGGTCAAGGTGTTGGAGTCATGTTTCATACACCCATAGGGGTACCTATCCCCTTATCATTCAAACTCGACTTCCAATGCACAAACAACACTATAGAGTATGAAGCCTTAATCTTAGGTCTTCAATCAGCTATAGCTATGAGCATTAAGCGTATTAGGATATTTGGTGATTCTCAACTTGTTGTCAAGCAAATCAATGGAGAATACCAATGCAAAGAACCTACCATTAAGCTTTATCATGAAGTAGCAATGAAATTGCTCTCTAAGTTTGATTGGTATGAAATCAATAGTTTACCATGTTTGACTAATAGATTTGTAGATGTGATGGCCTCCCTTGGATCATTGATTCCAAAATATTCCTTTGGAGAGGTACAACCCCTTATAATTTCAATGGTCTCTAAATATACAATTGTTCATGCTGAGTCTAAAGATGAAAAGGATGTTTGCTTTATCCAATCAGATCCATATGAGCCTTGGTCAAGCCAAATAGTAGCCTTTCTCAAGTTTGGAACACTCCCATATGACATGTCTCGAACTACCAAACACACATTCAAGCAAAAGGTAGCTCATTTTATTCTCTTGGGGGACGTGTTGTATAAACATGGTTATGATGGAGTCCTCCTTCATTATCTCGAGTCTAGTGAGGCACAAAGAGCCATAGTTGAAGCCCATGATGGTACTTGTGGTGGTCATTTTAGTGGAATGGCCATTGCAAAGCGTATTTTATGCATGGGTTATTATTGGCCCACAATGGAACGTGATTGTTGCACATATGTTAAACATTGCAAAAAGTGTCAAGAACATGCTAATTTAACTCATGTACCATCACAAGCTTTACAACCTATTCAAAGCCTTTGGCCCTTTTCACAATGGGGTCTAGATCTAATTGGAAAAATTTCACCTCCTTCCTCGAGACAACATACATTCATCATCACAACCACTGAATACTTCACAAAGTGGGTTGAGGCAATTCCTCTAACCAATATGATAGGACCTAGAATTGTGGAGTTTATACTTCATCACATCATTTGTCATTTTGGTATTCCCTCAAAAATCATCTCAGATAATGGCAAGTCTTTCAAGAACAAGGATGTTCAAGCACTTTGCAAGAAATATAACATTCAACATAGTTTCTCGACTCCTTATTACCCATAAGCAAATGGACAAGTTGAAGCTTCCAACAAGACCTTAATTGCTATTCTCAAGAAACTTGTCAAAGAAAATCATAGAGATTGGCATACACAAATTCCCTTGGCATTATGGGCTTATCGAACAAGCATCCACATGCCTACAGGGGCAACACCATTTTCATTGGTCTATGGAGCCGAAGCAATCATACCTCTTGAGCTCGAGATCCCCTCCTTGCGAATTTCTTTGCAAGAATTCATAGATGATGACACTGCTAGACAAGCACGTCTTGACCAACTCACACTTCTTGATGAGAGGTGAGTCAATGCTTTAGAGCATTTACGAGTTTATCAAGACCACCTAAAACGTGCTTACAATGCCAAAGTTCATCTACATGAATTCCAAGTAGGAGATCTTGTCCTTAAAGAGAACCAACAAAATACCAATGCATTACCGCATCTTCATGATAAATTCATGGCTAATTGGTTAGGTCCATACATTGTTACTCAGAGAGTGGGTAATGGTACTTATAGGCTTGCCAGTCTAGAGGGAGAGGAAGAACCTGAACCACTTAATGTCATACACTTGAGAGCATTCTATGCATGATTTGATTTCTATATATGTATATATACATGGCTAATACACAAAAACATTTGCATACATTTCATTCATAACATTGCATTTCACTTGCATATACATTCCAAAAACAATGCATTAACACACATTTCATATTGCATTTCACAAAATTGCATGTCACAAATTTCATTCATACATTGCATTTACATCCACATTTCACATTTCATATTAGGGATCATTTATTAAGTTCAAGGTCTTAATTGGTCCAACAAAAGTCATGTTGCCTTAATCAGGGGCACCTTCACAATGTCATCCACACAATTCCACCAAGTCAAATTGCCATTCACACAAACCACATTTTCATAAAATTCCTAGGTGTTTTCGATCACTCAACCACTCCTAGTGTTTTAAGAAAACTCCAAAATACATGTCGAGTTATTTTTAGGACCATTACACATATACACTAAGAAAATCTTGAGTTATGGGAATTGAATCCAAAACATTCTTGAACCAAACACAATTTCACATCTTAAAAACATCTTGTGTCAAAGAGGGATAACACCATACTTGGTATGAACCTCGAAGTGAAAAGGGTCATCCTTGCTAGTCCCATCATGCAACATAGTCCATAAAAATAGTGGTTCTCACCACTATCACAATTCCAAAAATAAAAGAAAGAGTAGGGAAAAATCCCTAACAAAAACTCTAAATATTTTACATCACACACCACTGATCATTGGGTTGTAAGGATCATACTACATTTCCAATCAGATGGTTAGGTAGTCATCCCCAAAACTTAAGAGATCAAAAACAAAAATCATGGACTATGGAGTTAGCCTCCACTGGAGCTATAGATGCTTGAATGGTAGTGGAGTACGCTCATGCATGGTGACACATCTCTTTCAAAGAGACCTCTGACTACTCATAAGGATAAGCTAGCTTCTTGGTTTCATCCATAACAGGTTTACCCAATTTACTCAAGATGAGTTAATGAACTCACTTGCACACACATTGGTTCTTGATTACCTTGAGTCATTACCATGCTCTTGATTTGGTAAATGAATTCATTACACACACATTTGGTCCTAGAGGGATTAGGTAGTTTTAGTGAGTTTGTTTGATACCACTAGTATGTCTGAGTCTCTGCAAAATAGGTAGTTTTCCATATCAACATCCATATCTTCTTCCATATCAACATCCATATCTTCTTCCATATCAACATCCATATCTTCTTCCATGTCAACATCCATGTCAGTTCATGAGTCATTCATCCCATATGCCACCAAGTTTGGTGCCCCTGATTAAACAACAATGCTAGAAAATGGCCAAGAAAGATCTAAACTATAAATGATCATTAGCACATTTACATTCCACCTTGCATTAATCATCCATACATTCTACCTTGCATTAATCATCCATAACATATCATATGCATTCATCATCCATATAAACATGCATTCCACAAAAAGCATTCACACAAACACATATAACACAAAAGGTAAAATCCATGTATATATATGTATAAATATCACATGTACAATGAGTGCCAAAAGGCTACATACAATGGAGCACCAAGGCTCATATACAAAAAGTGCATCTAAGCACTAAGCTATGTCCTCCAAGAGGACCCCTGTGACCTAGTAGGAGCCCTAGACCTAGAGCTATGCCTAGACTCGCTACACCTAGCACCCTCAGATACAGATGAGGTTGGAGGATCTAGAAGTGGAATATGATGTTCCATCAACCTATCCTCCAATGCCTCGATATATCTATACCAAGAGTGAAGATGTGCTATGTTGATATTATATCGATGCTCCCTCTCTACTAGCTCTACCTAGAGCCTCATGATCCTCGCATCCCACTCTACCACCTACTACTCCAACCATACCCAATCCTCCTCACTCCGATCTGGAGGCCCATCTGGAGCCTCCTCCACATCCTCTCCATCTCCACCATCTCCCCCACTCTTAGGAGCCTACCTCACCACACCCTTAGTCCTCCTCCTTTGACTATCTGATCGAAGGTACCACTATCACTTGGGGGCCTCCTAGGTCCCCTCATCCCTAGCCTCCTCACCATCCCCATCAATTGCTCCTCGAGGTAGTACCCATGGTGGTTGTGTAACGAACCATACATCATACTTTGTAGTCATCCTTACATCATCTACATCTAGGAGATCTATCTCCTCATCATCCTCATAGGCCACCCTCCATGGCTCTGCACATGGTAGCCCTATCTCCTCCCGATGCCTCCTATAGCACACCAACTCATCTAAGACCTCCTACCTCAAGCTAAACTATCAGAGTACTCATGAGAACTAAAAGTACTCAACCTCACTCCAATATCTCCCAACCACCCACCTAGCCTACCACACTCATCGCAAGTGCTCTCCATCCCTAGTCCACCTACAAGCCTACCATGGCCTCCATATCACTTGGGTGGATGTCAATCTAGCCCATAAATCTCGATACCACTGACTCATCTACATTGGCTAACTCAGTTATACCTCCTTGACCACCACCCATCTCCTAGCATAGGGTTGCTCCCTACCCAAGCCTACTACTGGTAAGCCCTCCGATTAAGCAACACTAAAGTGCTCCCATCCCCAACACTACAACAACAAGTTGCACCCCAATCCCTTCCTCCCCCACCTCATCACCTCATAAAGCTCCTGGTATACCTACGCCAACAATGTAGGAGCCCATGCATACACCTACCACCTAGTGAGCATATCACTCACTACTCCTATCAGGTTCCAAGGGAACCTACACCCAATGCTATTCGGGGCCATGATGTTGGCCAACATGAACATAACCAAGGTATGGAGGGCATCCAACTCCTTGTCCACATACATGGATAAATATGGTATACCTCCACTCTCCACCCTCACACCCTTCCAGGCATCACCAAACATCTTCATCATCTCTATATTTCGAACATGCCCAACCTCAACCTAGATCCCCTCCACTGGCACCTTGAGGATGTGATATACATCCTCCAAGGTCATGGTCACCTCTCCGTTGGGAGCTAAAAAGTCCCCCTATAAGCATCCCACCTCTCCACCAAGGTAGAGAGGTACCCCTCATCAACCCTCACAACATCAACTCGGGCTACCTCCTCTATGATGAGGCCTGGAAATGCCTCCATCATAGCATGTTTTGAACAACTAAAACTTGCCTAAAACTCTATGATTTACTTTATATACTAGTTAAGTTGATCTAATATGTTGTGTATTAATTGTTTGCATGATTGATGTGTTTGGAATATTATATGCTGATTTTTACAGTTTTTGTGTAGTTTTATGTCACTTTGCCATGACCTGTTACATAAGGGATATGCTTAGGCTGATAGCAACACTTTACTATTCTTATTTTGATGTTTCTCAAGCATTAATTTCTTTGAATTTAGAAAATAGTGCAAAGAACTATTACTATGCAGCAGAAACTAGTTTTCCTATGTAAATTCCAGCCAACTACCAATGAATGGCAAGGCATGGAATTCACACATGAAGAGGAATGAAGGCTATTGCAATCTGATCCTGAGGACTAATCCACCTGAGAAATGCAGCTGAAATCAATTGAAGAGTACATAGTTGGTCATTCCGAAGATCTTCGGATTGAGAAATACAGTCTCTTCGGATTGAGCGAATATCTTCGGATTGAGCCACTTAGCTCCGGATTGAGAACATAAAGCACTTTTTGACCTGTTGACTGATTTTTGATGGTGGAAAAAGGGAAAGAAGGCTGAGGAGGTTAAAGGAAAATATCTCCCATATAACTTTGTCGTCCTTGCCATCCAAAGCCACAATTTATGGAAAAGATCCTCTTCTAGGATAAACCCAGGGAATACTGTAGAATAACAGGAATTGATTTGCAGAGTATATTTTCTGTTGTAATTAGATTTTAGGCATCTATAAAAGATAGCTCCCATCCAGGTTGAGCTAATAATAATAATAATAGTAGAAATAGTAGTAGAGAAAATATAGATAGAGAATAAGTGAGAAAACTGAAACTATTACAGTTCTGTAACAGGTTTTAGCACAGATTTGTAATCATGTTCTGAATCAATAAAGTACAAGTTTTTCTATTCATTATATTATGTTTGAGTGTGAGTAAGATTTAGAGAGAGAGGAACTCATACCTTCTTCTAGAAAAGGAGGCTGGCCACTTCCAGACCTAGGAGGAGGACTAACAGACAGGTTTTGTTCTGATTTTGCTATAGCAGAATAAGTTGTGAAACTTGTCAATTTCATTCTTTTGTAGTAGTTAACATCCATTTCAGTCCTAATAATTTATTTTCTATTCAAGATACTTTTGTGATGTGATTAGCAGTAGATCTGATTAGTCTTTTTGCTTTCCAACAACTTTCCAATTTACTGCAATTTCCATTTCCAGCAATTTACAATTTTCTGCAATTTTCTTACATTATTGTTTTTGTTGTCAACCCTTGCACAGAAGATTGACAACCTTATGTTATAGAGTATTGATAGGACTTAATTTTAGTTTTCATTATTGCAAGAGTAAATAGACTTTCATTTTGCAACTGTAATTAGGTTTCCAATTCTACAATTGTAACTAGGGTTTTAATTCTGCAATTTAATCAGATTTCATTCTTGCAACTGTAACTAAGGTTTCATTTCTATAATCAACAATTAGTCTTCATTCTTACAATTAGATTAAAGTTCAATTTATGCAATTTAGAGGTAGAAGAGACCTAAAAACCCCCACACAATCAGTTCCACCAATAAGACTTGTTGCTCCCAATTGACCTTAAATTATAGCCCTGTTCACTCCTTTCGTAGATAGCCTTGTACACTACCCTGGATTGACAAATTCATTGAGAATTAATGATGTGCTTAATGACAGCGCATCATTTTGGCACCATTTCTAGGGAGAGTGTTGTTAGAAGGTGTCAACAGTTCAATAGTTGTTAATTAGACTGAGTTGTGAAAATTTAGGGTAAAATCTGAATATAACAGTTGGTTAAGTAACAATTATTGACTTATAATTTATGTCATTAAGGAGTAGGCATGAATGAGTAGGCCTAGGGATGAAGAAGGCAAAATTATCCAAAGAGATCCCTGGCTTATTCCATTAAGAAGATCTTCATGCCTAAGGGGTGAATCACCTATGTTTGAACTACCAGAAAAACTAAAACAAAAACCACCAGATTCATCATCATCAGAATCTCCTGAGCAAGAAAAATTACCAGACTCATTATCAATAGAAGGTTTTGGACCTCTTGAGAAAGAAATTTGGATAGGTTTAACTATTTTTGAAGAACAAGAAATTATGGCAGAAAGAGGCAATCCAGATGGGGATGACCAGCATGGTCGTGTCCATAATGATCAAGATGATCAAGATGTGCTCCAACCTCCTAGAACATTTGAATATCCTATTCTTCTGAATCCCACATAGAACTCTCCCATGAAAACAATCTCACCTTCAGTGCTTCCAACCTTCTAGGGTGTTGCATCTGAAGATCCTGATCAGTTCCTATTTGAGTTCAAAGTAGTGTGTCAAACCTATGACTATATAAATGATAATAAGAAACTCAAGGTTTTTCCTTCAACACTCAAGGACTCAACATTACGCTGGTTCATGAGCTTACAACCAGATTCCATCCAAACCTGGGATCAAATGGAGACTATGTTTTTAGACAAGTATCAAGAGTATTGTCGAGTAAGGAACAGGAAAGATGAGTTGTTCAGAATTAAACAAGAAGATGATGAAACATTAGAAGATTACCTTGATAGATTTGTGTTTATTCAAAGAAGGTGTGGACTAGGAGAACCAGAATTGTGCAAAACCATTTTTCTAAGAGGATTACAAGATGAATCCAGAGAGGTATTAGATTTGATGGGAAATGGGGATGTAAGTACTCGTAATATGGATGAGATTGTGGATCTTTGTAGAAATTACTCTCGCACTAGGCAGAAAAGAAAGAAAAAGAGTACAAATGGCACTGATGTGAAGGACCTAATAGAGGAACTTGCAAATTTTAAGACTGATATCCTGGTACAATTAAACACAACTCTGGGAGAAATGTCTGCTAAAGCAAAAACCATAGAACCTTTAGCAATTTATTGCCCAAGATGCAGGAATAAACATGCCTTACAGGAATGTCCTCTAAACAAAACATCCATTTCAGCCATTTGTAGTATTTGCTCAAAAGGACATTTGACTGACAAATGTCATCTGCTACCACAACTAAAAACTGTCCTAGAAACTCAAATAGAAGAACTCAATTATGTGGGACCAAGACAAGGGGGAAACTTTCAACAGTATCAAAATACCCCTCGTTTTCCTACAAATTGGGGAAACAACCATGGAAACATGTCTTGGGGACAATCAGAACCACCCCAACGTCCTTGGAATTATTCTCAATGGACAAATTCTCAAGAATGGCCACAGACAGGTTGGAATAATCCATCCTAGAATCAAAACCAGAATAACCCATCATGGAATCAAAATAACCCACCATGGACTCAGAATCAAAGTAATCCATCTTGGATGCAAAATCAACAGCAGTGGGGTCAACAATACCAGTCCTATCCAAGGCAACAAAGAAATCAAGGTCAAACTCAGAATTTGCTGCCTGCACCAAATCAAAATTTTCAAGGAAAACCAAATCAACAAATGCAATAGGTGAAACAACCTCAATTACCAGCTCAACCTGTAATAAATCCAAATAACATAAGGAGGCACTCCTGCCTATATGGCTGATTCTGAAGGAAATTCAGATATGCAAATTCTGGATTGTAGCAACATACAACTACGTTCAGGGAAAGTTTTACCTGAACCTATTATAATTGAAGTGAAAGAAGATGAAATTCAAGAACCTATTGAACCAAGCAAAGTCAAACCAACAACGAAAAAGAAGAAGAAAAAATAGAACCATAGGCAGAACAGTTACCTTCATCAGGGATAATTCCATACCCTGAGAGACTTAACACTACAACAAAAAATTTTGAATCAGAGTTAGTGAAAGAACTCAGAAAATTAACCATATCACTGCCCTTATTGCAAGCCATTAAGGATATACCTATGATTAAAAGAACTATCCGAGATTTGTGCAACAGAAGAGCAGGAAGAAAAAAGAAAGCATTTCCTAAAACTGTTCATGTTGAAGGAAAGATAGTTGATCTCTTGTCAGGAAAACTAGTACCTCCAAAGTATAGTGACCCAGGAAGTCCAGTTATCACAGTGATCATAAGCTCAGTACCAATATCAAACGTCTTAGTTGATCTAGGAGCTACAATAAATATCATGACCAAGGATACAATGGAACAATTACAGCTCAAACATCTCAGCCCCACATTCACAGTTTTAGAAATGGCTGATAGGTCAGTTGCAAAACCTGAAGGTATCATTGAAGATGTCCCTATAGAAGTTTCTTCTTGGGAATACCCTACATATTTTTTGGTTTTACAGCCAAGAAACTCAGCACATGGCTATCCCATTATCCTAGGAAGACCTTGGCTTGCAACTGCAGCAGCCTTTATAGACTACAGATCTAGAAAAATGACAATTTCAAATGGTATTGACCTAAAACAGATTTCTCTATATCCTCCTGCAAGACCTTTAAGCAATTTCATAGGTCAGTTATGGTTTCCTGACTCAGATGAAGAACCAGAAGAGGTTATTTCCACACTAGCCACCTTGGTAGTAAGGGAACACACAGAAGACCTCCATGACACAAAAATTTTAGAAAATGAAATAGTCCTAATGAATGTTCTGCATGAACAAGGGTTAGAAGAGGAAGCAACCAATATCAATCAATTGCTAGTGAGAGAAGAAGGTCAAAGTTCTGAAGAAAGGCCATCTATACCATCATAGGAAACATCTGTTTCACTACCACATGGGTGGCACCATCACTTGATCTTCCCTTCTCATTGTTCCATACAGGATATGCTTCCATCAGAAATCAATGAGACAAAAACTTCTTATGTCCTCCCATCTCATCATTGTCCTCTTAATTCCCTAGTCAACAATTGTGAAGAAGTAAATTCAGTCCTTCCAAATACAAAACAAATAGAAGTCCAACCAGGCAAATTTTTGAACATAAATAGCCAACTTACTAGGGAAGAGGAAGAAAAATTGATAGTTATTTTGCAGAAGCATATCCATGCTTTTGCTTGGGATTACAAAGATATGTCAGGGATTCACCCTGATGTATGTACTCATAGAATTTATACTGAAGATGTCAAGCCTGTAAGACAGCCTCAGAGAAGACTGAATCCTGCCTTGAGGGATATTGTGAAAGAAGAAATTGAAAAACTTCTGGAAGTAGGATTCATTTACCCAATTTTTGATAGCCGGTGGGTCTCTCCATTGGTTATAGTGCCTAAGAAAAATGGAAAAATGAGAGTATGTATAGACTATAGAGAACTGAACAAAGTGACATACAAAGATCATTTTCCATTGCCATTCATAGATCAGGTGTTAGATACTCTTGCTGGAAAGAAATATTTTTGTTTTCTTGATGGATTTAGTGGATATAATCAAATTCAGGTTGCACCTGAAGATCAAGAGAAAACAACCTTTACCTATCCATGGGGAACATTTGCCTATAGGGTCTTACCTTTTGGTTTGTGTAATGCCCCAACAACATTTCAATGAGCAGTGTTAGCCATATTTTTTGATCTGACTACCAACAGTGTTGAAATATACATGGATGATTTCACAGTATGTGGACAGACTTTTGACTTTACATTGGAACACCTTGATAAAGTTTTAACTCGTTGTGAAACCTACCAGTTATCCTTAAATCCAGACAAATGTTTTATGATGATGGAGGAAGGAATAGTTCTTGGTCATCACATCTCTCCTCAAGGGATCCAGGTTGATCCAAAGAAGGTGGAAATTATCAAGAACCTTCTCCCTCCTAAAACTCAGACTGATGTCAGAAGCTTCCTAGGACACATTGGTTTTTACCGTAGGTTTATTCCTAGCTTTAGCACAATAGGCCATCCCATGTTTGCCCTATTGACTAAAGATTCTGAATTCTCCTAGACTGCAAAGTGTCAGGAATCATTTGAAGCTCTGAAAGAAAAATTAGTAACTCCACCTATGTTAAGAGGACCTAACTGGACATTACCATTCCACATACATACTGATGCTTCCAATACTGCAATTGGAGCAGCATTGGGACAAATCGACAATGGTGAACACTATGCTATCTACTACATTAGCAAGAACTTGACAGGAGCTAAAAAAATTATACCACAACTGAGAAAGAATTCTTGGCAGTAATCTATGCCATCAATAAATTCAGGCATTACATCATAGGTTATCAAATATTCATTCACACAGATCACACAACCATTAAATATTTGATGAATAAGCCTATGGTGAGTGCAAGGATTATCCGTTGGTTATTGTTGCTACAGGAATTTGATATCACAATAATCAATAAACCAGGAAAAGCTAATGTTGTAGCAGATTTTTTGTCCAGGTTGCAGAACACAGAGGAAGGGGAATTAGTGGAGGACACTTTTCCTGATGAAAAATTATTTGCTATATCTGTCCAATCACCTTGGTTTGCAGATATAGCCAACTATTTGGTCACAGGGAAAGTTCCCCCACATTTTACTTCCAAACAAAGAAAACAATTGATCAAACAGAGCTCTTCTTTTGAATGGATTCAAGGTATGCTTTTCAAGAGTAGTCCTGACCATGTGTTACGTAGGTGCATCCGAAAGGATGAGGTATATGATATCCTTAGGGCTTGTCATGATGAACCCTCTGGTGGACACTATTCTGTAAAAAGCACAATTAGGAAAATTTTAGGAACAGGATATTATTGGCCATCTCTTCACAAGGATGTGAAAAAGTACATCAGGCATTGTGATGCATGCCAAAGAATGGGGAAACCCACTCACACAAATGAAATGCCACTACAGCCTCAAGTGGTTTTAGAACCATTTGAGAGGTGGGGGCTTGATTTTGTGGGACCTATTGATCCACCTTCTCAAGGAAAGGTGCATATTATGGTATGCACTGATTACCTGACAAAGTGGGTAGAGGTGCATGCTTTCAAACATGCTCGTGAAGAGAAGGTCGTTGATTTCTTGTATAACCAAATTTTTCAGAGATTTGGAGCTCCACGGTCTATCACCACAGACCAAGGACCCCAATTTGCATCTAAAGTTATTGAGGCTTTTACAGAGTTGTATGAAATCAAACATAGGAAATCATCACCTTACCACCCACAAGCAAATGGCCAAGTTGAGGTAACAAACAGAGAATTGGAATGGATCTTGATGAAAATAGTAGTTGTTCATAGGAGAAACTGGCTAGATAAATTACCTGAAGCAGTTTGGGCTTACAATACTACTTGGAAATCCACTACTGGATTCACACCTTATGAACTAGTTTTTGGTAAAAAGCCCCTCCTACCTATTGAATTTGAGCTACTAACATTGCGCACAACATTGGAAATTGGAATTGAATTGTCACAGGCACAGGCGGATAGGATTCTATAGCTGAATGCATTGGATGAACTTCGGTTGGATGCTCTGCACCAAACTGAAGTAATTCAGGAGCAGAGGAAGTTGTGGCATGATGGCCACCTGCAATAGAGAAAATTTTAGCAAGGAGATTGGGCTTTGTTGTTTGATTCTCGCTATGTGGACTTCCCTGGAAAACTAAGGACTAGATGGCTTGGACCATACCAGATTGAAGAAGTATTTGACAATGGAGCAGCTCGCCTCTCTCCCATTGATGATTCACGAAGAAAGTTGGTAGTGAATGGACATCGCCTTCGAGTGTACCATACACCTCTGACTAAGGAGGAGTTCTTGCAACAACTTGATAGCTTGGATGCACAATAGGTAGAAGAGATTCCCTCTTCCACCACAATTGCCATAGATTGAGCATAATCATGGATTTCAAGAAAACAGAAAAATAAAATAAAAAAAATCAGAAAACAAAAAGATGAATAAATTATGGTTGTGAATTCCTTCATGGGCATAATCAGAATAAAAAAAAAAAAAGAGAAAAATGAATAACTCAGCAGTGAAAACCTTTTTCTAAGGCACTACTGAGTTGGTATGCATGAAAACCAGTTTTCTGGCATGCATAACCTTGAAAAATTTTGAGTCACCATTGTACAAATTCACCAACTACATTTGTTTTTGAAGTATTGCAGTAAGCCTCAGTAGAGCATCAACAAAAGTAGTCATCTTTCAAAAACTTGCATTAACTTGTTTTAACCAGGTATATGTTTCTTGCACTTTTCTCATTGTAAATATTTGATATATAGTATATGACAATTAACCATTAGTATAAAAGTGTTCATAAGAGTTGGCATAAGCAAAACATGTTTTAAAAGAAGAATGTTGGTTTCTATTGTATCTTCAGAATGACTACTGCATTGTATCTATGGAATGACTATTGCATTGTATCTTCGAATGAAGCTTTTTATTCTTAAACTCTAACTTAATACAAAACTCTTTGTCTTCAGAGTGAACCTTTATCTTGAAATGAAATTTAATCTTCGGAATGAGCACTTAATGTTATGTTTCCATGTGGCATCCAAGGAGGGAGAAAAGACATGATCAACAAAATTTTTGACTCCATGTGATCATTGACACATGTCAGCTAGTTCACGATGAGATTTATCTCATCTCAAGGAAGTACAAAATCATGAGGAAAATAACTAATAATGTGCCACCACCATTCATTGTTGATAACCATGCATGTGGGAAAAACATGCATAGATCAGATGAGTTAAGGAGATTTGATGACAAGAACATCTATCCAATGATTGATGGATAGGTGTCCAAGTCAAAAATAGGGAAGCATGCCACTCTTCATTTCAAAGAAGTAATCACTGATGCAACATGATTACAAGAATTTATTTTCGAAGAAGAACAAAACATTGCAAATCCAAAGAGAAAACCCTATAATTCTATAGAAACCAGAAACTAGTGACCTAGCGGATGGCTGTAGCAGTAGAGGTGAGCAATATTTTTAGCACAACAAGAACAAAAAAATGGGATGAAAGATAAAAATGGAACCAGTAGATACTACCATCCTTCGAGAGATTCCAGAAGTGTTGCAAATTTTTGAAGATGGAGGGTTTATGCCATTTTTAGACAAATTCGATGGAAGCTCTAAATATTTGGCTACCGAATTTGCTCGCACATTCAGAAACAATAGGGTGCACATCAACGACATGAGAATTAAGGTAACCCCTAAAGTTCTTAGTCAAATTACTGAACTTCCATTAGAGGGTCTTCAAATTTCTAGAACTGGCAAGAATACACTAGCAAACATAGTTAGTCAATTTCTGGAAGAAGATGATAAAGAACCAGAATACTTGATAAATAACATGTGTAAGGGTGTAAAGAGGACCAGCTTGCAAAAACCCTAGGATGAAGTAGCCACATGGGTAATCAAGTTTTTAACCTGTGAAGGGCAGTATGTAGTTTTATCAGGGCATCATTTTAAAATTTTGAACCACCTTAGACATGGTAGGCAACAACCTGAGGTTAGGGTAAATCTTCCCCTATATCTGCACCAGGAGCTACAAAACATGGCAAAATGCTATCAGGAGGGAAAAGGGAGCCCTCGCCACCATGGTCTTATCAAATTGGTCTACAAGCATCATTTCAGAGGAAACCTAAGAAGCTTTGATAGGTTTTACTCTGCTCTGAATGATGTAGTCTTCAAAAAAGAGGATGAGGAGGAAGAAGACACAAATATATGCTATTGTAGATATTGTTGCAAAAGCAATAGAGTACCTTTCCCTAGAACCTTCAACCTCACAAACTAAGAGAGGGTCAGAACTGCAATAGAAAAGGAAAACAGAAGAGGGTCCATTTTTTTGAGAATATTGTTGATCGAAAAAAGGGGAGTGAAGTTCCCAGCAAAACTGGAGAAGAGACAGAAGTGGAAGTAGAGGAAATTCCACCAGAACCTGATACAATTCCTACAACCCCTATTGACACAAGAAAATAGAGTAAGAAGAGAAAGTATACACCAAGAACCAGGAGGTCTACAAGACTCCACCTGAAAGAAACAGAAAAATAGACGATTGAAGAGGAAAACAACCAAGGCAGTCCTGATGTCATAGAAATACAACCAGCCACTATAAATACCACCTTGGAGGATTTTTCAAAATTTCTTGAATAGTTGGTTGAGGAAGAGTCTGGACAAGACAATTTTGAAATTGATGCAAACTTGGATGCAATCATAGATAACCTTATGGAACCTTCTGAACAGGACCGAACAGTTGAAACAGAAAGTGAGATAATGGTTGAGCAACAAACTGTAGATAATTTATCTGCATCAGATTCTAAATCAGAAGAAGAGGAGGTGGACATTGCAGAACAGTTGAGAGCAGCCAAGAGTGTGATTAAAACACAAACCAGATGGGTTGAGGAGAAGGAAAATATCATTGAAAAACATGAAAAAAGAATTAAGAGTTGCAAGGAAGTGGAGGAACTAAAGAGCAGACTGTTACAATTTGAAAAATAGTCAACTACAGTAGATAATGAGGAAGAGTTGGCTCAATTACTGCTTGGATTATCTAGGGTAGATAATTCTTCCCCCTTGATAGAGGTATCTTTGGATGAAAACACAAGAGCTCATTTCGAAGTAGTGCCCTTCCATTTCGAAGCAACACCTTCTCAATCTGGAGATGCTCCAGAATCGATCAAGAGCCCAGAAAAGAATATCTATGGAGAGTCACAATAGTTATGTCTACAAGAAACACCAACACAAGAGCATTTTGAACAACAAAATGTAAATAATCAAGTAAGTGCTCCTCTGAATAAGATTTCTGTAGAAGTAGGGATACAAGTAGAATTGTTGTCAGATGTCCAACCAGTGGAAGTAGCAGAAAAAGGGATACAAGTAGAATTGCTATCAGATGTCCAACCAGTAGAAGTGGCAGAAAAAGGGGTACAGGTGGAACTGTTGCCTAAGTTTCAACCTGTAATTAGACCACCCAATACTGTATCCCTAGAGTAGTATAATACAGACATTGCTAACTGGATGATAAAATATGAAAAGCTTGCCACACAGGTTGAGAAATTGAAACTGGTAGGAAAATAGCTGGAGACAAAGGACACAAAAATCAGTGCATTGAATGAAAAAGTAACTGACCTATGTCAAATTGCTGAATTTTTGGTTCAATTCAGAAGACCTACCAGGTTTTACAGTCTCATTCTGAAGGAGAGATATCTGAGATGGCAGGTTATGAGAATTAGCTTAGGTCTCCCCTATAAACTGGAAAAAGTTGAAGAGTTTTTGGAAGCTTACTTCAATAGTCCTACAGAGCAAAAAAACTTGCTATGTGAGTTATTTTTGCATAGATTTTTCATTCCAGAGGATGTAGATTTCCACCCCCATATTTGCATAGGAGATGTGCAATTGAGAGCTTTTATGTCTACCTTACAAAATTAGTTTTACTAGGACCAAGAAAAAAGGTAAAATAAGGAAATTGAATTAAGAGCTGAATTGTTAGTCAGAGCAATTCAGCCAAATCATCCGATTATCACCAGACAACATTTTCTCATGATGAACAGGGACGATATCAAAAGGATGTATTTGAGAAATTTGAGGGACTGTGTAACTAAATTCCAGAATTTTTGTAATGACAATTTTGTTCCAACATTATCACATTGCAGAAACAGATGGGCAGAACTTTCCATGTCTTTACAGAAAAGGGAGCCTATCTCCCCCATTAATCTGGAATGGTCCAGAAGAAGAGCAGAAGGGGTGATACAACTTATTGAAATTATGCAGCATAACTGGGTAGGTCTCAGATTTAGGCCTCCAACCATCATTACTCCAGTTCCCTACTATTTTGAAGAGGATCCTCAACCAGATGAGCAGTTTGAAGATTGGCTCAGAAACCTTCAGGAGAACAGAGGATACTATATAGGCAAAAAGTTGTTCTACAGATCATGGAACTTGAATATGGATATCTGTGATTCTATAGCCCAACAGAATGCATGAGGACATGCATTAATATAAGTTGGGGGGAAAATGATGAGGCCTGGAAATACCTCCATCATAGCATGTTTTGAACAACTAAAACTTACCTAAAACTCTGTGATTTACTTTATATACTAGTTAAGTTGATCTAATATGTTGTGTATTAATTATTTGCATGATTGATGTGTTTGGAATATTATATGCTGATTTTTACAATTTTTGTGTAGTTTTATGTCACTTTGCCATGACCTGTTACATAAGGGATATGCTTAGGCTGATAGCAACACTTTACTATTCTTATTTTGATGTTTCTCAAGCATTAATTTCTTTGAATTTAGAAAATAGTGCAAAGAACTGTTATTGTGCAAGAAAACTAGTTTTCCTGTGTAAATTCCAGCCAACTACCAATGAATGGCAAGGCATGGAATTCACACATGAAGAGGAATGAAGGCTATTGCAATCTGATCCTGAGGACTAATCCACCTGAGAAATGCAGCTGAAATCAATTGAAGAGTACATAGTTGGTCATTCTGAAGATCTTCGGATTGAGAAATACAGTCTCTTCGGATTGAGCGAATATCTTCGGATTGAGCCACTTAGCTCCGGATTGAGAACAGAAAGCACTTTTTGACCTGTTGACTGATTTTTGATGGTGGAAAAAGGGAAAGAAGGTTGAGGAGGTTAAAGGAAAATATCTCCCATCTAAATTTGCCATCCTTGCCATCCAAAGCCACAATTTATGGAAAAGATCCTCTTCTAGGATAAACCCAGGGAATACTACAGAATAACAGGAATTGATTTGTAGAGTATATTTTCTGTTGTAATTAGATTTTAGGCATCTATAAAAGATAGCTCCCATCTAGGTTGAGCTAAAGAAATAAGAATAATAATGATAGTAGAAATAGTAGTAGAGAAAAGATAGATAGAGAATAAGTGAGAAAACTAAAATTGTTACAGTTTTGTAACAGGTTTTAGTAGTAGATTTGTAATCATGTTCTGAATCAATAAAGTACAAGTTTTTCTATTCATTCTATTATGTTTGAGTGTGAGTAATATTTAGAGAGAGAGGAACTCATACCTTCTTCTGGAAAAGGAGGCTGGCCACTTCCAGACCTAGGAGGAGGACTAACAGACAGGTTTTGTTCTGATTTTGTTGCAGTAGAATAAGTTGTGAAACTTGTCAATTTCATTCTTTTGTAGTAGTTAACATCCATTTCAGTCCTAATAATTTATTTTCTATTCAAGATACTTTTGTGATGTGATTAGCAGTAGATCTGATTAGTCTTTTTGCTTTCCAACAACTTTCCAATTTACTGCAATTTCCATTTCCAGCAATTTATAGTTTTTTGCAATTTTCCTGCATTATTGTTTTTGTTGTCAACCCTTGCACAGAAGATTGACAACCTTCTATTACAGAGTATTGACAGGACTTAATTTTAGTTTTCATTATTGCAAGAGTAAATAGACTTTCATTTTGCAACTGTAATTAGGTTTCCAATTCTGCAACTGTAACTAGGGTTTTAATTCTGCAATTTAATCAGATTTCATTCTTGCAACTGTAACTAAGGTTTCATTTATGTAATCAGCAATTAGTCTTCATTATTGCAATTATATTAAAGTTCAATTTATGTAATTTAGAGGTAGAAGAGACCTAAAAACCCCCACACAATCAGTTCCACCAATAAGACTTGTTGCTCCCAATTGACCTTAAATTATAGCCCTGTTCACTCCTTTCATAGATAGCCTTGTACACTGCCCTGGATTGACAAATTCATTGAGAATTAATGATGTGCTTAATGATAGCCCATCACTCTAGCCCCACATCCTCTAGAAACTCCCACTAATAATCTAATATTGCCTTCCTCATTCTAGGAATGAGAGGCGAGAACTGGTGCCAAGCCTCCAAAATCCTAAGCTGCAACACAACATAAAAACACTTGTTATTTTTCACATTCACAAAAAAAATAATAAAAACACAAATTTTTTGCACAATATACAAAATAGGAAATTACCTCAGTAGCTCGCATTCCACCATCAGCCTCAACCTTCACACCTGCTCCCTCCACTACCATAGCTTCCATGCTTAAATCACTTCAGCTCACTTCACTCCAATTTCCTAGACATAGCTTTACAAACTCTCAAACACACAAATGAGCTTGGTTTCTCATCATGGTAGCTATTTATCAGGAACCTTGAGATGCCCATGGGAATTTATTGGAACACTAAAATGCCCATGGGTATTTACAGAGCACCCAAACACCAATGGGCATTTATGTAGGCCAAAAGCACCAATGAGCATTTGGCATCAAATTTAAAAAAAGATCAAATTCCTAAAAAAAATGGTTTATCTCCACCAAATCAATCCATATTGCATCCAATCCTCTAATCCTTCATATTAACAACTTTTACGAATATTCCAACTTATTTGGATGCTTAATTTTCATTTGCGACCACAAATTGTAAATTCACCTAACAAGTTACAAAAGCACTCCAAAATGGTCCAATTATTCACAAAATGATAATAATCATCATTATCATCACCAATACATCATACATCATCATAAAAATCATTCCATATCATCATTTGCATACTTTCCAAGTTCAAACAACATATAAGTGAGTCTTGTATCTAGTAGGTTTTTCTATATACTTGGTGACTATAATGATCTGCATCCATGCAACTCAGTAAGATGAAAATCCTACCATAAGGAAACTTGGTCATTTTTATCATTTCATATCTCATTGTTTGAAATCACAATCATATTGGGTACTTCACATTTTGAGTGAAACCTTGTCAAGAACAATTTGCACAAAAGCTATCATTGATGGCCTAGTTCATGGTGCTTAAAACATGGACAAAATCAAACTTCATAATTACACATTTCTTTGAAATTCATCATGGAAATTGGCTTTAGCTAGGGTGATTTATTTTGATCATAGGAATTATATGATAGTCACTAGTTGACCCTCTAAAGTTGACTACTTTTACTCTTTGCATTTTTCATCTTTGCATATCAATGATATCGGAAGGCAAATTCTTCAAAACATTGAATCACCACAAATCTGGGGCAACCACATTTGGTTTTGATTTTACCACAATGGGACACATATTACATTATCATGACATCTACACTTGGCAAAAATCCTTTCATCTATTGGGGCAAAAACAAATACATTCTCCATAACACATTTTCACAAAACCCTTCATCTATTGGGGTAAAAAAAAACTCATCTTGTCACATTTTTCACCAATCCCCTTCATACTATTGGGGAATAATGGTATCACATTTGCATTATTCATTTACATAGATTTTTCAATTGGCTCATGAGATTCATCCACAAAATCATTCACCAATTTAGGGGGTAAGCTATGCAAAATTAAAATTATTTCATTCTTTTATATCCAAGCTCATGTTTCACATCCCAAGAGAAATCTTCTTTTACACCTAGCCAAAATAGGTGTCTCGTGTTTTTGCACTGCATTGTGTTTTACGCAATGAAATACAAAAAGGGGCATCTATAGACACCAAAACCTAGCCACTTATCCTCCATTTATGCTTTCTCTCCTTTTCACCCACTATTCATATATATTTATATATATTTAAATATTAATATTTATATATTATATTTTATATATATTTAATAAATATATATTTATATAAGTGAATTAATCCTAGCCATATGATTTCACTTAATCCTATCCATTCATCCACATCAATCCATGCCACACCCTAAATTTAATATCCACCCTCCGATGTGCTTTTATCTCAACCACACGATTAGTGTTGTTAAAAACCTAGGATGCCCTAATTTGGATTATAAATAGAAGTCATTCTGATGGCTCAAGCCCCGAATCCCTAAGCAATTGGTATCTTGAATCCAAAGAAGCCATCACCAAAGTTCCCTATAAGATCCAAGTGTTCTTCCATTATATCCTAACTTGCCATAACCCTCGTATCTACCACCGCCTCCCTTGCTCATCTAGATCTACTTCTGAGGACTTCCCCTCTAGCTACTGAACACATTCGGGTGTTTCCTATCATTCTTGAGTGCCTCTAGGTACTTACTTCCCCACTACCAAGCACCTTTGGGTGCCGTCCACCATTACGAAGAACCCACAAGCATTTCCTATAGCTGGCAAGCACCCACGGGTATTTTACGCTAGAGATTCTAAAGTCTCCCTAGCCTTCGGGTGATGCTAGGGCATTGTTGTGCCAATTCACTACAATAAACTTCATCAGATTAGAGAATAACAAAATACATAAGGTAAATCTATTATTTATTATTTTATTATATGCATTTTTGGTTTTGTTCATGTTATTTATAGCAAATAGTTAGGGTTTTTGGTATTGATCATAGAGGGTCTCACATTATGGAGCCCTCACAATTGCTACTAACTTATTTTTTGTTTTAGTGTATAGATATAGAAGTGTGACATTAGCATTGGATAGTTGCTTAACCTGGAGTGGCTCAGCATCAGATAACTAGAAGCCCACTCACTTCTATTGGGAGCAAGGACGCATTTGAAGACACCACAAACGTTGTTTTCTAGGGTTTCAAATAATCCTAGCCATTGTAAAATCTATATCAAAGGATTCAAGGATCCTCATTGTAACAATGGAGTTTTTAGGCTCCCCCCATTAATATAAAATCATTCATTGTGCAATTCTATGTTCTTTGAGTTCAAATTATTTCATATTATTTGGTGTTGTGTTTTTGTCTCTTCATTTCCCAACTCCTCTAAAGAGTTACATATCAATTGAAACCCTCCATAATTCCATTTGTGTAGGAATTCTAAGTGATACCACAAAAAAAATTATCCATATTATCATTCTTTATGAGTTAAAATTATCATATTTAGTACAATCAAAGTTACACATCCATTACCATACCATACATAGTTTACCTGTGTAGGTATGCTACGCGTATTATAAGTTAAGCTATCCATATCATCTTCATGATGAGCTATCTTAACTCGTGATGTAATATTTTAGTTTACTTAGCTGAAATTCTCCCCAAGGGGTTCTCAATCCCTTAGTTCTTTCTACATTCACCCTAAGAGGTCTTAATCTATTATGTCCAATCTAGGTTCATGCTAAGGTTCCTTTTTCTTCTGTTACTTTCATAGTTAAAAAGAAGAAAGATTAACTCTATAACTAAATCAACCAAAGAACAAAATTCATAAGGTACACAAAGATGCATATAAAGGAGCAACATTTAAAATAAAGTAAGCTTAGAGTAAAAGAGACAAATAATAAATCAAAGATGTATCATAGCAATAAATTAAAGGTTTACATCCCATTCATTCAACACATTAATACACATATTCCAAGTATGGTAAAACCTCCATACTTTTAAAAGAATAAATAAATGCATCTATAAACATATAGGGATTTCTCCCTACAAGTATAGTCTATTATGAACATAAATAAATCATTGCAAAAGTAAATCAAACCAAATCATACGATCCAATTGCCACTTAGGACCTCCTTGTCTTTCCATATTTTGTTTGAGGGTAGTAGGGGATCAAGGCAACTCATGGTTCTAGGATAGACATGCATCTAAATGCATCTACTAGTAACATGAACTAGTGCATTATACTTTACCAAATATCAACTTTACAAATTCAATTAAAGTATTTATCCACAAACTGGTTAACTAAATCATAAAAATCTTCTTATTTTTATTTTCCCCTCTCCTTCGCTCAAGAGACTATTTTCAATATAAACAATTAGATTACAAATATTACTTTAATAAAACATTACAAACCTTTATTCATCATAATAAAAACCCATACCCTTAATTATGTAAATAAACTATATTTCTTTCATCCAATATAATCAAAGTCCCATACCCTTAATTATGTAGATGAACTATGTTTTTTTTATTGAACATAATCAAAGATTCATTTCTTTAATTAAGCAAATAAACTATGTTTTCCTTTATTCAACATAATCAAAGTCCCATACCCTTAATTATGTAAATAAACTATATTTCCTTCATTCAACATAATCAAAGTCCCATACCCTTAATTATGTAAATGAACTATGTTTCCTTTATTCAACATAATCAAAGATTCCTTTCTTTAATTAAGCAAATAAACTATGTTTTCATTTATTCAACATAATCAAAGTCCCATACCCTTAATTATGTAAATAAACTATATTTCCTTCATTCAACATAATCAAAGTCCCATACCCTTAATTATGTAAATGAACCAGGTTTCCTTTATTCAACTAAAAATGTATTAATTTAATTAACCAAAGTTTCAGTTCTAAAGTTAATCAAACATATTTAGAAATGCATTAATTTAATTATCTAAAGTTTCAATTCTAAATCTAATCAAGTATATTTAGAAATGCATTAATTTAATTAACTAAAGTTTCAGTTCTAAAGTTAATCAAATATATTTAGAAATGCATTAATTTAATTAACTAAAGTTTTAGTTCTAAAGTTAATCAAATATATTTAGAAATGCATTAATTTAATTAACTAAAGTTTTAGTTCTAAAGTTAATCAAATATATTTATATTTATTCCCAAATATTAACCCTCGGTGTAACATCCCCACTAATTGATTAAATAGCTACTTCATTTCTTGAAGAATGTGATACTGCTAAAGATATTTGTGAGTGTAGGTGTAGGTTTCCACTCCATAGCAAGCAAGATGACCAAGAAGAGTAGCACCTGCCCCTGGTGGAGACAGTGGTTGTAGACGTCAGGTAAGGTGGGATATGATGTTGTGTTTAATGCACCATGGCCCGTGGGTACATGGAAGCCCACTAAAAGGAAATCATATAAGACATCCTGTCTGTGCTTGCAAATCTTGAATGCATTTTTGGATTGTTGGTTGAAGCTAATATATATATATATATATATATATATATATATATATATATATATATATATATATATATATAAACAAACAAATAAATAATGATAATAAATGATAAATATTAAATAAATTAAAAATATAAAAATTATTATTTAAAATACATATATACATTTGGATATATGTATATATTAAAAATTTAAAATAATATTAAAATATAGTAATAAAATATAAATTATAAATAAATAAATATATTTGATATAATATTCGAATCATTAACAAAATCATAAGCAATTTTATTCTTCTTTTGGATGATCTAAAAATTTTACATCTAGCAACTCAAAGGAATAACCATTCGGCATGGAAGTTTGAGGTGTCTTCTTAAAAAATACTTTCTAAACTCTTTAAAATGAGATGGTAAAAATCAATTGAGGTAATTTTGGTTTTACTTTTCTCTGTTCTGCATCTACTGTTGGATAACAGAGAAGCATACTACTTTGAATCACTGCAAACGAGAGTTTGTTTTCACCTAATTTCTAGGTTGGATCCTAAAATTTAACTAATGTGGTGCATGAAGCCTCTATGTGTTCTTTGATGCTAGTTTATCTAAAAAAAAACTACTATTAGTTGCCTTGTATTATTATTGAAAATTATTTTGTACCATTAAAGTTTTGCATTAATGTATGGACTATGTGGATTTTTTTAAAGGCTAGAATGAATGATTTACGACTAAGAAAAATAAAATATTCATAAAATATGTATGAGTGAGATTTGGTTTCCAATATATATAAATAAATAAATAAATAAAGAGAAAAAAAATATGCTAGTAGATTGTGCATACAAGTAGTATATTATTGGTTTGTATTGCATTGTTGATCTTATACTAGAATGCATTCATAATGGGTAATATTGATCCAAATAGTGTAATATTTTTGCCCTTTTTGCTAGTAGACTGTACATACAAACAATGTATTATTGGTTTGTATTGCATTATTGTTTTCATACTAGAATGCATTCATAATGGACCATGCTGACCCAAATAGCACACCCTTCCACTGTCTCTCGCCACAAATGGGTGTGAAGAAGCATCATTCTAGTAGAACACTCCATTCCATAGAAACCTCAAGAGATGATTTTAGATTTTATTAGAAAGTTTTTATGTAAGCGGGTTTTCTGTGCATGATTCTGGGCGACTGCAAACTTGAGAGCCACCATGTATCTCCTTTTTTATATATATCATAATGAAGGAACTTGAAGATAGTTTGTAGAAAGAAGTAAACCATTTTGGAATACCTTAATATTTGATATTGTAAATCACATGTGCTGAATTTTCCCTTAGAGGAGGATTTGAATTGTAACTTTAATTATCATCTTGTTCTGTTAAAGAACTATGCATGATTTAAATGATTGCGAACTTGATAGCCACTATGTATTTTTTTTTATACAGATATCTTAATGAAAAACTAGAAGATAGTCTTTGTTTAAGATTAAAGTAGTAGAAAGGAGTAAACCATCTTGGAACACCTTAAGATTGGCTATTGTAGTTCACATGAATTGAATTTTACCTTAGGGGATGATTTGAATTGTAAATTTAATTATAATTTGGTTCTGTAAAAGAATCATTGTTATCTCCCTTTCGATTGAAGCAAAGACCTCATGTTATACATAATCATTTTTATAAATTGTATTGTGTTTATTATCGATGAGTATTTGGGTCGTTGTTCCTTCTGTGTCTTGCTGCTTGAAATTAGAAAGACTATGCTTTTGCTTTAATTTAGAGCATATTTTGTGCTTGTAAGGTGTGCATTGTAGTAATAAATATAAATATCATATCTACCAAATCTTACATTTCCTTGAGCCTCGTGGAAATCGCTATCACTTGGTTGAGCCACATAGGAGAGTAAATAGAATGGTTTTTGTTACTTCAAGGTTAAATGAAAATCCTTTAGGTGCATTATTTAAGATGATGTTATAGCTTTATATTACAAACATATTTCTATTGGATAAGACTTTGCCAGCTCATTTACTGTTTATTATTTCGAGTCACAAATATTTACATAATGATTAAGGACTTGCTTTGGTAAATAGACAACCCATTATGGGGAATGACATAGATTTTTTTTTACTTCTTGTAAGGAGGCAAAATCTGATAGCTAAGTGGTTAAGATTCATAAAAATAAGTTTTACATATAATCCAAGTGGATTGAATGTAAAAACCTTGCATGAAGCAAGATGATTATTTTAATAATATTTTCTAGAAAATTCTGGAATGTTAACCTTCCAATGTTTAGTGATAAACTATTGAAATTATAATTTTCCTTCTTGGTGGCTATAGAGGTATGAAAAATAATTATATAACTTTACTTTGATTTCCTTTATTTTCGGGAAGCTTTCTTGATAAATAGAAATTCGGAGTAAGTCATGTGACCATGTTTTAGATGTGAAACACATCAATATCATGTATGGTGATAATTTAATTTGAAAATAAGGAGCCTAACCAAACTTAAATAATTTGTTATGTTTAGTTTTTCATAAATTATTAGCCTTTGACTTTTACTTTATTAAACTAGGTTTAAACTTTTATCTAAAATTTTTAAGTGGACAAAATTAGTAGCATTTTTAGTTTCTTTTTAAATTTGAATTTAGATAGAGTACTAGATGCTTTCAGCTTTTAAAAAGAAAGTAAACTTATATAAATTGTTGAAATTTTAAGTCTATTATAAAAGGTAACAAATAAAATAGTTTATTATTATTTTTAGTATATATAGATAGCTAAAAATATTATTTTAGAGATTCATGTTGATCATATAAAGGCACGTCTTTCACCATGAAAAAAAACACTTCTATCACTATGAAAACCAAAATCCATCCTTATTGCAAATATAAATGAGCAAAAATTATAACCAAAACATTACAACCTTTCATCCATTTTCAACTAAAAACATTGAGGAGAATGTTATGCTATAATGCTCATCGAGGAGGATGAAATGATGTTCGTCGAGGACAAGCATCCACCCAACTCTGATAATTCACAGACGATAATTGTTGTGATTTGGAGATAATTGTTCTCATGCAAGTTTATAAATGTCAGTGGACCCTATGCTATGAGAGTAATGAACAACTATATGGGACGTCGTTCTAGGTTATCGTATGAGGTAGTACATGAGAATTCTTATGATTAATTAACCAGTTGCAGAATTGCAAATAATAACTCATGACTAGGGGAGCTAGTCTTGGGATTGGAAGGTCCAACAATAGATGGTATGGGACATCCTATTGTCAACTGAGATATGACCTAAGATACCTGGGCCCAAAGTAAAATTGTTGGCAAGCCCTGTAAGCGTCCATAGAAGGATGGACTACTAGTAAGCACTAGTAATAATTATGTTACCTCTAGAATGGGCTTAAAAGTTGAGCATAAACTAGGACCAAATTAAGGATTTGTAAGATCAAAGGTCCTCCATGCTATGAGATGGGGAAAATAATGAATCCACCCTTCTAGGTGTTATGGGCCATGGAAGGATAATCCCTTATCAAGAACTCAGAACTCGAGATGTGAGAAGGTGAGTCTCATAAATGGTAACATATTATGAGATTTGTCCAATCTTGAGCACTCGTGATTCTGTCTATAGTAATATATTATCTCAGAGTGTGACTACTATGCCTATGTACTAATAAAAGTTGGGTGCACATCTAATAGTTTATGATTCTATTTTTTCAAGTTAATCAAAATTTTGAATTTGTGAATTTGACAACCAAGAGAGTTAGACCTGAGTTGTTACAGCTGGTATCAAAGACTAGGTTGTAAAAACCTAGATTGAGAAAATATGAATGTTGAATTGACATAGCTCTTTTATCACTAGGTATAATTGTGGGGATCTCACAAAGAGCAAATGCTACACTACAATATGGGCTTGCAGAAGTTCTAAGAAGGGGATTGAGATCACTCATGGGAGAGTCAGATCGAGTACAAACAACCAAAGCTCATTGTCATGTTTTAAGAAAAGAGAAAGAGCCAATAGCAAGAAGTCTTGCCAAAAATAATGATAACATGAAAAAAATGATTTAGCTCATGCAAGAGCAATTGAATCAACAAAAAGAACAAATGGAAATTCAAATAACTCAGATTAATGAGCACGTGGAAAAATAGAGAGCATAATTGACCCAATAATAAGATATTATTTCTCAACAACAGAAGGTAATTGAAAATTTGAGTAAAGGTAAAGAGTTAGATAGAGTACAAAGTGAATTTCCTAAGGGATCTTCAAGGAGGAAAGTCAGGATGGAATTTCCAAAAGAGATAAAAAAATTTAGACATGTCAAAATTTGATGGGAGAGGTGATGGTGAAGTAGCTGTAAATTGGTTAAGTGAGGCTAAGGGGTACTTTTCTATTCAACCTCTATCAACTGAATCTAAAACTACATGGGCTGTAGCACTCTTAATAGGTACTGTAAAATATTGGTGGACCACATTAAAAAAACCAGTCAAAAGGAGGATTTTGATATTCCTTGGGATGTGTTTGAGAAAGATTTTAGGGATAGATTCCTTACACCATAGTTTTACATTGATAAATATGCAAAATTCACCAATATTCTTTAGGAAAATATGTCAGCAATTGAGTATTATCAGATATTTTTCCAACTTCTAAAGTACATCCTTGAATATGATAAACATGAGGAGTTTAAATATTGCAAATTTGTACTAGGATTGCATCCCAAAATTGGGACCCCTATTGGACGGGTTAAGCCTAAGAATTTGATAGAATATTTTGATGCCACACATTATGAAGAAGTAAGCCAAAAGAATAAAAGGGCTTATTTTTAGAAGATTTCCAGAACCCACTAAAGAAAAGGACCAATTTAAGAAAAATAGGGAAGGTGACCGTTTTAGAGGGAATAACTAAAATAGAGGAAAGTATCAAAATTTCAAAGGGCAAAATGATAGAAGAAACTTTCCAAAGAAATATGGATAGAAAATTGCAACCCAAGAAAAAGTAAATAATGTTGCTAGTTAGAATAGATATGGAGACATATGGAAAAACAAAGATTCAAATGTATGCTATGTTTGTGGGTCTAAGGATTATCATGTAAACCAATTTACATAAAGAGCAGATAAGAGGAAAATCATTGAAGAAGCTCCTCATAGAATTTTTGTTGCCATAGATAACCCAAACCTTTTAGGGTAAGCCACTCCATTTATTTTAAGAGGAAAAATATGCGAGAAGGATGTTCGCATCTTAATATATAGTGGTGCAATTGATAGTTTTATATCTTCTAGTATTGTGAGGGATATACCAGTAAGACCTGGGATTATGGTAAATGGGTAGCAAGTTGAATATGGTTCAGGATAAACCTATATGGTCAACCAATATTTATTTGACTCCAAAATAGATATACCCAAAGGAAAAATAAATTGGCACCTGTATGTAGCACCTTTAAATGCTTTTTATATCATCCTAGGAGTAGATTGGTTAAAATCCCATAAAGCATTGCTAAATTTTGAGGAGAGATGGTTGGATTTCATGAATGATTCCAAACAACGAATCTGAATACATTAAAATTAAGTGACCTTAGAACCTCACTTACTAATTTCTATGCAAGTAAAAATGGCCTTAAGAAAGGGTTGTAGGATTTATGTGGTCAAAATAAACAAGAAAGAAGAAACTGAGTCCAGCTCTACTCTATTCCAACAACATCTAGTTTTGAATGAGTTTATAGAAGTTTTTCCTGAATACCTGCTTGGACTTCCTTCGAAAAGAGAATTTGATTTTTCTATTGAAATTTTACCAAGAGCATTACCCATAGCTATAACCCCTTAATGAATGAATCCCATAGAATTGCAAGAGCTCAAAATCCAACTTTAGGATTTATTAGAAAAATGGTATATTAATCCTAGTGTATCACCATGGGGTGCACTAGTTCTGTTTGTCAAGAAGAAGGATGTAACCTTGAGACTATGTATTGACTATAGAATTATCAATAAAATTATTGTTAAAAATAAATATTCCTTGCCAAGAATGGATGACCTCTTCGATCAACTTAGGGGAGAAACTATCTTCTCAAAAATTGACCTTAGTTCAAGGTACCATAAATTGAGAATCAAGAAGGAGGATAATTTCAAGACTACTTTTAGAACCCGTTATGGGCATTACGAGTTCAAAGTGCTACCTTTTGGCTTGACAAATACCCCTCCTACCTTTATGAACTTTATGAATAGTGTGTTTTGAGAGCAATTAGATTAGTTTGTGCTAGTATTTTTGGATGATATATTGATTTATTCTCAAAATAAAGAGGAACATGATCAAAACATAAGGATGGTTCTAGAACTTCTTAGGAGAAATAAATTATATGAAAAATTATCCAAATGTGAATTCTACACATCAAAAGTGCAATATTTGGGTCACATAGTCTCATCAGATGAGGTTGCAATGGATCCTAAAAATATTGAAGCCATAGTAGACTGGCCCGTGCCCACCAACGCATCTGAAGTAAGAAGCTTTATGGGAATGACTAGGTATGATAGGCAATTTGTAAAGGGATTTTAAAAAATTACCTATCCAACAACCAATCTGTAAAAGAAGGGAAAATTTTTCAAATGGAATCCTCAATGTGAGGAAGCATTCAAAGTACTTAAAGAGAAATTAACTACTGCACCTATTCTTTAGATTCCATATCCATGTAAACCTTTCACAGTTTGCACAAATGCCTCTTTAGAAGGGTTAGGAGGTGTCCTGATGTAGAATGAGTCCATTGTAGCATATGATTATGGAAAAATCAAGTAACATAAAGTTAATTATGCCAGTCATGATTTGGAACTAGCTATTGTAGTTCATACCCTTAAAATGTGGTGATACTACTTATTGGGTAAACCCTTTGAATTAAAAATAGACCACCAAAGTTTGAAATACATCTTCACTAAACCATTATTAAATGCTAGACAATAATGGTGGATGGAATTTTTATCTGAATATGATTTTGGGATAGAGTATATCAAAGGGAAAGAAAATAATTTGGATGATGCACTCAGTAGGAGAAAACATGTAGTTGCTCTAACATGATGTTGGTATGACGAGTTTTGTAATCAATGCCAAATTAAGGTCAAGAAAGGGCCAAATATAAAAATGGATTTCAAAATCAAAGAATATCTATTGTATTTTAGAGATCGAATAATAGTCCCAAATAATGATGAGATAAAAAGGACTATATTGTTGGAGGCACACTATACTCCATACTCTACTCATCCAGGAGTAGTCAAAATGTGGGAGAATTTGAAGAAGGATTATTTATGGCCTAGAATGAAAAATATGTCACTTAATTTTTTGCAATATGTCTTGAATTTCAGAAGGTGAAAGCAAAACATAAACATCCTAGGAGATGACTTTATTCTTTTGATATACCAATGCAAAAATGGCAAGTGATTTCCATGGATTTTATGGTTGGTCTCCCCAAGAATAGGTTTCGGCATGATGAAATTTTTTTCATGGTTGATAAATTAACTAAGGTGGCAAATTTTATATCGAGCAATGTTCATGATGATGCTCTTACAATAGTTCAAAATTTTTGCTCAAGTATTGTGATACTGCATGGGTTTCCTAAGATAATCATCTCTGATAGGGATTCATGATTTTTTTTTGAATTTACATGGTGGAATCAGTAGCCATCATGAATTTGGGTAGGCTATCCAAATTTTATGGCCACCATAGTATTATGTGTTGTATGTCCCGGAAGCCACCACATAGATCTTTACGTAGTCCACCCCCATAACCACCATGCCACAATAATTTTAAACATTTTACGTCACTGAAAGCACTAGGAAAGGGAAAAGCATTCAGTCCAATGAGGCCCAATATTTGAACCTTGGACCTCCACCCCCCTTATGGGGTTTGGTCAAACCAATTGGTCTGCACGTTAGACCTAGGGATTCATGATTTACTTTTGAAATTTGACAAGCTTTACACTGAGCATGGGGTATAAAGCTTAACATCAACACAACCCATCATCCTAAAATGGATGGACAAATCGAGAGGGTCAACCAAGTGCTGGAAGATATGTTATGCATGTATTGCATGGATCACCAGAGTAAGTGGAAAGATTACCTCTTCTTGGTGGAATTTGCTTATAATAATAGCTACCATGCTACATTGTGTATGGCCTCTTTTTGAAGCCCTCTATGGGTGAAGGTGGAGAACACCACTAACATGGGATAACTTGGATGATCAAGAAATGATAAATCTTGATGTGGTGAAAAAATGGAGATCCAGTTGAAAGAAATCTGCTAGTGACTTCAAGAAGTCGTAGATTGTCAGAAGAGCTATGCTGATTTGAAATGATCTCCTAGAAAATTTGCAATAGGCGATAAAGTCTTCTTGAGAGTAAAACCAACTAAGAGATCCATAAAATCCACTAAAATTAGCCCGAGATTTGTAGGTCCATTTGAAATCATTGCTAAGATCAGTCCTATTGCTTACAAATTAGCTTTTCCACCTAATTTTTCCAAAATCCACAACACCTTCCATGTGTCCCTCCTTCATAAATATGTGGTTGATCCCTCACACATTTTGGATGTTTCTCTTTTGCAGATAGACAACCCACAACTCATTGAAGTTTGTCCTATCAATATTCTGGTGTACCAAACTAAACAACTAAGAAAAAGAGTTATTGATCAATGTAGAGTCTAGTGGGATCTCTACTCAGAAAGAAATGCCGCATGGGAAGATTTGGTAGCAATGAAAAATCAATTCCCATTCTTTTTTGAAGACTGATATTTACATGAACATATGGATACTTGATATACTTATATTTGTATATTTTGGTTTTACAATGATATACTGCATGCATATTTTGATAAAGTTCATAAATATATGCCTCATTATTTATATATATATGTTCAATTATTTTGAAAAACCTACAAAAATATTATGGCTAAATTCCCATTCTTATTTGAAGACTGATATTTACATGAACATATGGATATTTTATATACTTATATGTGTGTATTTTGGTTTTACAATGATATACTAATGTTGAAATGCATTCATATTTTGATAAAGTTCATAAATATATACCTCACTATTTATATATGTATGTCTAATTATTTTGAAAAACTTGCAAAAATATTATGCTAACACAAAGGCTATGTTAAATTTTGGTGGGGGAGAATGTAACATCCCAACTAATTGATTAAATAGCTACTTTATTTCTTGAAGAATGTGATACTGCTAAAGATATTTGTGAGTGTAGGTGCATATTTCCACTCCATAGCAAGCGAGCCGATCGAGAAGCACCCACCCCTAGCGGAGACAGTGGTTGCAGGCATCAGGTAAGGTGGGATATGATTTCGTGCTCAATGCACCATGGCTCATGGGTACATAGAATCCCACTAAAATGGAATCATATAGGACATCCTATCTATGCTATATATATAATATTATTTTTCATAAAAAGAATCAAATATATATATATATATATATATATATATATATATATATATATATATATATATATATATATATATATATAAATATATAAACAAACAAATAAATAATGATAATAAGTGATAAATATTAAATAAATTAAATATAAACATTTATGATTTAAAATACATATATACATTTGGATATGTGTATAAATTAAAAATTTAAAATACTATTAAAATATAGTTATAAATTATAAAACATAAATATAAATTTATATATGATATAACATCCGAATCATTAACAAAATCACAAGTAATTTCATTATTTTTTTGGATGATCTAAAAATTTTACACTTGGCAACTCGAAGGAATAACCATTCAGCATGGAAATTTGAGGTGTCTTCTTAAAAAAATACTTTCTAAACTCTTTAAAAGGATATGGTAAAAATCAAATTGAGGCGATTCCATTTTTACTTTTCTCTGGTCTGCATCTGCTACTAGATAATGAAGAGGTATACTACTTCAAATCACTGCAAACGAGAGTTTGTTTTCACCTAATTTCTAGGTTGGATCCTAAAATTTAACTAATGTGGTGCATGAATCTTGTATGTGCTATTTGATGCTAGTTTATCTATAAAATAAAACTATTGCTAGTTGCCTTGTATTATTATTGAAAATTATTTTGTACCATTCAGGTTCTGTATTAATGTATGAACTGTGTGGGTTTGTTTAAAGGCTAGAGTGGATGATTTATGAATAAGAAAAATAAACCGTTCATAATATATATATAAGTGAGGTTTGGTTTCCAATATATATATATAAATAAATAAAGAGAAAAAAAAAATGTGTTGGTAGACTGTGCGTAAGAGTAGTGTATTATTGATTTGTATTGCATTGTTTTTTGTAGACACTAAAATTGTGTAAATCGGATAAGACTACTATGCACCACTCTTATCAACATCATATGGCCCCATTGGGCAACCCTCAAGGGTTAATTAGGGATCCCATACATTTTTGAGAAGGTTTCCCATAGTTTTGGGAAGTTTTAGGCCCTATACCCATGATCGTCCCACCCAAGGACGGTCATAGTTTGTGACCATCCCACCTAGGTACGACCATAAGAAACCATCCCTGGGTGGGATGGCCATGGTCCAAACCCTCCAAAAGTAAAATGGACAAAGAAATGGTAATCAATTCCTGCCATATTCCCCACCCAATCATCCAAAATTGACCTGGAGGCTATCATGGACATCAAAACCTACAAATTGGAGGCCCCAAATGGGTAACCTCTTCCCTCCTATGCATGGCAAGAGAATGGAAAAGTGGAAACACTTGCCCCACATGCCATAAATTGCCCCTTTTGCACATATGCCCTAATTAGGCTATAAATTGAGGTTCTCTCACCCAATTTAGAAAAGGATGAATTGAAGCATTGATCATGAAGTGTTGCTCACATTTGCCCTCACATTTCCCCAAGTATTTTCCTTGAAATATTCTTCATTTTAAGGTGCTTTCAGGGGCATCCCAAAATACACCAAATCCATTCCAAAACCTGTCAAATTGATGAGTAATTTGACCAAATTTATTGATATAACATTTAGAAGGGTTATAATTCAGATCCCCTTGAAATTGGTGGTAAAAACCACCCATTTTTGTGACCGTCCCACCCGGGGACGACCAATAGTATTAGTTGTACTTGATAGGTATGGCCATGAAATGGCTTGCAATTTTGATGAAATTCCACCATGGATCATTTCTAAATCATTAGAATAGCCTTGCATTCAATTTTGGTCAAGTTTTGAGTAGTTTTGATAGGTCAATTTAGGGTTTTGTGATTGCAGGTTTAGTTGTCCCTGCTAGGGATGACCATGGTTTTTTATCATAATTTCCTTTCAATTTATGCTTAGATCTTCCCAAAATAATATTAATAACATCATAGTATATTTTTAAGTCATTTGGAGTTGTTTTGATTTATCACAAATAAGTTTTATTCTTTCTAGATGCATACTTTCTATGTTTTCCTAGTTTTTAATCACTAAACACATATGCTATTAACTATTTTCAATATCTTGTGTGTAGGTGCAGGTATTCTAGGCATGAGGGAGGAGCTAAGAGGTAGATTACAAGAAGCCCAAGATTAGCTCTCAAGTGTGGGTTGCGAGAAGAACATTGAAACATGCCATTAAGCTCTTGAAGGGATTTGATCCTTTTGTAAATTGTAATTTGAAATGTATCAAGATATGAAGCCCTCAAAGGGGATGTATTGTAACCTTATTCATTTATGGATTTATAAATACAAGGAGAAACACCCCCCTATTTACTTCAAATAATCCCTCTTTTGCAATATTTACATAGTTACATCTTTTGCACCTTTTCCCTTTGAATGCTTGCTTAGAACAATAGATCTTTAACTGCATTTCAATACAAACACCTAAGGCATGCTATTTTTCATGCTTATTCAATGGAAATCATGGTGGGACAATGTCTCCATTGTTCCATTTCATTTTTTCACTTTTGACACCCTTTTTGTGCTTTGTATATTGCATGTTCTGACCGTTTTGAGTAAAAATGACCCCTAAAACCCTGGTTGGAACTACTAAGGATAGCTACTGTAACCATCCCTACCAGGGATGACCCCAAAATTTGTAGCCATACCACCCAAGGATGACCACAAAACTAGGGGGTTTCAGCAAAAATTGCCAGAACAGAATAGGTAACCTTCCAAACCTGCAATTTGCACTCAGGTTGTTCCAAAAAGCTTCAATTTCAATTTTTCTTGTCTTATGTGTGCATGTGAAGGTTAGATTTCATATTTTTAAGTTTTGCATTAACAAAATCAAGTAAAAATAGGAAAAGGAATACCCTTTCAGAATGCATTTCTCTAGTTTGCTTGCGTGGGACCTACCTAAGGGTTAGGTTTTCATATAGTTTATCAATTTTGTAGTTTCCTTTTACATATATGCTTATGATTTTGAAATTAAAATGTAATTTCATGCATTTAGTGAATCATAATTGAGTGCTCTATTGTTTTCTTTCAATCATTTTAAAAGGAACTTCACACATCACGTATCATTTTAACATCAGCGATGTTGGGCTCTCACATCCAACCCATTGATCGAGACCAATAGTGGATGTCATTACCACTTGGTTGGCTCACTTGAAAGAGTATCATCGAGACCTATTTGTGGCCAAGTCTGACCCAATATCTGTCCATACCATGCAAAACAACACACATTCCTCTTCGAAGGGGTGTATCATTGCGCATGAGGTGCTGGGTGAGGGTTGGTAGTACCTATGCTACCTCGTTGAATGTGGACTTCATCACCATATTTAGCTTGTGTGAGTATATAGGTGAAATAATTTAAAAAATATGAGTATATTATCCAACGAAATTCAAAAAACATGAGGAATTATTTACAAAAAGCAACAAATCTTGAAACACATCAAACAGTTTAGGAACACATAAATTTTAAAAGAGATAATCGTTTGTATTCTTGTGTGTTTCTATTGATTGTGTGTTTGAATCCATAAAAAAATTAAATGAGATAATCACATAGAGGTTCTTATAGTAAGTAGTTATGGTATATACCTGTATCCAAGACCGCTTAAGGGTGGACATTATGGGGAGTAGACAAGAAGACATAGAATGTCTTTGCTATGACACCAAGGACATGGTTATTCCTCCTTGGTAGTTAAATACTCTACCCAATCGTCGAGTGATAGATGAGTTGATGGTTAGTCCTAGAGTGTCAGAGAGGGGATATAGCCTACAAGGAAATCCTACATGGGGTACCCCCATAGGTCATATCCCCAATTTGGGAAACCATATCCCTAATATGCATACTAAAAATGCCTTCTTTCAATAAGAGCAACCATGCAATGAGGTTCCTCCAAAGAGAGAAATACCATGCATTCACATGCCTACTCAGTCTACTCCTCGCACTGGTGCACAAGATCAATATTTATCATCTAGGGGGAGGGTTAAATTATCATCTTATGCTTTCAAACCACTCTTCCCCAAGGTACCAAAACCACGATGAGTATTATGCTCATTGCCATAGGTGAGATAATTCCACCCTACCTTTCCTTGTTTATGAGGGAAGACTTGAGAAGGATCCTGAATATCCTCACTCACATCATTCCACGCAAGAATTATGTGCCTCTATTCCAACAAAATATTAGGAATATATGTTTAGGAGAGAACCTCAAGTACATGCGACTACTCTTGATCAAGGGAAACACATAGTAGATCTCACAAATCCTCTTGAATAAGATAGGTATCAAGGCAATAGTGCTAGGGCTCATATACTTGTAGACACCTAAATTGTGTCATTATTAGGGAAGTTGCTCACATAGATACACTCATAAGATCATAAGACACAATATTGGACTTTCTAATCATCAATAGTGGTTTTCACCACTCATTTGGGGCCTTTTCAAGCCATCCAAACCTAGCCGCTCAAGCCAAGAGTGGACAGATCCTAACTGCTCAAGCCTAGATTGGTCAGACCTTAGTCATTGCAGATGATAGCGTCTAGATCTTAGCCACTGCAGATGATAGCGGCTAAGCCATAAGAAGCAATTTTTTCGACAAACAGGCCTAATCACAAGTGGAAGTGACAAACTGCATGCAATAAAGGTGAGTGGGAGTAGCTTTGTATCTATTTTCACTACCAGTTCACACAGGAGACATGATTTTGCATTTAAACTTTAGTTAACTAACCTCCAAGCATAAAAAATGACAAAATCTTCTCATGCTAACAACCAGTTCGCATAGAAGACTCAAGTGGGCAGTTATATTTTAGTTAACTAGCCTTCAAACACAGACAAAGGACAAAAGCTTCTCATGATAACTTGCAATACACAAGAGAAATCCATTTCTAGGGCTTGGACATAGACCTAGGGTTTCACACTATAAAAGGTGCAAGCCTAAGAGCACCAAGATATCTTTTATCTTTTAATCTACTATCATCGAGACATATTTTTGAGGAGAGCTTTTGAGACTTGGAGAGTTCTCTTTGAGATCACGTGTACGGTGAAGCACTGACAGATTGAAGAGCATAACACCTATTAATTAAACATAAGATATAGGCTTTGAACCTTTAGGGAAAAGAGAGCAAGGTTTACCCTAGTGGCCGCTGTCTTGGACAATGGCCTGTAGGCTTAGCTTAGATTTTAGACATAGTTTTTTTTATTCTGTTTCTTCATGTTTTCATATCATTAGCATATATTTACATGATTTCATGGCATAGTTTCATCATATTTTTGTTACATTATTTTATTACTAACAACCTCATCCAGGGAGGCAATCTCGGACACCTAAATGTGTGTTGTTGTTTCATTTCTTGTAGGGCCACAGGTACATTAGATGAAGTTTACAACATACAAGAGCAAAATGGATCCCTCTAGGAAATAGACCTAGAGAAGGAGGCATCTGTAAGCCCTCATACATTTTCATGTATGGAACCGGGAATCTTTTATAAGTGCACCACCTCTTCACAGAAGAGGCACTCTTTGCCTATATGTAACTTATTGTATCGAAATGGGTATCCCTAAGAGGGACCGACATGTAATCAAGCTTCGATATCAATAAAGAGATCCATATTTGTTATTTCGTGCTATACACTTTTTCCTCTTGTATTTCCATTTCATCTTTGGTATTTTTAATAACATTGCAAGTAGGGTTAAAAGGGGGTAGTGCGTGCATTCTCGAGGTCGCTATAGATGGCGATCATGGTGGGAACTCCATTGATTTTTCATTTTATACCAAAATACTAACTTAATTTTATGTGCAGGTCTAGCCGCTCTAAGCTACAGTGGCCAGAAACTAGCCACTTTGAGCTACAGTGGATGTAGCACCCTAAAATTGACATAGTTAAACCATCAATAAAAAGATTTAAAATTTGAATTTTAACCCCAAAACCGCCCGTTAACCGCTCACCTCATTTTTTGTGCCATTTTTAGAATTTGTTTTGACCGTCAGACGATATCATCGCCTATATGACGATATCGTCCCAAATCGAACAAATTCATCTGGAATAGAACGTTCAAACGATTTCATCCCAAAATTGAATTTTCATAATTAGCCTCTGTTTCAACAACCTCTCCAACTCGGGAAGAAGCATGTCTACGCGGTTGGAGATTCCTACGTTGGAGATCTCCCAGATTGGTATGATCCCCAACCTCCTAACCTCCCCCTAATCCTATATAAACTTGGGATTTTCCCAGTTTATCCCCCTAGCTAATCATTTCCCTGGAACTCTAGTTTTTTGCTATATTAGAACATCCTCGCCCTCATCATTTGCATTTGTATTTTTAGATTTTATTATAGGATTTTACTATGTTTCAGCCGGAGGAAGCTCGGATCATCGCAGGTGATCCAACACGATTTCGGATGATCCTATCAAGATCGACGATGATCTCGTACGATTAAAGACAATTTTGACTACAGTTCAGATTGGGGGCAACCAGAGCCCCGAGTTTGTATTTTCTACCTTTCTTTCTTATTTAATTGTGCATTAGATCAATTTATTTCTATTCTGCATCCTGGAGTTCACCTCATTTAGCATATTTGCATGATAAAATTTAAAATAAGTTATTAAAATAGTGCATCCCATTTGATTTGCTATCTGGATTTATTATTTAAGCATCTATACTATTATTTCTATCATTTTGCATCATTATTGCAATTGCATTTTTTGTTTTTGGTGTTTGTTTCCATGATTGCAGGTTTCTGATAAATTCATCAGGTTTTTGATGATCTTGTCTGATCTCAGATGATCACCTATGATTTGGGATGATTTTATACAATTACAAATGATCCTGTCATATCCGAGATGATCTGGACTCCTACAAGCTTCAGAATCTTCATCAGACATCAGGAATTAGGTGTATTCCTCTCCATTTCACATAGTCTCTATATTTAGGATTCATTCATGTTTTTTGTCTTCATATAAACCCAAAATTTCATATAGAATAGCTTAGATTCATTTTGGCCAACCTAGGAATATGAATGATTGAATATAAAATGAACACATCAAACCCATTCTCAACCTAGGTGCGGAAACTACCACTCAAATTTTCTTGGTGAACCCCACCATCCGTAAAAAATTCACCCTTATACCCCTCCCCCGAGAGGCGCGACCTTCAAATGGCCTCTCCATCCGAGGTATTGTTCCATCCTTCTTGCATCCCCCTTCCAGGGCATAGATCCTTTATCCTAAAGGTAAGGGTGCAAAAAATTTGGGTGATACATTTTGGTGAACCCGATGTGAAACTAAAACACCTTTTGAAAACAATCCAAAAAAAAAAAACACATTATTAAGAACATCTAGAATCATTAGAAAACTGTTAAATTTGCATATCATATTTAGATGGTAGATTATAATAGAAGACAACCTGTCACCATAAATGTTGAAAATCAATTAACGGCCATAGAGATTACTTTTGTGCTTAAAGTACCTCAAACAAATAGATTCCAACCTTTGTGGGACAAACTTGATAGGAGATTGGGTATTATTGAATCTAGATCTGCAGAACTTAGGCAAATTAAGAGGTTTGTCCTAGATAGAATCCTGGATCCTGATTAGGTGACTTTGTACCATGAACTTCAGAGAGCTTGCCATAGGTGGTTAGCTGATAAAATAGCACTTGTATCTTCTGAATTATACACCTTTGAGGAATACCTTGAGAACGCAGTTATAGTACATAATTTTCTATCTCGTATAGAGGATCAAGAAGTCGTTCTTAGATATAGAAAGATATGGAATAGAGTTCCTAGAGTTGTGTTGTATCGAGAGTATTGCCATGAACTTTATTTTTATAGGTCAAAGTTTGAAATAGATCATATTACCATAGCACACTTTTTCAAGTTATTGAAAAACCACTTCCAATTTGAAGAGAAGCATTTCATGATTCCTGATGAACTTGATCCTATCAACGATATCCATAAAATATTTATAGAAAACTAAGTCATTCTTTTTACTATTGTTATTTCTTGCAACTAGCATGTTGTTTGTTATTTTTATACTTGTGAAATAATAATACAAAACAAAAATAAAAACAAAACAAAAAACAAAACATTTCCTTTTAAAGTATTATAGTAGGTATATAGTTAAAATATATACCTCTCAACCCTACCGCATATATATATATATATATATATATATATAAGTATATATATTTGCTAAAACCTAAGTGTAGCATAATGCCTAGACTTAGGAATGGAAAACAAACCGAAGAAGATGAATATTGGTTAGGAAGACCATTAATTGACCAAAATGTCCCTCTTGAGGACCAAGTTCAGGAAGAAGAAATCCTAGACCAACAAGAAGAAGAGCTTGCTGTAGCAAATGAACAAGAAGAAACTAATAGAGAGGAAGGATCCTCATCCCCTAAAATGTATCCGAGAGGAGCTATCACTTTTGAAAACATGGAACAATTTTGGAAGTTCATTAACACAAATATTGGTGTTTTTAATAGAGCAGTCCATATGGACAAGGATCGAATTAGTGACACTCAAGAAACTCTAGAAGACGTATTTCACACATGCACTAATCCCTTGTCCTTTATTGAACAAGAGAGTGATCAAGTCTGGACCATCCAATTTGGATATAGTAGCTATGATCCGAAACATGCAACAACAACAGGTTACCCAACCACCTAAAGTGCCTGTTAACAAGCCTAGGGTCATTCCCGCACAAAATAAACCATCATTTACTGCTCTATTTTGCCAAGCTATTGAGCAACATACCTCAAATCAACAAAAATCCAAAACAAAACCAAACACCAATTACCAACAATATGGGATACAACATAATACTATTACAAATCCCCTTCATAATACTCTTCCTACCAACACTTTGCATAATAGTAATATAGCATCTAATCCTTATGCCACACCATCATACACTCATAAATCCCATACCTATGTCCCACTGAACCAATATGGTGGACAAACTAGTAATCTTGAAACCGTGGTGAAACAATTAGTTTCTTGCATGGACCAGATAGATCCCTACCATCCCTCGTACAATTATCGAGAGGTGTAGTCAGCCTTTAGATCCTATAGTTTTAGCACAGCCGTATCCTAAACATTTTCCTATGCCTATCCTACCCATATATAAAGGAATGGAAGATCCTAGAGAGCATCTTCGTATGTTTAGGATAACATGTCATGATATATCACATGATGACTTGTTATTACTAAAAATGTTCCTAAAGAGCTTGGGAGGAATGGCATTAGAGTGGTATTATCAATTACCCACTAATTATTTGAGGAATTTCGAAGAAACTGCCGAGTCTTTTGTTCATCAATTTAGTGCCTATATCGAAAGACATGTGACCATTAAAGATTTGTATAACTTAAAACAAGACAAAGATGAATGCTTTGTTGATTTCCTAGCTAGGTGGAGACAATTGATAGGAAAATTACACTTCGTGTGACCTTATAGGGAGATGTTGGAAATATTTATTAATAATTTGCTAGAGCAACTATCTTACGAGTTATCAACTGCTACCTTGACCACCTTCGATCAGGCTATAGACTTATCCCGAAGAGTGGAAGATGCTCTCATTAGGAGAGGTCGGTTTAAAAAGAAAGATGATGAGAAAACATCCAGAAATCAATATAAGAATAAATAAGTTGTGGGTGATGGAGTCACTAATAGCAGAAATATTGCTAATGTTAATGCTACAAAGACATCGAAGAAGTTTGTATTGAAACCTCCTGATATATCTCCTCGAGAATTTACTAGGTTAAATAAACCTTTATCAACTATTCTACCACAATTATTAGAATGAGGCTTGATTCAATTACCAAATATCCGAGAACCTGATCCAACTATACCCGGATACAGAGTAGATTTACATTGTGACTTCCATAGAGGACTTGGACACACTACCAAATCTTGTAAAAGATTAAAACATAAAATACAAGACTTGATTGATAACAATGAGATGGAGGTACAAGCCTTTCAACCTAAGCAAAATCCTCCTAATAATGCTCAACAGAACACCACACAAAACTAGAATCAGAACGCCAATCAGTAATTAGACATATTTCAACATCCCTTACCAAAACATGGTAAGGAGGTGGCTAATCAAATTGAACATCATAATGTTCCTCCTCCTACCCGATATATAGGAACTATTAGTGGGCATTTACCTACTCATGACCTAGAAATATTTGACACAACTTTATCCATGGTTACAACCATGCCTCTATATAATATTCAGATACCTGATCTTAGTGATACATAATATGAGACTGAGAGTGATATGGAAATCACATCAAATTAATCGAATAGTTCTGAAGATGAATCAAATGCTATTCACCCTATCACAAGTCATATGGTTCCAGAAGAACCATTTCCAAGAAGATTCACTACTATACCATTGTCTCACCAATTACTTTCTAATGAGTTAGCTATAAATGCTAGACCAAGACCCATTCATCATCTATAGAATAATATTGTGGGTACCATCGAAGATGTTACTAGACAACAGGCTCAAAATTCTCAACAAGATCAAATTCAGAATGGTGGATCAGCTCCATTTGTTTTGAAGGTTCTTAATAAAGGGAATCATGCACCTAATGATCAACCTAAACCTCCTTATAATATTAATGAACAATTATCAAATATTACAGCTAGAATTTCCCTTTTGGACCTCTTAAGATCTTCTCCCACACATAGATATGAATTAATGCTCACATTAAGCCAGATGATGGTACCACAAGACATTCACCCTCAAGACATGGCCAATACTATAATAACTCATGAAGTTGATTGTATTGACTTTCAGGATAGACACATATCACAACATAGTTTACATAAAGATAACCCCTTGTATATTACTGCTTTAGTTGGAGATGTAGCAGTCAAACAAGTTTTGATTGATAATGGTTCATATTTAAATATCTACACTTTTGACTTCTACCAAATATTTGGGTTTAGAAGTGATGAAATAAAAAGAACTAATATAATTATAGAATCTTTCAATGACGAAACACAAGAAATGTGTGGAGTTATTACCATTCCATTGTAGGTTGGTCCAAGAACCTTGGATACGACTATGTTTATTGTACATTTCCCTGCATCATACAATATACTCTTGGGTCGCCCTTGGATCAATGTGATGCAAGCTATTCCCTCAACTTTACATCAATGTGTTAAATTTGAATTTAAGAATCAGTTGGTTACCATTCATGGTGATCCAATACCCTTTGATATGTGTGCTTTGGAAGAACCTATTGGATTTCAATTTTACCCCACGCTGTCATCCACACATCCTAATTCTCATTATCCATCTAAACATGTGAAACTCATACCCACAATGTCATCTACTTCTCCATCAGATGCACCTTCACATATAGCTCAACCATCTTCTGAACAAACCACATTAGGACCTAAGAAAGATCCTAATCCCACAACCAATGTCTCTTGTTCTACTCTGATAACTTCTATACCTATAATATACCCATATATTGAAACCTCTACATCGTATATATACACCAAATGCATATTCTCCGCATCAGAAGACGTAGGAAATATTCCTTCTACCTCTTATGCTCTTATTGACGAGCTCTTACCCGATCTATCTAAAATTCTTATATCAGAAGAAACAAATGTTTCTATGCAATATTCCCTTATTTTAAATAATTTGCCACCATCTCCTTGTACCTTGGGCCTCCCACAGCCTATGGGAAGTATTTACCAAGTCGAGAGTTGTGCCTTTATTTATAAGGGATATGACTGGGGTAGAATACCCAGAAACATCATAACTCATTATGATGGATATGCTCAATGTTATTTTACTAATGAGTATACTAAAGCCAAACCTATAATGCTTAAATTAGGATATAAAGGGAAAGGTTTGGGACCTTTCTAGAATGGTATGAAATAATATTTTGAGGTAGAGCCGTGGCCCACTAGATGTGGTGTAGGCCTATTTGCTAGTAAGGGTAAGCTATTTGAGGATGATGACCATCTTATATGTTACCAAGATTATTTAGATGAACGTGATGGTTTGCATTTAATGAATAAGCTATTCACATGTAATATGCTATCTATAGCTTATCTTGAGATGATCATTGAATCCGACGATGAGTTGGAGGGAGATATCTTCCATGATGTCTCCGTTGAGGAATTATTACATAACGGATTTTATTTTGATGGCTCTATACCTAGTATAGCCCAGCTTGAGGCCACGACTCCTCAAGACGAATTATCCAAGCTAACCTTGGAAGAATTATAGGAATTGGGCATCTCATCCGCCCCACCTAATTTTGAGAAAGATCTACACATGGAAGTAGAAAATGTCATAAAAAATAGCATTGGAACTGAGGATAATCCTCACATAATCAACATTGGATCAGAATTGAGTCAAGAAAAATAGGATAAATACATTGCATTTCTTAAAGAATATGAAGATGTCTTTGCTTGGACATATGAAGATATGCCAGGTCTAGACCCTTCTGTAGTTATGCATCACCTAGTATTCCATCCGGATGCTAAACCTGTTAAATAGAAACTTAGAAAAATGCATCCTAAAGTGGCCTTACTAGTCAAAGGGGAGTTAGAAAAACTCCTGAATGTTATTTATCTCGAATGTAGTTCCAGTAACTAAGAAAGAAGCTACCAAATTTAGGGTTTGCACAAACTTTAGAGATATTAATTTTGCATGCCCTAAAGATGATTTCCTCTTCCCAATATCAATCAGATCATTGATTTTACTGTTGGGAGTGGAATGATATCCTTAATGGATGGATTTTTTGGTTATAATCAGATCAGGATAGCTCCTAAAGATCAGGCTAAAACAACCTTTATTACCCCTTGGGGGACCTTTTGTTGGAAAGTGATGCCATTTGGTTTGAAGAATGCAAGTGCAACCTATCAACGAGCCATGACTTATATCTTTCATGATATGATGCATGATATACTACATGATTATATAGATGACATTATAGCTCGTTCTATTAACGAAGATGACCATTTAGATGACTTGAGAAAAATATTTGATCGGTTAAGGGAATATCTTATCCGATTGAATCTAGCCAAATGTATATTCGAAGTTAATTTCGATAAATTATTGGGGGTTATAGTTTCTTTACGTGGCATCGAAATTGACCCTCTCAAGATTATGGCTATCACTGATATGCCCGCACCCACAAATATATCTAAATTACGGAGTCTACAAGGTAAGCTTTAGGCCATCCGTCGCTTCATCGATAAGCTGGTGGATAAAACCGGACCCTTTCTTAAGCTTCTTAAGAAGTATGTCTCTTTCCATTGAGACAACAAATGTCAGGAAGCATTTGAACCCCTCAAACAATATCTTCTTAACCCACCTGTACTTTTGCCACCTAGACCTGATCGCCCATTTATCTTGTATATTTCTGCTATAGATTTTGCTTTAGGAGATATGTTAGCTCAACTTGATGATGAGAAAAGAGAGCGTGCTAATTATTACATTAGTAGAACATTAATTAGTTATGAAACCCGCTACACAAAATTAGAGAAGTTATGTCTAGCAGTCATATTTTCTACATAGAAACTACACCATTATATGCTCAGTCAAAAAACATACGTTATTGCTAAATCTAATCCCTTGCAGTATCTCATGAGTCGACCTTATTTATCTGGTCGCACAACAAAGTGGGTTCTTGCGCTAAGCGAGTTTGAACTCACATTTATAGGACATAAGTATATTAAGGGTCAAATCATAGCAGATTAATTAGCTGCTGCACCCTTAGAATCCACCCATCCCCTCGTCATTGAGTTTCCTAACGAATGCCTTAAACTAGAGGCAGACCATTCAGAGCAATGGTCCTTATACTTTGATGGAGCCCAATGCATGAGTGGGGTTGGTGTAGGTATTATTTTGATATCTCCACAGAAACATCTCATACCTCTATCCTTTAAATTAATGTTTGTCTGTACTAATAACACTGCTAAATATGAGGCTCTAATCCTTGGATTACGAGCTACCATGGCACTAAAAATTAAAAATCTATTAGTTTTCGGTGATTCTCAACTTTTTTATCAAACCAGAGATGATAAACTGTGCCCATATAAAGCATATGTATTATAATTAATATATTTATTTGATAAAGTTACCTTGGAATCTATTCCTCGAACTAGAAATCATGCGGCTGATGCTATGGCCGCAGCTGCATCTCTTTTACCCTTGGAGTTAGATGACAAATATGCTACCATCATTATTCATTGACTCTAGGAACTCGCTTCAATTAAATCATGCTTGGAATCTTTGGACGTGTTTCTAATCAACAAAACTACTCCTAAACTTTGGTACACTAATATCCTCAATTTTATTCACAATGGAACCTTCCCTGAAGGTTTTAATAGAAACCAGCATCCGTTATTACGTAGACGAGCAAGTCGCTTCATCATAATTGGCAATACCTTATATAGGAGATCTTTTGAAGGTATCCTACTGAGATGTTTGAATCTAGAAGAGTATAGATCAGCTTTGAGTGAAGCCCATGATGGATCTTTTGGGGGACACTCTAGTGGTAGCGCCATTGCTAAGAAGCTCCTTAGGATAGGATATTTTTGGCCTACCATGGAGAATGATGCACATGATTACGTGCGCCATTGTGACAAGTGCCAGAAACATGCTGACCTTGTCCATGTGCTTGCACAAGAACTGCAAGCTATTTCATCTCCTTGGCCCTTTTCAAAATGGGGCTTAGACATTATTGGAAAAATAAATCCTATGTCATCTGATGGACACAAATTCATCATAACTACCACCAAGTATTTTACAAAGTGGGTTAAAGCTATGCCCTTATCTTCTTGCACTGGAACCCAAGTTTCCAAATTTATTTTCAATCAAATTATTTGTAGGTTCATAACTCCTGCAAATCTCATCTCAGATAATGGAACTTGCTTCAAAAATAAATATGTAAAGAAACTATGTCAAAAATATAAAATTCAACATCGTTGGTCCACTCCCTATTATCCTCAGGGTAATGGCCAAGCAGAAGCATCTAATAAAACATTAATTAAAATCCTCAAAATACTGGTCAATAAATCTAGCCAAGATTGGCACATTCAATTATATCCTGCTTTGTGGGCCTATCGAACTAGCATTCGTACTCCCACGGGAACTTCACATTTTGTTTTGGTTTATGGCACTAAAGTTATTTTTCCCTTTGAATTAGAAGTTCCTTCTTTGGCTCTGCTACTTCAAGATACTGAAGTAGGAGATGAATATCGTGTTGGTAGATTTAGTCAATTGGAACTCCTAGATGAGAAGCGCATCAATGCTTTGGAGCATCTTCGAGCCTACTAGAACAAGCTCAAATGAACATATCTTAATAAATTTCATCACCGATCCTTTGAGATCGATGACCTTGTCTTAAAAGAAAATAAAAAAAATACTAATGCAACTAAAGACCTTAAAGGTAAATTTGAACCTAACTGGCTTGGGCCATATATCAGCACTGCTAAATTTGGATCGAGAGCATACAAATTAGCTACCTTAGATGGTAAAGATCTTAAATAACCTATGAACATTATGCATCTTAAGCGCTATTATGCATAATTATGGTAATTTCATCACTATATATATTGTACATCTTGTCTCATTTTAGTAAATTCATATAAAAATTTCAAAAACAGTAATATTATGTATTCTCTCAATTCATAAATCAAAATAAAAATATAAAAAAATAAAAATCATCAAAATCTTCAAAAAAATATTTTATTTTTGCACCTGTCAATTCTTGAAGTATTGTAGTTATATTTTTATTTGGAATCCCTCACTTTCACACTCACATGAATAAATATGTTGATCTTATTTGGTATGATTATTAATCTCTTATATCAAAGTCCATAGTTGAATTAAATAAATTTTTGAGCATAGATAACTGATATTGTTATTTACTTGAACCAAGTATACCTTTTCACATTAAAATGATTTCATTGCAAATTCAAAATTATGCTACACAGTAGAAGTGGTCTCTTGAGAAAAAAGTTTCCCCTGCTATCCTATCATGCACATGGTCTAGAATCTTTTTGAATTGAAAAAAGGACAAGCTCACCCCTACCCAGAATAAAAATCCCTTGCTCTATAGCCAATCCGAGCAAGTATCCCTAGTATAGGAAGAAAAAGAAAAAGAAAATCAAGAAAAAAAAATCATGAGAAAAAGAAACATTATTTCAGTAGCATTTTGTACCATCTCAGCAATATTTCAGCATTATCTCAGTATCAAGAAAAAATACAAAAAAAAAGAGAGAGAGAAAAGAAAATAAAAATAAAAAAGCAATAAAATCCCTTCCCCTAGCCTTTGAAAATAAAAGAAGGGTGAATGAGCTTGAATCCCTAGAATTCTAAATTATTCGAAAACTGTGAGGTAAGCCCCATAATAGGTTGTTTGTGCCCAACCCACTTGGCCTTGGGTAACTCCTAGCATGGTGATATGTCTTTACATTAGCAACCTTTTGTACAGGCCTATGTCTGATTATGGATCAGCTAGCTCTTGATGACCTAACTTACATAGTAGTTTGGTATGGTTATATGCATATAAATCATGGTTAACGAACACTCATTTGGTTAATTCAAATTACTTGTATCAAATTATCTTGCTCAAAATCGGTAAGTGAACAATACAATTGCACACACATTTGTATTTGAGAGATTTTGTATCATTATGATAGATCGAGATCGACAATGAACTCACATATGCACACGGGGTTCCTTATAAATCTAAATTTTGTCTTTGAGATAATTTAAAATATTTATGCAAATATTCTGGAATAATTTGATTTTCTTACTTGAGAACATCTGCTTAGCGTAAAAACAATTACATACATTTTTTTTTCAAAATCCAAAATTTCTTTCAAAGCATGTTCAAAAATCTAGCAATAAAGTCACATTTATATATTTTTGACTTTCACAATGATGGTATAGTTCCTAAACCTAAATTGGAATTTTATGCCTAGTGCAAGTCCTCATCTTATATTTTCTGTTTATCTCAAACTCAAAAATCAACTATGCAATAAAACTATTATATCAATTTCTTCTTTGGATTTCGCGATGATGGTATAAGTCTATACCTAAAAATTCTATGCCTAGCACAAACCATCGTTTTAATTTTATTTCCCATTTTTATCCATAAAAGCATATGGCTTAAATCATTATGTTACACAATTATGCTTTAAAAAGAACAAAAATTTTTCTATTTCATTTCATTATGTCAACATTCAGTTTTTTGCGACGATGGTATAATTCCTAGGCAATTGTTCAAATTTCTATCACACTTAGGAATTTTATGCCTAGAAAAAATCATATTTTTAATATTTCATGCATAAGATTTTCACGGGCATCTGAAAACAAATCATCACCATCATCATTTTTCATCATCACATCACAAAAGTCTTAAGAAATTCTCTTAAGCACCCTTTTACTTTTAGCAATATTTCTCTACCGGGATTAGCTTAATGACCTAGCGAGTGACGACTCCATGAAATGGTCATGTAACAGTGACAATGTCCTTTGAAATTATTGTTAGAAGTCACTTTATTTTTTTCATCAAATCACACCACAACAACCAATTTGTTTACATCAAATTATTTCATTTAAATTTTATGGCATGACATAAAATTATAATATTTTCAACGATATAATTACATGAATAATAAATCAACAATTAAAATATTAAAGCATCATAAAACATATGCACAAGTCATATCACAAAAATAATATATATATATATATATATATCAATAAATATATGTACATCATATCAAAACGGATTGGTATGCCACAATCTATACCCTGGCATACTCAATCCTCTCAAAAATATATAGTCTATAGTCAATGTGCAACTAGTCTTGAGAAGCCCTCGAGCTCTTAGACTCATCTCCTCTCCTACCCTGAGGTGGAGGAAGTGGTCCCATAGGAGTCCATGTCGTATCGCGGGTCCTCGATGTCGATCGTGAGGATTTCCTCGATGACCCCATCCTGACTGACTCTGTAATGCCAACTGGAAACTATATCCTTTGGCCCTCTAGAACCAGCTAGAAGTATACTCCTTGATAGAATGTGGTCTAATTAATAGCCCATGCCAGCTCCTACACGCTCACCCCTCTGCTCCAAGCCTTGAGTCGTGTAGCCTCATCCTACAACGTCTGCACCTAAGCTCATAGGTGGGCATTCTCCACTTTGAGAGCCACCATATCACTACTCTCCCCCACCTCGACACCCTTGCCCTTATCGAGCGATGGTGGCCTATCCCTCTACTAAGAAGGGAGTCCCTCCTCCCTCCTCTCTGGCTACTACGGTCTCTCCGGAGCCTATGGCACTCTCCGATGTCTCTCCTAAGGAGGCCATTGCTGATCCCTCCGTCCATGACTCATCACTACATCAATGGTAGCATGGCATCACCTCCCCATCTGTTGCACAATAGCATGCATCAGACCCTGTGCCCTCATCATTCGAGGAGGATGGATGCCTGCATACTAGGCATCATATCCATTTGCTACCCCAGCATCATCCCCATCCACTGGATGAATGGGGGCATTATCAGTGTCCTGATACCATAATTGCTACATGTCTAGATCCCTGCTTAGTGTAATATTATTCCAAATAGTTTAGGAGTACTTGTACTCCCTGAGAGAAGTGATCCCCTGTTGTAGACCAAACTACCACAAAACTTGATCATAGCGATGGAGCTCTACCTCTCCCCACTCCATCCTCAACTAGAAGACTCACCTGATGTGAGCCAACTCCTATCCATCCTCTCCCCACCTTGGATGCTCTCTCCATGGCCTCCAGGTGATCTAATCTGGGATGAGGTTGTCTAGCAACCTCCGAGACATCGATAGATCTATCCGCCACTATGACCCTATCTGGAGCCACCAATAGAAAAATCAGGGTCTCGCCTAGTCAAATCCTATCAGTGGAAGCCCTACTGGCCTTCGCATTGCAATGTGCTCCCAACACCAAACCTGTAGCAGCGATGTCAGCACCAAACATTGACCTCCCTTGTATACGACCCCGTAAAGGATCCTATACAAGCGACAATACAAAATTGTCCCAAGAAAACTTGTAACCATGGTCTCTCATGACGTAGACCACATCTGAGAGGAGCTACAGTAACCTCCATCCACTCTGGTAGCATATAATTAGGCCACCCACCACCCCTGCCAAAACTTGGGTCAATCGAGATGCCCCTAGCATCTGCCTCAAAGACTCGATGTTCACTTTGCCCTTCTCCAGGGCGAAGCTTGGGTCACTGCACAATCACATCATGGCATGGCCCTGATTGGCCAAAGGAGTCATGAATCACCCATGTATGGGGATCCTCAAGATCCTCCATACATCCTTTAGAGTGGGATCCATCTCCCTTGTCGGTATTCGAAAGCTGGATGATCCCGGATACCATCTCTCTGTTAGGGCTGTCAGTAGACCCATGTTTGTAGGAATTTGTGGCATCTTTGCCACATGTTGTAGTCCAACCTCTGCTAGTTTGTCTTGCTCAGCCTGATCAAGAACGACATCATCTCTGAGCCCCTCATATTTCCATTCCTAACTCTTTAGTAATCCCCTCTGCAAAATAAACAATAAAACAACAAAAGAAAAATCATTAGTACATAATCATTAAAATCAATTAAAATCAATTTCATCTCATAAAAATGATATCATCCATTATTGGACGATATCGTACTAAATTTAGTAAAATCATCCTTGGTAGGACGAAATCGTCTCCCTTTTGTTCAATTTAGGGATCATCCTTTATTGGACGAAATCGCCCCTATTTCTCCAATTTCGTCCTTAGACAAAATTGATGATATAGGGACGATTTCGACGAAATTGGGACGATTTCATCTCGACGTCATCGACGACATAAAGATGGCCATGATGACCAAAAACAATTAAAATTTAAAGTAAAAAATTAAACAAATCAAGTTAAAAACATAATGTATCAGGTTTAGATCCTTACTTGCAACCCACATCGGACCTCTATCGATCTGTGTGTCGTTTCCACCATTTCACCTGTAGAGCTCTGAAAAAGTGAAAATGAATAGTAAAAATGAATTAGGGTTTTACCCTATTTTTCATAATTTTATTTAAAAACAACATTTTTTAAAAAAAATTTAAATTTTTGCTTTTCCACACTTTTACCTCAAACATTCGATTTGGGTAAAAACTCGGAGGGGGCACCATAGCAAGCAGTTGTACAATTCGAACTAGAATCATCATCTAAAAAATGAAATAAATTTTGGTTTCTCGTAAAGCATGAAGAACTCATATTTAACGCATTTTCTTTGGAAAATTCTCTAAAGAGGGCGCAAAATGTAGCACCCTAAAATTGGCACAGTTTAACCATTAGTAAAAATATTAAAAATTTAAATTTTAACCCCGAAACCGCCCGTTAACCGCTCACCTCATTTTTTGTGCCATTTTTAGAAGTTTTGACTGTTGGAAAATATTGTTGCCTATCAGATGATATTGTACCAAATCGGAAGAATTCGTCTGGAACAGAATGTCCAGATGATTTCGTCCCAAAACCAAATTTTCATAATTAGCCTTTGTTTCAATAACCTCTCCAACTTAGGGAGAAGCGTGTCTGTGCAGTTGGAGATTCCTACGTTGGAGATCTCCCAGATTGGGATGATCTCCAACCTCCTAACATCCCCCTAATCCTATATAAACTTGGGATTTTCCTAGTTTATCCCCCTGGCTGATCATTTCCCTGTAACTCTAGTTTTTTGCTATATTAGAACATCCTCACCCCCATCATTTGCATTTGTATTTTTAGGTTTTATTGCAGGATTTTACTATGTTTTAGCTAGAGGAAGCTCGGATCATCACAGGCGATCCAACACGATTTCAGACGATCCTGTCGAGATCGACGACAATCTCGTACGATTGCAGACGATTTTGACTACAGTTCAGATTGGGGGCAACCAGAGCCCCGAGTTTGCATTTTCTACCTTTTTTTCTTATTTAATTGTGCATTAGATCGATTTATTTCTATTCTGCATCCTGGATTTCACCTCATTTAGCGTATTTGCATGATAAAATTTAAAATAAGTTATTAAAATAGTGCATCCCATTTTATTTTCTATCTGGATTTATTATTTAAGCATCTATACTATTATTTCTATCATTTTGCATCATTCTTGTAATTGCATTTTTGGTTTTTGGTGTTTGTGTCCATGATTACAGGTTTCTGATGAATTCGTTTGACGAATTCATCAGGTTTATGATGATCTTGTCTGATCTCAAATGATCACCTATGATTTGGGATGATTATGTACAATTACATATGATCTTATCATATCCGGGATGATCTGGACTCCTACAAGCTTCATAATCTTCATTAGACATCAGGAATCAGGTGTATTCCTCTCCATTTCACATAGTCTCTGTATTTAGGATTCATTCATATTTGTTGTCTTCATATAAACCTAAAATTTCATATAGAATAGCTTAGATTCATTTTGGCCAACCTAGGAATATGAATTATTGAATATAAAATGAACACATCAAACCCATTCTCAACCTAGGCACAAAAACTACCACTCAAAGTTTCCTAGTGAACCCCACCATCCGTCAAAAATTCACCCTTATACCCCTCCCCCGAGAGGTGCGACCTTCAAAGGGCCTCTCCATCCGAGGTATTGTACCATCCTTCTTGCATCCCCCTTCCAGGGCACGAATCCTTTAGCCTAAATGTAAGGGTGCAAAATATTTGGGCGATACAGTGGCTAATAGAGATTTAGCCACTCTGAGCTACAACGACCAAGAACCAACCGCTCTGGTCAACAACAGCCAGAATTGGAGTGCAGTAGAGGTCAAAAAAATGACTCTCTAAGTTGGATCAAAGGTTGGTATAGCTACTCTAATATTTTATAGCTTTTTGTTTGCTTCTGTGTGTCTAAAATAGAGAACTTAATGCACATTTATGTTTGGAAATTGAAATAATAAAAGGAGAAAGAATTAATAATTTTGCATATCTTAGATCATCTTTTAAATTTTCCTCTAGGCGTTGCTAGGAATAGTGGCTTATGCCTAAAAATTTCACCCTAGAATCCAATGTGCTAGATATTGTATGTTTTTTGCTTGCTCTGAGGCCCTGCTAGAGTCCATAGTTGCACAAAATAAATTGTGCTCATACAAATCATAGTAGTTCATGCATCTTTCTAAATATTGAAATGTATTTTTTCACTTAGGCATATAGGAAAGATTCATTGATGCTATATGATGCACTTTATGTTATGCAAGCTTAAAATGAACACCACACACGCATGTCTTATTTAAACATTGGGAAGTTGGATTTCATCACAACCTTCAATTCAGTCCAGTGATATTGGAATTCATCTGCTTCCACTATTTTACACCCTAGAGCTTCCTAGAAATGGATTGAGAAACTTACTTATAGTGAAACTAAGTTACTTGTGCTCAAAATATCTCCCACTATTGGAACAATCATTGGTTTAGACTGGAAGAGCTAGGCGAACCCCCCACTCGGTCTTCAACGATGTATCCTAGCTTATTTTGAGAAAATCATGTTTGGCATAGGTGTACTTGATTGTACCTATGGATGAGTATTCTCATTCTTAATCCAAGAAGAAAATCAAAGAAATCAAAATAACAACACATCAAAACACACCAAATAGTTTAGGGCACATTTAAATCAATAATCAAGATAAACATTTGTTTGGTATTGTGTGGCTATTCCTAAATTGCAACTCAAAATATCAATTCATAAGACAACATGGTAAAAACAAGAAGTAAGCACCCTCGATCTGATACCGAGGGAGAGACAAAATCAACTCATACCCATAGGCGGAGTCGTAGTAACATTGAAATACCCACCCGTAAGACCGTGAGACGTAGCTCTGCGAGCCTAAGGGGTGATAATTCAACCCTTGGGGGATCTCCTCGATAAATCCCAAGAAAGGAACCACATCATGGAACAAAGTCACAAACAAAAAGAGGCTTCATAGCCATCCTCATCAAGGATACATGAGGATACCTCAAGGGCCTCCTCTAAACACACAAAAACATCTCAAAGATGTGAGGAAGCTTCAAGGGCTTCCTCCTCACATGGACATAAATAAGGTTCTAAAACTCATTCTTCACATAGGGATGATGATACTACTACATATCCATCCACATGGAGAAAACATGTTACCATAAAGCCCTCTTCATCAAGAAGGCAAACAAGAATTGCAGCACCTCATGACTCATAAGAAACATATAAAATAGGTTTGCCTACTGAAGGGTAGAAAACTAGAGCTACATCTAGTCATGGGAATCATATAGAAGAAACCCTTCACACAAAAGGAAATATTCTCATAGACTATGACCTCATAGGAGTGAATGGCACCCCACGAGATCAGCCATGGAAAACAAGACAACTAGATGGGTTGGATCGGTTTCCTACATGAGCAACTCAAAGAATTGTAGCTACTAAGAACTCCACATCTGGAAGCTCACAAACTGTACCTTCTAAACACATCTCTCAGTATAGGGGTACCTCAGAGTGACCCTATAGTAGACGCGTGGAATATGATCATAAGGATACTCAAAAGTACATTGAACAAGTCACATTAGATAGCAAGAGTACAAATACATCAGAAACCTCCTCAAGGAATCTATGAGTCAAGACAACAAGAACATAGTCATATAAACATGAGTCTTCTGTAACAGTTCAAACTGACCAAATGAGGTGGTTAGAAAATGCATTATGTAGGGAGTGAGAGCTAGTGGAGGCTCTCAAATAGGATAAACAAAGAGAAAGACTCTGGCACCAACAAGAGCAACGTTTAAGAGATCAGGTCGAGCGACTAGCTCTTAACAATTTATAGATAAATGGTGGTGATCACCAAAGAACTAGATGCACCGAATCACCTAAGGAGAGGCACAATAGACAAGATATCCCACAACAAAATTCCTCACCAAACCATGAATGAAATGTAACTAATGGGTAAGGGCAAACACAACAAACTAGGATCACAATCCTGAGTCCCCTTGTAGGAGGGAGGAAAATGAAACATATCAAATGGATAGAGAGTTAAATCCATTTCCACTATGAATAGGCTTACAAGAGGAGGAAATTCATGCATCAAAGGCATTTCAAGATCTCGTTGAAAAGATGAAAATATTTGATAAACAAGAGGCAACTGGGAACTCACCAACATTAAGCAAGATACACAACCAACCATTGTACCCATCAATCCCTAGCCCTCCATATCCTAAGCACTTTGATATACCTAGGTTAGAAAAGTTAAAGGGTGAAGATGATGCACAAGAGAATATCACCAGTTTTATCAATGTCTATTTTAATCTTGAAGACAATGACGCTCTCATGCTAAGAACATTCATAATGACATTTTCAGGTGTTTTCACTCAATGGCTCAACCAACTACCTAAGCATAGCATAACCAACTTTGAACAACTAGTAAATGCATTCCTAAAGTGTTTCTCCTTTGGTGCTAAGAAGAAGGTGAACCTGTCATACCTAGCTAACTTGAAACAATATGATGCTGAGCCAGTAATGGATTATGGGAATAGATGGAGAAAATTCATGGAAAAATTATCATGCTCTATTTCCATAGAAGAGAGCATTCATATGTTCATCAAAAGTTGCTCTAAAAACATCTCCCTCTTACTACAACTTCAAAAATATCCTTAATTTAAGGAAGCTTTGGCACAAGCCAAGCTCATCGAAGAAATAAAAGTAGATGAGGGAACCATTAAACTCCAAAACAAAAAGGAGTGGAACAAGAATGGTAAGAATGACAAGTATAAGCAGAAGCAGGGCAACCTTGCTCTAGTAAATCAAGTTGTATTGGATAAACCCAAGGATTGGGGTGCATAACAACCCCAGAACTATCAAGCACATCCCCCATCGGTAAACTATGACCAAAAGAACAATTAGGGAAGAAATCAAGAATGCAAGCCACCTCATTATTTCATGCCTCTAACACAATCAATGCAATCAATATTTAATCAGTTGAGCGAGGTGAGGAGGATCAGAATTCTTGATATACCACTTATAGATCCCAACCATACTAAGCCAAAAGGATATAGGGAAGATCAATTTTACACTTATCACAGGATACCAGGGCATGACATTGAGGCTTGCATCAAGTTTAAGCATCAAGTGCAAAACATGATTGAGGCGGGAGAACTCAAAGTTGACAACCCACTGGCTACCGATAATAGATACATAGGCATATACAGAAACCCATTGCCTAATCATGAGGCCCCTCGAGATCAAGGGACTCAAGTCAATCAGGTTTGAGCTAATATACCCACCCATGGATGCATTAGGATGGTTGAGATTGTTATCATAGCAACAATGACTAGGTGGTATGGTCAACCGCAACTACGTGTAGCTCCCATGAACATCCCAGCCACTCCTAGGCAAAGGTAAGACAACCTTCCAGGTCCACCAATGTGACCTATGGTAACTATTCGGAGTAGATTGGAGCAAAACCTACAGACAACTCCATCTAAGTTATCCATCTATGAGCTCATACAATAGTCCCCAAACCATAGGGAGACTCTAATGGAGATCTTAAGAACAATTGAGCTCCAATCGCAAGATGTGAATGCATTCACTCACTTTGTAGGACAAGTGCAAGAATGCCAGGAACCTGTAATCCAATTCTATGATCATGAGATTAAGACAATTCCTACTACCTTACCATACCCTCTGCTAAACATTGTAGTGGTAATCAACAACTTACCTTTCAAGAGGGTTTTGGTCGATACAGGTTCATCTATAAACATCATTACAACAACTACAATAGAGCACCTCAGGATCCCCAAGTCCAATATCATTCTAGAAGCTTACACATTGAGAGATTTTAATGATGCTTTATGCAATACTATGGGAATGATAGTCCTACCCATCAAGGTGGGGCACAAGACCATCCCCATGATGTGTCATGTCTTGGAAGGAGCTATGTAGTACAACATCCTCTTAGGTAACCCTTGGATAAGGTCCATGAAGTGTGTACCTTCGATCTTGCACCAGTGTGTCAAGTATGTGCACAAGAACAAAGTCTATGTGGTTCTGGCCGATGAAGAGCCTTTTAAATACATCAATCAGATGGACATTCTAGGAGAATTTTTAATCCCATATACTCACCTGTACGTGGCACCTTCATCCCTAACCACACAAATGGATAATGAAGACAAAGGGTTAAGAAAAGACCCATGCACTTCAACACCTCCTAGTGCACTCAAAATAGTCAATGCTTCTAAAGTACCATCAACATCAAAACCAAAAGACAATCAAAAGCTAAAGGCGCCCTTAGTTAAGGAAGAATGGCCCAAGGAAGTGCCAACTATAGCAATTTTTGAAATGCTAAGTCCTATGGAATAGGAATATCTTCAGGATCAATATGAAGATAGTGATTATCACCCCACTTCACTAGTGTTATATGTAAGGTCATCCACATCGCATGCATCAATACACTTGGAAAGCATAGGAATATGGGAGTACCTTGTGCAAAACATTACCTTTACACCTATCATTGAGTTTGTACAAGACATGGGAAGACCTAAGGACTTGAGGTCGCTAGTGGGAATAGTGGTTCCACTTGGAATCCCTCCCAACCAAACCAATTTTATCTATGCTAGCCTGGACTATGCCCATAAGTATTCAGATATAGAAGAGGATAGTGAGGAATTATTCATGATCAATGTTCATTACCTCTCTAACCCCAAGTTTGATCTAAGCCACTAGCATGGCTATGGCCTTGGCATATATGAGCAGGGGTGCAGGCGATCATACAAGTCATAATATACACTTCCCTCCAATAGATTTGGCTTAGGCTATTATATCAGAGGTCAAAATGACTCTCTTGCAGTGACATTGGAAAAATTAATCTTAGGGTTAGGAGAAGATATTGATTTCATTTCTTATAATCCCCTAAGAACAAAAAATTTGAGCAACAAACAAGTGGCCATGGTAAACATACCACCACAAGAAATTTATCATCCAAACATCTCAATTGATTCTACCCCAATAGGGTACAACTCGTGGGATGAGGAGAATGGATATGAAGTAAGTAATGATGAGGCGCAACTTGGCTTAGCCTATTAGGGGCCTCACTATTTACAAATATTCACATGGCCCATCCATGATGAGAGTGGGTATACATCATATGAATATGACTATGAATCATAAGAATCAATAGAAAGAGCCTACTTAGGCCTAAGTCATCAACCCCTGATTTTGGGGCAAGAGACAAATGTAAATGGATTCTAAATAAGTGACAAAGAATATGAATATGAAATAGAGATGGCCTACTTGGGGCCAAGACATGATACCCTTGTCTTAGGGCCACATACCAATGCTAACAATTTATGGATAAGTGATGATGACTTTGAGGATGAGACCGAGATGGCTTATCTTGGACCTCACCACTTGCAGCAAGTCAACGAGCTAGTAGAGAGAGAGGCGGCACTCCATGCCATAGACCCTCATCTCTAATTTTTGAGGAGACCTATTGATCTAGCTACCATTCATCAGATGGTCAATCCCCCTCCACAAAAATTCAAAGAGCGATTAGAGCCTAATGATCATATTGTATGCCCTACTCATGGACCAGATCTAGGAATTCCCATTCCTCCAGAACCTCATCGAGAGTATGGAAGGGAAACCCCTAAGACAAGATTGCACCCATGTGGTCCTGGAGATTTCATCCCATCCATCAACATGATCTCCATTGATTTGACCACTCCACTTCATAATATAGTAGATCCTACCAAATCATTACATCTTGATATAAAGGTTATTTATTGGGATCGTTATTCATCCATAGATTCTGAAGACCTCTTCCCCAATGAAGAGATGTTATAGCCATTCCATTTTGCATTAGGTTGTGTACATGATGTCTTCCATGTTGGTTTGGAACCCGAGTTAGTAGGTCCTATGAATTCCACCAATGACATTCATTTGATACCCATGCCTCATTAGCTAGAGGATGGGTCACATATGGCTATAGAAGTGACTTTTGAGGTGGACATCAGTGATGATCCTACCCAACCAAGGAAAGTCAAGTTTGAAGAAAATCTATCTCTAGAGGAACAAGCCATCCTAATTCATCTTCTCAAGGAGAGGCCAAATATTTTTTCTTGGACTTACAAAGACATGCTAGGGATAGATCCAAATTTAGTCATACACAAACTTTCATTGGATCCCATGAAGAAGCCATCCAAGCAAAAGCTGAGAAAAATGCATCCAACCGTCGCTTTGATGGTTAAAAACAAATTACAAAAACTACTGGATGTAGTATTCATAGTTCCCATAGACTACCCTGAGTGGGTGTCGAACATGGTACCTGTGGGGAAACCTAACGAAAGAGTCTGTATCTACATGGATTTCAAATATTTAAATAGGGCAACACTAAAGGATTCATTCCTATTGCCAAACATAGATGCTCTTGCAGATGCAATCGCAATTCATGAAATGCTCTCCCTAATGCATGGTTTTTCTAGATACAACCAGATCTGGATTAAGCCCGAAGATCAACATAAAATGACTTTCATTACTCCATAGGGAACATTCTATTATAAAGTGATGCCATTTGGTCTAAAAAATACTGGTGCCACATATCAGTAGGCCATGACATACATATTCCACGACTATATGCATAAGATCTTGTAATATTACATGGATGACTTACTAGCCAAGTCCCTATTGTGGCAAGAGCACACTGAAGTCCGTAGACAAGTCTTTGATTGCCTCATAGAACACAAAATCCGATTGAATCCTAAGAAGTGCGTATTTGGCATAAATTTCGATAAGATTTTGGGATTCATTGTATCCAATAGAGGCATTGAAGTCGATCCTACAAAGGTAAAGACTATACTAGAAATGGCTGCCCCTACCAACATTAGGGAGCTAAGGATCCTACAAGACAAGATAACATCCATAAAAATATTCATCGTGTAATTATTAGACAAATTCCAACCTATGAATCAGTTGTTATGCAAGGAAGTTCCCTTTCATTGGGACAAAGAATTCCATCAAGCCTTTGCAAAAATCAAGACTTATCTGGACACACCACCAGAATTAGCTCCACCAAGGCCAGACATACCATTTTTACTATATATCAGCTACTAATTTCACATTGGGCACCATGTTAGCCCAAAAAAATGCACAATATAAATAGCAATCCATATATTACATTAGTCGCAACTTGGTGAGTTATGAGCTAGGATATGCGTATGTTGAGAAATTGTGTTTAGTAGTGGTCTTTAAAACTCGAAAGTTGCAAAACTACATGTTGAGCCATACAACCTACATCATATAAAAACAAAATCCTTTGCAGTACATGATGAGCAAGACATATCACAATACACGTAACACAAAGTGGATAATTCTATTGACATAATTGATCTAGAGTTCATAAGCCAAAAGTCCATAAAAGGACAAGTTATAGCAAATCAATTAGTAGAGGCGCCTCTTCAGGATAACAAGCCTTTCACCATAGAATTGTCTGATGATGTGGTCTTTGCATTATTGGATCCACTAGAACTCAAAGAAACCAATAAATAAAAAGACATGTCATTATTATTCTACAGTTCGAAGTGTGAACAAGGAGGTAGAGCGAGTGTTAGGATCCTCAATCCTAACATTATTAGTTAGTATTAGTTAGTATTATTAATCATTTAATTATTATATTATTAACTCATAAAGTGAACCATCACAACCCTTTATAACGTGAAACATCACGTCTCTTCACCAACGTAGCTTTAGGGTAGATATATATATTAGGTTGGTAATCCATATCAAATCATCCAACAAGAAGAATATATATTATTTAGACCCATTGGATGGATTTCCCAAACCAATGCAAAAGGTGATTCATATCTAAAAGTGATTCATTTAATTTAGATGCTATTTTAATTATTTATTTATTAAAATTGTGCTAGAACCTTCAGGGTTCTACCATTTGGTATCAGAGCCATGTGGGACCCAGTCATGTGGGAATTGCTCAAAGATCTTCATCAAATAACTTTTGTGCGTGAGTATCAAACTCGGTTTGAGGACATCACCAAACACAACACAATATTGGATGAATCAATTCTCATCAATGGCTTCATTCAGGGATTAAAAGAGGAAATTAGAATGGAGGTGACAAGGTTCAATCCCTATACCATGATGCAGACCTATGGATTGGCAAAATTAGCTGAAGATAAAATCAATGCACAAAAATGATTAGGGAAACCACTTATGGAAAAATCATCGACCACTTACATCGCTCCCAAACCTATGCATAATGGAAGGGCACAAAGCACTTACACAACCCCCAAATCTAACCAAACTTTATGAATTAAACATCTTAGCTTTGAGGAGATGAAGGAACGATGAGCAAAAGGACTCTGTGATAATTGTGATGAACAATTTTGACCCCACCATAAATGTGCTACACTAACATTGTATTTATTGAAGGAAGTTGATCCCTGTCTCTCCATAGAGCAAGCAGATGAGGTAGTTGTGTCTAAAGCAACCAGTGCACCTACTCATCGCAATGAAGACAATGAGGTCGATGTGCAAGAAGTGATTGATGTACCAAGCAAGGATGAGGTAGACATACCCAAAGTGATAAATGCTATCCAAACATGCACTCTACAAGACCTACACATACCTTCCTCATAAATAGTGAGTTCTTGCCATATGACCAAACCTATTCGGAACCAACACAGAGTGACTACACACTCCTTCGTTGGCTCTACCAAGGAACCAAAAAAGGATATGAAATCATTACCATCACTTTTGATGCATCATTATGAAGTATTTGAGGAACCCCAAGGGTTTCCCTCCCATCGTTGTCATGATTTTTCTAAGGAATATTATACTATTGTTCTTGGCAACCCCCTGCTGATCCTTCATCCTTCTTGATAGCCCTGCCTACGAAAGGATGCCATTAAAAGAGTCCAAGAACTTATGAAAATCCTTCTTGGAAAACAAAATATAAAGCTCCTCACCTTGATCTTTGAGGACAAAGCTCTTTTTAAGGAGGGTGGCATGTTAGGATCCTAAATCCTAACATTATTAGTTAGTAGTAGTTAGTATTATTAATCATTTAATTATTATATTATTAACTCATAAAGTGAACCATCACAAATCTTCATAACGTGAACCATCACGTCTCTTCACCAACATAGCTTTAGGGTAGATATATATATTAGGTTGGTCATCCATATCAAATCATCCAACAAGAAGAATATATATTATTTAGACCCATTGGAGGGATTTCCCAAACCAATGCAAAAGGCGATTCATATCTAAAAGTGATTCTTTTAATTTAGATGCTATTTTAATTGTGCTAGAACCTTTAGGGTTCTACCAACAGGGATTATCTTTATCACACCACAGGATGCTCCATTGCCCTTATCATTCAAACTAGACTTCCTGTGCACAAAAAAAAACACAGAATATGAAACATTGATCCTATGACTCCAAACAACTGTAGCAATGGGCATTCAAATATTGAATATCTTTGGTGACTCCTTGCTCAGTAAACTAGGTCAAAAGATAATTCCAATGCAGTTGCCCACTCCTGAGAACTTACAAGGAACTTGTTGAAACCTACCTAGCCTGGCTAGAATGGTATGACATCGAGGAAATCCCTCATACATCAAATAGATTTGTAGAAACCATGGCCTCTTTGGGATCCTTAATCCCTCAGAATCCATCTACTGATTTTACAACCATTTGTGTGAAAGTGCTTTCACACTTAGCAATATGTCATGAATATTTTGACAATCAATAATCAATCAACATGATCAGCATCGACCCAAATCAGGATTGGTCCTTCACAGCCAGATATTTCTTACAAATGACACCTTGGGGGTCTTGATCTCCCAAGGACCTGTGGAATGTGGTGAACCATACACCATAGATTTTTTCCTCAATCCATGTTCACTAGCTCAAAAATGTAAGAAGAGCAAGTTGTCTCTTCTATAGAAGTCATGGCTTATTAGGATTGGCTTTCCCAACTGTGGAACTTCTTGAAGCTTGGAATAATACCTCAATGTTTGTCACATAATGAAAGGAGAACATTCAAACAAAGAGCAAAAAAATACATCTTTCTAGGAGAAATCCTCTATAGACAAGGATATGGTGGAGTATTACTCCGTTGTCTTGAGTCCCAGGAAGCATCTTAGGTAATTTCATAAGCTCACGATGGAACATGTGGAGGGCATTTCAGTGGCATGGCCATCGTTAAGTGCATCTTGAGAATGGGTTACTATTGGCCCACCATGGAAAAGTATTGCTGCGAGTATGTCAAGAAATGTAGCAAGTTCCAGAATCATGCAAATATAACGCACTTACCATCGCAAGCTTTGCAGCCCATCCGGGCAGCATGGCCATTCTCACGATGGGGACTAGACTTGATTGGGAAAATCTCACCCCCATCCTTAGGCCGACACACATTCATCATAATAGCCACATAATACTTCACTAAATAGGTAGAAGTTATCCCATTAACATCAACAACTGGACCAAGGATTGTGAAGTTTATACTCCATAATATCATAAGTCATTTTGGGGTCCCTTCTAAGATAATATCGGATAATGGGTCATATTTCAAGAACAAAAATGTGCATGCTTTAATGAAAAAATACCATATTCAACACATTTTTTCAATGCCTTATTATCCGCAAGCAAACAAGAAAGTAGAAGCTTCAAACAAAACAATAGTCTCCATTTTGAGGAAGATGGTGCAAGACAATCACAAGGATTGGCACATGCAGTTACCTCTTGCATTATGGGCATACAAGACTAGTATACGGATGCCAACTGGGGCAACACCATTTTCACTAGTATATGGCACTGAGGCCATCATGCCACTAGAGTTTGAAATTCTGAATCTATGCATAGCATTAAAGGACTTCATAGATGATGATGTCGCACGACAAGGCCACCTTGATCAGTTGATGCTTCTTGATGAACGTTGAGTCAATGATTTAGAGAATATTTGCATTTACCAAGATCGCCTTGCGTGAGATTACAATAGTAAATTCCACCTAAGGGAATTCAAGGTTGGAGATCTAGTGCTCAAAGAAAACCAGTATAATTTGAATCTATCACCGCATCTACGAGATAAGTTCATGGGAAACTGGATAGGTCCATACATGATTTCATAGAGATTTGGGCTTGGAGCATATCACCTTATATCATTAGATTGTGTTGAAGAGCCCGAACCTCTCAATAGCATTCACTTAAAGGCATTTTACACATAAAATACAAAAACATTCAAATATTTCATAAAAAACAAAAACATTCAAATATTTCATAAAATTCAAAAACATTCAAATATGTCATAAAATTCAAAAACATTCAAATATTTCATAAAAATTCAAAAACATTCAAATATGTCAAAAACACAAAACAAAGCATAAAAACATAAAATTTCAAAAATACAATCAAAGGCTCCAAGGGTAATTCATACCGCTTGGTCAAATCCAATCAATTCAAAGGCTCCAAGGGTAATTCAAGCCGCTTGGTCAAAATAAATTCAAAAAGGCTGTAAGGGTAGTTCAAGCCGCTTGGTCAAAATCAATTCAAAGGCTCCAAGGGTAATTCAAGTCACTTGGTCAAAATCAATTCAAAGGCTCCAAGGGTAATTCAAGCCACTTGGTCAAAATCAACAATCAAAGGCTCCATGGGTAATTCAAACCGCTTGGTCAAATCCAATCAATCAAAGGCTCCAAGGGTAGTTCATACTGCTTGGTAAAAATGTAGACACCTAAAACACGTCATGTTGATGGCAACTACTCATATGGACATGCTATAAGACCATATGGAAGATCTTGGACAAACTCCAAGATAGAGTAGTGGTTCTAACTACTCAATTTGGGCTCCTTGGCCTAATAATTTTGAGTCGTAGCCTAGACCTATGGTTTATAGCTAAACCATGGCTGAGACCTACGGTTTGCAGTATAGACTGCAGCTATGACCTATGGTCTTAACTGAAGTTCAGTTGGCCTCCAATATGAGCCAAATTGGTTGGAACGGCCATTGTATCTAGAAGAAGTTAGTTAATGTATGGAATATTCTAGAGGATTTCATTCCAACTATCCTAACCACCTCTTATTGATCTTGGCTTTTCCAGGAAGCCACCCCCAGTCCTAGGGCATCCTATAAATACCCCTCCAAATAGGGAGAAAATATAGATGATTTTTATAACGAAGCACTGATGAATTATCGAGTGAGTGTGAGTTGATCAAGTGAGCAGCAAAGCCCTATCAGATTGCATATTGAATTCATGCATTCAAAGGCTACTTTGCAATTCATCCAATGATCAGTTTGCCATGGAAGTTCTAGGAGCCTAGGAGGATCAATAATGCAAATACGGGCAAACAAAGGCCCATCACTATGATTCAATCACCAAAAATGTTAGAAGGACACTGAAGGCGACCCTTGAACATAAATTGGACAAGGAGGTCAAGCTCACTACCCTTGGAATTGAGGGTAAGCCTATCAGAGTGCTAACCACAACTATCAGCCACAATTTACAGTGCATACTATGCACCAGAGTTGTGGTTTGCAGCAGAGGTATAGCCACCTTCCTATTTTTAGTTATGTCTGGCTAATTAGGTTAGATTAGTTGTTTTTATAGTTTAATGGTACTTTAGCAGATTTTTGACCGTAGAATTAGGTTAGATTTACATTTTTATGTTTATGATTCAATTAAGACCTAAATGGTTTTTTTATACATGTTTATACTTTATTCTCTCAATCTGATTCATGCATAGTGTAGTTGTTACTTTCCTTTATGCTATTATATAAATCTTGATTCGATTTGCATAGCTTAGAAGCACTTTGTACATTTTCTTGATTATGTATGTTCAATGATGTCATTATGCAATTTACCTAAAAGGGCCTCATCATGAGAGGCTGCCTATCTTTTTGACATTCTTGTGTTGTTTCTTGACCATAGGAAATAGTTTCAAAGGAGAGCAAACTATCAAGTTCCTTCCCCATCGTGAAGAAGAGGGCACCTCCACCCTAGAGCAGTTCGTGTCATCCTAAAAGGCATTTGGAAATCACACCTACCCTTAAGAGGGAAACAATTGTGCACTCCTATTGTAATATTGTATCAAAATGAATATCCCTAAGAGGGACATACTTGTAATTGGATTTTGACTTTGAATACAATGGAATAAAGCATTTTTCTTCTTGTTTTATTTGTTGTCAATTTCATTTTCTTGTATGCATGTTATATTTTATCATTCATTGCAATAGGATATGCCATCGGGTGTGACCCTTTCTAGTGGTTACAGAAGGCAATCATGGCAAAACCTCGTATTTATAGGATCTAACTGTGTTTATTGGGTTTTTGCACTTGCAGGTATAGACTGCAGCTATTAGCTATGGCCCAAAAATTGAACTGTAGGTACAAGGCACAATTTACAGTCAAAACTGTAGATCAGACCTATGATTTCTTGCTGATAACACAGACAGACAAATTTAGAATTTCAGATAGTGCAGGACTGGAGGTAGGTCATTTTTTCAGACCTCTGTCACTTTTTTGTTATCTATGTTTTTACAATAAGGTTAATTCAGATGCAAGTTAGGAAATGAACTAAAAAAATGGTAAATCGATTATCCTAGTTTGATTTCATATTTTACTTTCAATAGAAAGGTGCTACTGGGAACATCGGACCTCTGATTACAGTTTGCCCTAGGCTACAACATGCTTGATAAAGATGTGTTGATGGTTTGCATGCGTGATGCCCAGTTAGTGTCCATTTAGCATCATAATGTACATAGTCTTAAAGAGCATCTAGAATAGCTTACATTTTCTGAATTTGAAACATCTTTCATTTGCATACCATTTAGAAAATAAGCATGTGTGCTATATAATACATTTATTTTATGTACATTAAAATGAACCATACACACCACAAAGCACTTAAATGCTAGTGATATGGGCTTGACATCCAACCACTAGTAGGGTTCAACGATGGTGGGCGTAACTTCCATCTGTTGGCCCAAATTCTGCGAACCCTTGATATATAGACCAATACCGAATCCAAGAACCTTTCGTACCCTAGAAAATTTGAATGTATTCTCTTCGGAGGGTATAACACTGACTGGGTGAAAATGGGTGAGGATCTGGGAGGACCTATGCTCCTTGTCCGAGTGTGGGCTTCATTACCATACACAAGGGATTTACACAACTTGGAGTTCATAGCCAAGTTTTCGAGCTACGAGTGTACAAGTGAAATCCATTAAACCGAGAATAAAATCTGACAAGTTTTGCAAAACATGATAAGAGTTTCTACACTAATACAACAAATATTGAAAACACATCAAAAAGTTTAGGGCTCAAATTTTAATATGTAAATGAGATAATCACATTGTTTACTTTGTATACTTCTTTATTTATTAATTCATCAAGATAAGGCCCTCCTTCAGGCCATAATTTTTAGTAAGAGAGGAAACCTCTCGAGCCTTGTTTAGTCGGTTCATCATGATGACTAGGCATGATAGAGCTCAATCATGAGCTAATGAGTTGGAGAGTTCATGGAGAGGCTTTGAATGCTCACAATGTTCTCCTAAAGATCTTTCAAACCTCATGCACTTCCTTGCTAGGCATCATACTCATTATGCACCTAAGGATCCAATCCTCCAAGTGCAACCATCTGAGAGTCATCGTGAGCTCCCTTCATCACGTAGGAAGTTCACCCATACAAATCATGGGGTTTCTTCATATTTGGTAAGAACCCAAGTTCCTAGGTCTTCATCTAAAGAAATATAGAGTTGTGGATCATACTCCATGAGTCAGTCCTATAGGGAACCTAAGTCTCATGCAACCCATGAGAGGCAACTACTCTAAGACTAATTGGAGGAAGCGTGATGTTAGCGTAAGCATCTATAGCATGAGTCCACAGAAATAAAGAGAGTGCATCAACAAAGGTTGGATGATCTCCAATGGCATGAAGAGAGGATTTATAAATAGAAAGCACATGAAGAATAATCATGTGAGGTAATTCTCTAAAAGAATCTCATACCTAGAGTGTTCAGGTAATAAGTCAATGCGATGCACCCAGTGCATCGTCAAGAGTTGCCACTTAAGTGAGTAGATAGCCATGCTTATAGACATATAGACATGCCTATGGTTATCAAAGATCAATCAAAAGATACATCTAGGGATCCCATGCATAAGCATGAGGTAGAGAGTAGTCAAGTTTGATAGGTGAGCAGTGTCAATGCTCAAAAGTTGTCACAATCCTTGGGTCATATACAATCTATTCCACCATATAAGGAACCTCTGATTACTTTCCATAAATAGGAATTCAAACCTGTCCCTGTCAGGGAATCTGATCCTTCATTGCACATCATAGCGAGGATACAATAGATTGCGTACAAGCGAGTGTTGGTAGATACAGGATCATCGATTAATATCATTACCACCTAAAAATTCAAGCATCTCAAAATACCACTTTCTCACATCAAGGAGACAAATTTCATATTGCAAGCCTTTAACGATGTGGAATCCCCTATAGTAGGTACAATAGTCCTCCCATCGAGGTAGGACAAAATATTATTCCTACATTATGCTACGTTTTATAGGGGTCAAGATAGTATAATCTGCTGCTTGGAAGACCATGGATAAGAGCCATGGAGTGTGTACCATAAATAGTGCATCAGTGCATTAATTACACCCATGGGAGTGAAGTTCATGTAGTTGAAGTAGACCCAGATCCCTTCAAGTATTATAAGCCTGAGGATAATCCGCAAGAAATAGGGGAGGTGCTTATGCATCTACAAGCCCAATTGGATGAGCCTATCCAAAGTGTGGATGCAGCCTCGTAGACTGTGTTGGAATTGCCATCCCCACCGCTATCACCTATGGAGTCACCTACAACCCATGCACTCTCAACACCGCTTAGCAGGAAAGGATTAATGAATGCCCTTACGGAGTTGCTCACAACTACCTCAAAGGTATCATTAGAGGACCTTCATACTCCTATCAAGGAGGAACCTACTATGGTCATGGATGCACCTGAGTGTATCACACCCTCTTCATCCATCATGACACCAGATAGTTCTTATGAGGACTATGGTGAATATGAAGAGCCTATGGAGGCTAGTCTTATGATGTCGCCCACCATAGAGTCCACCAAAGATTTAGGTTAGCTTCTCATCGAGTCTCCACCTATGGATCCTATCTTGGAGACATCATATGAGCATGAGGAAGGTTCAATTATCACAACTAAAATAGAACAACCTCAGTATGTTGATGAAGAACCCATAATGCATGCAGTTATGGAGTTTTCTCACGAGTTTGTGGGGATGGTAAAAATTAGACCAGATGATCAAGTGATTCTTAATCACATAAATCAGGAGATGGGGTAACCCAGTGGTGTTTTCATATTGCTAGGGCCAAAATTTTTAAAATTGGTCACTCCTGACTCATTTCTCATGGCACCATCTCGAGAGCACAAACAAGTAGATTCCTCAAATCATATTGGGGCTACTAAAAGTGACACAGTTCAACACAATGAAGTGAAACAAGAGCTTGAGTTGAGTCATATGCATGAGCATGTGGATGATATTGATGAAATGTATCATCAAGAAGCATCCACATCAACTCAAGTGAAGGAAATAGGTGATTTGCAATTACCTAATGGATCCTGTATCGCTCCAAATTTTTCGCATCCTTACCTTCAGGCTATAGGATCTGTTCCCAGAAGGTGGATGGGAAAAATATGGCGCGGTGCCTCGGACTGAGAGGCCTTGCGAAGGTCCCGCCTCTCGAGGGATGTGTATTATGGTGATTTTTTGACGGATGGTGGGTTCACCAAGAAATGTTTGAATGGCAGTTTCCATGCCTAGGTTGGGAATGTGTTTAATGTGTTTAGTTTTATCTTTAAACATTCGAGTACTAGGTTTGGACAAATGAATCTAAGTTGTACTATTATGAAAATGCAGACTAGATGAAATACAACAGACAAATATGAACAGAAATAGAGAGAAAAAGCTAAATTATAGAACCATACCTGATTTGGATGTTTGATGGAGATTTTGATTCTTGAAGCAGTCCAGATCATCTAGAATTTGACAAGATCATCTCTGACCTGTAGGATCGTTTGAGATCTGACGAATTCGTTTGACGAATTCGTCAGAGACTTGCAAACAGAGAAATAGACACAAAATACAAAAAATACAGGAATGCTAATAGAGGATAAAGATGTAAAATGACAATAAAGATGTTAACAGATAATCCTAAATAGGAATGCAAGCAAATTACAATGTTTTAATAATTAATCATGATTTCATTATGCAATTAAGCTACATGGGTGAACTCCAAGATGCAGAATAGCAAAAAATAATAAATAAACTGGCTAGTTGCAGATGAAAAGAGGAAAATGCAAACTTTGGGCACTGATTGCCCCCAATGATGATTGCAGTCGAAATCATCTCTAATTTGACAGGATTGTCTCCGATCTGAACAGGATCGTCTATGACGATGTAAGCTTGCTCCAGCTAAAAAATGACAAGGTTCCTACAAGGAAATTGGATGCAACAAATGTAGATGGTAATACAGATTATTTTAATGTGTGTGAAGGTCGATTTACAGGAAAATTCAGCCAGGGGAAGGTTAAGGGGAGGGACCTAAGTTTAAATAGGCTTAGGAGGGAGGTTAGGAGGTTGGAGATCATCCCAATTTGGGAGATCTCCAACGGGGAGGGTCTATAATGGTGTAGACATGCTTCTGCCTAGATTAGAGACGTCGTTGGAACAGAGGCTAATTGAGAAAAATTAGTTTTGGGACAAGATCGTCTGGACGTCCTAGTCCAGACAAAATTATCCGATTTGAGGCGATATTGTCTGATCGGTGATGATATCGTCAAACGATCAAAACAAACTCTAAAAATGGTGTGGGAAAGGAGGAAACGGGTTAAATGGCAATTTGGGAGAGGTTTTTGGGGTTGAAATTTGAATTTGAATATTTACTAGAATAATTGTAATTATTAAGGTTTTACTGTGCCAATTTTAGGGTGCTACATTTTGCCCCTCTTTAGCAAAATTTTCAAAGAAAATGCATTAAAGATGAGTTCTTCTCGATCTACGAAAAAGCAAAAATTATTCTCATTTTTAGGCGACGATTCTAGGTTGAATCGTACGACATCTTACTATGGTGCCCCCTCCGTGTTTTTACCCAAATCGAAGGTTTAAGGTAAAAACGTAGAAAAGCAAAATTTTTAATTATTATTATTTTTGAATAAAATTAAGAAAAATAGGGTAAAACCCTAATTCATTGTTACTGTTCATTTTTATAGTTTTCTAGTTTCTAGAGCTCTGGAGACAAAAATGGTCGAGACAGCGCACAGATCGACAGAGGTCCGACATAGGCTATGTGTAAGGTTCTAAACTTAGTTTAGAATGCTTTACTTTAGAATTTAATGCTTTTTAGACTATATTTGCTTGATTTTTGAGCATCACGGCTGTTTTTGGGCCGTCGACATCATCAAGATGAAATCGTCTCGATTTCATCGAAATCGAGACGATATCGTCGATTTCGTCTGAGGGCAAAATCAGCGATAGGGGGACGATTTCATCAAAAAGGGGACGATTTCGGCTGGAGAAATCGAAGACGAATTTGCTCAAATTGGGGATGATATAGTCCAATTGTGGATGATATCATCATTTATGAAATTGAACTCATTTTGACTTGCATTTTTAATTAATGATTTAGTAATGATTTTTATTGTTGATTTTGTTTATGTTGCAGAGAGGATTACTAAAGAACAGAGAATGGAAATACGTCGGGTTGAGGGATTACTTGGCCACCCTATCACAGGCAGAGTGATATCAGCTAGCACAGGTCAGCTTGCAGCACATGGCAGACATGCCACAAGTTTCTATAGACATGGGGCTATTGACAGCCCTAGCAGAGAGGTGGTATCCGGGTTCTTCCTATTTCTAGTTATCGACAGGGGAGATGACTCCCACACTGGAGGATGTATGGAGGATTTTGAGGATCTCCATACAAGGACGACTGATCACCCCTACTACCAATCAAGGCCACACAATGATGCGACTGTGTGGCGATCTAAGATTTGCCCTAGAGAAGGGCAGAGTGAATATCGAGTCGCTACGCCAGATGCCTAGGGCATCTAGACTCACATGGGTTTTGGTTGGGGTGGTAGGTGGACTTCTATTGTGCCACTAGAGTGGATGTAGGATACCATGGGTACTGACAGATGTGGTCTGCGACATGAGAGACCATAGATACAAATTTGCTTGGGGGAGCTTTGTGCTCTATAGATTGAATAGGATCCTGCATGGGGTCGTGTACAAGGGCGGCTGATGTCTGGTTATGACATCGCTGCTATAATTTTGGTGCTGGGAGCACATCATGGTGCAGAGGCCGATAGGGCTTCCACTGACAGGGATTGACAGGGAGAGGCCCCGAGTTTTCTATTGGTGGCTTCGAAGAAGGGCACAATGGCAGATAGATCTACCAGTGTCTCGGAGACTACTAGATGACCTCATCTCCGACCAGATCACCTGGAGGCCTTAGAGGGATCATCCAGGGTGGGCCGAGGATGGACAGGAGCTAGCTCGCATCAGGCGAGTTTGCTGGCTAAGAATGGAGAGGGGAGAGATGGAGCTCCATCGGTATGGCCAAGTTTTGAGGTAGTTCAATCTACAGCAAGGGATTCCATCTCTGAGAGACTACGAGTTTTCTCAAACTATCCAGGATAACACTATAGTTAGCGGGGCTCTAGATATGCAATGATTTTGGAGTCAAGACACAGATGATGCCCCCATTTAGCCAGTGGATGGGGACGACACTGTGGTAGCCGACGGCTATGATGCCTGGTACACAAGCATTTGCCCTCCTTGGATGATGAGGGTTCAGGGCCCAATCCATGCAATTGTGCATCAGATGGGGAGGCGATTCCAGGTGGCCATTGAGGCAACACAGGGTCACAACAGGAGAGAGCAGAGGAGGCCACAAGCTCGGTAGAGGCTATGACAGTGAGATAGGAGGGAGGAGAGACCCCCTTCTCCATAGAGAGAGAGGCCACCATTGCCTGATAAGGGCAAGGGTGTTGATACTGGGGAGAGCAGTGAGACAACGACTCTTCGAGTGGAGACAGTCTATCTCTAGGCATAGGTGCAGACATTGCAGGATGAGGCTACATGCCACTGACCTGAGGTTACATAGCTCAGAGATGGGATTGCATGCCTCAGAGCATGGGGCAGAGGAGTGAGCATGCAGGAGCTGGCATGGTCAATTGCTCAGACCATGTTCTACCAGGGTATCTACTTCCAGATGGTGCCAGAGGGTCAGAGGGTACAGCTGCCAGTCGGCATTGCTGATCTGATCAGGATTGGGTCGTCAAGGACTTCATCTCGATCGACAACTAGGACTCAGTACCACACATACTATGATGGGGCCACCTCATCCACCTCAGGGTGGGGGAGGAGATGAGGCTGAGAGCTCGAGGGGTTCTCGAGGCTAGGCTACTGCACTGTATAGACTGATTATATGATTTGAGAGGATTGAGTATGCCAAGATGTAGATTGTGGCATATCAATCTATTTTTGACATGATGTACATATATTTGATATATATATATATAGATGAGATATATTTTTTTGATCATATGACTTGTCTTATGCATTTGTATAATGATTTTAATGTTTGAAGTGTGATTGATTTAATGATTCATGTAATTATGTCGTTTGGAAATATTATGGTTTGAATGTCATGCTTTTAAAATTTAAATGAAATAATTTGATGTAAACAAATTGGTTGTTTGTGGGATAATTGGATAAAAAATAAAAAGGGACTTTTAACAATAATTTCAAAGGACATTGTCGCTATTATAGACCATTTCATGGAGTCACCGCTCACTCGGTCGTCAAGCTAATCCCAGTATAGAAATATTGTTAAAAGTAAAAGAGTGCTTAAGAGACTGTCTTAAGACTTTGTTATGATGATGCAAATGATGATGATGATGATGATTTGTTTTTAGATTTTTCATGAAAATATTATGCATGAAATATTTTAAAATGGCTTTTGCTGGGCATAAATTCCTGTGTGATAAAATGTTGAATAATTCCTTAGAAATTATACCATGGTTGCAAATTTGCATATTGACATAATGACATGAGATAGTGATAGGTGTTTGTTTGTTTTAAAGCATAATTGTATAACAGAATGATTTAAGTCATATGGATTTTATGATTTTTAAATAAATGGAGAATAAAATTAATACAATGGTTTGCGCTAGGCATAGAATATTTAGGTATATACTTATACCATCATCGCGAAAAATCCAAAAAGAGAGTTTTATTGCATGGTTGTTTTTTAATAAAAAGAAAATATGAAGATGATGACTGGCGCTAGGCATAAATTTTCAATTTTGGTTTTGGAACTATACCATCGTCGCGAAAGTCGACAATATATATATGTTTTTATTGTATGGTTTGAAAGAGATTTTGATTTTTGATTATGCATGGAGTTGTCTTTATGCGAGAAAGAAAAAAATGAAATTATTCTAGACAATTTTGCAAATATATTTCAAAGTATCTCGAAGACAAAATTTAGATTTATAAGGAATCCCATGTACATATGTGAGTTCATTTCCAATCTTGATTTATCATAATGATACACAAAATCTCTCAAATACAAATGTGTGTGCAATTGCATTGTTCATTTACCAGTTTGAGCAAGATACTTATGATACAAGTGATTTGAATGAACCAAATAAGTGTTCATTAACCATGATTTAGATGCATATAACCATACCAAACTACTATGTAAATTGGATTATCAAGAGCTAGCTAATCCATAAGCAGACATAGGTCTATACAAAAGAAGGTTGCTAATGTGACAAACATATCGCCATGCTAGGAGTTACCCAAGGCCAAGTAGGTTGGGCACAAACCACCTGTTATGGGGCTTACCTCACAATTTTTGAATAATTGAGAATTCCAGGGATTCAAGCTCATCAACCCTTATTTTCTTTTCAAAGGGTAGGGAGAGGGATTTTATTGCATTTGCTTTTGCTTTATTTTACTTTTATTTTGTATTTCTTTTGCTTGCTTTTATATTTTTGCTTGATAATGCTTGGAATATTGCTGTAATGATATAAAATAACATTTTTCTTTTTCTCTTTTTCTTGAACTGTGCTTTTTTTTTTTTTTTTTATGCTAGGGATACTTGCTCAAATTAGCTGTAGAGCAAGGGATTTTTATTCTGGGTAGGGGTGATCTTGTCCTTTTACCAATTCTCAAATATTCTAGACCATGTGCATGATAGGATAGCAGGGGGAACTTTTCGCTCAGGGAACCACTTCTACTATGTAGCATAGCATGGACATTACAAATATAATCATTTTATTGTGAAAGGACGTGCTTGGTTTAAGTAAATAACAAGATCAATTCTCTATGCTCAAACTTTATTTAATTGAATTTGTGGACTTTGATATAAGAGAGATTAGTAATCATGCCAGATAAAATCAAGATACTTATTTTTGTGTTTGCAAAAGTGAGAGATTCCAAATAAATGCTAATTTATTCAAAATAATTTGAAATATATAACTGCAACATTTGTAAGAAAAAAAAAAAAAAATATATATATATATATATACAAATACATTTTTGAGAAGTTTGAGAATGTTGATTCTCTCTTTCTTCTTTATTTTGTTTTGGTTTCGAAAGAGTCAAGAGTATTGTTGTTTTTATTTTTATTATTTTTATTTGTTTTTGTTTTTATGTAAACAATTTGATATATTTTTAAAATAAGACAACATGCAAAATATGTACAAATGATGAAATGACCAAATTTTTGTTACGCATAGTAACGTTTAAGATGCAAAATGTTCATGGGTTCTTTAAGTTCTTTACCATCTAAGGTAGATAATTTATATGCTCCCGATTCAAATTTAGCAGTGATAATGTATGGTCCAATCCAGTTGGGCTCAAATTTTACCTTTAAGGTCTTTAGTTGCATTAGTATTTTTTTGATTTTCTTTTAAAACAAGGTCACCGATCTCAAAGGATCGATGACGAACTTTTTTAGCATATGATCTTTTAAGCTTGTTTTGGTAGGCACGAAGATGCTCCAAAGCATTAATGTGCTTTTCATCTAGGAGTTCTAGCTGACTGAGTCTGCCAGCTCGATATTCATCTCCTACTTCAATATATTGAAGTAGTAGAGCCAAAGAAGGAACTTTTAATTCAAAGGGAAAAACGGCTTCAGCACCATAAACCAAAACAAAATGTGAAGTTCTAGTAGGGGTTTGAACACTAGTTCGATAGGCCCACAAGGCTAGATATAATTGAATGTGCCAGTTGTGGCCATATTTATTGACCAATATTTTGAGAATTTTGATTAAGGTTTTGTTAGATGCTTCTGCTTGACCATTACCCTGAGGATAATAGGGAGTGGACCAGCGATGTTGAATCTTATATTTTTGGCATAATTTTTTAACATCTTTATTTTTGAAACAAGTTCCATTATCAAAGATGAGATTTGCAAGAATTCCAAACCTACAAATGATTTGATTAAAAATAAATTTAGAGACTTGTGTGCCAGTGCAGGAAGCTAAAGGCATAGCTTCAACCCACTTCGTGAAATACTCAGTGGCGATTATGATGAATTTGTGTCCATCAGATGACACAGGATTGATTTTGCCAATAATGTCTAAGCCCCATTTTGAAAAGAGCCAGGGAGATGAAATAGCCTGCAGCTCTTGTGCAGGGGCATGGACAAGGTCAGCATGTTTCTGGCACTTGTCGCAATGGCACACATACTCATGTGCATCATTTTCCATGGTAGGCCAAAAGTATCCTATCCTAAGGAGCTTTTTAGCAATGACACTACCACTGAAGTGTCCTCCATAAGATCCATCGTGGGCTTCACTCAAGGCTAATTTGGATTCTTCTAAATTCAAACATCTTAATAGGATACCTTCAAAAGATCTCCTATACAAAGTATTGCCAATTATTACAAATCGACTTGCGTGTCGACGTAATAACCGACACTGGTTTCTATTAGAATTGGGAGGGAAAGTCCCATTTTGAAGAAAATCAAATATATCTGTATACCAAGGTTCAGGAGTGGTTTCATTGATGAGAAACACATCCAAAGGTTCTAAGCATGAATTATTTGAAGCAGGTTCCTGGAGTTGATGAATAATGATAGTGGCATATTCCTCATCTAACTCTAAGGGCAGAAGAGATGCAGCTACGGCCATAGCGTCAGTCGCACGGTTGCAAGTTCGAGGAATAGCTTCCAAGGAAACTTGATCAAATAGAGACATTAATTGTAAAACATAGGCTTTATATGGGTGCATTTTATCATCTCTAATCTGATAAACTTCATTAATTTAGTTTATGACAAGTTGAGAATCACCAAAAACTAGCAGATGTTTAATTTTTAGCACCAAGCCAGCTCGTAATCCGAGGATTAGAGCTTCATATTTAGCAGTATTATTGGTGCAAGAAAATGTTAATTTGAAGGACAGAGGAATGATGTATTTTTGTGGGGATATTAAAATAATACCCGCACCATCCCCACTCATGCATCGGGCTCCATCAAAGTATAAGGACCATTTGTCAATATGGTCTGCCTCTAATTAAAGGCATTCATCAGGAAACTCAATGATGAGGGGATGGGTAGACTCTAAGGGTGCAGTAGCTAATTGATCTGCTATGATTTGACCCTTAATAGACTTTTGTCCTATGAATGTGAGGTCAAACTCGCTTAGAGCAAGAACCCACTTGGCTGTACGACCCGATAAATAAGGTCGACTCATGAGATACCTCAAGGGATCATATTTAGCAATGACATAAGTTTTCTGACTAAGCATATAATGGCATAATTTTTGTGTAGAAAACACGACTGCTAGACATAGTTTTTCCAATGCTATGTAGCGGGTTTCATAACTGATGAAAGTTTGGCTGATATAATAATTAGCACGTTCTCTCTTCGCATCATCAAGCTGGGCTAACATAGCTCCTAAGGCAGAATCTGAAGCTAAAATATATAGGAGAAAGGGGCAATTAGGTCTAGGCGGTGAAAGCACAGGTGGGTTAAGGAGGTATTGTTTGAGAAGTTCAAAAGCTTCTTTACATTCGTTGTCCCAATTAAAAGGGACATCCTTCTTAAGGAGCTTAAGAAAGGGACCGGTTTTGTCCGCCAACTTATCGATGAAGCGACGGATAGCTTGAAGTTTACCTTGTAAACTTCATAATTCAAATATATTGGTAGGTGCGGGCATATCAGTGATAGCCACAATCTTGAGAGGGTCAATTTTGATGCCACGTAAAGAAACTAAAACCCCTAATAGTTTACCGGACTTAACTCCAAATATGCATTTGGCTAGATTTAATCAAATAAGATATTCTCTTAATCGATTAAAAACTTTTCTCAAATCATCTAAATGATTATCTTCATTAATAGAGCGAGCTATAATATCATCTACATAATCATGTAGGATATCATGCATCATATCATGAAAAATATAAGTCATAGCTCGTTGATAGGTTGCGCTGCGTTTTTTAAGCCGAATGGCATCACTTTCCAACAAAAGGTACCCCAAGGGGTAATAAAGGCTATTTTAGCCTGATATTCAAGAGTTATCCTGATCTGATTATAACCAGAGAATCCATCCATTAAGGACATCATCCCACTTCCAGCAATAAATTCAATGATTTGATCCATGTTTGGAAGAGGAAAATCATCTTTAGGGCATGCAGCATTAATATCTTGAAAATCTGTGCAAACCCTAACTTTGGTGGCTTCTTTCTTGATGACTGGAACTACATTTGAGATCCATTCAGCATAATCAATAGCTTGTATAAAAACAACATTCAGGAGTTTTTCTAACTCCCCTTTGACTAGTAGGGCCACTTTGGGATGCATTTTTCTAAGTTTTTGTTTAACAGGTTTAGCATCCGGATGGACTACTAGATGATGCATGACTATGGAAGGGTCCAGACTTGGCATATCTTCGTATGTCCAAGTGAAGACATCTTCATATTCTTTAAGGAATGTAATGTATTGCTCTTGTTTTTATTGACTTAATTTTGACCCAATATTGATTATGTGAGGATTATCCTCAGTTCCAATGTTAAACCTAATGACATTTTCGACTTCCATGTGTAGATCTCTTTCAAAATTAGGTGGGGTGGGTGAGACGCCCAATTCTTGTAATTCTTTTAAGGTTAAGTTCAATAATTCATCTTGAGGATTAGTGGTCTCAAGTTGGGCTATAGTTGGTATAGAGCCATCAAAATAAAATCCATTGTGTAACATCTTTTCAATGGAGACATCGTGGAAGATATCTCCTTCCAACTCCTCATCGGAGTCAGCAATCATTTCAGGGTAAGTTATGGATAGCATGTTACATGTAAATGACTAATTTTTTAGAGGCAAATCATCACACCCATCCAAATAATCTTGATGACATATGAGTTGATCATCATCTTCAAAAGGAAAAGGTTGACCCTTACTAGGAAATAGGCCCACACCACAGCGTACAGGCCACGGTTCTACCTCAAAAGGTTCTTTCATGCCATTTTGGAAAGGTCCCAAGCCTTTCCCTTTATATCCCATTTTAAGCATTATAGGTTTAGCTTTAATATACTCATTAGTAAAATAACACCGAGCATATCCATCATGATGAGTTTTGATATTCCGAGGTATTCTTCCCCAGTCATATCCTTTATAAATGAAGGCACAACTCCCAACTTGGTAAGTACTTCCCATAGGTTGTGGGAGGCCCAAGGTATGAGGAGATGGCGACAAGTTATTTAAAACAATTGAATCTTGCATGAAAGCATTTGTTTTTTCTGATATTAAGATTGTGGATAAATCTGGTAAAAGTTCATCAAAAAGAGCATAATATGTAGAAGGATCATTCCCTATATCTTTAGATGTGGAAGGTATGATAGTTGTTGATAATGTGGAAGTGTTAATGAATGGGTCTATAGGTTTTGAAATTATAGGGATAGAACATGAAGGATTGGTTGTGGATTGAAGATCTTTTTGAGGTTCTAGAGTGATTTGTTAAGAAGATTGTTGATCTATATATGAGTGTGAAATGAATGGAGGAGAAATAGGTGAAGCTATGGGTGTGTTTTTCACAGTTTTAGATGAAAAATAAGAATTAGGATGTGTGGATGATAGAGCAGGGCAAAATTGCACTCCAACAGGTTCTGCCAAAGCACACATATCAAAGGGTCTAGGATCACCGTGGATAGTGACCAACTGATTTTTAAATTCAAATTTAACACATTTGTGTAAATTTGATGGGACAGGCCACATTGCATTGATACCTAAGAGTATATTGTACGATGCAAGGCAATGTACAATAAACACGGTCGTATCTAAGGTTCTAGGACCAACTTGCAATGGGATGGTAATAACTCCACACGTTTCTTGTGTTTTGTCATTGAAAGCTTTTATGATCATGTCAGTTTTCTTCATTTCATCACTTCTAAAGCCAAATCGTTGGTAGAAGTCAAAAGTGCAAATGTTTAGAGATGAACCATTATCAATCAGGACTCTTTTAATAGCTACATCTCCAATTAGAGCAATAATATATATGGGATTATCCTTATGTAAACTGTGTTATGGGATATCTTTATCCCAGAAGTCAATACAATCAACTTCTCTAGTGATGATAGTATTGGCCATGGCTTCAGGTTGAATTTTTTGAGGTACCATCATTTGGCTTAATGTAAGCATCAACTCATCCCTATGGATAGGAGAAGATCTTAATAAATCCAAAAGGGAAATTCTGGCTGTAGTATTAGATAATTGCTCATTAATATTGTAAGGGGGTTTAGGTTGAACATTAGGAGCATGATTCCATTTATTGGGATTTTTCAAAACAAATGGAGCTGATCCATCATTCTAGTTTGGTTCTTGTTGAGAATTTTGAGCCTGTTGTCGAGTAACGACTCCGATGGTACCTATAATGTTATATTGAAGACGTTGAACTAGTCTCAGTTGAGCGTTTATGGCTTGTTCATTAGGGAGAAATTGATTAGAAGAGGGTTGAGTAGTAACTCTTCTAGGAAATGGTTCTTCTGGAACCATAGCATCTGTGATGGGTTGAATAGGATCTGATTCATTTTTAGAACTATTCGATTGGTTTGAAGTGATGTCTATTTCACTTTCAGTATCTGATTCTATATCACTAGGATCTGGATTTTGAAAATTATGTAGGGGCCTGGTCGTGACCAGGGATAAGGTTGTGTCAAATGTTTGAGGATCCTAAATAGGTAATTATTCGCTAATAGTCCCTACATATCGGGTAGGAGGGGGAACATTATGATGTTCGATTTGATTGGCCACCTCTTTACCATGTCTTGGTAAAGGATGTTGAAATATGTCTAATGATTGATTAGCATTTTGATTTTGATTTTGGGGAATGGTCTTTTGAGCATTATTAGGAGTATTTTTTTTAGGTTGGAAAGCTTGCACCTCCATTTCATTATTATCAATCAAATCTTGTATTTTATGTTTCAACCTTTTACAAGCATTGGTAGAGTGTCCAGGTCCTCTATGGAAATCACAGTGTAAGTCAGCTCTGTATCCGGGTATGGTTGGATCAGGTTCCCAGATAGCTGGTAATTGAATCAAACCTCTTTTGAGTAATTGAGCTAAAATAGTTGATAATGGTTAATTCAATCTAGTAAACTCTCAAGGATGTTTATCAGGAGGTTTCAATATAAATTTTTCTATTGTCTTCGTTGCATTGATATTAGCAACATTTTTGCTGTCAGTGACTCCGTCACCTACGACTTGTTTGTTTTTATACTAATTTTTGGATGTTTTCTCATCATCCTTCTTCCTATGTTGGCCTCTCCTAATGAGAGCATCTTCTACCATTTGAGCTAAATCTATAGCCTGATCAAAGGTAGTTAAAGTAGTAGTTGATAACTCATAAGATATTTGTTCTTGCAAATTATTGATAAAAATGTCCAACATTTCCCTATAAGGTAGCACAAAGTGCAGTTTTCCTGTCAATTGCCTCCATCTAGCTAAGAAATCAGCAAAACATTCATCTTTGTCTTGTTTTAAGTTGTATAAATCTTTAATGGTTACATGCCTCTCGATGTAGGCACTAAATTGATGGACAAAAGATTCAGCTATTTCTTCAAAGTTTCTCAAAGAATGAGTGGGCAATTGATAGTACCACTCTAATGCCATTCCACCTAAACTTTTCAGGAACATTTTTAGTAATAGCAAGTCATCATGTGATATATCATGACATGCTATCCTAAACATGAGAAGATGCTCTATGGGATCTTTCGTTCCTTTATATATAGGTAGGATGGGCATGGGAAAATGCTTAGGGTATGGTTGTGCTACAACTATGGGATCCAAAGGTTGACTACATATCTCTCGATAATTGTACGAGGGATGGTAGGGATCTATTTGGTCCATACGTGAAGCTAACTATTTCACCATGGCTTCCAGATTACTAGTTTGCCCACCATATTGGTTCGGTAAGGCATTAATATGGGATTTGTGAGCATATGATGGAGGGACATGCATATTAGATGCTATATTACTATTGTGTAAATTGTTGGTAGGAAAGGTGTTATGAAGGAATTTTGAAGTTGTATTATGCTGTATCCTAGATTGTTGAAAATTGGTGTTTGGATTCATTTTAGATTTTTGTTTACTTGAAGCATATTGATCAATAGTTTGGCAAAGTAAAGCAGTGAAGGAAGTTTTATTTTATGTGGGAATGATTTTAGGCTTAATAATAGGTTCCTTAGGAGGTTGGGTAACCTGTTGTTTTGGCATGTTTTGAATCATAGTGACCATATCTCTATTGGATGGTCCAGCCTTATCACTTTCTTGATCAATAAAAGACGAGATTAGTGTGCACATCAAACATATGTTCCATGGCTGCTTGAGTGTCACTAATTTTCCCTTTATCAATACGAACTACCATATTAAGAGCACAAATGTTATTATTGAAAATTTTCCAAAAATGATCTAGGTTATCAAAAGCAATAGTTCCATCTGGAGCTACTCTAGGGGATGAGGATCCATCCTCTTTAACATTTTCTTCTTGTTCATTGTGTTCACCTAGGTCATCTTCTGGTTGATCTAGAGTTTCTCCTTCTAGAATTGGATCCTCAGGAAGGACATTTGGGTTTCTAGTTTTATATTCTAACCAATCTTCTTCTTCTCCTTCAGTTTGTTTACCATTCCTAAGTTTAGGCATTGTGCTTAGTTTAGATTTCAGAATATATATATATATATATATATATATATATATATATATATGCAACAATCTTAAGAGGTATATATTTTAATTATATATCTACTATAGTATTTGAAATGAAATGTTTTGGTTTTTGTTATGTTTTTTAGTTTTTCTTGTTTTTGTAATAATATTGTAAAGATAACAAACAACACAATAAATGCAAGAAATAATGAAAGCAATGATCTAGTTTTCTATAAATAATTTATAAATGTCATTAATGGGCTCAAGTTCTTCAGAGTCATGAAGTGTTCTTCAAATTGAAAATTTTCTTTTAAGAATTTAATGAAAAGGGCTATAGTGATATTATTTGTCTCAGATTCTGGTTGATAGAATTAAAGCTCGTGGCAATACTCTCGATATAACACAGCTCGAGGAACTCTATTCCATATTTCCCTATCCGTAAGAACGACCTCTTGGTCTTCTACACGACCTAGGAACTGGTGTATAATGGCTGCGTTCTCGAGGTATTCCTCGAAGGTGAAAAATTTTGAAGACACAAGAGCTCTCCTATAAGCTAACCATCTATGGCAGGCTCTATGAAGTTCATGATAAAATACGAGTTGATGAGGATCCAAGATTCTATCTAGGACAAGCCTCTTGATTTGTTTAAGTTTTGTTGACCTAGATGAAATGACACCTAGTATTTTATCAAGTTCGTCCCACAAAAGTTGATTTCTATCTATTTTAGGCACACTAAGCACAAAATTGATTTCTATGGCTGCTAATTGGTTTTCAAAATTTATAGTAACTGCTAATATTTTCTTAGGAGCTACCATCTAAACATGATATGCAACTTATTATTTTTAAATGATTTTAAATGCATCTATTGTTTTTGGTTGTTTTTTTTATTTTTTGTTTTGTTTTCAAAAGTTTTTAAATGCATTCACGTCGAGTTCACCAAAATGTATTGCTCCAAATTTTTTGCATCCTTACCTTCAGGCTATAGGATCTATTCCCAGAAGGAGGATGGGAAAAGGATGGCACAGTACCTCAAACTGAGAGGCTTTGTGAAGGTCTTGCCTCTCGGGGGAGGTGTATTATGGTGATTTTTCGACGGATGGTAGGTTCACTAGGAAACGTTTGAATGGCAGTTTCCATGCCTAGGTTGGGAATGTGTTTAATGTGTTCAGTTTTATCTTTAAACATTCGAGTCCTAGGTTTGGCCAAATGAATCTAAGTTGTACTATTATGAAAATGCAGACTAGATGAAATACAACAGACAAATATGGATAGAAATATAAAGAAAGAGCTAAATTATAGAACCATACCTGATTCGGATTTCTGATGGAGATTCTGATTCTTGAAGCAGTCCAGATCGTCTAGAATTTGACAGGATCGTCTTCGACCTGCAGGATTGTCTGAGATCTGACGAATTCATTAGACAAATTCGTCAAAGACCTGCAAACAGAGAAATAGACACAAAATACAAAAAATATAGGAATTCTAATAGAGGATAAAGATGTAAAATGACAATAAAGATGTTAACAGATAATCCTAAATAGGAATGCAAACAAATTATAATGTTTTAATAATTAATCATGATTTCATTATGCAATTAAGCTACATGGGTGAACTCCAAGATGCAGAATAGCAGAAAATAATAAATAAACTAGCTAGTTGCAAAATAAAACAACAGATGAAAAGAGGAAAATGTAAACTCTGGGCACTGATTGCCCCCAATGATGATTGCGATCGAAATCATCTCTGATTTGACAAGATCATCTCCGATCTGAACAGGATCATCTGCGATGATGTAAGCTTGCTCCGACTAAAAAATGACAAGGTTCCTACAAGAAAATTGGATGCAACAAATGTAGATGGTAATACAGATTATTCTAATGCATGTGAAGGTTGATTTATAGGAAAATTTAGCCAGGGGAAGGTTAAGGGGAGGGACCTAAGTTTAAATAGGCTTAAGAAGGAGGTTAGGAGGTTGGAGATCATCCCAATTTGGGAGATCTCCAATAGGGAGGGTCTCTAATGGTGCAGACATGCTTCTGCCTGGATTAGAGATGCCGTTAGAATAGAGGCTAATTAAGAAAAATCAATTTTGGGATAAGATCGTCTAGACATCCTAGTCTAGATGAAATTGTCTGATCTGAGGTGATATCATCTGATCGACGATGATATCGTCAAACGGTCAAAACAAACTCTAAAAATGGCACGGGAAAGGAGGAAACGGGTTAAACGACGATTTGGGAGCGGTTTTGGGGGTTGAAATTTGAATTTGAATATTTACTAGAATAATTATAATTATTAAGGTTTTATTGCACCAATTTTAGGGTGCTACAGATCCATAGCATCCACTTTTCTATTTCCTTCAAATGACAAAGGTATTTCAAATCAATTTCTAGAAATACACATGAATTCTTTGTCAGTCTTGCGATACATTTTAAGCCACCTAGAATGGATGGAGCATCGAATGGATGAGCAATATAAGGCATTGCATTTTATCAAGAACTGGATTGAAAACCTGGAATCACAAAAGCAACCCTTGCCTGAGGATGAATCGTGTCTTGTGCAAGTATAGGAAAAGCCTCAGCAAAAGTAAAAGTCCATGTGTCCAACCCAACCATTGGATTCTCAAAGAAAACCAATGTGGGGCAAGAGCCCAAAATAGTCGTAGCATAGTGGGATTCTGTTACAAGAGGCTATGTATGATATCTTTCCAAATTTACAAGAGGCTGAGGTCATTACATTGCCTAATGTTGTCCCTTTGAACCCAAATAGAGTTAAACCTACGGGTTACAGGGAACATCACTACTATATCTACCATTGAATAGATGGTCATGGCATTTGATATTGTCATGAATTTAAGAGTGTGGTGTAAAATTTGATAGATAAGGGGGTTTACCATGTAGATGGTTCTCTTAGAGTGCCCAAATATGATGAAGTGGAGGTTACGCCTCTTCAAAAGTGACCTATGAGTCGTCAGTCACCTCGTAGGCCCAATAGGCTAGTGCAATGAGTAGTTTCATTTTAGATGACTACTTTAACTTTGTTTCAAAAGTTACACGAGGCACAAGCATTCATATTACCCAAAGTTAAGCATAGGGTATCCAAAACTGGGTCACCTAATAGAGGTCCCTTTTTTGTGTATCATCGAGCACATGGACACGACATTCAAATTTGCTAGTCATTTAAGAGGGTCGTCGAAGACCTAGTCAAATGGGATGAGATCCATGAGGATGGGTCTCTCGTTCAACCATACCAAAGCATAGGCACACCAGTGAGGTCTAATCTTCACTTGGGGGAATCAAGTTTTGTCACTCTTTCTGAACAATCTAATTACTTTTTAGTAAATGGCATGCATGCTAGGGGTCTTCAGGGTAGCATATATTTCTCGCTAGCCACACCACACTTGATGAGGAAAATTTGGGAATCTAGAGGTATTCCACCTCCCTCACCATTTTTTAATGACACACTCACTAAGGGTATATAGGGCAGCATGCTCTTCCCAAAAGGCTCCAAGGGTCCCTAAAACCGCTTGGTCGTGTTAGTTAAAAGCCCCGAGGATTTGCTTATAATCGCTCGGTAAACCTTAAAAATCTCCAAAGGCATATGTAAGCCCTTTGGTCAACCTCAAAAGCTCCAAGGATTTGGTCAAAATCGCTCAATCACCCCAAAAGGCTCCAAGGGTCCCTAAAACCACTTGGTCCTGTCAGTTAAAAGCCTTGAGGATTTGCTTATAATCGCTTGATCATCCTAAAAAGCTCCAAAGGCATCTAGTAGCCCTTTGATCAAATGCAAAAGGCACCAAGAGTTTCTAAAAAATTGCTTGGTCAACCCCAAAGTCTCCAAGGATTCTTAAGATCGCTTGGTCATCCCAAAACACCCCAAAGGTACCCATGATCCCTTTGGTCAATCCTAAAAGCTCCAAGGATTCTAAAAATCACTTGGTCAAACTAAAGGCTCCAGATGCTTGTACTCGTATTTTGGTCAATTATGAGGCTGAAAACCCATAAAAATTATAAAATCAATAAAATCCAAAAAATTGGTAAAGCATAAAATCCAAAAACATTTGTATTTGCATTTTAATTTTGCATTTACACATGCATTCACTACATTACTGCATTGCATATAGGTATTCATCATCCATTGAATTCTATAATAGAAGGCATTGTGTTTATCAGTATTAAAAATGATGCCATGTTTGTGTTTAAATCATGCATCTCTGCATTTATCATAACCCATCATTCATGTGAGCAATTGTGTTTTTCAACATAATTTGTAATGTTTCTATGGAGATATACTAAGGTTTTTTGGTCACTCAGTCATACCTAGTGGTCTTATCAAGAGTTGGTAGAAAGCTTACTTTGCTTTTGTAGCTAAGGTTCAGTTAGTATAGCCCTTAGCATATCAGAAGCCTATCACTAATAAAAAAATTAAACAATCCTAACAAATACTAGGGGAAGATGAAAGTCGTGAAACAGGACTGGGCATCTTGAAGCGAAAAGAGTCATTATTGCTTATCCCTCTATGCAGATGGTATGAGAAATGTTGGCAGTTGCAGGTTAGTTCCCTATTCAAAATCCCTTGATTATGATAAAATGAGCATATCCCAAAGAGATATCCCACATCAATCCTCACGATTGATATCCTAGATCGATATCATAGATCGACTCCCTAGAGTGATATCCCATATTGATATCATAAGATCGATATTCTCAATCGATATATTAGAAATAGTTTTTCCATGTAAATCCCCCAAAGGAAAGTTTTTGAAGAAGATTATCAGATGTAAATGTCGAAAAGTGAAGATAAAAAAACAAGCTTAAATCAAAGTAAAAAGTGAATATCAAATGAAGATCATAAATCAAAAGTTCGAGCGGAGATCAAATAAAGATCCAAAATACAGTTCGAATAGAGATCAAATGAAGATTCAAAGATAGTTCAAAATGAATATGTAATCAACTCCCTTGCTTCACTACATATGAGCAAGTATCCCAAAAATGGAAGGATAGAAAGGAATGAGCCTAAATCCCTAGAATTGTCAGCACTATTGTACCTTACGCATGATGATATGTTTGATGCATTAGCATCACGATTATGAACAAGACCAATTTTTGAATGTGGAAGAGCTAGCTTCAGGTGTCCTGCATTGCCTAGTGGCTTAGTCCAACTAAAATCTGAACTTGAGATTGGATAAGACATGTGTGGAACCCCTATCGTAGCAATGGGCTAAAAGAATCCTGCTTGACATCAGGGACACTCGTGTCTTATCTTAAAATAATCATTTGCACACATAGGGATAATGAACAATTAGGGTCTATCCTAGCAAAATCCTTTTATCTCGAAAGTCTAGTGTGGTTAGTATGCAACTTTTGATAAGTCTATTAGGGTGTTTGAATCTCATGGAAAACCTCAAAAATTTCTCCCATAGCAACAAAGTGTCAAAAATGGCAACCATATAAATCATCAATTTACAAAGTATAGAATCCATGATACATCGTTATATAAAGCACAATCAACATATAGGATAGATACCAGATGGATATTAGCAATAATATTTAGATGGCCACTGACTATATTGTTCATATATTTCAAATTTTGCAAAAGAAAATCAAATGACACATCATATAATTCGCATCATAAACATTGCATACCATTGTATTTCATATATTGGTGATTAATTTATTAAATTCTTATCTTAAGGATTTTAATTTACATTCATGATTTGTATACATTATGTGGTGTCATCCATTATATTGATAAACATATTTGCATTCATTCCTTATGTTTTAAGTGATTAAAGCATATAGGTTCATTTACATTAGATTTACATAGTGTAAGTAAATCATCACATACATTAATGCATGAAAAAAAAAAGTAATATAAAATATGTGTTAAGAAAAATATTGCATCCACATGCATTTATCATCAAAAAACACATCTAAGCCTCTAGATCACTGCATATCATCATCACAAATTAAATAGCTAGCTAGTGCATGTCATCCATACATCACATCATATACCATCAACATAACATAAGCATTGCATCCATGTGCATCACATAAATATAAAATCAAAAATAAATGAGTACACAATAATGAGCCATAATAATGATCATATCATATATAAATGTGTGTCTCAAAGTACATCGAGAGTACAAAAATACCCATAGGCTACAAATGTGTAGGTCCTTGACCTTACACCAAAAATGATATGTATCAAAAATGTATCCTACAATATTAGAGCTCTAGCTCTGATCTGCTCCCCTTATACTAGAGCTCTCACCGCCTCCCTCAGTACTGTGCTCAAGATCCTGCTCTACTTGCTGCCCTACTATCTACTATGGATCCTGCTAAGAGCCCTGAGTATCGCCTAGCTCGAAGAGGTCTAGCACTCGTCCAAATTCCACCTACACAATGGGTACCTTTGTATGTCAGGACCTATGGCTGGATACTACAGTAGACTACCCTGCCTCCCTAGTCCTAGTATGACTGCTACCACCATATGTACTAGAGGACCTATGTGTCCTCTCGCTCTGATGGGTATGATGGCTAGAGCTAGCAGTAGATTGTCCTATAGTCCAATATCTATTCCATTGGGACTATGGAGCATATGGGTCCTTGGGAACCTCTACACCTAGCATATGAATGTACCTAACTAGCTAGTCTATTCAAGCAATATTGGATACATGCCTATCATTAGCACTCATCAAAAAACCTTGTAGGTGTTGAATATTTACCATAGGATCTTGACCACCTAGTAGTACTACTGCTGGTGCCGCTAGAGGCCCCATAATCACTTGAGAGGATGAGATATCCCCCCTCTATGCCCTGATTAGAACCCACTCTGCTACTACCGCATCCCTCTATGCTAGTGCCAAGTCATGAGCATGGATGAGCTTGCCAACCTCGGTATTTGCTATGGTATCTTGTGCTATTAGGCTAGTAATCTATTGATCCACCTACATTAGGTGATGATCTTTATAAATCAACTATGCCTGCATAGTAGCGATAGTAGTGTCCCACTTCCTCTGCTATGTCTGGAATCGCCCAAGTTGACTCTACAAGTTAGCCACCTATGCTAAGAGTAGTCCCTCTACATTGTCAAGAGGGACCTCACCCTCCTCGGGAGCATCCTCATCAGGGTCAATCTCAAGAGACTCCCTAGTGGTAACCTCTACACCTCAACCACGCTCTTTCTATTGGTGCACATTATGCCCATTATGATCCACCTCTACTATAGCCTGATCTGTAGCTCAACCTAGAGGCCCTATCCTATACCAATAGAACATAAACTACCATTCGTCATACTCTAGAGTGGTCACATCTTGGTCAACTCCAGTCTCCTAGAAGTCATCAAGAGCATCCCCTAGAGCTGAAGGCTGGATCCATAGCAGATCCCTCTCCAAATCCAAGTGCCTATAAGAAAATGGGATCTTTGAGATATCATGCACCATGCCAAACTGTCGCAAGATACGAGAGAAAAAATGGTACTCCCTAATCTCGGCCTTCTAGATGAGTAACCATTTATCCCTATGAGACTGTCAAAGTCACTTGTCGATGTCAAGCCAATCAAGACACTCCATGTAGGGCCACCATTTGAAATCATTTGGCCTAAGTCCTACTATGAAATCCCTCCTCATCCCAAGGCCAGTAAGCAGTATAGCACTGACAATCATCATCAATATTTGTGATGTGTATGGGCAGCTCCCCAGGACACTCTATCTTGATATGCTACCAGTCCTAAATCTATAAAAGTAGACTACAGTTGATCCCTCGATGGATCTGGTTAGATATATGATATAGCTCTTGATACAGCTAAGCCAATAGAGTGCTACCCAGGCTAGGAGTAGCAGTTATCTAATAGAGCTTTGCAAAACTTTGTGCATAGTAGCTAAGAGGTTCTAGAGAATCCTCATGCTCAAGGAGTCTGGAAGCATATATTGCACCACCAGGTGCATGAAAATGGCCTCGTGCACAAAGAAGATGTTCTTACCATACCAATAGCCAATGTGTATCCCTCCATGGTCAATGGCACGCTGAGCCTCCTCGCTCTGAGCATCGAATATGGCATCGAATATGGACTCCTTAGCATAAGAAGTCAAGGATACGATGGCCTTGTCATCAATGGGGATCCTAAATATCCTGTATACATCCTCTAAAGTAACTATCATTTCACCTATAGGTAGGTGAAATGTGTTGGTCCGCACATTCCAACGCTAAGCCAACACAATCAAATAGGATTGATCTACCCTGATAGTGGGTAGATCTAGTACATAGTCGAAGTCGACAGCTTTGAACCACTCTCGCTCACCATCAGTGATCTCTCCATGAAGAGTCTTCAAAATGTCAGTATCTCATGCTCTAGAGGTCAATATCTAAAATAAATACCATGATATAAGGAAAAAGCTAACTAAAACAAGCAAAAACATTTAAAACTGGTCTAAAAATCATCAAAAATAGTAAAAAACTGATAAAATTGTAAAAACATGTCATCATGCAGGCCTACAAATTAAAATTGTAAATTAGACAGGTCAGAAATGCATTAAATGATATTAATTGCTTTTAAAAACTTAGAAAAATTAAAAAATTTGCAAATTTTTCCTAAAGTTGGTGAACCGCGAGTCAACCTTGCGGTCTGCATGTGGTCAAAAATTGACCATTGGTATTTTGAATGTTGACCACAACTAGTAGCTATGGTCCCCAATTGACCAATTGGGAACCGTAGCTGGTACCTATGGTCTTCGATTGAGATCCAATCGGGTACGATATCATCACCAAAAATGCAAAAAAATTGAAATCTAAGCTATCCTAGCCTAAGATGAGGTTCATTGCTAGCAATTTAGTGAAATTGATTTACCAATTACTTAATTGGGTTCATTTTTAACTGGTAATGGATGTGAGGTCTTGGTTTTTGAGTTACCTTACCCTCGCTTCATTCGTCGCGGCTAGAAGACACTTGCCCATGCTATGCCATCGTGCTTTGAGTCGGTGTATAGGTAAAGTATGGTATGTTGTAGGTCTGTTTTGTCAGCTATCACTATCAAAGCTCCAATTTTGCAAGTTGCTATCAAGGAATAATGAGAGACATTTGAAAATTGAGCATTTTATAGACTTCTCATATCCATGCAAACCAGAGGCCTTAGCTGCAGTTCCCAAATTTACAAATGAAAACCACATACCCTAGTCGTGATTTGCAACTAGTAGGTAATTTAAAAAAATGCCCACCATGGTAAGGGCCACCCATTGGATCAGAACTCAATAAAAGAAAATTATTTTGGAAATTTTGTGATAATCAAGCACTAGGATCCAATTAAAAATTAAAACTCTGGCTGAGATTATAAAGTACATTCAACTAAGGTCATCACTATGACAATACTTTCATGGAGCGACGCACCTCCCAACCAAATAAATAATCTCAATGCATAATTCAAAACATTCAAAAAAAAAAATCAAAACACCAAATGCACCTCGTATTTAGTAATTTACACTATACACTTGGCGGTTGTAGCGACTTACGATCCATGCAATCCGATAGGATGAGTAAATTACCATAAGGACATTTGTGGCAAAAATTGTCATCGTTGATTTGATATGCTTCTTTTCAATCCCTAAGAATTCCTTCACGGCTGGACTGCTCCACAGGAATGAGGCATTGCATACCATTTCTTCTATGACCTATTTTCAGCAAATCATCAATAATTTGATTCAACACAAATATGATTGGATTTGTATCATTTTGATTTCCTAAGATGGCTATTATAGCTTGACTGCTCCATGGGATAGGAATGTGCAATTACTATTGACATTTGGAATCAAAAGCTGAACTAAGCCTAGCCAAGGTATTAATTTTCTCAAATCTAAATTTGTTCAGATCATCTATGGTGGTCAAGTGACATCATCACTTTAATCATTGTCATTACTCTCATCGACTCGTCTCTTTAGGGGGTAGTCATAATATCAAATCATAATCAAAATAAATAGAAGATCCCTGAGATTGTACATCCCTTGGTCTTGTAAAAATTGTGTTCGTCCTTGCGAATCATTATAAACAGCTATCATAAGCTTACCCCTTTGCTTGGGGAAAATAGAAAATATGATAATTTGTTTGTATCTCGTCTCCTTTCGGTTATATAGGCCACTCCTATTGTAGCATCAAATGCTACCCGAATGACTGATGGTGAGTGCAACCTTTTCAAGTTTAAGCCTCCAAATATTTGGAAGCAATGATTCTAGGATGTGCATCCTTTTGCTGGACCTGGGGCATCTAATGTTGATCTGACTAATGATCATCATAGAACCTGTGGCATCATTTTAGGAGGTCTATTTTTGCTCAACATTGTTTAATCTCATAATGCATCTAAAAAGGGGCATCTGTAGACACCTAAAATGTGTCATGTCGAGGGCGACTACTCATATGGACATGCTATAAGACCATATGAAAGATCTTGGACAGACTCCAAGATAGAGTAGTGGTTCTAACCACTCAATTTGGGCTCCTTGGCCTAATCAGTCTGAACCGTAGCCCAAACCTACATTTTACAATTGAACCATAGCTGAGACCTGTGGTTTGTAGTCTAGACTTCAACTATGACCTACGGTCTTAACTAAAGTTTAGTTGGCCCCCAATCCAAGCCAAATTGGTTGGAACAACCATTGGATCTAGAAGAAGGTGGTTAATGGATGGAAGATTTTAGAGGCTTCCATTCCAACTGTCCTAACCACCTCTTCTTGATCTTGGCTTCTCCAAGAAGCCACCCCTAGTCCTAGGGCATCCTATAAATACCCCCTCAAAATGGGGAGAAAATATAGATGATTTTTATAGCAAAGCGCTAACGAATTATCGAGTGAGTGTGAATTGAGCAAGTGAGCGGTGAAGCCCTATCATATTACATATTGAATTTGTGCATTTGAAGGCTACTTTGCTATTCATCCAATGATCATTTTTCCATGGAAGGTATAGGAGCCTAGGAGGATCAAGAAACACAAATCTAGGTAAACAAAGGCCCATCACTATGATTCAACTACCAAACCTATCAGAAGGACATCGAAGGTGACCCTTAAACATCAATTGGACAAGGAGGTCAAGCCCACTACCCTTGGAATTGAGAGTAAGCCTATCAGAGTGCTAACTATGGCTGTCAGCCATGGTTTACAGTGCAGACTGTGCACCAGAGCTACGATTTGTAGAAGAGGTTTAGCCACCTTCCTATTTTCAGTTTTGTCTATCTAATTAGGTTATATTAGTTTTTTTCATAGTTTAATGGTAGTTTAGCATATTTCTGACCATAGAATTAGGTTAGATTTATATTTTTATGTTTATGCTTCAATTAGGACCTAAATGGTTTTTTATACATGTTTATGCTCTATTCTCTCAATCTGATTCATGCATAGTGTAGCTGTTACTTTCCTTTATGCTATTATATAAATCTTGATTCGATTTGCATAGCTTAGAAGAACTTTGTATATTTTCTTGATTATGTATGTTCAATGATGTCATTATGCAATTTACCTAAAAGGGCCTCATCATGAGAGGCTTCCTATCTTTTTGACATTCTTGTGTTGTTTCTTGACCACAAGAAACAGTTTCAAAGGAGAGAAAACTATCAAGTTCCTTCCCCATCATGAAGAAGAGGGCACCTCCACCCTAGAGTAGTTCGTGTCATCCTAAAAGGCATTTGGAAATCACACCTACCCTTAAGAGGGAAACAATTGTGCACTCCTATTGTAATATTGTATCAAAATGAATATCCCTAAGAGGGACATACTTGTAATTGGATTTTGACTTTGAATACAATGGAATAAAGCATTTTTCTTCTTGTTTCATTTGTTTTCAATTTCATTTTCTTGTATGCATGCTATATTTTGATCATTCATTGTAATAAGATACACCATCGGGTGTGACCCTTTTTGGTGGTTACACAAAATCAATTCAAAAATGCTTCAAGGGTAATTCAAACCGCTTGGTCAAATCCCATCAATTCAAAAGCTCCAAGGGTAATTCAAACCGCTTGGTTAGGATCAATACCAAAAGTCCCAAAGGCATAATAAGCCCTTTTGTCAAATCAAACAAAAATACAAAAACAACATAAAATTAAAAATACAAAAACAATTGCATCTCACATCTTGCATCCACATCATTGCATTGCATTTTCATATCCACTACAATTGCATATGTCATGAGAGCCTTAAAAGTGATACCACAAATTTTTGCACAAATCATTCAAATCCATACAACCATCAACACATGTGTGTAATTATGTTTTTCAACACAACCATTATTTGTTGCTATATATAATATACTAAGGTTTTTTGGTTAATCAACCACACCTAGTGACCTTATCAACTTTTGAGGAACACCACTTTGATTAGTATAAGGTAAGGTATAGTTGTGATAATGCCTTGGATATTCAAGATCTCGTCACTAATTGAAACACTAAAATCCTAGCTGGTACAAGGAAAATATGAAAGTTGCAAAGTGGTATAGGTTACATTAAGGGAAAAGGATTTTCCTTGCTTATCCTCCTATGCAACCGGTTTAAAGGTGCTGAGAATTGGCAAAAGGACAAGATTTACCCTACCCAAATCCCTTACTTAAATCAAAATAACCAAAATCCTAAAGCAAAGTACATATTCAAAAGGCCAAGCATACAATCTAGATATCAAAGCAATAATCCGATACACAAATCATAAATTCAAAGAAACATAGCTAAAAAAAAATCATTCAAAAATAAATAGTGATTATCATAACTACAAAAATCCTAGGTCAAAGAAAAAAATCAATCAAAATAAATAGTGATTTTCATAACTACATATGAGAAAATATCCAAAGCCAAAAATAAACCAAAAAGAAGGGAATAAAGCTTGAATCCTTGGAATTCTTAGCATTGTACAAAATTGGAAGGAGAAATCCTTATGCATGATGATATGTCTACCACAATTACTTCATGCATTTGTGTATACCAATTTTTGAATATGGATGAGCTAGCTTAGGTAACCCAATATTGCCTAGTGGTATAGTCCAACTAAGTCCAACATAAGGATGAGATGAACACTTGAGAATCCCTAATATTAGCAATGGGATGAAAGAATCCCGCCTGACATCAGAGAAAATCCTTGAGTTCTACCTTAAAATATACATTCACATGCACACATAGGGATCATGAAAAACCAAGTCCATGGTAAAAGCATTACTTTTCAAAAGTCTAAGTGGTAAATAGACAATTGTTGATAGGATAACTAGAGTGTTTGAATCTTTGGAAAGCCCCAAAAATTCTTACATAGAAACAAATCATAACATCATTCACACCATCACATTCTTTATAAGATTCTATAAATTAGGGGGTATCAACATAGTACGACAAATACCACATATATATTAGAAAGAGTATATAGATGTCCACTAACTACTTTATATCTTTTAATTTATAGAAACTTATTAAGAAAATACATTACACACCATTACATATCATATATGAATACTGAATCAATTCTTATGCTAAGAATGATTATTTAAATTCATGATTATTTTTTTACTTTCTATGGTATCACCCATTAATATTGTCAATGTCATATGCATTCCGTATGTTTTAAGTGATTAGAGCATATAGGTTCATTTATACCATCCCATCTCATAATTTATATGCATACAATTAAAGCAAAGTTAAAACATGCATTTAGCAATAACATCGCATTCACAAAAACAAGTCATTAACCATCCTTAAACCACATCATAAAACATATAGGCAACATCCATTTGCATACAATCATAAATTCATCATTCATCATCAAAATACATCGCATCATATCATAAAATCATATAAGTATCTACACATCCATCTAAGCATCTTAAATATCATCTATCATCTAACATATTTATCATATCAACATAATACCATCATCACATCATATCATAAAATAAAATAACAACAAAAAACATGAGCAATAAACGATACACATAATAAGTCATAATGCAAAGCTATCATAAAAGTATGTGTGTCAAGTCTAATGGATGTACAAAAATTCCTGTAGGCTATAGTCATATAGGTTAGTCCACCTCAAAAATGGATCAAGGACCAAGTAAAGCATCAATAAAATACAGAGCCTGAGCCCCCTGCATCACCTCCTACAGTGCCACCTCCCCCTATGGTAGTGTTACGAGTTGAATGATGCGAGCCTATCAGTCTCTCTATCTGAGTCTAGGTCCTCTAGCTAGGACGAGTGGAATACTGCCCTGAGGTGGAGCGCCCACTAACCTACGAACCACCCGCACCTGCTGGATCCTTAGGGACAATCCCATGCATCCTGAGCTACATTTGAAGAAGGGTAACATGATCCACAAGTCCCCAGATCCATGCCTTATGCTCATCCAATAGAGATTGAAGATGTACCACATCTACTTTTGAACCTACCACTGTAACCTCCTATGGTGTATAAGGAGGAAGAACAAACTACATCCTGATATCGCGACCCCCAATAGTAGCCTAAAGAGCCTGTATCTATGTTGAGAGGTGCTCAATGGTAGCATATCACCACTATACTTGGATATTAGTGGTCTGAAGCTTAGCCTCGACCTCATGTAGTTGTGCTCTCAGAGGAGAGTCTCTCTCCTTAGGCTCTAAATCCTCCTCCTCCTCAAGAACATCAGGATCCTCCACTACCACTTGCTCTGTTGGTTGGCCCCATACCTCTATCCTGGATTGGACTCTACATCCTATCATATCTATGCCATCACCCCCACCATCATCCTCATGCCCTAGGCTACCAATGTCATGCCACATTTGATCACCCACCATTGAGTGTATGCCTTTGTAACACCCCCAACCACTCTAGGATCAATAGCTATGGCATCCTCATCATCTAAAAGCTCTATAATTTTCCATGGAGGTAGGTCCTTTTATGTTGTGAGGCACCTGTACAAGAATGGTATCAAGGGCACATCCTACAGCAATCCATATTGATAAATAACTTGAGAGTAGAAGAAATACTCTCAGATGGTAATCTTACGGCCAATGAGCCATCGCTCGCGTTGTGTCCTAGAAATAAAACTAGCTAGATCATCCCAAGTAGGACACTCATAGTAAAGCCACCACATGACATCTTCGACCAAAAGTCTAGTGAAAGCGTTAGTGTAGTGGGATAGCTCCCCTATGAAAGTGTGGATCTTACACTCCTCATGCTCTTGAGCCTATCTGGTAGCATATCACTGTGTCCGAGTGTCAATCACTATAATATCGGTCAGGAGCCCCTTAGGGTGATCTACCACAATATGCTCTCATCCCCAAACCTATAGGAGACAGCTATAGGTAATGCTAACATGTCCTCACTGATGGATGTGGTATAACTCATCATAGCACTAAGCCAATAGTGATATATCCCATGCATAGATGATAGGCTCCTCGCTATCCAATAGATCCTGCACCATAGCCAAAATATTCCATAGGAACCTCAAACCCAAGAAATCCAAGATAATAACATTGCTAATCACCATCAACAATATGGCATACCTCATCGTAAAGATGCCCTCCCCATGCTAGTTACTGATAGACACTCCTCCAGACTTGGTGTCCTTGAGAGCATCCACAGAGTGCCCTCTAAAAAACCAAGTGAAGACAACCACCTGATCATTAGTGGTCGAAGAGACAATGGCCACCCCATCGAATGGAATCCGAAAGATCCTATATACATCCTTTGGTGTAATGGTCATCTCATTGGTCGGGAGGTGGAAGGTATTAGTCCGTGGGTCCCAGTGATGGGCTAGAGCCGTAAGGTAAGCCTGATCTGCCATGATGTAAGGTAGCTTGATGATATACTGTAACCTGCGGGCTTTGAACCATGCCCAGTCTGTATCATCAAAGCTAGGAAGTAGGTCAAGCAGGAGCTTCGGGTCTTGAGCCTGAGCAATAAGGATTGAACATAACTACAATGCAATTAAGGCATAATTCACAATAAACATGAAAAAAATATAAAAGAGTATGGGCTATTCTGAGTATAAGCTAAAATATAAGATTGCACCTAATCAAACAAATCAAAAATTCAAAAATTAAAAAAAAAATTAAATGTCATAAAAATCCAACAACTAGAAAAAAATGCAAAAAAATGGCTAAGGGTTTAGCCGTTGTCACCTACAGCAGCCAAAACCTGGCCGCTAGAGATAGTAGTGGCCAAGACCCAACGGTCAAATTTTTTATCGTTGGGATTCAAGCTTAGCCATTCTGAGCGACAACGGCTTAGAACCAGTCGCTCTGAGCAACAACGGCTCAGAATCGGCCACTCTGAGCGATAGTGGCCAAGGGGCGACATGACAAACCAGTGAACCCTTGGTAAGAAAAACAAAAAAAAAATTGCAAAATTACAAGCTGACATAAAAAACACAAAAGGGAGGGAAAAACCAAAAAAAATAGAAAGAAAATATTCCCACTCAGGCATAAAAAACTAAGCTAAGTTCAAAAATGGTTACATGGCAGCATGTAGGTGAACAACATAAAACTTGGGAACCCTAGGCTAGAAACTACCAAGGAAAAGTAATGAGAACAAAAAGGGAGACTAACCCACCATATCAAAAGGTAAGCTAAGCCTAACTATGGAGTTTGTTCATTACCAACAGGTTTAGTGAGGTTCAGTTTGCCCATTACTTAGTGAGGTTCAATTTTACTTAGACAAGGAAAAGAGAGCTAAGGTTTTGAAAAGAGAAATACTCGAGAAGCTTCGACACCTCTAGTAGCTGATGTCTTGCCCTACATAGACATATCCTCAACGCCAAAAAATTTTAAAGTCACAAATGTCGTCATCGCACTAGAGCTCCCAAAGTGAATCTTCAACAGTGAAAGTGAAAGGTCAAACCCTAGAAATACAAATTTTATATTTCCTTAATTATGCATTGGCCGCTACTGATGTTAGTGACCCAAACTTCTTGGCCACTCAAGGCTATAGCGGCCATAGGAAGAAACTCAGAGGCCACTGTACCTGACAGCGGCCAGATCCACAGAGCAAAATAAGGGATTTTCTCCTTGAGGGATCCCACAAAAATAGAAAATAAACACACTTTGATGATTTTAGATCATCATAATGTTCAAAATAACAAAAAAATCACATAAAAGTATAATCTCAGGTAGGCCTCATACCTAGCTACTTACTCTATCAACTCAGCGATTACAGTGATTCACATTCCATGTATTTCAATGAGATGAGTAGATAACCATAAGGCCACTTGGGTCAAAAACAACTCATTTTGGAATTACAATGTGCCACCCTTCAATCCCAAAGAAGACCAATATGGTTGTATTGCTCCATGGGTGCGAAAGGATCCTCCTAGTTCCCCTATGACATCAAAAAAATTAATTCAAAGTGATACAATCTAGACATAAATAGAATCACTCATCCTAACTCGCTAAGAAGGCTATTTATAGTCATACCGCTCCTCGAGATAAGGATGGATTATTATCATAAACAATTGGAATCACACTTGGATGTGGGATTGCCCATTAAAAGCAACAAATGCTAGAAAGGAACTAGATTAGTCATATTGGTCAAGTGACTTGTCGCTTCATTCATTGTCATTTCTTCACCAATTCATTCTGTGAGGAAGTAGTTGAAAACTTCAACATAATCATAATCAAAATCAACAAAATATCGATCGATCATAGCAAAATCGTGTTCATCCTATGAATCATTGCATACAACAATCACAAATTTCCCTTGTTTGCTGGGAATGTAAGAAGACATGACATCTTCAATTGTAGCTCTCCTACTAGTCGAAACTATTGTAGCAGCTAAAGCTACCCAATTGAGTTTGAGGAATGAGTGCAATTTAACATGCCAAAGCCACTACGCGAAGTCCTTTGAACATTAAGGTAATGATTCAAGGGATGCATGCCATATTGTATGATTGGGCCATCCGACGTTGATCATACCATTGATCACCATACATCCTACAAATAGATCAGTCTACATTTTTTCTTAGCGTTGTGTTTTCCACACGGCACGTCAAAAAAAGGGGCATCTGTAGACACCTAAATCATATCATGCTTAGGGGATATGCTCACATAGACACACTCATAAGATCATAAGACACAATATTGGAATTTCTAAGCATCAACAGTGGTTATCACCACTCATTTGAGGCCTTTTCAAGCCATCCAAGCCTAGCCACTCAAGCCAAGAGTGGCCAGATCCTAACCGCTTAAGCCTAGAGCGTCCAGACCTTAGCTGCTATAGATGACATCATCTAGATCTTAGTCACTGCAGACGATAGTGGCTAAGCCATAAGAAGTAGTTTTGCCAATAAACAGGCCTAATCACAAGCAAAAGTGGCATTCTGCATGCAATAAAGGTGAGCGGGAGTAACTTTACATTCATTTTCATGACCAGTTCACATAGGAGACCTGATTTTGCATTTAAACTTTAGTTAACTGACCTCCAACCATAAACAAAGGACAAAAGCTTCTCATGCTAACAACCAGTTTGCATAGAAGAATCAAGTGGGCAGTTAGATTTCAGTTAACTGGCCTTCAAACATAGACAAAGGATAAAATCTTCTCATGCTAACTTGCACTACATATGAGAAATTTATTTCTAGGGCTTGGACATAGACCTAGGGTTTCACACTATAAAAAGTGCAAGCCTAAGAGCACCAAGATATCTTTTATCTTTTAATTTGCTATCATCGAGACATATTTTTGAGGAGAGCTTTCGAGACTTGGAGAGTTCTCTTTGATATCATGTGTACAACGAATCACTGACGAATTGAAGAGCATAACACCTATTACTTCAACATCAGATATAGGATTTGAACTATAGCTTTGGGGCAAAGAGAGCAAGGTTTGCCCTATGACCGTTGTCTTGGATAGTGGCCCACAAGATTAGCTTAGGTTTTAGACAACTTATTTTATTTTGTTTCTTCATGTTTTCATATCATTAGCATAGATTTACATGACTTCATGGCATAGTTTCATCATATTTCCATTAAATTCTTTTATTACTAACAACATTATTTGGGGAGGCAATCTCAAACACCTAAACATGTGTTGTTATTTCATTGCTTGTAGGGCCACAGGTACATCAGACGAAGTTTGCAACATACGAGAGCAAAATGGATCCCTCTAGAAAATAGATCTGGATAAGGAGGCATTTGTAAGCCCTCATACATTTTCATGTGCAAAACTAGGAAGCTTTTATAGGTGCACCACCTCTTCATGGAAGGGGCACTATTTGCCTATTTTTAACTTATTGTATAGAAATGGGTATCCTCAAGAGAGACTGACATGTAACCGAGCTTCAATATCAATAAAGAGATCCATCTTTGTTATTTCGTGTTATACGCTTTTTCCTCTTATCTTTCCATTTCATCTTTGATATTTTTAAAAACATTGCGAGTAGGGTTAAAAGGGGGTAGTGCATGCATTCCTGGGGTCGATATAATACCTAATATTGTTGATCAAATTAATCACCTAGTCAAAAAGTATGTTGATTTTCAAGCCAAGTTTAATCAACTTTGGTCTGATAAACAATGACTGAATCTCTTAAAGCATCAATAGTAGCTAGAAAAACAAAGACTTGAATAGTAGATTCAAGAAAATTTGCATAATGGAGTTCCTACTCCAAGCACGCATAGATAGGAGGCTCTCTAGAGGCAACCTACTTTCCAACAGAATAAGTATCCTAGACCTAATAAAATGTTGCCTCCTAGACCTCCTAGGCCTAAAAAAAATATACATGATAGGCCTAATATAGATCACCTTCAACATGCTTTCGTTCCTCCTTGTAGGCCCACCACAAAAATACCTTATGGGGCTCATAAATATTTGGAACAAAATTATGATTACGTAGAAGCACCTTTTGGAGGTGTGGGTGATGACAATCAACCACCTCAACATATGATTAATATTCCTCATCCCCATCTATGAATGTAAAACAAAGAAGAGGAGATTAAATCATCAGATGTGTATCAAGCCTTGCTTGAATGCCTAGAAATTGTAGAGGGTAAGACAGTAGGTAATGGGATTCAAAAACACACCTTGCACCAGTTGCACAATAAAATGCTACACCCATCTATTCCTTCCCAAAAATAGCCTGAGAATTTTAAAATGCCCAAGTTGGACAAGTTTAAAGGGGAATAAAATGCTCAAGAGCACGTTACAAGATTCATGAATCAGTGCTTTAGCATACAGGAGAATGATGCATTACTCTTGAGGATATTTTTAATTACCCTCTCTGGCCCTACCATTGAGTGGTTTAATCAACTTCCAAGACATAGCGTCTATACATTTGAATAGTTTGTAGATGCATTCTTGGAATATTTTACCTTCAATACTAAGAGGAAGGCAACCCTAACTGACCTTATGGGGTTGAAACAATATGATGATGAGTCCATCACTGACTATGGAAACAAGTTACGAGTGCTCTTAGCTAAGCTACCCTATCTATTTCCAATGACCGAGTTGACTTGGATGTTCTCAAAGAGTTGTTTGAAACCAATATCATTATTGTTACAACTCTAGAAATACCCCACTCTTGAGGATGCTCTAGCGTAAGCTAGAACCATAGAAGAGATCAAGATACAAGAGGGGGATATAGCTAAACCTTGCAAGGAGTGGACAAAGAATACAAAGAGTAGTCTGGTTCCATCAAAGCCATCAATGGTCAATCAAGTTGTCATTAATGTCCCTAGGCCTGCACAAATGACACCTCCTTAAAAGGTAAACTATTAGGTCCAACCTCCTCCTGTAAGCTACAATAATAATACTCAAGCAAATCAGGGTCAGAATCAGCAACATCACCCTAGGTGATAGTTTACACCCTTTGATGAGTCAATGGAATCCCTATTAGATAATTTATGGATGGAAAATATGGTTAATATACCAGAAATCAAGCCCGTAGATCTGAATAAAGGTAAACCAAAGCCTATGGGACATCAAGAAGACTAATTTTGTCGGTTCCATTGATAAAATGACCATGACTTGCCCACATGCTATGCTTTTAAAAATGTAGTACAAGACATGATAGAGAGGAAAGAGCTCCAAGTGGATACTCCTCTCACCCCAAATAATCAACAAATGGGGGTTTTCAAATATCCCTTACCTACTCATGAGGTACATGCTACTCCTGTAAAACCAATAAATGAGGTTAAAATGACACCTCCTTTATAAGGGTATCTCAGGATGATAAGTATTGTGACGAGGAATAGACACTACCCAAGTCAAGCTGCACCACCTGTAGCTTCAAGTGATGTTCCATATACATCACAACCTTCCCCACCTCTAGTACTGAGCCTTCCACCTAGGCCAGTGGTAACTATAAATAGCAAGCTTGCACAAATATTGAGTATAACTTCAGCTAGATTGTCCATTTATGAGTTGATCCAACAATCTCCTCCACATAGAGATGCTCTAATGGACATTCTCAAGTCAATAGAGTTGTAGCCCTAGGAGTCTAAATCCTTCATCAATTTTTTAGGGCATGTGTTGTTAGGTAATGAAACCAAATTGATAATAAAGTAATTAATCATCATTAAATATTTTTTTTGGGCAATGATCAATAATAGTAACATGAACGGGGTTCCAAGGGGTAGTGCCCTTGGCGTGCCGGGGAGAATTTTTTTGAAAAATTAATTGTATTTCTTGGTGAAAAACACTTGTCAAAAGAACGTGATAACTGTATGGGTGGTTTCAACCCATGGTTTTGGCCCATTATATACTGACACCACTATGTGGTTTTAGGTAGTGGAAAAGTCATGAATATCTATATATTTTGTACTATAAAGGTCATCTTAGATGTGAATGCTCTTTTCTGGTTTGTAGGAAGAGAGGGGAGGAGACATTGTACAAGTGGAGAAGATTGTTGTATTGTTGCTAATACAAAGGATTGATTGTTTCTTAATGGATGTAGGGTACACTACCCAAACCACGTATATCTTGTATCTCTTATATTTGTGTGATTGCTTGTTGTTTATTGCACTGTTTCCTATTTTGCTTATGGGGACTTAACTAGAATTTGAATTGTTTCTCCATTTCTGCTATTATTATTTATTTATTTTTAGGTTGTGTATTGTTTATACATGGTAAATTCCCAACATGTGTAATAATGTAAAGAGCCAGTGATCACATTCCATGAGCACAAACTCAAGCCTGTAGCAAGTGATGTGGTTGACCCTCCTTTGCACATCATTGCATGTGTGAATGATATACCATATAAAAGAGTTCTGATAGACACTAGTTCATATAGCAATATAATAACCACTAGTGCCTTGAAATATCTAAAGCTTCTAGCATCTCATGTTGTAGCATCCACTTACACCCTTAGAGCATTCAATGATACAATTTTCTCCACAATCGATACTATAATCCTACCCATCCAGGTGGGATACAAAACTATATCGACACAGTGTCATGTTTTGGAGGGTGCAATGGCCTATAAAATATTTCTAGGTATACCTTGGATTCAAGCATAAAGTGTGTCCCATCCATTTCTCATCAACATCTCAAATATACTTATGAAGGGCAGATGCATGTAGTCTCTACAAATTTAGAGCCCTTTAAGTATTGTAACATGGTGCAAAAAATACCTGAGTCAACCCTATCATAAAATTATGTGGAATTCCAACTGAATAAAGCCATTCAAATTCCCCTTCCATCTCTATTACCTTCCATTATATCATTAACATCTTCATCCATACCATCCTCATCATTGGTAGCTTCAGAGATACATTTTTCATCGTCAGATCGTCCATAGAGGAATATGTTGAAGAGGCCAATCGATGAGATCCCTCCTATCATCTCCACCATATATACAAAAAATATTCCTTATCCACAAGATGAGTAGCCATCTCAAGAGGTTCAAATTGAGTCATCTCAAGCCTCACTTCTGCCTCCTTCACCCTCACCATCCCAAGTTACCATAGAGATGTCTAGTATAGGGATAGGAGAGTACATAGTGAGGAATGTCACAATAGTTCCATCCATAGAGATAGTGCAAGATATGGGTAGACCTCATCTTCCCATAGGTAGCATTGTGCCTCTAGGCATACCACCCAACCAAATGAATTTTGTATATGGGGGTATTGAGTATGGAATGTTGCTAGTTCCTCCACAAGAAGAAGATGATGAACCCTTCTCAAAGGATATAAACTACATGCCAAATCTTGACTTTGCTATGCAATATATTCATAGCTATCACTGGAATGGTTATGGATTATAGCTATATGAGTAAGGTAATCATGTTCCATGTTATCCCCAATATCAGTTACCATATGATAAATCTAGGTTGGGACACAATAATCCAATACCCTTAGATATCCTCATAGAAATTCTAGAATGCCTAAGTCTGAATTACAGGGATGAGCTTACACACGATCCCTATGCCAATCCACATCATGTTCATTCATTGGGAGATTATTTTCCCATAAAACTGGTGGATCAAGGGTTATCTAGTGATGTCTCTCAACCTCAAAGTGGGGGAAAGCTTGCATACCCTTCAATATGACAATGAGGAAGAGGATCAAGGTCCTCCTCACAAATGGATATTAGATGATGAACTAGATTATGGCATAGATCCCATTAATTACCCTAGATCTGATGAGGAATTTGAGTGAGTTGTCCCTATAGATGACAAAGAAGAGTTCTATATTTGCATGTTCCCTATAGAACATCTCATCTGGTGATAGATTTTTTGACTTGAAGAGCAAGATCATCGCCTCCCACATCGACCATCGCCATTCATTGCATTTCCAGAACCACCCCCATGAGCTCAGAGACAACATCAGATCTCTATATTTGTTTATCCATGGGAGGAAGATCATGTATCAATCAACATGATTTCCATATATTTAAGTGCACCATTGAGAGATCCTAATAACCCATCAAAGTTGTTGCACCTCAAAGTTGAGGTAATTGAATTTTATCAGGGAGATTCTCCCCCATCTCCATCAAAGTTTTGGCCTTGCGAGGAAATGTTACAACCATTTCATTTTTCTCTAGAGACTACTTAGAATTTCTATCACACTAAGGTTGAGAAAGAAATGCTAATTAAGGGTGTAAACCCAGTTGACGAAATCCACTTAATCCCTATTCCACATTAGTTGGAAGGCAGATCACATATGTCAATTGAACCAATAGTTGACAATGATATTGGTATAGATCCCAATAATCCTCATAACATCAAATTAGGGGAAGGTCTATCCCCTAATGAACAAGCTGATTATATAAAGTTGTTAATAGAAAATATAGAAACTTTTGATTGGGATTATAAAGATATGTCAGTACTAGATCCTAATATGGTCACGCATAATATTACATTGGACCCAAGTGTCAAACCAGTTAAGAAAAAGTTACGTAAGATGCATTCAATAGTTGTCTTGATGGTCAAAGATGAATTGAAAAAACTATTGGATGCTTAATTTATTATATCAGTAGACTATCCACCATGGGCTTCAAACATGGTCTCTATTAAGAAACTCAATGGGAGGATTCACATTTGCACTGATTTTAGAGATCTCAACAAAGCGAGTCCTAAGGATGAGTTTCATTTACCAAACATTGATGCATTTGTAGATGTTATAGCAGGACATGAAATGTTATCACTTATGGATGATTTCTCTAGATATAATAAAATTCACATTAATTTAGAAGACTAGATCAAAATGGTTTTCACAATGCCTTGGGGGACCTTCTTTCATAAGGTCATGCCTTTTGGCCTTAATAACATTGGTGCTACCTACAAAAAAGCCATAACATATATCTTCCATGACTACATGCATAAGATTTTAGAAGATTACATGGATGACTTACTGGCAAAATATCTATTACACCATGAGCATATCAATACATTGCAAAAGGTTTTAGATCTCCTCATTGAGCATAATGTCAGGATAAATCCCAAGAAGTGTATATTCGGTGTCACATCTAGTAAAATATTGAGATTTATAGTACCAAAGTGAGGCATAAAAGTAGATATAGACAATGTCAAGGTAATTTTTGAAATACCTCCCTCCAGAACTATCAAGAAGCTATGTAGCTTGCAAGGAAAGGTCAAATCCATAAAGCACTTCATAGTACAATTATCGGATAAGTGTCGACCCATGAACAAATTACTACACAAGGGGTCTCATTTCATTGGGACAAAGAATGTCAAAATGCCTTTGACGAGATTAAAAAATATCTAACTTCGTCACCAGTATTGGCTCCTCTATGACCAGGAGTGTCATTATATCTTTACATCTCAGCTACTCAGCTTGCATTGGGTACCATGTTGACCTAAAAGAATGAATTTCATAAAGAAAAGGCTACATATTATATTAGCCACACCTTGGTCATCTATGAGGTAAAGTATGCATATGTTGAGAAGCTATGCTTAGCAGTGGTATTTTCCACTAAAAATCTATGCTATTACATGCTCAATCATACCATGTATATAGTTTCAAAATAGAATCCATTGCATTATAGGATGAGTCGAACTTACCATAGTAGTCGCACGGTGAAATGGATTATGTTTTTGACAAAATTTGACCTAGAGTTCATTGGATAGAAATCAATCAAAGGATATGTCATATCTGATCAACTAGTAGAGGCTTCTCTCCAGGATGACCAGCCTCTCACTATAGAGCTTCCTAATGATGGAGTTTTTCATGTCTCAAAATCACTAGATCCTGAAGAGCCTGAGTCATAGGCTGACATAACTCTATTTTTTGATGGTTCTAAATGCGAGCAAGGGGGTGGTGTAGGAATTGTGTTTTTCACATCGTAAGGGGCTCCAATACCCTTTTTTTTAAACTCAATTTCTCGTGCACCAATAAAAATGCTAAGTATGAATCCCTCCTCATAGGCCTCCAAATGGTGATCACCATGAAAATAACAAAGCTAAACATTTTCAATGATTCCTTTCTCATAGTTTATCAAGTCAAAGGGATATTCCAGTGTAGGTGCACTGTATTGCAAGCCTATAAAGCCCTAGTAGATAAACTTTTGGAAGTGTTTGCATATTATGATATTGAGGCACTCCCTCATTCATCTAACCATTTTGTGGATACAATGGCCTCCTTAGGCTCTTTAATCCCATAGAATCCATCTAATGATATCATGACCATTCAAGTGAAAAAGCTATTGCAATATGCGATGAAGCATGACGAGCTTAACTCTACACTAGAAGTCCATATGATTCATATTGAGACTTCACATGAAAGGTTCTCTTAAATACAAAATTATTTGAATAATGCATATTGGGGGACTCTGTTCCCTTAGAATCCTTTTGATACTAGCACAATGCTATATCTACAAGTTCATTCTCAATCAGCATTTGCATGAGAGGAACATCAAAAGGATTGCACAGTTCATACAATTGAGGCTTCTATAAAACAAGACTGGGCCATACAAATCAAAGAGTATTTAAAACTAGGAAGTATTCCTTCTAGATTGTTGCATGCCATAAAATGAGCATTCAAGAAAAATATGGTAAAGTATGTCTTGCTAGGAGACATAATGTACTGTCATATTTATGAAGGTATCCTCCTTTGTTGCTTAGACTCTCAAGATTCAGCTTGGGCCATTGTCCAAGCACACAATAGTACATGTGGTGGTCATTTCAGTGGTATGGCCATGACAAAGCACATTATTTTCATGGGTTATTATTGGACCAATTTAGAGCAATATTATTGCACTTATGTGAAGAAGTGCATAAAATGTCAATATCATGCAAATTTAACACACGTACCTTCATAGGCCTTACAACCAATTCAATCGGTTTGGTCATTTGCACTATGGGGGTTTGGTTTAATTGGGAAAATATCATCTGCCTATTCAAGCCACCACACGTTTATCATAACAGCTACTAAGTACTTCATAAAATGGGTGGAAGCAATTCCCCTTACCACTATGACTAGACCTCACATCACGGAGTTCATATTGCATAACACCATATGTCATTTTGGTATTCCATCCAAGATAGTTTCAGATAATGGGACACCCTTCAAGAATGAGGATGTGCATGCGTTAGCAATGAAATATAATATACATCACAAATTTTCTATGCCCTATTATCCACAAGCTAATGGGTAAGCAGAGGCATCTAATAAAATAGTAGTTGAAATATTAAAGAAAATTGTTAAGGAAAATCATAAAGATTGGCATAATCAATTACCGCTTGTCCTTTGGGCCTATCGCACTAGTATTCGGACTCCCACTGGGACAAATCCATTTTCACTAGTATATGGTATTGAGGCTATCATACCATTAGAGTTAGAAATCCCATCACTATGCATCTCCCTACAAGAGTTCATCGATGATGATACTGCATGACAAGCTCATCTAGATAAACTAAATCTGCTTGATGAATGATGTGTCAATGCTCTCGAGCATCTATGTGTTTATCAAGAGTGCCTCAAGAGAGCTTACAACATGAAAGTCCACCCTAGAGACTTTCAAGTTGGTGATTTAGTTTTGAAAGAGAACAAAAAAAAATCAAATTTACCACCACATCTATGAGATAAATTTGTTAAAAATTGGTTAGGTCCATACATTATTACTAGTTAGATTGGACCTATAACTTATTTCTTAGCCTATATTGAAGGAAGTGAAGAGCCTGAACCATTGAATATCAATCACTTGCAGCATTTTCATGCTTAGAGCACCATGCCCAACCTAAAATACCTCTAGGCAATCTATGACCATCTAAATCAAACTAAAATACTCCTAGGCGGTCTACAACCATCTAGGTCAACCTAAAATACCCCTAGGTGGTCTACGACTATCTAGGTCAATCTAAAATGCCCCTAGGTGGTCTACAACCATCTAGATCAACCTAAAATGTCCCTAGGTGATCTATGATCATCTAGGTCAATCCAAAATGCCCCAAAGGTATCTATAAGCCCTTTGGTCACTCTAAAAATCTCCTAGGTAGTCTATGACCATCTAGGTCAACCCAAAATGCCCCAAAGGTGTCTATAAGCCCTTTGGTAACCCTAAAATTCTCCTAGATAGTCTACGACCATCTAGGTCAACTAAAAATGCCCCAAAGGTGTCTATAAGCCCTTTGGTCACCCTAAAAAGCTCCTAGGCAGTCTACGACCATCTAGGTCAACCCAAAATTCCCCAAAGGCATCTATAAGCTCTTTGGTCACCCTAAAAATCTCCTAGGTAGTCTATGACCATCTAGGTCAACCCAAAATGCTCCAAAGTAGTCTATAAACCCTTTGGTCACCCCAAAAAGCTCCTAGGTGATCTACGATTGTCTAGCTCACCCCAAAATACCCCAAAGGTGTCTATAAGACCTTTGGTCACCTCAAAAATCCCCAATGACATTCATTAAGCCCATTGGTCAACCAATATATACAAATATATCTTAAAAATACAAAAACATCAGTAAAATCTCAAAAATATAAAAAATATTTCTTCATTGCACTTCACATCATTTGCATTTCAACATCAATTGCATTAGGTATATACACCATTACATTATGCATTGTTAGGAATTGATAATACATGTATAGTACCAGGTCTGTATACTAGGTATTTGTTAAATTAACTACTATCTATGAAGACAAAAACATGACACTTAAACAATGAAGAAAGAAAATAACCCAAATAAACACAAGATTGCACAAATAGATAATTTTATTCAATAAAAATGGGGGGAGCTAATAAACTCCTTTTGATACAATATATACTCAGTGAGTATTTGACACAGTGATGTACAAGATGCTATGGTTATTCAAAACCCTAGCTACAATAATAAAGTGTCTTCAATGTGCTTCGCTCCCAACAGAATGAGTGGGCTTCTGAGATATTCGATGTAAGGCCACTCTAGCTTCAACAACTATCCAATATTGAATGAGAACCTATAGATCTGCATACACACAAAAAAACAAGGGGATTAGAAATACCTATGAGGGCTCCATAGAGTGAGACCCTTAGTTACCAATAAAACCCTAGCTATTAATGAATAAAATGGCATACAAAAATCTACAAATTATACAATGAAATAAAACCAATGGGGATTTACCTTGCTATTTATCAATGTTTTGTTGTAGATCCATGGATGTGATGCCCTAGCAGTAGTAGCAGATGTGTAGCAATAGGCTCGGGCATGCACCTAGTGATTACGATAGGCTTTGGTGCACACCTACGGGATACATCAGGCTCTGGTGTGTGCTTGGCAGGCTCTATAGTGAGCTTGGCAAGCTTGGGAGGGCACTTACGGGTAAGGGTATTTCTACAGAAGCAGATCATGGAGGATGTGACAAATGATGTAGATGAATGGAGACTGCTACGGTGATGGAGAATGCATGTGGGGATGGCTAGAATAGTTGAAGTCCTATGGCTAGCTAGGGCTTTGGATTTTCAAGGCTCTATCACTTTCTGCTTCACTAGGGCTTCGCCAATGACTTCTTTAGGATGCACATGACAATATCAGGGTTCTAGGATTTGGGCATTTGCAAATGCCCTTACTTATAATACAACCTTAGGGTTTCTTAGGGTTTTAGCTTAACACTTTAGATCATGTGGCTAAGATTAAATCACATCCTAGGGTTGATATTGTACTTTAAGTGTGGCATGGATTAATGAATATGGATGGTGGAGATTATATTGGATCATATGGATGCGGTTAATTGGGTTTATAAATACATATTTTATAATAAATATATTATAATAAATATATTATAATATAATATAAAATATTATATTAAATATAAAATAATATTAAAATAAATCCAATTGGGTTAGGAAATGGCGAGAAAGGGCTAAAGTGGGCCTTTTGAAGGCGAGAAGGATGTATGGTGGAAAAGTGGGTGGTGGGATGGTTAGTATGGAGGATTAGTGGCTGTAATTTGGTATATATAGATAACCCTTTTTGTACCATTTTGTGTGAAACACAATATGGTACAAAAATACGAGAAACCTTCCTGGGCTTATGGGCATAGAAGTAGCTTCTCTCTGTCGTTGGATTTGAGCACTGATGTTGAAGATAAAAGAATAAAGAATTTTTGGAATTTTTGTAGCTTACCCCCTCAATTGGTGAATGAGAAGCATCTCACGAGCCAATTGAAAAATAATTTTGTGCAAGTGATGAATGATGTAATGAAATGCTATGTGATTGTGGACGATATGAATGATGTAAAATATGATACTGTTTTTGCCCCAACAGTGGAAAAAGGGGGTTGGTGTATAATACCATGTGATTGTGGATGATATGAATGATGTAAAATGTGATACCATTTTTACGCCAATGGTGGAAAGGGGGTTTTTTAAAGTGTAGATGTCTTGATCATGTAAGATGTATCCCATTGTGGGAGGATCAAGATCAAATTGCGGTTACCCCAAATTTGGGGGTGATTCGATGTTGTTGAATAGTGTGCTCTCTGATGCCATTGATATGCAAGTATGATGATGCAAATAAAAAGAAAAAAGAACAAACCATGGATAGCCTACTGGTGACTATTCTCACAATTGGAACTAATCATCCTAGCTAGTGCCGATCATTAGGTTTTTGAAGAAAATTATGAAATTTGAGTTTTTTTCATGTGTTAAGCCTCACAAACTAGGCCATCAATGACAACAGTTGTGCAAATTGTTCTTGGCAAGGTTTCACTCCAAAATTTGAAGTGCCCCAATGTGATTGTGATCTTGGACAATGAGATAGTTGATGATGATCATGTTCAAGTGTCCTTATGGTGGTTTGTTCATCTTACCAAATTGCATGGATTATTATCGTTGCAATCGCCAAGTTTATAGATTCACCCACTAGATACGAGGTTCGCTTACCATCTACTCAATAAGAAAAAAATGTGATGTATGATGAGTGATTCATGAAATATTATGATGGAATATTGTTTTATGGAGTGGAGTTGATTGATTGATTCTTTTTTTTATGTTTGGATGCTATTTGTTGCACTTTTTGGCAAAAATGAATGATTCAGTGGTCAAATCAACTCCAAATTTCTTGAAATTTTGATGGGATTATGAAGCATATGATGTAGAATTGTGGAATGTTTATTTTGTGAAAATTTGACCTTGATTGATATGTTTTGTAATGTGATATGTGTATTTGAAGAATTTGGTTTGTTCTCACAAAATATGCATGCAAAATAATTTTTGTTTTCACAAAATCTAATTTTATGATGTGTATGATGTATGCATAAAATTTGGTGTAATTTTTATGAGGGGAGCTACTATTTTTGTCAATTTTGTCTTCACTCCACTTTAGGGCCAGGCGCCCATCTACACCTATGGAATTCTGTAGGTGTGTAGGTGCGCTTGGGTGCACCAGCAGGTGCATAGTTGTGCTTGCAAACTAAAAGCATAGATCTACACCTGAGTGCACTAATGAAAGCTATAAATAGCTTTTTGATTGAATCATGAGGCTCACTTGTGTGTTTTAGACTTTAAGAAGCTATGTCTGAGGAGTGGAGTGGATTTGTGAGTTTGGTGAGGCTAGTGGGAATATGCACGGAAGCTATGGTGGTAGAGGGATCAAATGCTACTGGTGGAGTTGAGGTACCATTTTCCTTGGTAATGTTTAAAAACACTTGTCTCTTTGTGCAAAAGTTTTTCCCTCTCATTTTTTTTGAAATAGTATTAATGAAAATGTTTGTTGCTGCATTTGAGGGACATAGAGCCTCGACATCAATTCTCTTCGCTTGTTCCTGGGATGACTGATGGATGAGGATTGGGAGTTGTTGGGGAAGGTGGGATTGGAGGGGGTAGCTCATTTGGATGTTATGAGGGTGGATGAGGGGTATCTATCATCATTGATAGAGATATGGAATTCAGATAGGGGGATGTTCTAGCTACCAACTGGGGAGGTTGTTGTTACTCTTTAGGATGTATACCACATCCTCAAGGTGCCGATAGAAGGGGAGAAGGTGGTGTTTGGGCATGATAAGGTGGATATGGAGTGGATGTTTGGAGATAAATGGTAGGAGGCTCAGATGGGGGATGGAGGTATATGCTATCTAGGCATGTACAAGATGAAGGAGTTGGATGCACTCCCAGCCTTGATAATTTTTGTGTTAGCAAACATAGTGCTACCTAATAGCACTAGCTGTAGGTTCCCTTGGAACCTATTAGGGTTGGTGAGTGATCTACTAACTAATCCATGGGAGTATGTGTGGGCTCTTGCATTATTTGCATAGCTATACTGAGAGCTATATGAGGTGATGCAAAGGAGAAAGGGGATTGGGTGCAGCTTCCTCCTATAATGCTGGTCTTAGGATCATTTTGGTGTGGTTTAGCCAAAGGGGTTGCCTTATCAAGCATGGAATATGGGAGAGTCCTATGATAGGTGATGGGTAGTGGCGGAGGAGGTATAGCCAATTCAAGAGGTGCATAAAAGCCAATGGTATCAGGATATGTGGTTGGGATTGACTCAGGCTGACATGATATGGAAGTCATGGTGAGGTACTCTATGGGATGGTGATAGGGAGCAACTACATTAGGAGAGGCAAGCTCAGTGGTTGATTGGTCAGAGAGATGAGGAGGTGGAGTACTTTCAATACTCATGGGTGTTGAGGCAATTCAGCTTGCCTCAAGATGTGCCAAATGAGTTGGTGTTGTATCGGCATCGACAGGATGAGGTGGGGCTTCCATGCATGGAGCCATGGTAGGTGCCTATGGATGATGATGAGAAGTTGGAGGTCCCCAATGTAAATGATGTGGGGGTGAATCTGGAGTATGTGTCTTCTTTTGGTGCCTAATCAGTGTGGGTACCAAAGGTTGTGGATGATGATGTAGCAGTTACGGGGTTTGGTATGACTTTGAAGAGGATGAGGCCTCAACGGTCAGTGATTCAGAGACAGTCGAGGGGATCAGCCCAATAGGCTTCGGAGATGGGGTTGGAAGATGAGGAGAGGGAGGATGATGAGGAGATAGGTGAGATGTCAGAGATGGTGAGGTTGTGGGTGGAGCTAGAATAGCTTTGTGAGGAGTGCAAGACAATGCTTGAGACTCATAGGGAGTCTTTGGCTAATATAGCATGGTTGGAGGTGAAGCAGGCGATAGTTGTGGCTAGTGATTAGGATATGGTCATGAGGCTTCAGGCAAAGATGTTGGATTATGAGCATCGACATCAGATAGACTTGCATCATCTATGGGCTAGTGAGGCGTATGCACATTCCTTGGAGTATTTGTGTATGCGTCACCATATTACACTACATGATCCTCCTTATTCTTCCACAACCAAGTCATCTAGGCATACTAATTCGAAGTAGAGTATGAGGCCTAGGGTTCCTACTAGGTCTTAGGGGTCCTCTCATGGACATTATCTTAGTTCTTATATGCACTATTTTGCATATGAGCCTTGGTGCTCCTTTGTAGCCTTTTTGGCATTTATTGTATATGCGACATTTATACATACATATACATGGATTTTACTTTTGTGTTGTATTTGGTGTGAATGCTTTTGTGTTTTTATGTAATTTGTGTTTAATGTTTTATTGATGCTTAATGTAGGCTAATCATAATGTGTATGCATAATTATTATATGGATGATTAATGTAGGCGAAATGACATGTATATGAATGGTGTTTATATGGATGATTAACGCAAGTGAAATGACATGTGTTATGGATGATTAATGCAAGTAAAATGTATAATGACTCTAAAATATATGAGAGTAATGCACAGTGTTTGAATGATTATTTTATAGTTCAAAAATTTTATTGGCTATTTTTGTTGTCCATTTTTTTGCAATTGGGAGTACCGAATTTGTTGGTGCTCTTGCAACTTGTCTCTTAATGAAGACATGGATGTTAACATGGAAGCAGATATGGATGTTGATATGGAAGAATATATGGAAGAAGACATGGATGTTGATATGGAAGAAGATATGGATGTTGATATAGAAGACTAAAAGGTTTTCAAAGACTCAAAAATACTAATGTCATCAATCAAACTCACTAAGGTTGTCTAACTTTCTTTAGAACCAAATGTGTGTGCGAGTGAGGTTTAATTACCAAATCTTGAGTATAAAAATGACCCTATCTAATCAAGTACCAGTGTGTGCACATGTGAAGTTCATTAACCCATTATGAAAGGATCTAGGCATGACTTATTATGGATATGACCTGAAGCTAGCTTGTCCTTATGTGCGGTTAGAGGTCTCCCTTTTTGGAGGAGAGACATGTCGCCTCGCATGAGCTTACTCCACTACCGGTCAAGTTTCTATAGCCCCAGTGGATATTCACTCCATAGTCCAATGGGATTGATATTTTAGGCCTTGGGGATGACTACCCATTATTGTTAGGGGCATATAGTATGAATCCTTATGACTGTAGTGATCAAGGGTGTTTGGGATTTTATTTGTTAATTTTGTATAGAGCTTTGGGGAATCAAATTCTCAACCAAAGTGTGATGAGAATTTTACCCTATCCTTACTACTCTATGTTTTTATGTTTATATTTTTGGAGAGCAATTATGGTAGTGGTGAAAACCACTATTTTTGGACTATGTTGCATGATGGGACAAGCGAGGTATATCTCCTTTTCACCTCAAGGTACTACCCAAGTATGGTACTAGCCCCCCTATCTCATAATGTTTTGAAGGTGTGATGGAATGTGATTGGTTAATTATTATTTTGTGATCGATCGACAATGCTCAAGACTTTCTTAGTGTATAAATTGTGTTTTTGGTCCTAAAGAAAATCGAGCATCCGTTTGGAGGTTGCTTGCTACACTAGTAATGGCTGAGTGACTAAAAATCTAGGACACATGAATTTTGCGAGGGTTGCATGATTTCTTCAAACTAGGTATCCCCAATTTTGATAACTTGACTGTTTGTTTATGACCATATCATCATTACTATGTCAAATCATTGAATATGGGATGAGATGAATGCAAATTTATATGCCTAATGCAATGGAGTGTTGATATGAAAATGGAAATTATACAATGAAATAGAATATGTATGATTTAATGTATGCGAATGAAATAATGAATGAATGCAAAAATGAAAATGCATGTCAAATGCTTAAATGTAAATACAAATGGAATGTATGCAATGTGGGAATGCATATGTGAATGTTTTTTTTTTGGCCATGTATATATATAAATATTCATGCATATAATAGGACCCCTAGACAAGGAATATCTAAGACCGGTCTCGAAAATCAATGCAAATGTGTATTGCTCTATTAAGCTTGTAAATGGGTACTAGTACTGAGAGCCAGTCAGGATAGTCTAGGGTGTCATCTAATTCTTCCTGCTTATCATTGCCTAACTCTATCTGAAATACCTCAGGACCAATAATGGAAGTTGATGGAGGTGAAGGTGGCGGTGAAGGAGGAATGTAACTAGCCAAATCCTTTAACGATTCCTCGGATAGGATGAGCTCCAAAAAGGAGGGTGGGGAAGAAATCCGGCCCAAGTCAATAAGGCTAATGTCAATTGGAATTGGCCTAGCCAAATCATATGGATTGTGGAGCGGGGTGAATAAGTCAATAGGATTCATATTGACCTAGTGGATGGAAGGATGGCCTGGATGAATGGATAGATGGAACGATTGAATCTGAACCGATGTCGAGTTGTGTTATCCTATAATAATGGACATGAAATTAATATGAGAGAAACACATATTATTTATTTATTTATTATTATTATTTTTCAATTGTTTTAATGATTGTTTTTTTGAAATATGTACATATGTTACAGTTCTTGGCTGATGTGTGCGGCTCAAGGTGGATTACCGGGTGGGTCCACTTGTTATTATGGAAGAAATAAGTAGAATATGGGATGATGAAGGGAGAAAATTTGGAGGTAAAACTCTTCCTATTGGGTGATGGGGACAATGGGTTGTGACTTCTCTTCAGAATCGTCAGAAGCATTTGAAATGACTTTAAACTCTTCGTAACTTTCATCGTCAAAATCAAAGATAGGATAGGAGAATTTGATGGGGTCATCCTCTTCTACTTCGTCAATGCAAAGTTCTTGAAGGGCTTGTTCAAGCAAGGATGTTGAGGGTAATGTATGGATGGGGTGGTCTTCATCATTGAGGCTAAGCTTTTTAAATGCTTTCTCAAGAGAAGCAGTGGAAGACAATGGGGTATAGCCTAAATCGAAACAATCATGGGCATCTATATATGGGACCTCTAAGATATCATGTATCCCTTGCTCATGGGAACTTAGACCTTGACCCTGCCAATTGAACATGTTAAAGTAGCAAGCTGTAAACTCCTCCATATTAGGTATGATGGCATGTCTAGGCTCTTTTGGTTCTTCGGGTGGGTTTTCTCTAGTTGAGCAATCCAACCCTCCATAAACAAAGTTAATGCTATTTGGAGTTTCGCTCATGTCATAAACAACACCTATGGATAAATAACAGTCTCGAGGACATCCAAAATATTTGGTTGTGGGAATGGCTAGGGGTGTGATGGTGATGTCTTGGACCACGTACTCACCTATACCAGGTTTGGTTATGTGGACTTTGACTTGGGCTGATGTGGTTGATGATGCGCACTCAGAGGGTTCTGGGTTGGTTGTGGATGGTGGTGAATTAAATATTTCACAATAAAAAAGTTTGACTTGTGAAACATCAGTTGATGGATTGGGATTGGATGACGATGTGGAATTGGATGATGACAGATGGGGTAATTATGAAATAGAAGAAGTGGTGTTATAAGAAGGGGTATATGTGATGTACAATGTGCTAATAGTAGACTGACTGTGACCACATGTACAAGAAGAAGTGGATGTTTGAATAGGTGATGTGATTGGTAGCTCCTCTAGGATGGGAGCCTTAGAAGAGGATGTATATAGATTAGAAGAAGGTGGACTAAGAGATGATGTAGACGAATTTTATTATGGTGCCAAGAATAAATGGGTGGAAGGTAACATGGATTCATAAGGATTTGAAATGAAATTACAATACTTAAAAGGTTCGACATCCACATGGATGCAATGGACTTGTCCATCATGAACATATTTCAAGCATTGGTGGAGAATTGAAGGAACACATTGCATTTCCCTCATCCAAGGTCTACCAAGGAGTGTATTATATGCCATGGCTCCTTCTAATATGTGAAACATTGTGTGCAACCTTTTGGCCCCTACTTCTATGGGTAAAACAATAGTGCCAACTGTGGTACACAAAGCATTGTTAAATGCTTTGAGGGTGAATGATGATTTGGAAATGTGGGATGGAGGTAATTTGAGGTGACTAAGGGCAGGAGTAATGATATTTATGGAGGAGCCGGATCAAAGACTCTGTGGCCGGGGTATGGAGGTTTGATGAGCATCAGAAATGCTCATATTTTGTATACATTTTCTTGATTATTATGCGGTTGTATAATAAGGATTGCATATGTTTATGAATGATTATATAATTATTTGATGAAATTATGCGTGTTATCTAATTCATGTGTTTTCAGTGTGTTTTTGTGGAATTGTAGTTGATTTAGTCATATTTGGATCAGTCGAGGTCTTTTCATGGACCTGGCACTTTGTTTCTTTTAGAATCAATGCAGAGAAGGTAGGCGCCTTCCTCTTCCAGAAGGCGCCAAGGAATAAGTGCCTTCCTCTTCCTAGAAGGCCATAGAAGGCCCCTTCCTCTTCCAGGAAGACACCAAAGGAAAATAAGCGCCTTCCTCTCAGGAAGGCATCCAGGAAGGCACCACTAGAAGGCAAGCACCTTCCTCTCATAAGGAAGGCATCAATAGAAGGGCACCACTAGAAGGCAAGCGCCTTCCTCTCACAGGAAGGCGCCAATAGAAGATAAGCGCCTTCCTCTTCCAGGAAGGCACCAATGGCAGTAAGGCACCTTCCGCATAGAGAAGGCACCCGACATACTTAGGCACCTTCCTCATAGGGAAGGCGCCCCTATTCTTCGCCCGTTGACCAGACAAGCATGACGTGGACAACAGAGACTGGTGCAGTTCCAACTCTACGTCATGTAGAGTTAAATTGGGGATCACACCGACGTATGAGAATGTCCTACCAATGCCAGGTGAAGCACAAACCAATCAATGAACATGCCACCATTAGAAATGAATGCCAATTTTAGCAGACGTCGATCACATTTACCAGACTATCTTAGTTTAGTCTGGAATGAATCGACTATTATAACTTCTTTGTAATAGAAGATCTATGGGTGTGCTATATAAACACACGCAGACCTCTCTGAGGATATATAGAATATTTTGATAGTAAATGTAGAGAGATATACAGAAGAAGCATTGTAATACTTTGATAATTATAATACAGTTCTAAGAGTTTCTAAGTGCGTGTTCAGCTAGGAGGAAGCTGCTGGAGCCTGGGCCCACTCCAAGCCAGTATTTCTTCCCCTATTTTTCCTATGTTTTCTAGATTAGTTTACCGCTTTTATAAGATTGTTTATCGCATTGTTATTTCTAGTATTGCAATAGGTTTATTTCTAAGAATGCGTGAATATTTCCTTTCTATAGATTTAATTATTTTTACGTAAATTATTGAGGAGTGTATGAATGATTGATGACCATTGAAACACCCCCCAATAGTAGAACTAGCGGACTCATCTCAAGTGGTATTGTAAGCAATCTTGTTCAAGACCCTTCGCAAGTTTACGAAGCTCCCTGGGTTGATAAATTAAATGCATGGGCATGTGACAAAAGTAGGAAAGAAGTTAACCTTGTTTGGCCCACAACATTTTGGCACCATTTCTAGGGAAGCGTCTCAACTAGATTATTTACAATACCTAGAAACCTTCCATCTGACCTTGTATGAGTTCTTCGAGAAGAAGAGGACCTGACGGTCGATTTATAAAAACCAATCCACTAGAACCTGAGTCAGCCGAACATTCTAAATTTGAATTAGACTCACCCGACCCACCACCAACAATCCATTGGAGTGAGGATCCACACTTTGTGCAAAGTGCCTCCTCATCCCATCAACTTGGGGAAGAACGAATCATCATAAATCCCCTATTTAATAGGACACCCTTAGAGGAAGCCCTATTGTGGAAAGTTATAGAATATCGAACAATAACACCAGACAACCTTAGAGCCTTGACTCAGAAAGTCTTAAATGATCGTAAGGCCATAAATACTACATTAGAGACCGCATTTCCTAAAAAAATGGTTGACAATGAAGAAGTCTCATCTAGATTTAGTTTCTCGATTGATGAAGGAGTAGGAGATACCAAAATGAAAAACATATCCCCTGCTCACCTTTCGACCTTCAGAGGATACCCAACTGAGGACCCTGACCTATTTTTATTTAAGTTTGATGTCTTATGTAGGTCTATGGACTACAAATATGATACATAGAAGCTGAAACTCTTTCCTTCCACATTGGATGATGCAACTCTGTGGTGGTTCATCGGTCTGGGAGACAAACACATTGCCACTTGGGATCAAATGAAGAAGCTCTTTTTAGAGCAATACCAAGATTTTGGGAGAGCAAGAGACTCCAGAGAAGAGGTCCTGAGCATGACGTAGAAAGAAGATGAGTCTCTCAAGGAATACTGGGAGAGATTCAACTTCAATCTTCAATGATCTCCTCACACGAAACTATCCGATAAGTCCCTCAAAAGCATATTTTTGAGAGGACTTACCAATGAATCACTGGAGGCTCTTAACATGATTTCTGGAGGTGATGTCTACCAGCACGCTATGGAAGACATCCGAAAACTATGTCGAAACTACTCAAGAAGGAGAGGCAAGACCACTTCTAGAACCATGAAAGTGACTGCTTCAGTCATGAAGACAGAAATAGGTAACATGCTAGAAGATTTAAAGAGTGAAATGCTCTCATCTCTAGCATTGCAGATGGATACACTATTGTTAGAGAAAAAGAAGCAAGAAAATGAAGCAGCATTGGCTTATTTCTATCCAAAATGTAGAGGGAAGCATGCAAAGAATGCATGCCCAGAGAACAAAGTTAGAGTATGCATAGTTTGTAGGCTGAACCATAAAACTCGATTGTGCCCACAACTGCCCAGTAATCAGGAGGATGTTGAAAGCATGGATGCCTATTTCATAGGCAATCGAAAGAGTTGGCCACAACCCCTTGCAGGGAATATGCCAACCGAAATGTCATCATATGGGGGAGGACCATACATGTCCCAAGGCCCACCTCAACCACCTAACATGGGGTGGTGGGGGCCATCACCCTGGTCCAACGCACCCCCAATAGCATTCCCAAACCAGCAGCCATGGATGCCATATCCATATCCTGGGCAGTAGTGGAGAGGCCACACTGCATGGAATCAGGCTCCATAGAATGTAGCACCAGCTCACCCCCAACAGAATTTATCGATGTTGCCAGTAGTGAGACCTGCGTAGCTACCCGCACAACCGATGACAAATCCTAATAATAGGGTGAACCAGCCAACATACAACATGGAGGGTGAGATGTATCCGATGTACCATATTCAGCTTAGGTCTGGTAGACAACTAGGAGTAGGAATGCCTCCACTGGTAGAAGAGGAGGAAGAGGTAGGAGAAACACCTCTTGTAGAAGAGGTGATAGAAGAAATGCCTGAGAGAGCAAAGGCTCCATTTCCCAACCGGTTGCAAGAACAGAGGAAAGTAACGCAGTCAGAGTTTGATATCTTGTCTAGCTTGAAGAACCTCACCATGACAATTCCATTATTTCAAGCCATCCGAGATGTTTCGATATATACCAAGGTGATAAGAGAGATGTGTCTAAGGAAGCCAGGATGAAGAGCAACCCAGACTATCAATGTCATGGGTAAACTAGTAGATTTGATGATGGGCAAAATGTGCCATCCTAAGTATGCAGACCTAGGCAGCCCGATGCTGACTATAAAAATTGAGGGACATTCCCTATCCAATACGTTGGTCGATCTCGGAGCAGCCATCAATGTAATGCCTCAGGAGACCATGTAGAGGCTACAACTCATGAACCTGAAACCCACTATGATAGTGCTACAGCTAGCCGATCGATCGATCATGGCACCGAAAGGAATGTTGGAAGACGTAATAGTGATAGTCAATGCATGGGAATACCCAACCAACTTTTTAGTCTTGCAATCTAAAACTAGGCTAGGTGGTTACCCGCTCATCTTGGGAAGGCCATGGCTGGCAATAGCTGATGCTTACATCAGCTATCGAGATGGGCTGATGACCATATTCGATGGACGAAACATTAAAAGGTTGACTATTTCACCCCCAACATAGTCCATCGACTCATTAGGAGAACCCATGTTGATCGAGCATGAAAATCTTGAGCTATCCATGATCCAACCGGTGATGACATTGGATGAGTTGGCAGAAGAAGATGAAGATGGTGCTATTATGGAGTTCCTCCATGGGGAGTCCTCCATATCCACACCTAGATCACCATTGGTTGGTGCCCAAGATCACCACATTCAGCAGATACACGTCGGGCCAGGAAGAACATTGAATGTCAGTAGTGGGTTGACTCCCACACAATTGATGAAAGTAGAAGAGCTCCTGGTTAGACACCAATAGGCATTTGCATGGGATTACTTAGATATGAAGGGTATCAGCCCAGAGATCTGTACCCATCGTATATACCTCGATGATCAAGCAACTCCAAGTAGGCAACCATAGAGAAGAATGAATCCGGAAATGAAAGACATTGTCAAGGAAGAACTGCAAAAACTCTTGACTACTGGATTCATCTATCCAATTTCTGATAGTGAGTGGGTATCACCATTAGTGGTAGTCCCTAAAAAGAATGGGAAGTGGTGAATCTATGTGGACTACAGAGCGTTAAACAAAGTGACCAAGAAGGACCACTTCTCGCTCCCGTTCATTGATCAAGTCTTGGATACACTCTCCGGGAGGAAGTATTTCTCCTTCCTAGATGGATTCAATGGATACAACTAGATCCAGATAGGAGAAGAGGATCAAGATAAGACAACGTTCACCTACCCATGGGGAACGTTTGCCTATCGGGTATTACCTTTCGGATTATGCAACGCACCTGCCACCTTTCAAAGGGCGGTGCTTAGCATATTTTTAGACATGATGGGAGACGCGGTCGAAGTATACATGGATGACTTCACCGTCTATGGAGAAACCTTTGATGAAGCAATGACGAACTTGGAAAGAGTGCTCGAAAGAAGCAAGGAAAACAATTTGTCCCTGAGCAACGAGAAATGCTTTATGATGATGCAAGAAGGCATCGTACTGGGACACCACCTCTCCGTAGAAGGAATAAAGGTTGATAAAAGAAAAATTGAGGTCATCAGAGACCTACCCAGCCCTAGAATGCAGAGAGGTGAGGAGTTTTCTTGGATCAGCCGGGTACTACCGATGATTTATCGTCGAATTCAGCAAAATTGCAAAACCACTGCACACTCTATTATCTAAAGATGTGGAGTTCAATTGGATGGAAGACTACGAAGAAGCATTTTAGTTGCTTAAAGAGAAACTGATATCCACACCAATTTTAAGAGGACCAAATTGGGCCATACCATTCCATATCTACTGTGATGCATCCAACAATGCGATTGGAGCAGTCCTCGGATAGAAGGATGGCGAAGAATTTTATGCCATCTACTATGTCAACAAAAACTTGGTAGGAGCCGAGCTCAACTACACGGTGACGGAGAAGGAGTTCCTTGTAGTTGTGCATGCCATAAACAAATTCTACCATTATATCACTAGGTATAAGGTATTTGTCCACATGGACCATGCGGCCATCAGATACTTGATGAGCAAGCCGGCCATTGGTGGAAGAATTATCAGGTGGCTCTTGTTACTATAGGAATTTGACATCACAATAGTCGACAAACCAAGCAAAGACAATGTCGTAGCAGATTTTCTATCCAGATTGATACCGATAGACCATACAATAGTGGAAGACCAATTTTTGGATGAACATTTGTTCACCATTAGTGAGAAAATCCCATGGTACGTAGATATAGCCAATTACTTGGCCACCGGAAGAACCTCACCTGCTCTCTCTTTTCGAGAAAAGTAGGTGGTCATAGAGAAAAGTGCATCATTCCTATGGATTGATGGCCTCCTATTCAAAATAGGATGTGACCAGATTATAAGGAGATGCATAGCAGAACAAGAGTTCTCAGAAGTACTCAAAGCGTGTCATGATGAACCATGCAGAGGACACTTTGCAGGGAAATGAACTACCTACAAAATCCTACAGGCTAGGTACTTTTGGCCCACTCTATTCAAGGATGTGGCTGCGTACGCCAGCAAGTGCGATGAATGCCAAAGAATGGGTAGACCAACCCATCGAGATGAAATGCCCCTCCAGCCTCAGGTACACCTAGAACCCTTCGATAAGTGGGGCATGGACTTCGTGGGACCAATTAATCCACCTTCAATAGGGAGGAGGTTTATTTTGGTCTATACAGATTACGTCACCAAATGGGTTGAAGTTCAAGCGTTGAGAGATTCAAAAGAAAGAACAGTCATCGATTTCTTATTTGCCCATATTTTTACATGATTTGGGGTCCCTAGAGAGATAACAATAGACCAAGGGCCTCAATTTACCTCCAAGTTGATCAAGGAGCTGATGGAGCAATACAGAGTTTGGCACAATAAAACTACACCCTACCATCCACAGGAAAATGGGCAAGTGGAAGTGACGAACAGAGAAATAGAGAACATCCTGACGAAGACCGTGCAACAACACAAAAAATATTGGGCTACATGGTTGTCGGAGGTAGTCTGGGCGTATAATACCACGTGGAAATCCACCACAGGCTTCACACCCTTCCAACTGGTCTATGGGAAGAGTGCGATGATGCCCATTGAATTTGAAATCAAGACATTGAGGATGGCTTCAGAATTGAACTTGAGCTTGGATGACGCTCAAAAAGAAAGGATTCGATAGCTAGATCAGCTGGACGAAATCTGAATGGATGCTTTGTAGAGAACGGAAATCATACAAAAGCAAAGAAAGTGGTGGCATGATCGCCACATTAAACTGAAGCAGTTCCAAGAAGGAGAATGGGTGTTGTTGTATGATTCTCGATTCCAAGAAAGAAAAGGTAAATTAATGCAAATATGGATGGGACCGTATGAGGTGGTAGAGCTCATCAAGAATGGGGCAGTGCGTGTTAGAACAATTGATGATAGCAACACCATGTTAACGGTCAATGGCCACCGATTGCGCCCCTATAACACATCCAAAACCTTATAGGTGGAATCCAGAATAGACATGGGGGAGACCCCATCTTGTTAGATCCAGACCAAACTCTTAACAGGCAAAACGGTGGGCATGGAGGTGCTCACCAAAATTAGTTAATTTAGTTTTTTTCTTACGATGTGTTTTGTAGGGATGACGCCCGCATGCAAGCTATAGGCATCCTAATCCAGGGCCTAACAGGCATGGAATGCATCTAACTACCTTTATTTTTCTTTCTTTTCATTTGCTTTTTGTAGGTGGAGGACCTGACAACACGAGGAATAGGTATCTAGGAAACCAGGCCTGATTCGGCTCAGCATTCCGACACCGACACTCGTAGGTAGAAGCTGAGGCAGCGTGAAGCGAGACTGAGAAGGCTTGATCACCCTTTCCCAATCAATCACAACATGATTGCCAAGAATAAAGTGCCTTCCACATCGAGAAGGCACAGAAGAAGGTACCTTCCTTATAAAGAAGGCACCCAGCTAGAATAAGGCACCTTCCATATGAAGAAGGTGCCCCACCAGAATAAGGTGCCTTCCTTATGAAGAAGGCACCCCACTAGAATAAGGCGCCTTCCTTATGAAGAAGGCCCGCCATAAGAAGGCACCTTCCTTATAAAGAAGGCACACAAAAAAAAATAGGCGCCTTCCACATCGAAGGTGCCACAAAAAAAAATCAGGCGCCTTCCACATCGGAAGGTGCAACAAAAAAACCCAAGGTGCCTTCCACCATAGAAGGCACATACAATCCGAGGTGCCTTCCACCCTAGGAAGGCATAGGTATTCAGCAGTGCCTTCCACATCAGGAAGGCGCACCCATTCAGAAGCACCTTCCATAGCAGGAAGGCGCCATCATCAAAAGGGTGCCTTCCACCATCGAAAGGCACATCCATTCAAAGAGCACCGACAACATCGAGAAGGCACCATATAAGCGCCTTCCACATCAGAAGGCACCACATAAGCGCCTTCCACATTGGGAAGGTACCAAAGAGTGCCTTCCACATACATCCAACACTTAAGTCTCACGGATGCCTCGATCGAAATGAAATCACCACACGAACGAGTGGCATCAGATTACCACCATCGCCCATGTGATGGAAATCCACCCCAATCAAAAAAATCTCAGAGAATTATGGGAGAATAGATCACACTTCCAAAGATGATGGACAGATGGTTTTTTGAGCAAATTGGGAGAGTCTCTTCACACCAACCCAACCATCAAACAACTCAACACCAAAGTCCAGCATAATCCGCACAAATGAAATACCCCTCCCCCATGTCACAAATCAATGAATCAACGCTCTTCATGATGCATGAAACACCAAATAAGGTACATGCATACTAACTCAAATATTTATATAATTATTCATAAATTATGCAGTACCAAAAAAATATTATCATCATAAAAATCATATACCCCCATGGCCAAAACCACGTGCCAATGATATGGCTCGAAAGGCGTACCCTAGAATTAAATGCTAAGGTTAGGTACCTTCCCTATAAGAAGGTGCCTTCCTAAAGAAGTAAGGACAAAAAAAAAGCATAGTAGTAAGGGAAGGCGCCATGGGAGGAAGGTCGAAGAATCATGCGGTGAAAAAGAATGAGCCGAGTGATACGGAAGGAATCAGGGGGACGGTAAAAACATAGTTCGAGGCCGAGGGATGGTTCGAATACTGTACCCTAGTTAGTCAGGGCCAGGATATGGAGGCAGCCAAGGAATTCGCTACCTCCTTGAGGGGTGACGTAGCTCAGGTGCGAGGGGTAGAAATTCTGGTCACCCCCGAATACATCTCGTAGGCGACTGGATTGCCCCTCACAGGTGAATGCATATACAAAGGTGGACTACTGAAGTCGTATGCCGAAGTGCTACTGCCAAGAGAAAATGTGTAGATAGATAAGGAAGGGCTACCCAAAAGTAGCCTTCCCATGAATCTATGGAAGATATTCGAGCAGGTTGCTCGATTATTTACATGCACCAGGAAGTATACCCATTTGCACACTAACCATGTGTAGTTTCTGAATCACCTGGTGCATGGAAGGAAGTTGAACGTGCCCTTCTACCTAGAAAATGCCCTGAAGGAAGAAGTGGCTAGGTACCAGAAGGGAGCACCATCCACCTTGGCCCACCATGGGCTGATATCAGCACTGGTCCGCCATGCAAAGCGAGAGCAGAACCCCGACGTAGAGGGAGATGGCGGCCAAGAAAGGCAACAGGATGTTATTGCCAAAATAGGGCAAGAAGAGGGAAGCCCTACAGAGGAGATGGCAAGTATCGAGAAATTGGCATTGCCTAATTTCATAAAAGAAAGAGGGCATTCACCAGTGCCCGAATGCATAGAGGAAAGAGGGCATTCCCTAGTGCCCGAGTATGAAGAGGAAGGAGCACCGCTTATTAGCAATGAGGCCGAGTTCCGACTGCCAGAACTAGTCCCTAGGAGGAAACGCCTATGGTGACTCCTCCTCTCGATAGAAGAAGAAGAGAATGACCCGAAAGTCGACATTGCAGCCCAAACCCTCTGAGAATTGACAAACCAGAGCCCACAAGATGTAAGGACTTTCAAGAGCAATGATCAGGTCGACGCAGCCTTGGAGGAAGTGCTGGAGTGGTAGACCAATTGCTGGATGGCCCAAAAAATTTTGGAGGACTACCAGAATGAGCATAGAGGGGAATTGGAAGAATGAGAAAGATGAATCACCCAGCTCGAGTAGCTGGTCCAATAGTTGTGGGAGGAGAACCAACAACTCCAGGATAGGGGAACAGAAAGAAGGGATGCATCGACCCAAACTGACTAGGCAATAGAGGTCCCAATGAATTCTCCCACATCTATAGAATGAGTATTCTCTTTGAGAGAATTTTGATCGGACGCCCGATAGAGCAGCCCGAAGGTAGGGGAGAATTCCTCTATTTTTGGGAGTGAAGGGGAAAGAAGTCCCACAACACCCCCTATCATCGACCTGAGTGATACAGAGCAGGACGAGGGCCACAATAGTAGACAGACCAGGGGATAAGGAAGAACTCCCTAGACCTAAGGAAGAAAGAGAAGAACCTGAGGGGTCGACACAGGACAGACAGGGGGGTGAAGAAGCACCCCCAGGGATGGTAGCACAGGTCCCCCAGAGTGAAGAGAATGCTCCAGGGACCATAGAGTAGGCCCCTCAGAGCGAGAAGACGTCCACCAGGGAGAAAGGGAAAACCCCTATTCGAGCCACCACATTTTCTATAGAGGCCAAAGGAAAAGGGCCCAGGATGGCTCGAAAGAAGGTGAAGGTGACCTTCATCGAGCCAGAAGAAGATGAGTGGGATATGCAACCATTCGTAGAGAGGCAAAAATAGTTTGAACGACTACTCAAAGAGATGACAGCAGCTAAGGAGACCAAGAAGGCAACCTCGAGGATGTAGGGGGACTCTAGTATCTACGTCAATCCGATAGAGGACAGCCAGTTCTGGGAGATTTACGGGTCATCCCGGGGATGGCCCTCCAAGATAAGAAGGTATTTTGAATGATGGGGGGTATATGGCCCCGAATTGGAAGTCACTGCCATTGCAAAGGAGAACATAGGGCTTACTCCTAAAGTAGCTCGATTGTACAAAGCCCAAGTAGTTCATCTCAAGAGGGATAATTTAGATATCCCTCTTGTAGTGGTCAGACCTCCGGACGCTGACCTATGGCAAGCTATAGAAGCTGCATTTTAGGTAGCAGAGATGACGCTGGCTAGATCACCTCCGATAGCGGCCAAGATGAGGAAAGCAAAGCCGACAGTAGCACCCATAGCCCCACATAGAAAAAGAGGAGCCACACCTCTAGATGCTAGTGCATAGAAGAGGCAGACACGGGCCGTAGGTACAGCCGGATCCACCAAGAAATGGCAATGATGAGGGGTCAATAGGGCTACCTATAGTTTTGATGCCATGAGGGCGTGGCATATGTTAGGTGTGGGGGATGATGAGCATCAAAAATGCTCATATTTTGTATACATTTTCTTGATTATTATGCGGCTGTATAATAAGGATTGCATATGTTTATGAATGATTATATAATTATTTGATGAAATTATGCATGTTATCTAATTCATGTGTTTTCAATGTGTTTTTATGGAATTGTAGTTGATTTAGTCATATTTGGATCAGTCGAGGTCTTTTCATGGACCTGGCACTTTGTTTCTTTTAGAATCAATGTAGAGAAGGTAGGCGCCTTCCTCTTCCAGGAAGGCGCCAAGCGTAAGTAGGTGCCTTCCTCTTCCAGGAAGGCGCCAAGGAAAGACAAGCGCCTTCCTCTCCCAGGAAGGCGCCAATAGAAGGCCAACGCCTTCCTCTTCTAGGAAGGCACCAAAGGAAAATAAGCACCTTCCTCTCACAAGAAGGCACCACTAGAAGGCAAGCGCCTTCCTCTCATAAGGAAGGCACCGACAAGAAGGCGCCACTAGAAGGCAAGCGCCTTCCTCTCACAGGAAGGCGCCAACAGAAGATAAGTGCCTTCCTCTTCCAGGAAGGCGCCAATGGTAGTAAGGCACCTTCCGCATAGAGAAGGCACCCGACATACTTAGGCACCTTCCTCATAGGGAAGGCGCCCCTGTTCTTCGCCCGTTGACCAGACAAGCACGACGTGGACAATAGAGACTGGTGCAGTTCCAACTCTACGTCATGTAGAGTTAAATTGGGGATCGCACCGATGTATGAGAACGTCCTACCAATGCCAGGCGAAGCACAAACCAATCAGTGAGCACGCCACCATTAGAAATGAATGCCAATTTTAGCAGACGTCGATCACATTTACCAGACTGTCTTAGTTTAGTCTGGAATGAATCGACTGTTATAACTTCTTTGTAACAGAAGATCTATGGGTGTGCTATATAAACACACGCAGACCTCTCTGAGGATATATAGAATATTTTGATAGTAAATGTAGAGAGATATACAGAAGAAGCATTGTAATACTTTGATAATTATAATACAGTTCTAAGAGTTTCTAAGTGCGTGTTCAGCTGGGAGGAAGTTGCTGGAGCCTGGGCCCACTCCAAGCCAGTATTTCTTCCCCTATTTTTCCTGTGTTTTCTAGATTAGTTTACCACTTTTATAAGATTGTTTATCGCATTGTTATTTCTAGTATTGCAATAGGTTTATTTCTAGGAATGCGTGAATATTTCCTTTCTATAGATTTAATTGTTTTTACGTAAATTATTGAGGAGTGTATGAATGATTGACGACCGTTGAAACACCCCCCAATAGTAGAACTAGCGGACTCATCTCAAGTGGTATTGTAAGCAATCTTGTTCAAGACCCTTCGCAAGTTTACGAAGCTCCCTGGGTTGATAAATTAAATGCACGGGCATGTGACAAAAGTAGGAAAGAAGTTAACCTTGTTTGGCCCACAACAAGGGTCTACTGATTCAGAATTCATTGACTTTATCTCAAAGTCATAGAAGGTGATTGATGGCTCCATGTACATCCTAACACTCCCTACAAATTTGTTGAAGGCATTAGAGTCTTGGGATTCTAACTCAATTGACTTGAGTATTTCCATTAAAGCTTCTATATGCCTAGGGGATTGTTGGATAAGCTCATACACAGAAAGTTTGGTTGATGCCATTTTCAATCTAGTGGTTAACCGACTAGTTAAGGTTACCGTTGGCCTTATTGGATAAAGGATGGGATGATTGGATGGATTGGATAGATTGATTGGTGGAGATGGATTTGGAGATGTTTGAATGGGGGGTGGATTTGAAGCTTGTTGAGTACTTTGTTGATTTTGTCATTGCCCTCTAGTGATCACATGGACTGCTACTACAAAGTTTTGATACTGTTGGACATGATTTACTTGGTTAGGAGGTGCATGTTGATTGTTACCTCCTACATTATGTTGGACCTCCCCATGGTTAGGTAGAGGTGTCTGATATATGCCCAAATTTTGATTTTGTGGAGCTAAGGGGTTATCCATGTTAATGGCCCCTAGTTCTATGAGGTCTTGCACTATGTTCTTAAAAACATGGCAAGAGTTAATATCATGCCCATTTTGCCGATGGTATGGGAAAAATAAGTGCTCTCTATAACTTTTAGACCTTTTAGTGGGGTCATCGGGCCTAATTTCTGATAGGGCTAATTTATTAGTCTCATAAAACCTTCAAAATATGGATTAATACGACTCTGCTAAGGGAGTGTATTAACGTTGGGATCGATTGAATTGGTGGCGGGTAGGTTGTTCCAAAGTTGGCACTGTGTTTTGTACAGTTGGTGCTTGGGTTACTAATGGGACCACATGATAAGTAATTTGTTGTTGCACTAGTTTTTGATCCATTATGAGCTGGATCATGACCACTTGATTGACTTGATTAGCTATGTTAGCTATTGAGGCTTGTGTTCATTTAGTTTGGCCGGATTGATTATTTCAGTATTGGCCTTTATTTTGCCATTCCTTTTTCTTAGGCTTAATGATACCTTATTGGATTTTTATCTCCTCAATGACACTAGCCTATGCTAAAGCTTCTTCAAATGTTCTATAGGTATTTTTTTGTAGCATCCAAGAGATGGGTTTTAAGCAACTCTTGGTGAAAAGTTTTATAATTTCTTCCATTGGTAGGGAGAATGGCAACTTTGTTATGACTGCCCTCCAATGGTTTCCAAAATCATAGATAGATTCATCATCCCTTTATTTCACATAATATATGTCCAATAATGATACCTTCTTTCTAATATTAAGGGTGAAACACTCAAAGAATAAGTCCATAAATTGGTCAAAAGTATAAATACTATGTGTAGAAAATTGATTGTACCATTTAATGACATCTCCCCCTAATGTTTGAGGAAATGTACATAGTATAAGAGCATTATCATTGCTAATCCAAAAATATGCATGAACAAATGAACTCACATGCTCCTTGGGATCCTCAGTTCCCCTGAACTTGTCAAATTTTGGTATCGTGAAATATTCTGGATATGGCAGTGATGGTATCGAAGGGTGGATTGGTTGATGGATTAGTTGGCGTAAGGTTATATTTTGGCTCGTTATTCATGGTGAGTTTTACATCAACTGATCAATTTGCTTTTGTATTTCTTGGAATCGAAGATCTTCTGTTGGAATGTGAGGACCTTGGATTATGTGGTGGTTGGTTGATGGGCTAGATGGGAGATGTTTGGATGTGACCAACATGGTATTGTGAAATGATTTGGGTTGGGTATGTGGTGAATATTGATGGTTAAAATATGGGGATGATTGGTGAGGGGAACCCATGCTGGATTGTTATTGGTGGGTAGAGGTTGATTTGGAACTTCTTGTATCATAGGGTCTGTGTGGACCAATTTTTTTCCTCTTGTTCATTGCGATAGCAACCTATTTATGAGCTGTGATGTATCTGTGAGTTCCTGATTTGACCATGTGTCAAAGGATGTGGTTGTGGCTAGATGAGATAATAGAAGGGTGGATGATGATGGATGAGAGGGCATGGGAATTGTGGCTAGGTGAGATGATGGATGGGGGTGCACAACAACCTCATAACTATCAAGCACATCCCCTGCCAGCCAATTACGACCAAAAGAACAATCAGAGAAGAAATTGAGAACACAAGCTGCCTCGTTATTTCATGCCCTTGACAGAATCCATGTAATCAATCTTTAATAAATTTAGTGAGACCAGGAGAATCATATATCCTGATATACCTCTTATAGATCCCAACCATCATAAGCCAAAAGGATATAGGGAAGATCAATTTTACCCTTATCACAGGATACCGGGCATGACATTGAGGTTTGCATTGGGTAAGCATCAAGTGCAAAACATGATTGAGGTAGGAGAACTCAAAGTTGACAACCCATTGGCTCCCAATAATAGATACATGGGCATATATAGAAACCCATTATCCAATCATGAGGTCCCTTGAGAGCAAGGGGCCCAAGTCAATCAAGTTCGAGCTGACATACCTAGCCACGGATACATTGGGATGGTTGATATTGTCAACATAGCAACAAGGACTAGGCGGTATGGTCAACCACAACCACTTGTAGCTCCCATGAACATCCTAGCCACTCCTAGGTAAAGGTAAGACAACCGTCCAAGTACACCAACGTGACCTATGTTGACTATTCAGAGTAGATTGGAGCAAAACCTATAGATGACTCCAACTAAGTTATCCATCTATGAGCTCATACAATAGTCCCCAAAGCATAGGGAGAATCTAATGGAGATCTTAAGGACAATTGAGCTCCAACCACAATATGTGAATGCATTCACTCACTTTGTGGGACAAGTACAATAATTCCAAGAAGATGTAATCCTATTCTATGACCATGAGATTATGACAATTCCTACTGCCTTACCAGACCCTCCGCTAAACATTGTAGCAACAATCAACAACTTACCTTTCAAGAGATTTTTTGTTGATATAGGTTCATCGATAAAAATTATCGCAACAACTACAATAGAGCACCTCAAGATCCCAAAGTCCAATATCGTTATAAAAGCTTACACATTGAGAGCTTTTAATGATGCTTTATGCAATACTATGGGAATGATAGTCCTACCCATAAATGTGGGGCACAAGACCATCCCTGTGATGTGTCATGTCTTGGAAGGAGCTATGTAGTACAACATCCTCTTAGGGCATCCTTGGATAAGGGCCATGAAGTGTGTGCCTTCAATCTTGCACTAGTGTGTCAAGTATGTGCACGAGAACAAAGTCTATGTGGTTCTGGCCGATGAAGAGCCTTTTAAATACATCAAACAGGTGGAAATTATGGGATAATTTGTAATCCCTTCTACCCACCTGTATGTAGTAACTTCATACCCAACCACACAAGTGGATAACAAAGACAAATGGGTAATAAAAGACACATGCACTTCAACACCTCCTGATGCACTCAAAGTAGTCAATGCTTCTAAAGTACCATAAACGTCAAAACCAAAAGATAATCAGAAGCTAAATGCACCCTTAGTTAAGAAAGAAAGTCCTAAGGAAGTGCCAACTATAGCCATTTCTGAAATGCCAAGTCCTATGGAAGAAGAAGATCTTCAGGATCAAGATGAAGATAGTGATTATCACCCTGCTTTACCAGTGTCATCCGTGGGGTCATCCACATTGCATGCATCAATACACTTGGCAAGCACAGGAATATGGGAGTAACTTGTGTAGAACATTACCTTTATGCCTACCATCGAGTCTATGAAAGAAATGGTAAGGCCTAAGGACTTGATACTGCCAGTAGGAACAGTGGTTCCACTTGGAATCCCTCCCAACCAAACCAATTTTTTCTATGCCGACCTAGACTGTACCCATAAGTCTTCAGATATAGAAGAGGATAGTGATGAATTATTCACAGTCAATGTTCATTAGCTCTCTAACCTTGAGTTTTATCTAAGCTACTTTAAGCATTGCCATTGGCATGGCTATAGCCTTGGCATATATGAGCAAGGGTGCAGACGACCATACAAGCCACAATATCATCTTCCCTCTGACAAATTTGGCTTAGGCTACTATATCAAATTTTGAGATGACTCTCTTGTAGTGGCATTGGAAATATTAAGCTTAGGGTTAGGAGAAGACATTGATTTCATTCCTTATCATCCCCTAAGAATAGGAAATTTGAGCAACAGACAAGTAGCTACGGTAAACATACCACCACCAAAAATTTATCATCCAAACATCTCAATTGATTCCACCCCAATAGGGTACAACTCATGGGATGAGGAGAATGGATATGAAGCAAGTTATGATGAGGTGCAACTTGGTTTAGCCTATCAGGGGCCTTGCTATTTACAAAGATTCACATGGTCCATCCATGATGAGAGTGGGTATACATAAGATGAAAGTGACTATGAATCAAAAGACTCAACAGAAAGAGTCTACTTAGGCCTAAGTTATCAACCCCTAAATTTGGGGCAAGAGACAAATGCAAATGGATTCTTCATAAGTGACAAAGAATATGAAGATGAAACAAAGATGGCCTACTTAGGGCCAAGACATGAGCCCCTTGTCTTAGGGACGCATACCAATGCTAATGGTTTTTGGATAAGTGATGATGAATTTGAGGATGAGACTAATATGGCTTATCTTAGACCTCACCACTTATGGCAAGTCAATGAGATAGTAGAGAGAGAGGTGGCACTCCGTGCCATAGACCCTCATTTATGATTTTTGGGGAGACCTGTTGACCTAGCTTCCATTCATCAAATGGTCAATACCCCTTCACCTAAATTTAGAGAGTGATTAGAGCCCAATGATCCTATTGTCCACCCTGCTCATAGGCCTGATATAGAAATTTCCATTCCTCTACAACCTCATCACGAGTATGGAAGGGAAACCCCTAAGATAAGATTGTACCCATGTGGTCCTAGAGAATTTATTCCATCTATCAACATGATCTCCATTGATTTGACCACTCCACTTCATAATCCAACATATCCTACTAAATTATTACATATTGATGTATAGGCTATTGATTATTATCGTGATAATTCACCCATAGATCCCGAAGACCTCTTCCTCAATGAAGAGATGTTACAACCATTACATTTTGCATTAAGTTGTGCGTATGACATCTTCCATTTTGGTTTGGAACTTGAGTCACTAGGTCCTATAAATATTGCTGATGACATTCATTTGATACCCACGCCTCATCATCTAGAGGATGGGTCACATATGGCTATAGAAGCGACTTTCAAGGTGGACATCAGCGATGATCCTACCCAACCAAGGAAAGTCAAGTTCGAATAAATTCTATCTCCAAAGGAAAAACCCATCCTAATTCCTCTCCTCAAAGAGAGGCCAAATATTTTTGCTTGGACTTACAAAGACATGCTAGGGATAGATCCAAAGTTATTCATTCACAACCTTTCATTGGATCCCATGAAGAAGCCAGTCAAGCAAAATCTAAGGAAAATGCATCCAACCGTCGCTTTGATGGTGAAGAACGAATTGCAAAAATTACTTGATGTAGTATTCATAGTTTCTATCGACTACCCTGAGTGGGTGTCGAACATGGTACCCATGGGGAAACCCGATGGAAGAGTCCGTATCTGCATGAATTTCAAATATTTAAATAGGGCAACACCAAAGGATTCATTCCTATTGCCAAATATAAACGCTCTTGTAGATGCAACCACTGGTCATGAAATGCTTTCCTTAATGGATGGTTTTTCTAGATACAACTAGATCTGGATTAAGCTCGAATATCAACATAAATATTCTTTCATTACTCCATGGGGAACATTTCATTACAAATTTATGCCATTCGGTCTCAAAAATGTTGGTGCCACATATCAGTGGGCCATGACTGTATCGCTCCAATTTTTTTGCATCCTTACCTTCAGGCTATAGGATCCATGCCCGGAAGGGGGATGCAAGAAGGATGGGACAATACCTTGGACTGAGAGGCCCTTTGAAGGTTGTGCCTCTTAGGGGAGGGGTATAAGGGTGAATTTTTGACGGATGGTGGGTTCACCAGGAAACTTTGAGTGGTAGTTTCCATGCCTAGGTTGAGAATGGGCTTGATGTGTTCATTTTGTACTTTAATCATTCATATCCCTAGGTTGTCCAGAATGAATCTAAGCTATTCTATATGAAAATGTTGATTTATATGAATACATAAAGTAGGAATGAATCCTAAATGTAAATATTATACAAAATGAGAAAGAATGCACCTGATTTCAAATATTTGATGAAGATTCTGAAGATTGTAAGATTCCAGATCATCCCAAATATGATAGGATCATCTGCAATTGCATAGAATCATCCCAGATTATATTATATCATCTGATATCAGACAAGATCATCATCAATCTGATGAATTCATCAGACAAATCTATCAGAAACCTGCAATCACAGAAATAGACACCAAAAACCGAAAATGCTATTGTAAGAATAATGCAAAATGATAGAAATGATAATATAATGTTGGCAATTTTGGGTACTTTTGGTACATTGCCTTTGATCAAGTGTATAAGTTGTCATTGATGTCAAGAAGCTCTTGAAGGAATTTGATTTGATGTCAAATAATTTGTTTTGATGAAGGTTACGACATGAGCGCTTTCAAAGGTCTTTTGTAAACCCCAAGTTGGCAGGTTTAAATATTACAAGTGGATGCATTAGTTTAATGCATTTGGGTCCAGGAGGAAGTATTTATTTAAATAATTAAAACCCTTGTTAAGGTTCCTTTTAATTATTTTTAAATAAATATTAATTATTGTTTGCAATGGGTTATCCTAACCCATGGCGCTATGTTTTAAGATTGTGAGTGCTAGCCAAGACCTCCGTCAACGTGTTAAACTCCTCGTCGATGTCAAGAGCTTATGGTAAAAATGCATATAAATCTCCCTCAATGAAAATCAAGAATCATCCCATCCGCATTTTGAAAAGAGTTGCTTGCTGTGAATTTGTGATCTACTGTTCGACTGTGTCTTCGTCATTTTCATGAATCTGCTGTTCATTTTTTTTTGTACTCACCGTTTGTCATAAATATGCCATAAGGTTTTTGTCTTCATGTTCATGTTAGAAGAAAGGGAGGCACTATTGTTTTATTTAATCCCTGGTGCAGAAGGAACAAGGCTAACAGCGTGAGGTTTAAACCTCACCGGGTGCCTTTGGCGCACCGGTAGCGGCTAGGCTATTGGCGTGCTACCCGAACGGGAGGTTCCGCATTCGAATAATGCGAAAGGGTTTTTTTCATCGTGAAGTGGATGCAACGGGTGGTGTTAGAATTCATGCGCAATTTCTCCATAGCGTGATTTTTTATGTTGGCCAAGGTATTTTCGAAATTAATTTTTGCTAAGTGTATTTTGCGGATGGAGGAAGTTTATTAGAGGGAAAAACAACTTAGGAGTTATAAGGAGTTTAAATCTTGTTTTATTTTGATAAAATATTCTTTTGAAGGTGTTGTTTGAAATATCTTATTGCATTCTTATGAGAGATAAATTTTATTTTGATAAGACTATAAGGGAGAAATAAGGTGTATAAGGGATAAATTTTTCTTGTAATGTTGAGAGTGCTTTTGGTTGATTATGGAAATGAAAGCATGATGTTTTAAGGTTAAAATTGCTTCTTGTGTGAAGTTGTGAAACCTTAAGTGGGCAGCTTTGAGATTGAGTTTGAGCTGAGTTGATTTGAGTTGAGTTTTGAGATTGGGAGTTGAGTATAGAACATATTGAGTCTCTAACAATTCTCTTTATGCTTCTATGAGTTTGAAAAATCACATTGGGTCTCTAACAATTCACCTTGTGATTTCCTACTAAGAAAGTTTTTTTTTGGTGAGCTTGCTGAGTTTTGGACAGGTTTCGATGGGGACTTGTGAGCAGTCTTGGACAGGTTTCGGTGGGGACTTGTGAGAAGATTTGGACAGGTCCTAGTAGAGGACTTGTGAGCTGAGTTTGATAGTTCTATCAGAGAACTTGAGGATAGATGTGCACTAGTTCTTTGAGAAGAACCTAATAATAGATTTGGCAAGTCTTTAAGAAGGCTTGTGTGCAGAGGATTGATTTTTTCAAGAGTTGGACAGATCTGACAGATAGAGGAAGACTTGTACTAGACCGACTGACTATGTTTGGTACAGGTTGCTAAGCTACTATGGACGTGATCATAGAAGGCAGAGGTCTCTTAGGCTAAGCATTGAGGATAGGAGGTCTTCGGTGGAAAGGAGTTCCATGTGTTGGCAAGAGGTAGAGGCAGTTGATCTTCTGAGGGATCATTTCTAGAGCAGAGGGGAAGGTATATCCTTTGAGCAGAGGCTCATAAATTTTGATTGGGGGAAGGTATCTCCTTTGGGCCAAGGCTCGTAAACATTGTAATTGGGAAGGATTCCCAAAAAACTTTGAGATAACTTTTAGAGAAAAGTTTTGTGGACATAGCCCAGCAATTTTGGATGAACCACGTTAAAATTGGTGTCACTTTTTGGATGATATTGTGCATTGCTTTGATATTGCTTTGGGTATATTACTTTATTTTTTTGAAGTATAAAGGAAAAAGTAAAAAGAGGTCTTATACTATTCACCTGCCCTCTTAGTATAAGCTTATGTTCTTCACTTGGTATCAGAGCTGGTGCCTTTGAAAAGTTTAACAACTTGAAGGAAAAGCTAGTAAAGAACATAATGGATCATTCAAGTGGCAATGCAGCACCTATTCTTGATGGGTCAGATTTTGGTCTTTGGAGTGCAAGGATGAAGGTTCATCTAATGGCACTTAGGAATGAGATTTGGGAAGTGATTGAAGATGAGTACACTATTCATGAACATGGTCCTAATACTAAAGAAGAAAGGCTCCTACATCATAGCAATTCAAAAGCAATGAATGCAATCCTGAAAGGCTTAGAGAAAGCAGATCTCACCAAAGTGATTCACTATAAGACAACTAGTGAAATGTGGAAACAGTTGAAGGTGGTTCATACAGGTGATACAAATTTCAGAAAGGCCAAGTTGAGACACTTCAAAGGTATGTTTGAACAACTCAAGATGAATGATGATGAAAATATTAGTGACTACATGCTTCGTATGGATGAGGTTGTTAACTCCATGAAAGACTTAGGTCTTGAGCTTGCTGAAAATGATGTTTGTGATAAGATTTTAAGATCTCTTCCTAATAGATTTAGTGAAAAGATTTCTGCTATTTAGGAAGCTAAAGATTTGGATAAGTTGAAAAAGGATGAGATCCATAGTATACTTGCAACATTTGAGTTGGGAACTCAAGTGAAGGTTGATGTCAAGAAAGAGGCAGCTTTCAAGGCTACCAAGAAATCCAAGGGTAAATAGCTTCAAGATAGTGATGAGTCTTCTAGTAATGAAGAGGCTTACAGCAAGAAAGGCAAGTTCTCTAGAAAGCACAAAAGTATGAAAAATATAAGATGTTTCAATTGTGGAAAGTTTGGTCATTATGCTACTGACTGTACTATTCCCAAGAATGAAAGTGATGAAGATAAAAAGGATTCTAAGAGCAAGGATTCTGAAGAGCACAAGCATCACAGGAAGAACAAATATGAGCACAACAATCAAGGAAAGAGGTATTCTCACAAGCACAAGAAGAGTTTCTACCTAGACAAAGCAAGTAAGTGTTCTAGTAGTGATAGTGAAAGTTCTTCAAGTGATGATGAAAATGAGATGTTCATATCAAAAAATAGGAAGAACCGAAACATAGATTCATTATCATGAAATGCCTTAGATGTGGAAACTTTGGTCACATTGAGGATGATTGCACAAATAATGATTTGGTTTCTAGTATGTATGAGGATTCTTTAGAAAACTATAAGGAAGATGCATGCACGGTTTTTGAAAAGGGTAGCACCTCTAGTGATAAGAAATTTGAAAAAGGCTTTGATGATTCAAAAAGCAAACAAATAGAGGAAGATATAGAGGAAGGTGAAGTAGATCTTGAAGGTGAACTTATTAGTGCTCTTAGTGCTTTGAAAAAGGAAATAAAGAAGAATGCTAGACTCAAGGATAAGTTAGATGAATGTTATATGGAGAGAGATGATCTTATAGAAAGTCTTGACTTCTCTATAGCTAAGACACAAGAACTCAAGGATGAGTTAGAGTCTAAGGTTCTTGAGTATAGTGAGTTAGAATAGAAAATGGCTTCTTTGAAAGAGGAAACTAAAGATTACAAGGATAAGCTTTATAGGTTTCAAGATAGCTCCAAAAAGGTTAAGTCACTCATCAAAGGTCAAAGAAAGACAACGGATAAAACAGGCCTTGGTTTTGTTAAGCCACACAAGGAACAAGTTGGAGAGTCTAGTAAGAGACTCCAAAAGGAAGAGAAATCTGATGAGGAAAGTATTTCAAAAAAGGAGTCCTTGAATGATAGATGCACAAAAATGGAAAATAGAATTCAGAATGAGAAGAAGTATTCAGGACCCAAGAGGTCAAATAAAGGAAAGTTTCAAGGCAGATGTTTTGCTTGTCATAGGTTTGGTCACATGGCTTCACATTGCATGGATCAAGCGAAGAAGGTAAATGATAGTTTCAGAAGTGCTAGTTACTTTCAAGGGTATTGCTACTCTTGTAAATAGTTTGGGCACAAGGTAGTCTATTGCAAGGTAAATAACAGGAATAGGTTTGATCAAAACAGGTTTGGTCAGACCATGTTTGGTTAGAACAAGTTTGATCAGAACAGGTTTGGTTAGAACAGGTTTGGTCAGAACAGGTTTGGCTAGAACATGTTTGGTCGTAACGAGTTTGGTCGAATCGGTGGATTCAAAGATCAGGTTTACCTCGGAGAAACAACATCGTCAAGTGTTTCAAGTGCAACAATGAAGTCACATAATCAGACAGTGTAGAGCTTAAATTCTAGAATACAGGAATAGGAACAGTGGCATGATCAGGTCCAAGGATCAAGGCATGGACAAGAACAGGGATGAGAACAAGAAAAAGAATAGTGACAAGAATAGGAATATGGACAAAGAGTTCAAGAGAAGGCCCGACAAGGAAGTTATAGACGCTGATGATGATCAATGCCTAATGGGAGTTTTTCTCCCACCCCAGAATTAATCACCTCATCAAGAGGTGGGGGAGGGACTAAGCTAAGAGGCTCATTCTTAGTCTCAAGCCCCAAAGGTGACCCTTTTCCATTGATGACAAAGGGGAAGATATATGAGTAAGGGGGACAGCTTCAAAGTGAAGAGGAAAGCTTCAAGTCAAGGGGAGCAAAACTTCAAAGGAAGATTCTCAATTGTAGGCATAGTTGGTCAGTTAGCACAGTTGGTTTTAGTTTTGGCTCTTGACAAGTGTTTTCAGTAAAGGTTTGCCATCAATGACAAAGGGGGAGATTGTTGGTAATTTTGGGTACTTTGGGTACATTTCTTTTGCTCAAGTGTATAAGTTGTCATTGATGTCAAGAAGCTCTTGAAGGAATTTGATTTGATGTCAAATAATTTGTTTTGATGAAGGTTACGGCATGATAGTTTCAAAGGTATTTTGTAAACCCCAAGTTGGTAGGTTTAAAGATTACAGGTGGATGCATTAGTTTAATGCATTTGGGTCCAGGAGTAAGTATTTATTTAAATAATTAAAAACCTTGTTAAGGTTCCCTTTAATTATTTTTAAATAAATATTAAATTATTGTTTGCAATGGGTTATCCTAACCCATGGCACTATGTTTTAAGATTGTGAGCGCTAGCCAAGACCTCTGCCAACGTGTTAAACTCCTCACCGATGTCAAGAGATTATGGTAAAAATGCATATAAATCTCCCTCAATGAAAATCAAGAATCATCCCATATGCATTTTGAAAAGAGTTGCTCACTGTGAATTCGTGATCTACTGTTCGATTGTGTCTTCGTCGTTTTCGTGAATCCGCTGTTCATTTTTTTTGTACTCGCCATTTGTCATAAATATATCGTAAGGTTTTCATCTTCGTGTTCACAATAGAAGAAAGGGAGGCACTGTTGTTTTATTTAATCCCTGGTGCAGAAGGAACAAGGCTAACAGTGTGAGGTTGAAACCTCACTAGGTGCCTTTGGCGCACCGGTAGCGGCTAGGCTGTTGGCGCGCTACTCGAACGGGAGGTTCCGCATTCGAATAACGTGAAAGGGTTTTTTCATCATGAAGTGGACGCAGCGGGTGGTGTTAGAATTCATGCGCAATTTCTCCATAGCATGATTTTTTATGTTGGCCAGGGTATTTTCGAAATTAATTTTTGCTAAGTGTATTTTGCGGATGGATGAAGTTTATTAGAGGGAAAATTAGCTTAGGGGTTATAAGGGATGTTGTTTGAAATATCTTATTGCATTCTTATGAGAGAAATTTTATTTTGATAAGACTATAATGGAGAAATAAGGTGTATAAGGGATAAATTTTTCTTGAAATGTTGAGAGTGCTTTTGGTTGATTATGGAAATGAAAGCATGATGTTTTAAGGTTAAAATTGCTTCTTGTGTGAAGTTGTGAAACCTTAAGTTGGCAGATTTGAGATTGAGTTTGAGCTGATTTGATTTTAGTTGAGTTTTGATATTGGGAGTTGAGTATAGAACATATTGAGTCTCTAACAATTCTCTTTATGCTTCTATGAGTTTGACAAATCACATTGGGTCTTTAACAATTCACCTTGTGATTTCCTACTAAGAAAGTTTTTTTTTGGTGAGCTTGATGAGTTTTGGATAGGTTTTTGTGGGGACTTGTGAACAGTCTTGGATAGGTTTCGATGGGTACTTGTGATCGGATTTGGACAGGTCCTAGCAGAGGACTTGTGAGCTGAGTTTGATAGTTCTATCAGAGAACTTGAGGACATAGGTGCACTGGTTCTTTGAGAAGAACCTGAGAATAGATTTGGCAAGTCTTTGAGAAGGCTTGTGTGTAGAGGATTTATTTGTTCAAGAGTTGGACAGATCTGACAAACAGAGGAAGACTTGTACTAGACCGACTGACTGTGTTTGGTACAGGTTGCCGAGCTGCTATGGCCGTGATCATAGAAGGTAGAGGTCTCTTAGGCTAAGCATTGAGGACAGGAGGTCTTCATTGGAAAGGAGTTCCATGTGCTGACAAGAGATAGGGGTAGTTGATCTTCTAAGGGATCATTTCCAGAGCAGAGGGGAAGGTATCTCCTTTGAGCAGAGGCTCATAAATTCTGATTGGGTGAAGGTATCTCCTTTGGGCCGAGGCTCATAAAAATTGTAATTGGGAAGGATTCCCAAAGAAATTTGAGATATCTTTTAGAGAAAAGTTTTGTGGACGTAGCCCAGCCATTTTGGGTGAACCACGTTAAAATTGGTGTCACTTTGTGGATGATATTGTGCATTACTTTGATATTGCTTTGGGTATATTGCTTTACTGTTTTGAAGTATAAAGGAAAAAGTAAAAAGAGGTCTTATACTGTTCACCCCCCCCTCTCAGTATAAGCTTGTGTTCTTCATATAACTATCTAACTGATAAATCTAGATAGCAAATTAAAGGAAATGCATTGTTTTAATAACTTATTTTAACTTTATCATGCATTTATGCTGAATGAGGTGAACTCCAGGATGTAGAATGAAAATAAATCAAACTAATGCATAGTAAAATAAAGAAGACAAACGAGGAATGCAAACTCAGGGCTGTGGTTGCCCCCAATCTGAACTGTAGTCGAGATCACCTCCAATCGTACGAGATCATCATAGATCTGTGACAAGATCATCCAAAATCATCTGGAATCACCTGCGATGATCCGAGCTTTCTCCAACTGAAGCATAGTGAAAACCTGTAATGAAAAATTAAAACTACGAGTGCAAACAATGGTGGATAGGACGTCTTGACATAGCAAAACTAAATTCCAGGGAAAATCAAGCAAGGAATCATGGGATCAGCCAACCAGGGGGATAAACTAAGAAAATCCCAATTTATATAGGATTAGGCAGAGGTTAGGAGGTTGGGGATCATCCCAATATGGGAGATCCTTAGTGGAGGAATCTCCAACTGCGCAGACACGCTTCTGCCCAAGTTGGAGAGGTCATTGAAACAGAATCTAATTATAAAAATTCAATTTTGGGATGAAATCATCTAGACATTTTGTTCTAGACGAATTCGTCTGATCTGGGATGATTTCGTCTGAGTGGCGATGATATCATCCAACGGTTAAAACAACTCCTAAAAATGACATGAAAAATGGGGTGAGTGGTTAACGGGCGGTTTCGAGGTTAAAATTTAAATTTTATCTTTTTACTGAGGGTTTAACTGTGCCAATTTTAGGGTGCTACATTTTGCCCCCTCTTTAGCAAATTTTTTGAAGAAAAATGTGTTAAAGACGAGTTCTTCCCGTTTTACGAGAAAGCAAAAATTTACTCAATTTTCTAGACGACGATTCTAGGTCGAATCGTACAACTGCTTATTATGGTGCCCCCTCCGAGTTTTTACCCAAATCGAACGTTTGAGGTAAAAGCGCGAAAAAACAAAATTAAAAAAAAAATGTTGTTGTTTTTAAATAAAATTAAGAAAATAGGGTAAAACCCTAATTCATTTTTACTGTTCATTTTCATTGTTTTTAGAGCTCTGTAGGCAAAATGGTAGAAATAGTGCACAGATCGACAGAGGTCCGACACGGGTTGCGGGTAAGGATCTAAACCTAGTGAATTATATTTTTAATTTGATTTGTGTAATTTTTTATTTAAATTTTGACTGTTTTGGGGCATCACGACCATTTTTAGGCCGTCGACGACGTTGGGACGAAATCGTCCCTAGATCGCCAATTTCGTCTAGGGGTGAAATCGACGGAATAGGGGCGATTTCGATGAAATTGGGACGATTTCGTCCCAACGTTGTCAACGGCCTAAAAATGGCCGTGATGCCCCAAAACAGTCAAAATTTAAATAAAAAATTATGAAATCGTCCCAATTTCGTCGAAATCGTCCCTAGATCACCGATTTTGTCTAGGGGTGAAATCGACAGAATAGGGGTGATCCCGTCCAACAAGGGGCGAACCCCAAGTTGCAAAATTAGAGACGATTTCATCCTACCAAGGACGATTTGACCAAATTTAGGACGATATCATCCAATGGTGGACGATATCATCATTGTTTTTAGAAGATTAAATTGATTTAACTGATTTTAAGGATGATCTATTGATGATTTTTATTGTTTGATTGTTTATTTTGCAGAGGGGATTACTAAAAATTTAGGAGTGGAAATATGGGGGACTCAGAGTGAGACCGACTGGCGGAGGTCAGACTACAACATGTGGCAGAGATGCCACAAATACCTATAGACATGGGGCTACTGACAGCCCTAGCAGAGAGGTGGTATCCGGGGTCGTCCTATTTTCGATTACCGATAGGGGAGATGGCTCCCACTCTAGAGGACGTATGGAGGATCTTGAGATGAGGCTAAGAGCTCGAGGGCTTCTCGAGACTAGCTGCTATAGACTGGATTTGATATATTTTTGAGAGGATTGAGTATGCCAGGGTATAGATTGTGGCATACCAATCCGGTTGTGATATGATGTACAGATATTTTGATATATATATATATATATGATTTTTTTTGTGATATGACTTGTCCATATGTTTTATGATGCTTTAATTTTTGATTTGTTGATTGATTATTCATGTAATTATGTCGTTTGGAAATAGTATAATTTTATGTCATGTTGTAAAATTTAAATGAAATAATCTGATGTAAACAAATTGGTTGTTGTGGTGTGATTTGATGAAAAATAAAAGGGACTTCTAACAATAATTTCAAAGGACATTGTCGTTGTTATAGACCATTTCATGGAGTCACCGCTCGCTAGGTCGTCAAGCTAATCCCAAGTATAGAAATATTGCTAAAAGTAAAAGAGTGCTTAAGAGACTGTCTTAAGACTTTGTGTTGTGATGATGAAAAATGATGATGGTGATGATTTGTTTTCAGATTTTCATGAAAATATTATGCATGAAATATTAAAAATATGATTTTTGCTAGGCATAAAATTCCTAAGTGTGATAAAATTTTGAACAATTCCTTAGGAATTATACCATCGTTGCAAAATGGAATGTTGACATAATGAAATGAAATAGAAAAAGTGTTCGTTCTTTTTAAAGCACAATTGTGTGACATAATGATGTAAGCCATATGTTTTTATAAATAATAATGAATGGGAAATAAAATTAGAACAATGGTTTGCGCTAGGCATAGAATTATAGGTATAGACTTATACCATCATCGCGAAATCCAAAAAAATAATTTTATTGCATAATTGATTTTTGATTTTGAGATAAACAGAAAAAATATATAAACGTGACTTTATTGCTAGATTTTTGAATATGTTGTTGAAAAAAATTTTGGATTTTTGAAAACAATGTATGTAATTGTTTTTATACGAAACAGATGTTCTTAAATAAGAAGATGAAATTATTCCAAAAAGAGTTGCAAAAATATTTTAAATTATCTCAAAGACAAAATGTAGATTTATAAGGAACCCTCATGTGCATATGTGAGTTCATTGCCGATCTTGATTTATCATAATGATACAAAATCTCTCAAATACAAATGTGTGTGCAATTGTATTGTTCATTTACCAATTTTGAGCAAGATAATTTGATACAAGTAATTTGAATTAACCAAATGAGTGTTCGTTGACCATGATTTATATGCATGTAACCGTACCAGACTACTATGTAAGTCGGGTCATCAAGAGCTAGCTGATCCATAAGCAGACATAGGTCTATACAAAATAAGGTCGCTAATGTGACAGACATATCACCACGCTAGGGATTACCCAAGGCCAAGCGGGTTGGGCACAAACCACCTGTTATGGGGCTTACCTCACAGTTTTCGAATAATTGAGAATTCCAGGGATTCAAGCTCATTCACCCTTCTTTTCTTTTCAAGGGGTAGGGAAAGGGATTTTATTGCTTTTTGCTTTTGCTTTTTCTTTTCTCTTCTTTCTCTTTTTTTTTTTGTATTTTTGCTTGGAACTGAGATAATGCTGAAATATTGTTGCGATGGTACAAAATGATATTTTTCTTTTTCTCATTTTCTTTGACTTTTCTTTTTCTTCCTATACTAGGGATACTTGCTCGGATTGGCTGTAGAGCAAGGGATTTTTATTCTGGGCAGGGGTGAGCTTGTCCTTTTGTCAATTCTCAAAGATTCTAGACCATGTGCATGATAGGATAGCAGGGGAAACTTTTCGCTCAAGAAACCACTTCTACTATGTAGCATCATATTGAATTTGCAATGAAATCATTTTAATGTGAAGAGATATACTTGGTTCAAGTAAATAACAAGATCAATTCTCTATGCTCAAAACTTTATTTAATTCAACCGTGGACTTTGATATAAGAGAGATTAATAATCATACCAAATAAAATCAAGATATTTATTCATGTGAGTGTGAAAGTGCGGGATTCCAAATAAATGCTAATTTATCCAAAATAATTGAAAATATGACTGCAATACTTCAAGAATTGACAGGTGTGAAAATAAAAGATGTTTTTGAAGATTTTGATGATTTTGATGTTTTTATATTTTGATTTTGATTTATGAATTGAGAAGATACACAATATGATTGTTTTTGAAATTTTTATATGGATGACTAAAATGAAACAATATGCAAAATAACAATATATACAATGATGAAATGACCAGATTTTATGCATAATAGCATTTAAGATGCATAATGTTCATAGGTTCTTTAAGATCTTTACCATCTAAGGTAGCTAATCTGTATGCTCCCGATCCAAATTTAGCAATGATGATATATGGTCCAAGCCAGTTGGGCTCGAATTTACCTTTAAGATCTTTAGTTGCATTAGTATTTTTTTTATTTTCTTTTAAGACAAGGTCGTCGATCTCAAAGGATCGATGATGAACTTTCTTGAGGTATGCTCGTTTAAGCTTGTTCTGGTAGGCTCGAAGATGTTCCAAAGCATTGATGCGCTTCTCATCTAGGAGTTCCAGCTGACTAAATCTACCAACACGATATTCATCTCCTACTTCAGTATCTTGAAGTAGCAGAGCCAAAGAAGGAACTTCTAATTCAAAGGGAAAAAACTGCTTCAGCGCCATAAACCAAAACAAAAGGTGAAGTGCCTGTGGGAGTACGAACGCTAGTTCGATAAGCCCACAAAGTAGGATATAATTGAATGTGCCAATCTCGGCCAGATTTATTGACCAGTATTTTGAGGATTTTAATTAATTTTTTATTAGATGCTTATGCTTAGCCATTACCATGAGGATAATAGGGAGTGGACCAACGATGTTGAATTTTATATTTTTGACATAATTTCTTGACATATTTATTTTTGAAACAAGTTCCATTATCCGAGATGAGATTTGCAAGAATTCCAAACCTACAAATAATTTGATTAAAAATAAATTTGGAAACTTGGGTTCCAGTGCAAGAAGCTAAGGGCATAGCTTCAACCCACTTCATGAAATACTCGATGGTGGTTATGATGAATTTGTGTCCATCAGATGACACAGGATTGATTTTCCAATGATGTCTAAGCCCCATTTTGAAAAGGGCCAAGGAGATGAAATAGCCTACAGTTCTTGTGCAGGTGCATGGACAAGGTCAACATGTTTTTGGCACTTGTCACAATGGCACACATAATCATGTGCATCATTTTCCATGGTAGGCCAAAAATATCCTATCCTAAGGAGTTCTTAGCAATGGCTACTAAAGTGTCCCCACAAGATCCATATGGCTTCACTCAAATCTAATTCTTCTAATATACATTTTCTAATTCTTTAGTTTTCTTAAACTTTAGGAAGGTCCATTTTCAAGAAAATTGAATACTATGTATAGAGCCATCAAAATAAAATTCATTGTATGTACTCATGGAGACATCATGGAAGATATCTCCCTCCAACTCATCGTCGGATTCAGCGATCATCTCAGGGTAGGCTATAGATAGCATATTACATGTAAATGGCTTATTCATTAAACGCAAAGCATCACGTTGATCCAAATAATCTTGGTAACATATGAGATGGTCATCATCCTCAAATGGGAAGGGCTGACCTTTACTAGGAAATAGGCCCACACCACATCGGGTGGGCCATGGTTCTACCTCAAAGGGTTCTTTCATACCATTTTGGAAAGGTCCCAAACCTTTCCCTTTATATCCCAATTTAAGCATTATAGATTTGGCTTTAATATACTCATTAGTAAAATAACATCGAGCATATCCATCATAATGAGTCTTGATGTTTCTGGGTATTCTACCCTAGTCATATCCCTTATAAATAAAAGCACAACTCCCGACTTGGTAAGTACTTCCCATAGGCTATGGGAGACCCAAGGTACGAGGAGATGGTGGCAAATTATTTAAAATAAGGGAATCTTGCATAGAAGCATTCATTTTCTCTGATATAAGAATTTTAGATAAATCGGGTAAGAGCTCATCAGTAAGAGCATAAGAGGTAGAAGGAACATTTCCTACATCTTCTGATGCGGAAACTATGCCTTTGGTGGATGTAGATGTTGTAGAGATGTCGATGGATGGGTCTATTATAGGTATAGAAGTGATAGGAGTAGAACAAGAAGCCTTGGTTGTGGGATTAGGATCTTTTTGAGGTCCTAATGTGGTTTGTTTAGAGGATGGTTGAGTTGTATGTAGAGGTGGAACTGATGGAGAAGGAGTAGATGGCATTGTGGGTGTGTGTTTCACACGTTTAGATGGATAATGAGAATTAGGATGTGTGGATGATAAAGCAGGGCAAAATTGAACTCCAACAGGTTCTGCCAAAGCACACATATCAAAGGGTCTAGGATCACCATGGATGGTAACCAACTGATTCTTAAATTCGAATTTAACACATTGATGTAAAGTTGAGGGAATGGCTCGCATTGCATTGATCCAAGGGTGACCCAAGAGTATATTGTATGATGCAGGGCAATGTACAATAAACACGGTCGTATCCAAGGTTCTCGGACCAACCTGCAATGGAATGGTAATAACTCCACACGTTTCTTGTGTTTCGTCATTGAAGGCTTTTATGATCATATCAGTTCTTTTCATTTCATCACTTCTAAACCCAAATATTTGGTAGAAGTCAAAAGTGCAGATGTTTAAAGATGAACCATTATCAATCAAGACTCGTTTAACTGCTACATCTCCAATTAAGGCAAGTAATATATAAGGGGTTATCCTTATGTAAACTATGTTGAGGTATGTCTCTATCCCGAAAGTCAATACAATCAACTTCATGAGTTATTATAGTATTAGCCATGGCTTCAGGTTGAATGTCTTGTGGTACCATCATCTGGCTTAATGTGAGCATTAATTCATCTCTATGTGTAGGAGAAGATCTTAAAAGGTCCAAAAGGGAAATTCTAGCTGTAATATTTGATAGTTGCTCATTAATATTATAAGGAGGTTTAGGTTGAACATTAGGTGCCTGATTCCCTTTATTAGGAACTTTCAAAACAAATGGAGTTGATCCATCATTTTGCATTTGATCTTGTTGAGAGTTTTGAGCCTGTTGTCTAGTAACAGCTTCGATGGTACCCACAATATTATTCTACGGATGATGAATGGGTCTTGGTCTAGCATTTATGGCTTGCTCATTAGAAAGTAATTGGTGAGACGATGGTCTAGTAGTGACTCTTCTTGGAAATGGTTCTTCTGGGACCATATAACTTGTGATAGGGAGAATAGGATCCGATTCATCTTCAGAGCTATTCGATTGATTTGAGGTGATTTCCATATCACTCTCAGTCTCATATTCTGTATCACTAAGATCAGGTGTCTGAATATTATGTAGAGGCCTGGTTGTAACCACGGATAAGGTTGTGTCAAATATTTCCAAATCATGAGTAGGTAAATGCCCACTAATAGTTCCTACATATCGGGTAGGAGGGGGAACATTATGATGTTCAATTTGATTAGCCACTTCCTTGCCATGTTTTGGTAAAGGATGTTGAAATATGTCCAATGACTGATTGGCATTCTGATTCTGGTTTTGAGGAATGTTCTTTTGAGTATTATTAGGAGGATTTTGCTTAGGTTGAAAGGCTTGCACCTCCATCTCATTGTTATCAATCAGGTCCTGTATTTTATGTTTTAATATTTTACAAGAGTTGGTAGTGTGTCCAGGTCCTCTATGGAAGTCACAATGTAAATCAGCTCTGTATCCGGGTATAGTTGGATCAGGTTCCCGGATAGTTGGTAATTGAATCAAACCTCATTCTAATAATTGCGGGAGAATGGTTGATAAAGGTTGATTTAACCTAGTAAATTCTCGAGGAGGTTTATCGGGAGGTTTCAGTATAAACTTCTCCGTTGTCTTCGCAGCATTAATAGTAGCAATATTTCTACTATCAGTGACTCCATCACCCACAACTTGTTTATTTTTATATTGATTTCTGGATGTTTTCTCATCATCTTTCTTTTTAAGCTGACCTCTCCTAATGAGAGCATCTTCCACTCTTCGGGCTAAGTCTATAGCCTGATCGAAGGTGGTCAAGGTAGCAGTTGATAATTCATAGGATAGTTGGTCTTGTAAATTATTAATAAAGATGTCCAACATCTCCCTATAAGGTAATACAAAGTGCAATTTTCCTATCAACTGTCTCCACCTAGCTAGGAAATCAGCAAAACATTCATCTTTGTCTTGTTTTAAGTTGTACAAGTCTTTAATGGTCACATGCCTTTCGATGTAGGCACTAAATTGATGCACAAAAGACTCGGTTGTTTCTTCAAAATTCCTCAAAGAATTAGTGGGTAATTGATAATACCACTCTAATGCCATTCCTCCTAAACTTTTTGGGAACATTTTTAGCAATAATAAGTCATCATGTGATATATCATGACATGCTATCCTAAACATACGAAGATGCTCTATGGGATCTTCGGTTCCTTTATATATGGGCAAGACAGGCATAGGAAAATGTTTAGGATATGGTTGTGCTACAACTATAGGATCTAAAGGTTGACTACACATCTCTCGATAATTGTACGAGGGACGGTAGGGATCTATCTGGTCCATGCGGGAAACTAACTGTTTCACCACGGTTTCAAGATTACTAGTTTGTCCACCATATTGGTTCGGTGGGACATAAGTATGGGATTTATGAGTGTATGACGGTGTGACATAAGGATTAGATGCTATATTGCTATTATGCAAAGCATTGGTAGGAAGAGTATTATGAAGAGGATTTGTAGTAGTATTATGTTGTATCCCAGATTGTTGGTAATTGGTGTTTGGTTTTGTTTTGGGTTTTTGCTGATTTGAGGTATATTGCTCAATAGCTTGGCAAAATAGAGCAGTAAATGATGGTTTCTTTTGTGTGGGAATGACCCTAGGCTTGCTAACAAGCACTTTATATGGTTGGGTAACCTGTTGTTGTTGCATGTTCTGGATTATAGCTGCCATATCCAAATTGGATGGTCCAACTTGATCACTCTCTTGATCAATAAAGGACAAGGGATTAGTGCGTGTGTGAAATACGTCTTCTAGAGTTGCTTGAGTGTCACTAATTCGATCCTTGTCCATATGGACTGCTCTATTAAGAACACCAATATTAGTATTAATGAACTTCCAGAATTGTTCCATGTTTTCAAAAGTAATAGCTCCTCCCGGAGACATTTTAGGGGATGAGGATCCTTCCTCTCTACCATTTTCTTCATGTTCATTTCTTACAGACAAGCTCTTCTTCTTGCTGGTCTAGGATTTCTTCTTCTCGAACTTGATCTTCAGGAAGGACATCCGGGTTATTTAATGGTTTTCCTAACCAATCTTCTTCTTCTTCAGTTTGTTTTCCATTCCTAAGTCTAGGCATTGTGCTTAAACTTAGATTTCAGAAAATATATATATATATATATATATATATATATATATATATATGCGATAGGTTTGAGAGGTATATATTTTAATTATATACCTACTATAAAAAGGAAATGTTTTGATTTTTTGTTTTGTTTTTATATTGTTTTTTTGTTTTTGTGTTTTATAATATTATTATAAAGATAACAAATAGCATTCTAGTTGCAAAAGGAATAACAATAATAAAAAAAATGACTTAGTTTTCTATAAATAATTTATGGATATCATTGATAGGATCAAGTTCATCAGGAGTCATGAAATGCTCCTCTTCAAATTGGAAATGGTTTTTCAAAAATTTGACAAAGTGTGCTATAGTAATATGATCTACTTCGGATTCTGACTTGTAGAAATAAAGTTCATGGCAATACTCTCGATATAACACAGCTCTAGGAACTCTATTCCATATTTTTCTATCCATAAGAACGACTTCTTGATCCTCTATACGAGATAGAAACTTATGTACTACAACTGCATTCTCAAGGTATTCCTCAAAGGTGTACAATTCTGAAGACACAAGTGCTCTTTTATCCGCTAACCACCTATGGCAAGCTCTCTGAAGTTCATGATATAAGGTTACTTGATCAGGATCCAGGATTCTATCTAGGACAAACCTCTTAATTTGCCTAAGTTCGGTTGATCTAGATGAAATAATATCCAATCTCCTATCAAGTTCGTCCCACAAAGGTTGGACTCTATTTGTTTGAGGTACTCTAAGCACAAAAGTAATCTCTATGGCCGTTAATTGATTTTCAACATTAATGGTGACAACTCGTATTTTATTATAATCTACCATCTAAATATGATATGCAACTTTAATTGTTTGTCTAATGATTCTAGATGTTTTTAATAATATATTTTATTTTTATTTTTATTTTTAGTTTGTTTTCAAAAGGCTTTTAGTTTCACGTCGGGTTCACCAAAATGTACTGCTCCAAATTTTTTGCATCCTTACCTTCAGGCTATAGGATCCACGCCCGGAAGGGGGATGCGAGAAGGATGGGACAATACCTCGGACTGAGAGGCCCTTTGAAGGTCGCGCCTCTCGGGGGAGGGGTATAAGGGTGAATTTTTGATGGATGGTGGGGTTCACCAAGAAACTTTGAGTGGCAGTTTCCATGCCTAGGTTGAGAATGGGTTTGATGTGTTCATTTTATACTTAATCATTCATATTCCTAGGTTGGCCAGAATGAATCTAAGCTATTCTATATGAAAATGCTGATTTATATGAATACAGAAAGCAGGAATGAATCCTAAATGTAAAGAATATACTAAATGAGAAAGAATGCACCTGATTTCGGATGTCTGATGAAGATTCTGAAGCTTGTAGGAGTCCAGATCATCCCGAATATGATAGGATCATCTACAATTGTATAGAATCATCCCAGATCATAGTCGATCATCTGAGATCAGACAAGATCATCATCGATCTGATGAATTCGTCAGACGAATTCGTCAGAAACCTGCAATCACAGAAATAGACACCAAAAACCAAAAATGCTACTGCAAGAATAATGCAAAATGATAGAAATGATAGTATAAATGCCTAACTGATAAATCTAGATAGCAAATTAAAGGAAATGCATTGTTTTAATAACTTATTTTAACTTTATCATGCATTTATGTTGAATGAGGTGAACTCCAGGATGTAGAATGAAAATAAATCAAACTAATGCATAGTAAAATAAAGAAGACAAATGAGGAATGCAAACTCAGGGCTCTGGTTGCCCCCAATATGAACTGTAGTCGAGATCACCTCCAATCATATGAGATCATCATCGATCTATGATAGGATCATCCAAAATCATCTGGAATCGCCTGCGACGATCCGAGCTTCCTCCAACTGAAGCACAGTGAAAACCTGCAATGAAAACTTAAAACTACGAGTGCAAACAATGGTGGATAGGACGTCTTGACACAACAAAACTAAATGGTAGGGAAAATCAAGCAGGGAATCATGGGATCAGCCAACCAGGGGGATAAACTAAGAAAATCCTAGTTTATATAGGATTAGGGGGAGGTTAGGAGGTTGGGGATCATCCCAATCTGGGAGATCCTCAGCGGAGGAATCTCCAACTACGTAGACATGCTTCTGCCCAAGTTGGAGAGGCTATTGAAACAGAAGCTAATTATGAAAATTTGGTTTTGGGACGAAATCGTCTGGACGTTCTGTTCTAGATGAATTCGTCCGATCTGGGATGATTTCGTCTGATCGATGATGATATCGTCCAACGGTCAAAACAACTCCTAAAAATGGCATGAAAAATGGGGTGAGCGGTTAACGGGCGGTTTCGGGGTTAAAATTCAAATTTTTATCTTTTTACTAAGGGTTTAACTACGCCAATTTTAGGGTGCTACAATGACATACATATTCCATGACTATATGCATAAGATTTTGGAGGATTACATGGATGACTTACTAGCCAAGTCCCTATTGTGGCAATAGCATGCCGAAGTCCTTAAAAAAATCTTTGATCACCTCATAGAACACAACGTCCGATTGAATCCTAAGAAGTGCATATTTGGCATAACTTCTAGCAAGCTTTTGGGATTCATCGTATCCAAGAGAGGCATTGAAGTCGATCCTACAAAGGTAAAGGCTATACTAGAAATGGCCGCCCCTACCAACATTAGGGAGTTACGGAGCCTACAAGGCAAGATAGCATCCATCAAAATATTCATCTCATAATTATCATAAAAATTCCAACCTATGAATCGGTTGTTGCACAAGGAAGTTCCCTTTCATTGGGACAAAGAATGCCATCAAGCCTTTGCAGAGATCAAAAATTAGCTAGCAACACTACTAGTATTGGCTCCACCAAGGCCAGACATACCATTTTTACTATATATCAGCTACTAATTTCACATTGGGCACCATGTTAGCCCAAAAGAATGCACAAGATAAAGAGCAAGCCATATATTACATTAGTCACACCTTGGTGAGTTATGATCTAGGATGTATGTCGAGAAATTGTGTTTAGTAGTGGTCTTTGCAACTCAAACGTTGTAACACTACATGTTGAGCGATACAACCTATGTCATATGAAAACAAAAATCTTTGCATTACATGATGAGCAAGACATATCACAATACCCGTATCACAAAGTGGATCATGTTATTGACAGAATTTGATCTAGATTTCGTAAGCCAAAATTACTTCAAGGGACAAGTCATAGCAGATAAATTAGTAGAGGCACCTCTTCAGGATAACAAGCCTCTCACCATATAATTTCTTGATGATGCGGTCTTTGCATTATCAGATCTGCTAGAACTCAAAGAACCTAATAAAGAAAGATACATGTCATTTTTCTTTGACAATTTGAAGTGTGAACAAGGGGGCAGAGCAAGGATTGTCTTTATCACACCACAGGGTACTCCATTGCCCTTATCATTCAAATTAGACTTCCTATGCACAAAAAACAATATAGAATATGAAGCATTGATCCTAGGACTCTAAAAAGTTGTAGAAATGGGCATTAAAAGATTGAATATATTTGGTGACTCCTTGCTCATAGTAAACCAGGTCAAAGGACTATTCCAATGTAGGTGCCCACTCTTGAAAACTTACAAGGAACTTGTTGACACCTACCTAGCCTGGTTGGAATGGTATGACATCGAGATAATCCCTCGTACATCGAATATATTTGTAGACACTATGACCTCTTTGGGATCCTTAATCCCTCATAATATGTTTGTTGATTTTACAACCCTTCATGTGAAAGTTCTTTCACACTCAACAATACATCATGAAGCTTTTGAAAACCAAGAATCAGTCAACATGATCAACATCAAGCCAAATTAGGATTGGTCCTTCATAGTCAGAGATTTCTTGAAAATAGCCCCTTGGGGGTCTTTGATCTCCCAAGTACCTATGGAGTGTGGTGCAACCATACACCATAGATTTGTTCCTCAATCCATGTTCACCAGCTCAAAAATACAAGAAAAGCAAGCCATATTTTCTATAGAAGTCGTGGCTTATTAGGATTGGCTTTCCCAAATGCGAGACTTCCTGAAGTTTGTAATAGTACCTCAAGATTTATCACATACTGAAAGGCAAATATTAAAACATAGAGAAAAAAGATACATCTTGCTAGGAGAAATCGTCTACATACTAGGATATGATGGAGTATTACTCCATTGTCTTGAGCCCCAGGAAGCATCCTGGGCAATTTAGCAAGCTCATGATGGAACATGTGGAGGCCATTTTAGTGGCATGGCCATTGTTAAGCACATCTTGAGAATGGGTTACTATTGGCCCACCATGGAAAAGGACTGCTGCGAGTATGTCAAGAAATGCAGTAAGTGCTAGCATCATGCAAATCTAATGCACTTACCATTGCAAGCTTTTCAGCCCATCCAGGTAGCATGTCCATTCTCATAGTGGGGACTAGACTTGATTGGAAATATCTCATCCCCATCCTCAGTCCAATACACATTCATCATAATGGCCATAGAACACTTCACTAAATGGGTAGAAGAGATCCCCTTAACATCAACAATTGGACAAAGGATTACGAAGTTTATACTCCACAATATCATAAGTCTAATGGGCCATATTTCAAGAACAAAAATGTGCATGCTTTAATGAAAAAATACCATATTCAGCATATTTTTTCAATTCCTTATTATCCATAAGCAAACGGTCAAGCAAAAGCTTCAAATAAAATAATAGTCTCCATTTTGAGGAAAATATTGCAAGACAATCACGAGGATTGGCACATGCAGTTACCTCTTGCACTATGGGCATACAATACTAGTATACAGACACCCACTGGGGCAACACCATTTTCACTAGTATATGTCACTGAGGCCATCATGCCACTAGAGTTGGAAATTTTGACTCTACGCATAACATTAAAGGACTTCATAGATGATGATGCTATTCGGAAAGGCCACCTTGATCAGTTGATGCTTCTTGATGAATGCCGAGTCAATGCTTTAGAGCATCTTAATGTTTACCAAGATCACCTTGTGAAAGCTTACAATAGTTTCCACCTAAGGGAATTCAAGGTTGGAGATCTAGTGCTCAAAGAAAACTAGTAGTATTCGAATCTGCCACCGCATCTGTGAGATAATTTCGTGGTAAACTGAATAGTCCCATACATGATTTCACAAAGATTTGGGCCTAGATCATATCACCTTATATCATTAGATGGTTTTGAGGATCCTGAACCTCTCAATATCATTCACTTAAAGACATTTTACACATAAAACATAAAAACATTCAAATATTTCATAAATACAAAAACATTCAAATATTTCACAAAATTAAAAAACATTCAAATATGTCAAAAACACAAAAAAAATCATAAAAACAAAAAAAATTCAAAAACATACAATCAAAAGCTCCAAGGGTAATTCATACCGCTTGGTCAAACATCAATTCAAAATGCTCCAAGGGTATTCAAACCACTTGGTCAAACATCAATTCAAAATGCTCCAAGGGTATTCAAACCGCTTGGTCAAACATCAATTCAAAATGCTCCAAGGGTATTCAAACTTCTTGGTCAAATCCAATCAATTCAAATTCTCCAAGGGTGTTCAAGCTGCTTGGTCAAAATCAATTCAAATGCTCCAAGGGTGTTCAAGTCACTTGGTCAAAATCAATTCAAAAGCTCCAATGGTATTCAAACCGCTTGGTCAATATAAATTCAAAAGGTTCCAAGGGTACTTCATGCTACTTGATCAAAAACCAAAAGCCCCAAAGGCATAATAAGCCCTTTGGTCAAATTAAGCAAAAATTTAAAAACATAAAAATCAAAAATACAAAAACAAATTGTATTTCATATCTTGCATCCACATAATTGTATTGCATTTTCATATCCACTACAACTGCATATGGCATGAGAGCCTAAAAAGTGATACCATAGTTTGTCGCACAAATCATTCAAATCCATTCCTCCATCAACACCAGTGTGAAATTATGTTTTTCAACACAACCATTACTTGTTTCTATACATAATATACTAATATTTTTTGTTTAATCAACCACACCTAATGATATTATAAACTTTTGTGGAAAATAACTTTGATTAGTAGAAGGTAAGGTCTAGCCATGATAATGCCTTGGATATTCAAGATCCAAGTCACTAATTGGAAAACTAAAATCCTAGCTGGTACAAGGAAAATATGAAAGCTGCAAAGTGGTCTAGGTTACCTTAAGAGAAAAGGATATTCCCTGCTTATCCCCCTATGCAACCAGTTTAAAGGTGCTGATAATTGGCAAAAGGACAAGCTTTACCCTATCCAAATCCCTTGCTTACATCAAAATAAGCAAAATACCAAAGCAAAAGTACATATTCAAAAGGCCAAGCATATAGTCCAAATTTCAAAGCAATAATCCGATACACAAATCATAAAGTCAAAAAGACATAGCTAAAAAAAAATCAATAAAAAATAAACAGTGATTTTCATCACTACATATGAGAAAAATAAACAGTGATTATCATCACTAAAAAAATCATAGCTCAAAGAAAAAATATATCAAAATCAACAGTGATTTTCGTCACTACATATGAGCAAATATCCAAAGCCAAAAAGAAGCCAAAGAAGGTAATAAAGCTTGAATCCCTGGAATTCTCAAAATTGTACAAAACTGGAAGGAGAAATCCTTACGCATGATGATATGTGTATTATAATTGCTTCATGCATTTGTGTAGACCAATACTTGAATGTGGATGAGATAGCTTAGGTAACCCAATATTGCCTAGTGGTATAGTCCAACTAAGTCCAACATAAGGATGAGAAGAACACTTGAGAATCCATGATCTTAGCAATGAATTGAAAGAATCTTGCTTGACATTGGAAGAAATGTTTAAGTTCTACCTCAAAATATACAATCACATGCACACACAGGGATCATGAAAAACCAGGTCCATGGTAAAAGCCTTACTTTTCAAAAATCTAAGTGGCCAGTAGACAGTTGTTGATAGGGTAACTAGAGTGTTTGAATCTCTGGAAAGACCCAAAAATTCTTACATATCAACAAATAATAACATCATTCACACCATCACTTTCTTTATAATATTCTATAAATTAGGAGGTATCAACATAGTAGGACAGATACCGCATATATATTAGAAATAGTATATAGACAACCACTGACTACTTTATATCTTTTAATTTACAGAAACTTATCAAGAAAATACATTACACACCATTACATCTCATATATGAATACTTAATCAATTCTTATGATAAGAGTGATTATTTAAATTCATAATTATTTTTTTACTTTTTGTGGTATCACCCATTAATATTGTCAATGTCATATAAATTCTATATGTTTTAAGTGATTAGAGCATACTGGTTCATTTATACCATTCCATAACATAATTTAGATGCATAAAATTAAAGCAAAGTTAATACATGCATTTAGCAATAATATCATATCCACAAACACAATTCATTAATCATTCATCATCACATCATAAAGCACATCATAAAACATATAGGCAATATCCATTTGCATACAATCATAAATTCATCATTCATCATCAAAATACATCACATCATATCATCAAATCATATAAGCATCTACACATCCATCTAAGCATCTTCAATATCATCTATCATCTAACATATTCATCAAATCATCATAATACCATCATTGCATCATATCATAAAACAAAATAATAACAAAAATATGAGCAATAAATGATACACATAATAAGTCATAATGTAAAGCTATCATAAAAGTATGTGTGTTAAGTCCAATGGATGTACAAAAATGCCCGTGGGCTACATTCATATAGGTTATTCGACCTCAAAAATGAATCAAGGACCAAATAAAGCATCAATCAAATATCGGGCCTGAGCCCCTTACATCACCTCCTCTAGTTCCACCTCCCCCTATGGTGGTGTTGCGAGTCAAATAATGTGAGCTTGTCGATCTCTCTATCCGAGTCTGGGTCCTTTGGCTAGGATGGGTGGAATACTACCCTGAGGTAGAGCACCCATTGACCTACGAGCCACCCGCACTAGGTGGATCCTTAGGGAAAATCCCATGCCTCTTGAGCTACATCTAAATAATGGTGATGTGATCCACAAGTTTTACAGATCTTCTCCTCATGCTCATCCAGTAAAGACTAAATTTGTCCCACATTTGCTCTTGCACCTACCACTGGAACCTCCTGTGGTGTAGGAGGAACAACAAACTACATCCTAGTGTCGCCACCCCCAATAGTAGCCTAGAGAGCTTGTATCTATGTTGTGAGTTGCTAAATGGTAGAATATAACTGTTGTACCTAGATATTAGTTTCTTGAAGCTTGGCCTTAACCTCATGCAGTTGTGCTCTTAGAGGAGAGTCTCTCTCCTCGAGCTTTAAATACTCCTCCTACTTAGGAACATTAGGATCCTCCATTGCCACATGCTCTGCTGGATGGCCCCATACCTCAGTCCTAGTTTAAACTCTGCATCTTATCGAATCCCCACCATCATCCTTGTGCCCTAGGCTACCAAAACCATGCCACATTCAATCACCCCACCACTGAGTGTATGCCTTTGTAACTCCCCCAGCCACTCTAGGATCAACAATTAGGGCATTCTCCTCATTTGAAAGCTTTGTAATCTATCATGGAGATAGGTCCTTCTCTATTGTGAGGTTCTTGTACAAGAACAGTACCAAGGGCACATCTTGCTGTAACCCATACTAATGGAGAACCCGTGAGCAGAAGAAATACTCTCATATGGTAATATTACGACCAACGAGCCATCACTCATGTTGTGTCCTGGAAGTAAAGCTAGCTAGATCATCCCAAGCAAGACACTCATGGTAAGGCTACCATACGACATCTCCGGCCAAAATTCTAGTAAAAGCATCAGTGTAATGGGACAGCTCCCCTGTGAAAGTGTGGCTCTTGTGCTCCTCGTGCTCTTGAGCCCATATAGCAACATAGCATTGTGTTTGAGTTTCAATCACTATAATCTTAGTCGGGAGCCCCTTAGGGTGATCTACCCTAATATTCTCCCATCCCCAAACCTGTAGGAGCAAGCTGTAGGTAATTCTGACATGTCCTCGATGGTGGATGTGGTACAAATCATCATAGCACTGAGCTAATAGCAATCTACCCCATGCATAGATGATAGGATCCTCGCTATCCAATAGATCCTGCACCATCACCAAAAGGTTCCACGGGAACCTCAAACCCAAGAAATATGGGATAAGAACATTGTTGATAACCATCAACAATATGGCATACCTCGTCGTAAAGACACCCTCCCCATACCAATGACTTATGGATACTCCTTCGAACTTGGTGTCCTTAAGAGTATCCATAGAGTGCCCTCTAAACACCCGAGTGAAGACAACCACCTGATCAGTAGTGGCCGAAGAGATAATGGCCACCCCATAAAATGTAATCCAAAATATCTTGTATACATCCTTCAGCGTAATGGTCATATCGTCAGTCAAGAGGTGGAAGGTATTAGTTCATGGGTCCTAGTGATGGGCCAAAGCCATAAGGTAAGCCTGATCTACCATGATGTAAGGTAGCCTAATGACATACTATAACCCACAGACTTTGAACCATGTCCAGTCTGTATCATCAAAGCTAGGAAGGAGGTCAAGCAAGAGCTTTGGGTCCCAAGCCCGAGTAGTAAGGATCTAAGCAAAGCAAAAGAAAGATGAAACATAACTACAATGCATCTAAGGCATAATTCACAATAAACATGAAAACGGTGCAAAAGAGTATGGGCTATTCTAAGTCTAAGCAAAAGAACAAGATTGCACCTAATCAAACAAATCAAAAATTCAAAAATTAAAAAAAAATCAAATATGTCATAAAAATCCAACAACTAGCAAAAAAATGCAAAAAAATATGGCTAAGGGTTTAGCCACTGTCACCTATAGTGGCCAAAACCTGGTCATTGGAGACAATAGCAACCAAGATCCAAAACGGTCAAATTTTTGACTGTTGAGGTTAAAAATTGGCCGCTCTGAGTGACAACGGCTCATAACCGGCTGCTTTGAGCGATAGTGGCCAAGGGATAACATGGCAAACCCACGAACCCTTGGCCATAAAAAAAACAAAAAAAATTAAAAAAAAATTGCAAAATGACATAAAAAACACAAAAAAGAGGGAAAAAAAAAAATAGAAAGTAAATTCTCATTCAGGCATAAAAAACTAAGCTAAGTTCAAAAATGGTTAAGCAAAAGGTAAACTAAGCCTAACTACGAAGTTTATTCATTACCAACAGGTTTAGTGAGGTTCATTTTACCCATTACTTAGTGAGGTTTAGTTTTACTTAGATAGGAGAAAAGAGGGCTAGGGTTTTGAAAAGGATAAATAATCGAGAAGCTTTGGCTCCTCTAGCAGCTGATGTCTTGCCCTGCGTAGCCATGTCTGCAACGCCAAAAAACTCCAAAATCGCAACCATCGCTGTCACACCAAAGCTCCCCAAAATGAATCTTCAATAGTGAAAGTGAAAGGTCCAAACCCTATAAAATGTAAGTTTTATGTTTCTTTAATTACACCTTGGCCATTGCTGATGTTAGTGGCCCAAACTTCTTGGTCGCTCAAGGCACCAATGACCACATGCAGGATCTCAGAGGCCGCTGGATCTAACAACGGCCAAATCCACAGATCAAAACAAGGGATTTTTGCCTTGGTATCCCACAAAAACAACAAATAAACACACTTTGGTAGTTTTAAATCATTAGAATGTTCAAAATAACAAAAATATCACATAAGAGCACAATCTCAGCTAGGCCTCATACCTAGTTACTTACTCTATCAACTCAGCGATTGCAACGATTCACACTCCATGTATTTTGATGAGATGAGTAGATAACCATAAGTCCAATTGGGGCAAAAACAACTCATTTTGGAATTACGATGCACCACCCTTCAATACCGAAGAAGACCAAGATGGTCAGACTGCTCCATGGGTGTGAAAGGATCATCCTAATTCCCCTATGACATCAAAAACATTAAGTCAAAGTGATAAAATCTAAGCATAAATGGAATCACTCATCCTAACTCCCTAATAAGGCTATTGATAGTTAGACCACTCCTCGGGATAAGGATGGGTGATCATCATGAACAATTGGAATCACACCTGGATGTGGGATTGCCCATTAAAAGCTATAAAGGAACCAGATTAGTCATATTGGTCAAGCGACTTGTCACTTCATTCATTGTCATTTCTTTACCAATTCATTGTGTGAGGAAGTAGTTCAAAACTTCAGCATAATCATAATAAAAATCAAAAAAATATCACTTGATCATAACAAAATAGCATTCATCCTATGAATCATTGCATACAATAATCACAAATTTCCCTTGTTTGTTTGGAATGTAAGCAGACATGACATATTCAATTGTAGCTCTCCTACCGGTCGGAATTGTTGTAGTAGTTGAAGCTACCCAATGGATTTTGAGGAATGAGTGCAATTTAAAATGTAAAAGCCACTGAGCTAAGTCCTTTAAACGTTGAGGCAATGATTCAAGGGATGCATGTCATCTTGCATGATTGGGCCATCCGGCGTTGATCAGACCATTAATCACCATACACCCTACAAACAAATTAGTCTATGTTTTTGCTCAGCATTGTTTTTTCCACACAACACATCATAAAAAGGGGCATCTGTAGACACCTAAATCATGTCATGCTTAGGGGAGCTGCTCACATAGACACATTCATAAGATCATAAGACATAATCTTGGACTTTCCAAGAATAAATAGTGGTTCTCACCACTCATTTGGGGCCTTTTTCAAGCCATCCAAGCCTAGCTACTCAAGCCAAGAGTAGCTAGATCCTAGCCGCTCAAGCCTAGAGTGGCCAGACCTTAGCCACTACAGATGAAAGTGGCTAGATCTTAGCCACTACAGATGATAGTGGCTAAGCCATAAGAAGTAGTTTTGCCAACAAACATGCCTAATCACAGGTGGAAGTGGAAGTCTACATACAATAAAGGTGAGTGGGAGTAACTTTGCATTCCTTTTCATGATCAGTTCACATAGGAGACTTGAGTTTGCATTTAAAATTTATTTAACTGACCTCCAAGCATAAACAAAGGACAAAAACTTCTCATGCTAATGACCAGTTCGCATAGGAGACTCAAGTGGGAAGTTAGATTTTAGTTAACTAGCCTTCAAACATAGACAAAAGACAAAATATTCTCATGCTAACTTGCACTACGCATGAGAAATTCATTCCTAGGGCTTGGAAATAGACCTAGGGTTTCACACTATAAAATGTGCAAGCCTAAGAGCACCAAGAGAGATCTTTACACACATATATCGAGACATCTTTTATTGAGGAGAGATTTCAAGACTTAGAGAATTCCCTTGGAGATCATGTGTACGGCAAAGCCCTGACGGATTAAAGAGAATAACACCTATTATTTCAACATTAGATACAGGAATTGACCCATAGCTTTGGGGCAAAGAGAGCAAGGTTTACCTTAGTAGCCACTGTCTTGGACAGTGGCCCGTAAGCTTAGCTTAGGTTTTAGACATAGCTTTTTTTATTTTATTTCTTCATGTTTTCATATCGTTAGCATATATTTACATGATTTCAAGGCATAGTTTCATGATATTTCTGTTAGATTCTTTTATTACTAACAACCTCATCCGGGGAGGCAATATCAGAAATCTAAGCGTGTGTTGTTGGTTCATTGCTTGCTGGGCCACAGGTTCATCGAACATAATTTTCAACATACAAGAGCAAAAGGGATCCCTCTAGGAAACAAACCTGGAGAAGGAGGCATTTGTAAGACCTCATACATTTTCGTGTGCAGAACCGGGAAGCCTTTATAAGTGCACCACCTCTTCATGAAAGGGGCACTCTTTACCTATTTGTAACCTTATTGTATCGAAATGGGTTGTTGGCAATTTTGGGTTTGAGATCCTAGCTTCTTGTCTATGAGTTGTCATTGATGTCAAAAGGAAATGGCATTAATGTTAAGAGGATGTGTTGGCTTCAAAGGTGGAAGATTCCAAGAGAATATTTTTAAGATAATTTGGAGAGATTCCATTGGCAATGGTTTTTATTAAAACCAATGGAGGTTCTCTTTATTATTTATTTAATTATTATTTAAAACCCTTCAAGGTTTTAATTAATTAATTATTTAATTAATTAAGGGAGAAATTATTTTTAATTTATTAAAAATACTTTAAGGTTTTTTAAACCCTTTTTGAAAAGACTTTTGATTAATTTTGAAATGGTCTTTATTTCCACTGACGTCAAGGAGTCTTCGAAGAGACTATTTATTCTCCAACTCCTAAGGTTGGAAGGCCAATTAATTCGAAATTCCTCGAATGCAATTTGCGATGTTTGTGCTCTGTATTCGCTGAGATCGAAGGAATACTTAGAAGCACGTGCGGTTGAAAAGTCTTTGGGAGTTTTTTCGAGGGTGAAGTGGAGGGAAGTTCACTTGTGAAATTCGTAGCCCGCATGGGCTGGTGGCAGCGAAGGCTGCTGTTGGGTGTTGCATTGGCAGAGGTCGTCGTTTCGAGTCTCGCGGGGGTGCTTTGCTAGAGTAACACACTTTTTTTATTAAAACGTCATTATGCCACGAAATTTGGAGTTTCTTGGACAGCGATTTATAAGGTGTGATTAAATTTTATGAGTTTTGGCTTTTGTGATTAGCATTGAATAAAATCTTAGGAGAAATAAGGGCATATTTCTTTGGATGTATTTTTAATATTATTCTTTGTTGTGCTAAAATTAAAAATGGAGGTATAAGGTGTGAGTCTGTGATTGTTGATTTATTGGCATGTTATGGTGGTTGTGTTTAAAGAAGTGGAGCTAAAAGGTGTAATAAAGGAAGTTTATATTATTGCTCATTTATTTTTATTCTAACCCTAACTTGGTTGGAAGTTTGAGAGTTGTGTGTGGTGATAGCTTGAAGGTTCAATTATCTTCTACTCCAATAAGGTATGGGCACATTCTTCTTATGAGTATGATTGGTGTATGTTTTCTAAAATAAGGTTGGAGTGAAAAGGTATTCTACTAGGTATCCTTTGGCTAGGTGTAAATCCTATTTTCTAGTTTGTTGAAGACTACTTATGCATTGTTATCCTTAAGGAGAGTTTTTGGTGAATGCATAATTTTTGGTTTGAGATAGTGGAAGCTTTGTGCACTAGGGTTTATATTTGTGAGTCTAGCTACTTGCATTGATTTGGTGGAACCCTTGGTTGGTTGTTTTGAGTTTGATGGTTGAGTTGCTTCCATAGAGGTTGTTTGATCAAGTTATTGCTTTACTTGATTCATGATATTGGGCTTACTCCATTGAGTTGATTTGAGCAAGTTATTCTTTGCATTTGGTGATATTGTGTTGGTGGTTGTTTTGTTCAAATATATTTGGAGGGAAAAGGATTTCTACTTGTTTCCTTTTCTTGTGATGATTGGTTGAATGCTTCAAGGTTGATGTTGAGTTGAATGGTGTTGGTTGACTAAACCTTATTTTATGAGCATTGTTGTTGAAACCCTAATTTATGGTGAAAAGAACATGAGTATCATTGTTATGTGATTCTTTGCATAGTTGGAAATTGTTGGGGTTTGATGTTCTTGAAAGAAAACATTCTATCCTATCCATTTCAGATATTGAGTTGAGTTTTTAGATTTGAGATTGATATTGAGCTGAGTTGATTTGAGTTGAGTTTTAAGATTGGGATTTGAGTATAGAACATATTGAGTCTCTAAAAATTCTCTTTATGCTTCTATGAGTTTGAGAAATCACATTGGGTCTCTAACAATTCACTTTGTGATTTCCTACTAAGAAAGTTTTTCTTGGTGAGCTTGCTGATATTTTGGACAGGTTCTAGTGGGGACTTATGAGAAGTTTTTGGACAGGTTCTAGTGGGGACTTGTGAGCAGTTTTTGGACAAGTTCTAGTGGGGACTTATGAGCAGTTTTTGGACAGGTTCCAATGGGGACTTGTGAGCAGATTTGGATAGGTCCTAGCAGAGGACTTGTGAGCTGAGTTTGATAGTTCTATCAGAAAACTTGAGGATACAGGTGCATTGGTTCTATGAGAAGAACCTAAGGACATATTTGGCAAGTCTTTGAGAAGACTTGTGTGCAGAGGATTGATTTGTTCAAGAGTTGGATAGATCTAATAGATAGAAGAAGACTTGTACTAGACTGACTGACTGTGTTTGGTATAGGTTGCTGAGCTGCTATGGACGTGATCATAGAAGGCAAAGTTCTCATAGGCTAAGCATTAAGGATAGGAGGTCTTCGGTGGAAAGGAGTTCCACATGTTGGCTAGAGGTAGAGGTAGTTGATATTCTGAGGGATCATTTCCAGAGCAGATGGGAAGGTATCTCCTTTGAGCAGAGGATCATAAATTTTGATTGGGTGAAGGTATCTCCTTTGGGCCGAGGCTCATAAAAATTGTAATTGGGAAGGATTCCCAAAGAACTTTGAGATAACTTTTAGAGAAAAGTTTTGTGGATGTAGCCCAGCCATTTTGGGTGAACCATGTTAAAATTTTTGTCACTTTGTGGATGATATTGTGCATTGCTTTGATATTGCTTTGGGTATATTGCTTTACTATTTTGAAGTATAAAGGAGAAAGTAAAAAGAGGTCTTATACTATTCACCCCCCCTCTCAGTATAAGCTTGTGTTCTTCAATTGGTATCAGAGCCGATGCCTTCGAAAAGTTTAACAACTTGAAGGAAAAGCTAGTAAAGATCACAATGGATCATTCAAGTGGCAATGCAACACCTATTCTTGATGGGTCAGATTTTGGTCTTTGGAGTGCAAGGATGAAGGTTCATCTAATGGGACTTAGGAATGAGGTTTGGGAAGTGATTGAAGATGAGTACACTATTCCTGAACATGGTCCTAATACTAAAGAAGAAAGGCTCCTACATCATAGCAATTCAAAAGCAATGAATGCAATCCCGAAAGGCTTACGTGAAGCGGATCTCACCAAAGTGATTCATCGCAAGACAACTAGTGAAATGTGGAAACAGATTGAAGGTGGTTCATACAGGTGATACAAAATTCAGAAAGGCCAAGTTGAGACACTTCAAAGGTATGTTTGAACAACTCAAGATGAATGATGATGAAAATATTAGTGACTACATGCTTGGTATGGATGATGTTGTTAACTCCAAGAAAGACTTAGGTCTTGAGCTTGCTGAAAATGATGTTTGTGATAAGATTTTAAGATCTCTTCCTAATAGATTTAGTGAAAATATTGCTGCTATTGAGTAAGCTAAAGATTTGGATAAGTTGAAAAAGTATGAGCTCCATAGTATACTTGTAGCATTTGAGTTGAGAACTCAAGTGAAGGTTGATGTCAAGAAAGAGGTAGCTTTCAAGGCTACCAAGAATTCCAAGGGTAAATAGCTTCAAGATAGTGATGAGTCTTCTAGTGATGAAGAGGCATATTACAGCAAGAAAGGCAAGTTCTATAGAAAGCACAAAAGTATGAAAAATATAAGATGTTTCAATTGTGGAAAGTTTGGTCATTATGCTACTCGATTGTACTATTCCCAAGAATGAAAGTGATGAAGATAAATAGGATTCTAAGAGCAAGGATTCTGAAAAGCACAAGCATCACAGGAAAAACAAAGATGAGCATAGCAATCAAGGAAAGAGGTATTCTCACAAGCACAAGAAGAGTTTCTACCTAGACAAAGCAAGTAAGTGTTCTAGTAGTGATAGTGAAAGTTCTTCAAGTGATAATGAAAATGAGATGTTGTTCATATCAGAAAAAGAGGAAGAACCGAAACATAGATTCATTATCATGAAATGTCTTAGATGTGGAAATTTTGGTCACCTTGAGGATGATTGCACAAATAATGATTTGGTTTCTAGTATGTATGAGGATGCTTCAAAAAAATATAAGGAAGATGCATGTATGGTTTTTGAAAAGGGTAGCACCTCTAGTGATAAGAAATCTGAAAAAGGCTTTGATGATTAAAAAAGCAAAAAAATAAAGGAAGATATAGAGGAAGGTGAAGTAGATATTGAAGGTGAACTTATTAGTGCTCTTAGTGCTTTGAAAAAAGAAATAAAGAAGAATGCTAGACTCAAGGATAATTTAGATGAATGTTGTATGGAGAGAGATGATCTTATAGAAAGTCTTGACTTCTCTATGGCTAAGACACAAGAACTCAAGGATGAGTTAGAGTCTAAGGTTCTTGAGTATAGTGAGTTAGAACAAAAAATGGCTTCTTTGAAAGAGGAAACTAAAGAGTACAAGGATAAGCTTTACGAGGTTTCAAGATAGCTCCAAAAAGGTTAAGTCACTCATCAAAGGTCAAAGAAAGACAACAGATAAAACAGGCCTTGGTTTTGTTAAGCCACACAAGGAACAAGTTGGAGAGTCTAGTAAGAGACTGCAAAAGGAAGAGAGTTCTGATGAGGAAAGTATTTCAGAAAAGGAGTCCTTAAATGATAGATGCACAAAAATAGAAAACAAAATTTAGAATGAGAATAAGTTTTCAGAACCTAAGAGGTCAATTAAAGGAAAGTTTCAAGGCAGATGTTTTGCTTGTCACAGGTTTGGTCACATGGCTTCACATTGCATGACTCAAGTGAAGGAGGTAAATGACAGTTTCAGAAGTGCTATTTACTTTCAAGGGTATTGCTACTCTTGTCAATAGTTTGGGCACAAGGCAGTTTATTACAAGGAAAATAACAGGAATAGGTTTGGTCAGAACAGGTTTGGTCAAAACTGGTGGATTCAAAGATCAGGTTTACCTCAGAGAAACAACATCGTCAAGTGTTTCAAGTGCAACAATGAAGGTCACACAATCAGATAGTGTAGAGCTGAAATTCTAGAATACAGGAACATGAACAGTGGCATGATCAGGTCCAAGGATCAAGGCATGGACAAGAACAGGGATGAGAACAAGAACAAGAACAGTGACAAGAACAGGAATATGGACAAAGAGTTCAAGAGAAGGCCCGGCAAGGAAGTTATAGATGTTGATGATGATCGGTGCCTAATGGGAGTTTTACTCCCACCCAAGAATTAATCACATCATCGGGGAGGTGGGGGGAGGGACTAAGCTAAGAGGCTCATTCTTAGTCCCGAGCCCCAAAGGTGACCCTTTGCCATTGATGACAAAGGGGGAGAGATTTGATTAAGGGGGAGAGCCTCAAGATAGGGGGAGTTTTTTATGTTGAGTTTCTGTGTTGTTGAGAAGCATGGTTTGCCATCAATGACAAAGGGGGAGATTGTTGGCAATTTTGGGTTTGAGATCCTAGCTTCTTGTCTATGAGTTGTCATTGATGTCAAAAGGAAATGGCATTAATGTTAATAGGATGTGTTGGCTTCAAAGGTGGAAGATTCCAAGAGAATATTTTTAAGAGAATCCGGAGATATTCCATTGGCAATGGTTTTTATTAAAACCAATGGAGGTTCTCTTTATTATTTAAAACCCTTCAAGGTTTTAATTAATTAATTATTTAATTAATTAAGGGAGAAATTATTTTTAATTTATTAAAAATACTTTAAGGGTTTTTAAACCCTTTTTGAAAAGACTTTTGATTAATTTCGAAATGGTCTTTATTTCCACCGACGTCAAGGTGTCTTCGAAGAGACTATTTATTCTCCAACTCCTAAGGTTGGAAGGCCAATTAATTCGAAATTCCCTGAATGCAATTTGCGATGTTTATGCTCTGTATTCACTGTGATCGAAGGAAGACTTAGAAGCACGTGCGGTTGAAAAGTCTTCGGGAGTTTTTTTGAGGGTGAAGTGGAGGGAAATTCACTTGTGAACTTCGTAGCCCGCGTGGGCTAGTGGCAATGAAGGCTTCTGTTGGGCGCTGCATTGGCGGAGGTCGTCATTTCGAGTCTCACGGGGGTGCTTTGCTAGAGTAACACACGTTTTTATTAAAACATCTTTATGCCATGAAATTCGGAGTTTCTTGGACAGCAATTTATAAGGTGTGATTAAATTTTATGAGTTTTGGCTTTTGTGATTAGCATTGAATAAAATATTAGGAGAAATAAGGGCATATTTCTTTGGATGTATTTTTAAGATTATTCTTTGCTGTGCTAAAATTAAAAATGGAGGTATAAGGTGTGAGTATGTGATTGTTGATTTATTGGCATGTTATGGTGGTTGTGTTTAAAGAAGTGGAGCTAAAAGGTGTAATAAAGGAAGTTTATATTATTGCTCATTTCTTTTTATTCTAACCCTAACTTGGTTGGAAGTTTGAGAGTTGTGTGTGGTGACAGCTTGAAGGTTCAATTATTTTCTACTCCAATAAGGTATGGGCACATTCTTCTTATGAGTATGATTGGTGTATGTTTTCTGAAATAAGGTTGGAGTGAAAAGGTATTCTACTAGGTATCCTTTGGCTAGGTGTATATCCTATTTTCTGGTTTGTTGAAGACTACTTATGCATTGTTATCCTTAAGGAGAGTTTTTGGTGAATGCATAATTTTTGATTTGAGATAGTGGAAGCTTTGTGCACTAGGGTTTATATTTGTGAGTCTAGCTACTTGTATTGAGTTGGTGGAACCCTTGGTTGGTTGTTTTGAGTTTGATGGTTGAGTTGCTTCCATAGAGGTTGTTTGATCAAGTTATTGCTTTACTTGATTCATGATATTGGGCTTACTCCAGTGAGTTGATTTGAGCAAGTTATTCTTTGCATTTGGTGATATTGTGTTGGTGGTTGTTTTGTTCAAATATATTTGGAGGGAAAAATATTTCTACTTGTTTCCTTTTCTTGTGATGATTGGTTGAATGCTTCAAGGTTGATTTTGAGTTGAATGGTGTTGGTTGACTAAACCTTATTTTATGAGCATTGTTGTTGAAACCCTAATTTATGGTGAAAAGAACATGAGTATCATTTTTATGTGATTCTTTGCATAGTTGGCAATTGTTGGGGTTTGATGTTCTTGAAAGAAAACATTCTATCCTATCCATTTCAGATATTGAGTCGAGTTTTCAGATTTGAGATTGATATTGAGCTGAGTTGATTTGAGTTGAGTTTTGAGATTGGGATTTGAGTATAGAACATATTGAGTCTCTAACAATTCTCTTTAAGCTTCTATGAGTTTGAGAAATCACATTGGGTCTCTAACAATTTACTTTGTGATTTCCTACTAAGAAATTTTTTCTTGGTGAGCTTGCTGAGTTTTTGGACAGGTTCCAGTGGGGACTTGTGAGCAATTTTTGGATAGGTTCCAGTGGGGACTTGTGAGCAGTTTTTGGACAGGTTCCAGTGGGGACTTGTGAGTAGTTTTTGGACAGGTTTCGGTGGGGACTTGTGAGCAATTTTTTGACAGGTTACGATGGGGACTTGTGAGCAGATTTGGACAGGTCCTAGCAGAGGACTTGTGAGCTGAGTTTGATAGTTCTATCAGAGAACTTGGGGACAGAGGTGCATTAGTTCTATGAGAAGAACCTGAGGATAGATTTTGCAAGTCTTTGAGAAGACTTGTATGCAGAGGACTAATTTTTTCAAGAGTTGGACAGATTTTACAGACAGAGGAAGAATTGTACTAGACCGACTGACTGTGTTTGGTATAGGTTGATAAGCTGATGTGGACATTATCATAGAAGGCAGAGGTATCTTAGGCTACGAATTGAGGACAAGAGGTCTTCGGTGGAAATGAGTTCCAAGTGCTGGTAAGAGGTAGAGGCAGTTGATCTTCTGAGGGATCATTTCTAGAGCAGAGGGGAAGGTATCTCCTTTGAGCAGAGGCTCATAAATTTTTATTGGAGGAAGGTATCTCCTTTGGGTCCGAGGCTCATAAACATTGTAATTGGGAAGGATTCCCTAAGAAATTTGAGATAAATTTTAGAGAAAAGTTTTGTGGACGTAGCCCAGCCATTCTGGGTGAACCACGTTAAAATTGGTGTCACTTTATGGATGATATTGTGTATTGCTTTGATATTTATTTGGGTATATTGCTTTACTATTTTGAAGTTTAATGGAAAAAGTAAAAAGAGGTCTTATACTGTTCACCCCCCCTCTTAGTATAAGCTTGTGTTCTTCATGGGTATCCCTAAGAGGGACCGACATGTAACTGAGTTTCAAAACGAATAAAGAGATCCATATTTGTTATTTCTGTGTTATATACTTTTTCATTGTATTCCATTTCATCTTGGGTTTTTAATGACATTGCAAGTAGAGTAAAAGGGTGGTGTGTGCGTCCTGGGGTCGCTACACCTTGTATACATCAAAATCCCAACACATTTTCACATTAATAAATCCAAGTCTAGCACAAGGAAAGATGAAACCTACAAAGTGGTCTAGGTTACCTTAAGCAAAAACATTTATCTCACTCATCCCCCTATGCAAATGGTTCAAATATGCTAAGAATTGACAAAAGGACAAGTTCCTCCTTACCCAAAATCCTTTGCTTCACACCAAATTGGGGCAAGTATCCAAAAGATAAAAATGAACAGTGATTATTATCACTTCACAATATCAAAAAGAAACAGTGGTTATTACCATTAGAAAAAGTAAAATAAACAGTGGTTCTCAACACTACCAAAATCCCTTGCTTGACAAACAAAAATGAGAAACTCCCTTAAAAAAATTTAAATTTAAAAGAAAATAAGGGAGTCTTGAACTTGAATCCCTGGAATTCTTAGAATTAGAGAACCATAAGGTGATCCTCATTACAATTTGGGTGGCATCAATCCCACTTGGCAATGGTGATATCCTTATGCATGACAATATGTCTGTAACATAAGCAACTTGCTTTTGGAATAGACCAATGTTTGCATGTGAATGAGCTAACTTTTGGTAGCCTACAGTGCCTAGTGTTCTAACCCAACTAAGTACAAAACTCAGGATAATGAGACTTGTAGGGTGATCTCTAGTATAGATGGGCTGCATAAATCTTTTTTGGCACTAGGGTAACTTTATGCGTTATCATAGTAATGAAATCACATGCACACACAAGGATATTGATTATCTTGGTTATCTTAGCAGATTTATACTTTGTTGAAAAGTCTTGCATAGTTATTATACAACTTTTTATTAGGTAACTAGAGTGTTTGAGTCTCCTGAAAATCCCAAACATATCATAAAATATTATACTATTCATTCCAATTCATATCATGCCATCACATGTTTGTTAGTGTACATCTTCACAACCCATTACATACTATCATAATAACATGAAAGTGATGAGATAAATTTTGTACAATCTATGGTGCTAGCATGTAATGTGTCAAGTAGTCATCATAAATCCATCATACAAATTAAATCAAATCATCCATTTCATCATGCATATACATATCTACATATCATCAAATCATATCATAGGAAAAATACATGCATCCATGTTAGGCATCCATCATAACATCATAAAGCATACATATAAGCATTGCATACATATCATAAAGCAATAAAACATCACATGATGATAACAAAAACTCACACACACACACACACACACACACACACACACACACACACACACACACACACACACACATATATATATATATATGAAATAAAAAGATACATCATCATCCATATACTGCCCATAGGCTATAATAAAGTTGGTCCTCAGACCTCATAAGTCCCAAAAATATCAAAAATAAAAAGAGCCATCAGAGCCTCGCAAACCATGGTCATGCAAGACCGGTGCTGCAAATCTCACCCCTACCCTTAGTCAGCATCCAAAAATAACTCTCAGATTTGCTACTCCCTGACCGGTCTCCCCTCTATGTAGTGCTAGGATCCCCCATGCTTGCAGACAATTATCCTATACCACTCCTTTGACTCTGGTGCAACCAACTAGAATATGGATGTACTAGTATGCACCCTCTAAGGTACACTATCTCATCCTCCAAAACCTGGACAAATGCTCACACATCACAAAAATGACCCTGGAGGTCCCCAACCAAATCCTGAAGCTATATCACCTCCTATCATAGTCTGATTGTATCACCACTATCAGATACCCTATAGCTAGGGCTTCATACCCCAACCTATGCCTAAAGCATAGCTATCAATAATGTCTACCTCTCTATCTTAGCTTGAAGTCTCTCTCTCTATCATTGACCTCTAAGTAGCTCACCTTGTAGCCCAGTAATCATAGCATCTTGTACTACCAACTATGCCTACATCCCATGATCCTCAAAATCAACATAACCAAGGTCAACCTCTAGATCCCTTAATTCTAAGAGCTTTGTCCAATCATCTGCCATGCGATGGCATACATGTCACTCAATTGTGCCTACCTAATTATAATTTGGAGACTCATCCTGACCCTTCTTCTTTGGAGCATTCCTAGGTGCCTCCTCTACCACCTCAAATGCATCCCCTCCTAGTGGTCCCTCTCCTTTCCACTGCACCCACCATGAGTCATACTCCTCAGTCATCCTAGAATCATCTACCTTATAAATTTCTACTGCATGATCTAACTCCTCTCACAAAGCCTCCACTATAGGCCAACTAATAGTCCTCTTAGCACTGCAATTATGATAGATCATTGACTCACTAGGTAACCCCTAGTGTAGCCAAAATTATCATAGGACTCGAGCATAAAAAAAATACTCTCATTTAGTCTCATGTCACCCAACTAGCCACCTAGCTCACCTCACCCTGCATAGCTATGTCTCAGCCTCAACCCATACTAGAGAGTCTCCGTAAGGTCTCCAGATAATATCCTTTGCTTTGAGTAATGCAAAGTACTCTGCATAGTGCTCAACATCACCTACAAAGCAATGGCTTTGACCTATCTCTTATTCCCTATACCATAGTATACCATAGCCTATATTCCTATTAGTGAGTTGTGCTCAGGTCGTCCAAGGTAGTCCTCACGATAAATCCATGACAATATGCTACCATCCCAAAACCTACAATAAAAAACTGCAACCCAATCCATTCTATCCATGAGAATAGATCTCATAAAGCTCATCATATAGTTGTGCTAATAATGTAGGACCCCAAGCCACTCACTGCCTCCTCCTAACATCTTCTAAAGTACCTCTACATAACTGAATCTCATTGATCTCAAGGAGTGGATACAATGGAGCACCCCTCTATAAAAATGCATAATATCTGATAGACATTCTCTAAAGTCATTGTCATCTCTCCTATAGGTAGATGGAAACTGTTGGTACAAGGATCCCATAGATCTATCAAAGTAGTCAAGTAGGCATAGTAACCCACCACAGGCTCTAACCACATCACATGCTTTAGTCCAATGACATCGAGCCATTGCCAATCCTCTTCTATCACCATGTCCCTAGAAACTTGAAATAGAGTTGGAACTCGATACCGACTCTTCACAACCTGACAAAACTAACTAGGTGTCAAAAACAATTCCCCATTTTGTGACCGTCCCACCTAGGTATTACCCCCAATTTGGCATTCATCCCACACAGAAATGGCCACCCATGGTCGTCCCACCCAAGGACGACCCCCAAAAATGGCTAAAAAAGGATCAATTTGAACCCTAAAATAGCCCTAAAATGAAAGAAAATAGCTTAAAAATTAAATATTAATGCATATAAGACATCAATAAGCACTTTAATTCCTATATTACACTATTATTATGGTTCTTTAACCATGATTTAGTGGATTTTATAGAAAAAGCACCAAAAATTCTGATTTTATTTTAAATAACAAGAGAGAGGAAAATCCAATACATACCCATCTTGCATCATCTCTGCTGCCCGAAGAGTCCTATTTATGGCTCATTATGATTATGGGATACTTTTAGAAGTACTTATATTTATAAAAATAGCTCTCTCCTCTCCACCTCTCAAGTTTTCCAAGTTGAGAATGCAAAATGAGCTCATTTGCCTCATTTTGGGCTTATATAGCCTTCAAATAAGCATGGTTGCCCCTAGGTGGGATGGTCAGCTAATTTGCCAAATTTCCCACCCTAGGACAGCCATAAACTATGCAACCATCCCACCTAGGGATAGACACCAAAAAACCATAAAAAATAGCTTAAAAACATCAAAAACAGGGCCAAAAACCCACCAAAAATAGGTCCAAACTGGTCAAAATTCACAAGGGATCAAGATTAAATCCAAAGTATTCATGGATGCTCTAAAAATTATTTATTTTACTCCCCAATAAGGCTATTATGGCTGGACCACTCCATAGGAATGAAATTTTTAGGCTCTCACTTCCATAAATCATCATTAAAATGATCAAAATCCTAGCAGAACAGGTATATCGTATAATGGGAAAAATAGATGGTTACCCCAACTAAGTCATATATGTCAAGTGACTCATCACTTTATCATTGGTCATGCCCTCATTGAATCATTGCTTGAGGGGGTAGTCATAACAAATATTTCATAAATCAAATCAACACTTAAACACTCAAAAGTGTAATTTTCATACATTCAAAAGAATCATTGCCAAAGATAAATTTGCAAGCCCATGTTGGGGCAAAAAATCAGCATAATGCAAAAAAACAAAGGCTTGACCTCCTTGAAGCCTTGGTAATTGACCCTTGAATAGGCTTACAAGAAAACAAGGCACCAAGACCTAGTATACCCTAAGCCCCTAAAATTATCACTATAGTGCGGTTGAAAGGTATACCCAAAATTAATCCTTTGACTATGTCAAAAGCAAGGATTCCAAGAATGTATGTTCTTTACACAATAGAGGCATCTATAGTTGGTTAGGTTAATTAATAACATCAATCATTTAACGATTTGGTCATCTATTTTTGCTCAGCACTCTATTACACACAACACGTCTCAAAAAGGGGTATCTGTAGACACTAAAATCATGTAAATAAGATAATACTACTATGCGCCACTCTTATTGACATCATATGGACCCAATTGGGAAAAACATCAAGGGTTAATTAGGGCTCCCATACACTTTTGGGAAGGTTTCCCATAGTTTTGGGAAGTTTTGGGCCCTGTATCCATGATCGTCCCACCCAGGTATGACCATAGTTTGTGACCATCCCACCCAGGGACGGCCACAAGCAACCATCCCTAGGTGGGATGGCCATGGTCTAGACCCTCCAAAATTCAAAGGGTCAAAGAAATGGTAATCAATTCCTACCATATTCCCCACCCAATCATCCAAAATTGATTTGGAGGCTATCATGGACATTAGAACCTACAAATTGGAGGCCCCAAATGGGCAACCTCTTCCCTCCTATGCATGGCAAGGGAATGGACAAGTGGTAGCACTTGCCTTGCATGCCAGAACTTGCCCCTTTTGCACATATGCCCTAATTGGGCTATAAATTGAGGTGCTCTCACCCAATTTCAAAGAGGATGAATTGAAACATTAATCATGAAGTGTTGCTCACATTTCCCCAAGTATTTTCCTTAAAACCTTCTTCATTCGAAGGTGCTTTCAGGGGAATCCAAAAACACACAAAATACATTACAAAAAATATCAAATTTAAGAGTAATTTGACAAAAAAAAATTACACGACATTTAGGAGGGTTCTAAACCAGATCCCCTTGAAATTAGTGGTAAAAACCACCTAGTTTTGTGATCGTCCCACCTGGGGACGACCAATAGTATTAGTTGTACCTGATAGGTATGGCCATGAAATGGATTGAAATTTTGATTCAATTCCACCATGGATCAGTTCTAAATCATTATAATAGCCTTGCATTCAATTTTGGTCAAGTTTTGAGTAGTTTTGATAGGTCAATTTAGGGTTTTGTGATTGTAGGTTTAGTTGTCCCTGCTAGGGATGGCCATGGTTTCTAATCATAATTTCCTTTAAATTCATGCTTATATCTTCCCAAAATAATATTAATAACATCATAGTATATTTTCAAGTCATTTGGAGTTGTTTTGATTTATCACAAATAAGTTTTATTCTTTCTAGATGCATACTTTCTATGTTTTCCTAGTTTTTAATCACTAAACGCATATGCTATTAACTATTTTCAATATCTTGTGTGTAGGTGCAGGTATTCTAGGCATGAGGGAGGATATAAGAGGTAGATTACAAGAAGCCCAAGATTAGCTCTCAAGTGTGGGTTGCGAGAAGAACATTGAAACATGCCATTAAGCTCTTGAAGGGATTTGATCCCTTTATAAATTGTAATTTGAAATGTATCAAGATATGAAGCCCTCAAAGGGGATGTATTGTAACCTTATTCATTTATGGATTTATAAATACAAGGATAAACACCCCCCTCTTTACTTAAAATAATCCCTCTTTTGCAATATTTACATAGTTACATATTTTACACTTTTCTCCTTTGAATGTTTGCTTAGAAAAATAAACCTCTAATTGCATTTCAATAAAAATACCTAAGGCATGCCATTTTTTATGCTTCTTCATTTTTATACTAGAATGGATTCATAATGGGTAATTTTTACCTAAATAGTGTTATATTTATGCCCTTTGGCTAGTATATTGTGCATACGAACAATGTATTATTTGTTTGTATTGCATTATTGTTCTCATACTAGAATGCATTCATAATGGGCCATGCTAACCAAAATAGCACACCCTTCCACTATCTCTTACCGCAAATGGATGTGAAGAACCATAATAATGGTAGAACACTTCATTCCATGGAAACCTCAGGAGGCAATTTTAGACTTTATTAGAAAGTTCTGATTTAAGCGGGTTTGATGTGCATGATTCTAGGTGACTGCGAACTTGAGAGCCACCATGTATCTCTTTTTTATATATATCATAATTAAGGAACTTGAAGATAGTATATATAAAGAAGTAAACCATTATGGAATGCCATAATAATTGATATTGTAAATCACATGTGCTGAATTTTACCTTAGATGAGGATTTTAATTGTAACTTTAGTTATAATATTATTATGTTAAAGAACTATGTATGATTTGGATGATTGTGAACTTGAGAGCCACTATGTATTTTTTTTTATATAGATATTTTAATGAAAGAACTAGAAGATAGTCTTTGTTTAAGCTTAAAACCGTAGAAAGGAGTAAACCATCATGGAACACCTTAAGATTGGATATTGTAGTTCACATGAATTGAATTTTACCTTAGAGGATGATTTGAATTGTAACTTAAATTATAATTTTGTTCTGTCAAATAATCATTGTTATCTCCCTTTCGATTGAAGCAAATACCTCATGTTATGCATAATAATTTTTATAAATTGTATTGTGTTTATTATTGATGACTATTTGGGCCCTTGTTCATTCTATTTCTTGCTGCTTCAAATTAGAAAGACTATGCTTTTGCTTGAGTTTAGAGTATATTTTGTGCTTGTAATGTATGCATCGTAGTAATAAATATAAATATCATCTCTACCAAATCTTAGGTTTCTTTGAGCCACATGGAAATCACTATCATCACTTGGTTGAACCACATAGGAGAGTAAACAGAATGGTTTTTGTTACTTCAAGGTTAATAAAAATCCTCTAGGTGCATTCTTTAAGACAAAATTTTATTAGTTTTATATTACAAACATATTATTATTGGAAAAGACTCTACCAAATAATTTACTATTTATGAATTTGACTCACAAATATTTACATAATTATTAAGGACTTGCTTTGGTAAATAGACAACCCATTATGGTGAATGATGTAGATTTTGTTTTACTTCTTTTAAGGAGGCAACGTCTGATAGCTAAGTGGTTGGGATTTATAAAAACAAGTTTTACATATAAGCCAAGTGGATTAGATGTAAAAACCTTGCATGAAGCGATATGATTATTTTAATAATATTTTCTAGAAAAATTTGGAATTTTAACCTTACAATGTTTAGTGATAAACTCTTGAAATTATATTTTTTCATCTTGGTGGCTATAGAGGTATGCAAAATAATGATATTGCAAAATTACCAATAGTAAATCATGACTAGGGGAGCTAGTGTTGGGATTGGAAGGTCCAACAATAGATGGTATGGGACATCCTATTGTCAACTGAGATATGATATGAGATACCTAGATGCAAAGTCAAAGTGTTTGCGACCCCTATAAGTGTTCATAGAAGGATGTACTGTTATTAGGAACTAGGTATAATTACACTAACTCTAGCATAGGATTAAAAGTTGAGCATAATATAGGACCAAATTAAGGATCTATAAGATCAAAGGTCCTCCATGCTATGAGATGGAAAAAATAATGCATCCATCCTTCTAGGTTTTATGGTCCTTGGAAGGATAACCCATTACTAAGAACTTAGAATTCGAGATATGAGAAGGTGAGTTCCATAAATGGCAACATATTGTAGGATTTAGCCAATATTGAGCACTTGTGATTCCGTATATAGCAGTAATGATATCTGAGTGTGACTACTATGCCTATGTACTAATAAAAGTTGGGTACACATCTAATAGTTCATGATTCTATTTTTTTCAAGTAAATCAAAATTTTGAATTTGTGAATTTGACAACCAGGAGAGTTAGACCTAGGTTGTTACACTAAACCAAATATTAAATAAGCCTAAGCTATAGGAGGGGGGTTTGGATTTCAAAGGGCCCAACGACTTGGGAAAACAATTAACCCATGACCAACTGAGCATAGAGATCGATAAACCATGCTTTGCTGCAAGGCATAGGTGGTGGTCTATCCATAATGACCTATCCTGACAAACTAACCCCAAGGGAGCTTAGCTGAAGAGCACTTAATGAACAATGGATTTATAAGGGTGACTTCAAAGTATGGTTTTTTCCAATATACACAATCAACCAATATAACCCAAAACAACATACAACCAAATGAGCTAGTAGGAGGGAAACAATCCTAAAGCCCAACAAATTTGCAACAATTGATAGTCACTACTATCACTACCATTATTATAATAGGCCAACTATAAAGGTAGTTTCATGCATTGGTTCTATGGAGGAAAGAAACATCCAATATAAAGGAAAGGGGATTTCTCAGAACAAACTAGCATGACAACCCAAGTAGTTTAACACAGCAAAGGAGATATATAGTAGACCCTCACTTTCTACCAAATAGAGGACAATAATAAACAAAGGTAAACAACCTTCATTTTATTTATTTTAACCAGGTTCAAAAGTTATATTTGAACAACCAACCTTGGGATATGGCATCTACCTTTCCTTCAAGCTTACTATCCCTCTACATGCCATATCTCATTCTTACATGGTGAGTAGTCACCTCTTCTTTCACGTAGTGAGCAACTCTTCTCTCACATAGTGAGCAACTCTCCTTTCTCATAGTGAGCAACTCTTCTTTCACACGACAAGAAACTCTCTTCCACACAATAAACAAATCTTCTTTATTATAGTGAGAAACTCTCTTCCACATAATGAGCAAATTTTCTTTCTCATGGTGAGCAACTCTCATTTCACATAATGAGAAACTCTCCTTTCAATGTTGCGAGCAAATCATCAATACTTCTACATTCTCCTATCCACACTGCCCATGATATCCCTTCAAAACTACCCAAAATCTCCCTTCAAAACTATCCAAAATCTCCCTCAACACGTGGTTTGAGTCCCCCCTTCCACTATTTTTATCCCTTTCCATTACTCCTTCACTAGCCTGCCATCGATATTTTTCCCATCCAATTGATTAGTGAGGGATAAAAAATATTATCCTACGATTTACTAGATCTTACCATCCATCGAATTCCACACCATGGGTGGATAAAGCTTCCTCAGGTCAAACTATTTTTCCAAGATCTTTTACAAAGTTACCAAACTTATTAATTGAAGGTTTATTTTTTATTTAAAATAATAATATTTTATTTATTTTTTGTTAAGTAGCGTTTGTATTTACAACGGGTTTTAACTAGGATCCCAAAACCTGATTACATAAGAGTTGATAATAACATGTCGAGAATAAGCCATTACAACAAAATTCTAGGCCCAAGGCACCAATACCCTAAAAATGAAAAACAAACAGAAATCTTGCCCAACAGGAAGCAGCAAAAAACCATTAAAATATAAATCTTGCCTAGCAAGAAGCAGTCAAAAAACCACCAAAGAGTGAATCCCGCCCAGCGGGAAGCAGTAGAAATCCATCCCAGTGTAGATCCTGCCCAGTGGAAAGCAACAAAAACCTCTACCAAGTGAATCCTACCTCCCGAGAAAACCAATAGGAAATGAGAAAAACCTACCCAGTGGGAAACCCAATGGTTTTGGAGAATCCCGCCCCATGGGAAACCATCTCGCCCAGCGAGAAACCATCCTACCTAGAAAAAGGGGGAATCCCGCCCAGTAGGAAGCAGCTAAAAACTAGCAAAGAGGAGATCCCACCCATCGGGAAGTAGCTAGAAAGCACCACCAAGAGAATCCTACCCCTAGGACAACCAGTGGGGAGCAGCTAAAACTTGCCATCGTGTAAATCCCGCCCAACAGGAAGCAACAAAAAACCATTATAATATAAATCCCGCCTAGCGGGAAGCAGTCAAAAAACCACCAAAGAGTGAATCCCGCCCAATGGGAAGCAGCAGAAATCCATCCCAGTGTAGATCCTGCCTAGTGAAAAGCAGCAAAAACCTCTACCAAGTGAATCCCGCCTCCCGAGAAAACCAGCAGGAAATGAGAAAAACCCGCCCAGTGGGAAACCCAGCGGTTTTGGAGAATCCCGCCCCGTGGGAAACCATCCCGCCCAGCGGGAAACCATCCTACCCAAAAAAAAGGGGGAATCTCGCCCAGTAGGAAGTAGCTAAAAACCAGCAAAGAGGAGATCCCGCCCATCGGGAAGCAGCCAAAAAGCACCATCGAGAGAATCCCTCCCCCAGGAAAACCAGTAGGAAAAGACAACAGGTTAAGGGACCAAGGATACAAGGACTGGGGATCCCAAGCAGGAAGAGGTAACAACCACAAATATGGGATCCCTAAGAGCCTAGCCTGGGGGATCCAGGGTCTGCATGCATAGATCAGATCCCCCCAAGATTTGAAAAATGTAGCAGAACCCAAAGAACCCCAACAACAGGGGCCAAGAATCCCATCCTTGCACAGGAGAAACTTTAGGGAACTGGGACTGAGGCTGGGAACAACCCAGGCAGAGAAAAAGCCCCCCCCAAGGCCAAACAAATGCCTAGGGTGTCCACCAAGGAGCAAAACCAGCACGAAGAAGCCTCCAAGCGGGAAATCAAAGAGGGCCCTCCCCACAAGGATGGGACCAACAACAGCCACAGGATCCCAGAGAGGATTCACTAGAAAAAAATGGGAAAGAGGCCCCCTAGACCACCCCCAAAGCAGTAAGGACCTCAAAGGAAACCCCAGGAAGCCATCAAAAACCCAACCAATCACCCCCACCACCCAGAGAACCGCAAGGAACCAGATCCATGCCAAAAACCTACAGAAAACCCCAGGGGGAAGCCTGAGGGAAAAAAGGGAAGGGATCCCAAAAATAGCAAGGAACCTTGGGAAGCACCAGGAAAAAAACTCAAACAAGGGAACCCTGATTGACTGGGAGAGGTGCAAAAATAGGAGAAGGATATCCCTCAAGGAGATCATCTGCAACAAACAATCCCAGGGAGGGATGACCTGGGAAGAGCTAGGGACTGGGCAAGAACCAGGGGAGGGGGAGTAGGGAAGGGATCGGGACCCTCCCCTCTCTACCTTTTCTAAAGTTTGGTAGTTTAGAAGCCCCAAGAACCTAGCTCTATGGCCAATCGTAGCTGTCCCATCCGGGTATACCACATGGCATTAGTCATAAGGGGGTTGAATTATTAATACATCCACAAGTTGGGCATAGGGAAAATGGAGCCTTGTCAGCCTCTACTAGCACATAGGACATTTACTAGCTATGCCTACATATCCAACAGGGTGGAGGCAATGGAAATGGAACCTGGGTCGGCCACAACCAACACCCAAGGCATTTACCAACTGCTCTACGCACGCTAATAAATAATAATATTTTATTATTAGAGTATGGTATTGCTATTATTTAAATAAAAGTTCCATCTTTTAATTAAATAAAGCATCTACCTTGAGTTTAAACAAAGTCTTTATTTTTATTATTTTTGAATGAAAATCAATCTTCATACCTGGGTTAAGTTCATATTAGTAGATTATGAATTTATTATTTGCTCCAAATAATGGAAATCTATTATTAATAGAAGATCTATACACAATTTCCTTTATTTGAATAAGGTCTTCTTATTTATTAAAATAAGAGTTCACAATTATTATTTAATGTATATTTCATTATCTATTTAAATAAATCTCCATAAAATTTAATATAGGTTTCATATTAACCATAATAAGATCTTTTACCAACTAGAAAAATGCTACACTAACAACAATTTTTTTGGGAATTCAAAGGTAACCATAATCATGCACATTTTCCAAAATCAAGATGTTGTTAAGTTATTAATTAAAAGATAAACAAACAAATACAACAAGCAAAGAGGAAGTCTTTCCATCAACCTAGTCACCCATCTTAGTCGGAGAATTTATGATATCTACTAGGCTATCAACTGAGGCTCTAGGTGGCTAGCTAATTGATGATTATCCCTAACCAATAATGCATGCCTATATGAAGGTATCCATCCATGTTACCCTTGATTTGCCTTAGTCATCACTTCCTCAACCTCAAGTACCCCATTTATGGTGGATGATTCTACCTCTTCCACTCATGAGTGTACCTGATTCTATACATTAAAAATATATTAGCAATACCATGCTATTTCAAAATATTAAACTAAGCATCACATAGTTTATCTATTTTCATAAAACTAAACATCAAAGCATCATAAATCAATACATAATTTTTCATTCCATAAAGCCTGCCAAGGAGGGTCATAACATGTTGCCAATCAATTCTCTAAGTTAGAAAATATTATTTTGTAGTCTTGGAGATGTAAAAAATGATTACCTATTAGTGGGACACCACTAGTAGTAAAATTTTATATGAAAGAGATCCATTCACCATGTGGATATCCTTTGTTGATAAGTTGGTAATGTGATATTAGTAGTGGCTAAGGTTATTTATTACCAACATTACTTATGGATTGGAATTTGAATTTACTCATCGAAGAAAAGCAAGTTTGAATGGAAACTTACCACCCCAAGCCTTGGAATAATTGAGTTATCTTTTACGTAAGGGAGAGTTTATTATGGTTCAAACTATTAAAATATGTTAATATACAAAATAGGTTGTGACGTCGAGGACAACTGCTGGAAAACCTCACCAATGCTGAAATAGAAATGGCCATCATGTACAGAATAAGGAGAATGTGAGTATGTTGTTTGAAATTATGCCCAGCCAAGAATGACACCAAGAAGGAAGGAGCATGATGGATGGACGTGTAGGGAGGAAAAAATATACGTTTGATGTGGGGAGAGTAGGAAGAAAAGTTTTGTTAAAAAAAAGAAACAAAATTGTAATTTCTAGAGGGAATTGGCAAGGAGTCTCATACATTTATGGTTAAAGAACAAAAAGTGTCTATTCCTGAAACTCTAGTTGTAATCGAGGTATGTCTTTGCCTGTCACATCTTGTTTGATGACAACATTTTTTGTTTATTTATTTAAAAATATGACTCATTTGTAAAACTTGAATCACAAGGTTTTATAAAAAATGTTTGATGAGAGTCTCGAGAAAAAAAATTATAGCATCAATAGTGTACAAGTGTGACGGTAAGGGCTAGTAACTTGAATCATAATTGATTGTCTTGTTAGTAGATGTAGATATAAAATTTCCTAGTTGTTATTAATATATTATAAAAAAATGATTGTTTCACTATGAACTCAGTTGATTAGTATGGAAGACTATTGTTGAGTTGTGTTGAAGAATGTTTACGATGTAACTTATTCTATAGAGGCCAATTAAAGGTCTTCCTGCATGTTGATTTTCATGGTCTAGGGTGACGTGTTTAGACCAATTTTTTAGGTAAAGACTATCGGTAATGGAAGCTTAGATTTTGTATTCTTAATTGGTAAACAAGAAGAATAGACAAAAATATTTTTGGCTATGCTCATTGTTTGAGGTATAAATTTAACACCTGCATTGGGAGGGAAGTTTGTTGTGTTAAAAACGTAGTAAAAGTTATGTCAAAGTTTAAGAAGAATCCAAAGGATTAAGAATTTCCTTAATGTTATTTCCATTTGATTAAATATTTTTAAGGAAAATAATGTTTTGGCCATTGATTTAGATAGTAAAAATTTGAGTGAAATCATATAAGTTAGAAATGCCAGAATAAGTCCTTTAATTCCTTTTGGTAAGAATATTTCAGTTGAAGACATTTTAAAATGACGTCAACTGATAAAACCCGACAAAGATTTGTAAAGATATGAGATTAGTGATGATTTATTATCAACTTTTTGAAGTTGCATTGGATACGTTGTTGAGAAATCATGGTTGAGAGAATGTAAATTAGTTCCTATCAAATCTACTCTGTGGTTTGATGAGATTCTATGGTGTACTGCTATTGGTAAGAATTTAAAAGTTTTAGCTAAATTTTTGTAGTAGCAAAAACCATAGAAAAAGGAAAGATGAGTCAACCTTTGAAAGGTTCAAGAGATAAGAAAATAATGCTAAGTGTTATATTAAGTGTTGTATGTGATATGTATCATGGAAAATGTTGTAGTGTTAATTTAGGATTTATTTGGACTACATATTTCATATGTTATTTGAAAACTATAGCATGTTCTATAGTAAGTAATCCATGTGCTCTCCAAGTTATAACGTGGTGATTTTATCTGTAAAAATGGAGTTTTGGCTATATAATCACTTTTGGAAATAACCAGCTTGGAATTTTGTCACAAGAGCCAAAGGTGAGGAATTTTAAGTGCCTTACTTGAAATCAAATTGTATTGGTGAATCCAGGAAGTAGATGCTTATATATGTATTGCTAGAAAACGTGTATTCTAGAGCATCTCCATTCCATATTTTAGAGATATATTTTATGGTGAAGTGAATGAAAAACTTCATATGGTGAGAATATAGAGATAATAGAGCATCTCCCATAGTATATTAAAGGTGTTAGAAGAGTATTTATCTCAATGTATTAATCCAACCACCTTTTGAATTAATAAAATTATTGATTTGTTGTTGGGTTTTCCCTACGAGGTTTCTCTCAGGGTAATTATGGATTTTGTGTCTCTATTGTGGATTTTATTTTATGAATGAATGGTAAAAATGGAATCTATTATGTTGCTAATTTATTTTTCAAATAATAAATGACTGAATCTTTATGAGTAGATGATAACTTGGAATTGTATTTAAAAATATTGTGTAATTCATGGGGTATTCACAAGTTTAGATTGATGTTAACCTGCTAATAAATAAATAAAAAATATATAATATATATATATATATATATATATATATATATATATATATATATATATATATATATATATGTGTGTGTGTGTGTGTGTGTGTGTGTGTGTGTGTGGAATAGATGTGTCTCAAG